>OU426978.1:222958781-224158781 GCA_911387785.2 Aelia acuminata
ACTAGGAAGCAACAACTGATAACTCCAACATCTGGCAGTTGGTAATCAAGTTCTGTTACTCAGATTAGTTCAAGGGAGGGAGGAAAAGGAGGACAATGAGAGATCTAAATCGAGGATTTAACATAATGATTTAACTTAAACATCCAAACCCGATAAATATAAATAATTCTCACAAAATAAACCATCCTCTGTGATAATAGTCCATTCCATCAGAATATTTTATTTTTTTCATAATAATAATAAAAACAAGGAGGACACGGACTAATAAATATAGAAGAAGCCTGTCGCAAATAAGAGTTAGCTCTATGAAAATATTTCCAGTCAAAAACTATGGGACTTCATCTCACTATCAGAAATTCGAATTGAGGCCTGACTGCACTTGATCTAAACAATGTTAATTATTGTACCCTATTGCTGAATCAGAAAATGAAAGGCTGTAGGAATGGAAAAACAAAGCTCTTCATAGGAGATTCTATAACCAATTAAATGAGGCGTCCATAGACAAAGAAAGGTCGGTCGAATGGTTAGTGGCAGGGAAGTTGTTCTCCGAAAAAGAATGGTTTGTGGTCGCAATTCAAGGCCAAGTTATTGCAACGAGATCATACCGAAGGCATGTTCTAAAAGATGTAACAACATCTGATAAATGTCGACTGTGCTCATTAACGCTAGAATCGATCCAGCATATCACGGGTGGATGTGGAGCACTAGCTGGCTCGGAGTATCTACAGAAGCATAGCAATGTGGCCAAAATTTTTTTATCAGGCCCTTTCAACAAGATTTGATCTATTAGGTGAAAAGGTGCCCCATAGGATTCTCCAAAAAGGTTCCTTCAAGTTGTACTGGGATGAATCTATCATTACCGACCACACAGTGCTGCATAATAGACCCGATATCCTATTTTTAGATCTGGGAGAGAAAAAAGCTGAAATTATCGATGTTGCGATCCCTAATGACAACAATATCAGCTCTACAGTCGGTGAGAAACTCAAAAAATATCAGGAATTGGCGTTGGAGCTGAAACAACTATAACTTCTGGAAAATGTGACGGTAGTGCCAATAGTGATATCTACCAACGGACTGTCCTAAGTCCACAGTAATGGGCACAGAAAGCTTGAAATTGCATCTCGATGTACTGAGAGAGGCTCAAAAATCGACTCTCCTAGACATGGCAAGGATTGTCAGTAAATTTTTGAATTTTTAAAAAAGTTTATGAAGAATGGATAACTGAAAGTGGTTGGAACTGTCCCCCACCTCAGTTAATCAACCCGCAGCTGCGAGATAATCCGCAAGGAAAAAAATAATAATAAAAATAATAACCCGAAGGTTCGATACCGACACCATGACTCGCTCCCTGCACACCTCTATCCACCGACCGCCATCCAGAACTAACTTCCATTAGCCAAAAGATTTACAAACTATCTTCTTGCCAACGTGCGATCAATAATTATATAATGAAAAATTGACATTCCAACATTACCCAACAGGTGCACTATAATCGCTGACTAACCAAGACTTCACACATCACAATAACTCACCTGGAACAAAAATAAATATTATTATTAGTTTAAAATCTTATTTTATAACATTGAATACATATGCTACTAAGGCTAATAGGACGATGCTACAGTGGGAGTCCTAAATTTTAGGGGAGAGCGGGGTTGGTTGGCCTAGGGGGTAGGTCGGCCATCGGCTTATAGTTTCCATCACACCTGTTGTGAAGGCCCCACCACTGTCCCATGTGACCCGCTCGACCTCGGGAGTCTTGTCCTGAGTTTTCAATCCGATGCTAACAGTGTAGATAAAAGTGTGCTACATTGATTGATTTTACAACATGTAAGTAAATTTTTATATATTCAGTAAAGTTGGTTTAAGGGCATGGAAAAACATTTGACTCCGATTCTGTTCACATAGCCCAAAACCCCTTTGAAAAAACTAACCTTTCGACTAACCAGTTTCTTGTTTGATTGTTCTCCCCTATCCTGGCAGTCATCTTTCATACCATCTCTGCTGTGGGGTTAGTTGGCTCTCTTCAACTTTTTTTTTGGCACCGTAAGCAATTCACAAAAGCAAGGTAAACATAATCAAAGGTGGAACTACCAATTGTGTTTAGTTCTAGCGAGAAAGATGAGAGCAATTTTTCTTATGCAAAAAGTGACGACAGTCTAAACTTCTATCTTCTTCTATTGTCATTCTATTTCCCCTTAAAAGCTGTTAAAAACCGATTCAAAATTATCATACCATTATAGTGCTGCTTTAAATAACAGTAATATGTGTCAGGCAGTACTTGAATGAGATGGCTAAACAACCCCACCTTCTAGGCCAACCTGCCCCACATAGGGGGTTAATTGGCTTACTCTGGATTGACGAATTTTTCAATTTTCTATGATCTTAGTATTAAATATTATGTTGTTAAAAAAATACTTGAAGTACTCTAATACTTGGAGTTTACTATGGTATCAGCCCCATTGGGATTATATTAACAGGAACGACTCAACAATCAAAAAAGTGAAGACTGTTGCCAACCAACCCCGCTCTCCCCTACCTATCTAGGTATAATTAGGATAGGGATCTTTGACGAGTACCAGACATCGTACAGGCTCGGGGCCTCCATTTCACGACCTGTCCCAGGGAGCCATATTGATTTAGAATCACTTGGGATAGAAAAGGGTGGCGGGATGGCCGAGTGGGCTAACGCGTTTGAAAATATACGTTGCCACGGACAACCGGACAGATGACTGAAACCAGAGAAGATAGCTCACAAGGGGACGACGATACATTCCCCTATCTGATTTTGATGAATTTTTTTTTGGTGATTCTACATCGAAAATAAGTTGACACGTGTCCCGCCGTTCTATGGAATGGGCCATTTGGACTGAGAAATTAAATATTTTAGCTCCAAAAATAGTTAAAATTGACTTTCACAAAACAGTCATTGCTCCATCATACTTGAACCAATTTTAATAAAACTTTTAGGGATTCTTCTACTTAAAAATATATTAGACACGTGTATTGGGATTTGTCACAATTCACCCTAGCCAGAGCGTCACATCAACACAATTTACTAACGCAAGCCTCAACATGCCTCAACTTTGATGTGATTTAGTATTAGCCTTTGTCAGCTAAGTTCAAAACCCGGAGCCAGGGGAAATTTAATAATACTCGGCATTGATCCCCCACCCTCTCCTCTGGCCCGGGAAACCCCGTATAGCCTAAACGGCGAGAGAGGGGAGGACCCCCCCCCCAAAAAAAACAAAAAAAAACATGGGGTGGAAACTGTTTAAATACGACGTTCATCAAACCCTCAGACGCATGCGCAATACAATTTTGTCCGTTCCTAAACAGGTGTTGTTCATTTGAGATCGTTAAGCCCTTGTTAGTAATAAATTTAATAAATATAACCACAGGATTTACTTCTTAGACCCATGAAACGTATTTTCAGGAGATCAACACGCTCCTTTTTCTCTCTTCTTTCATTCTTTAAAAAAGCTTTTACTTTGTGCCTGGTCCTTTTTTCTGTTCTTTTATATCCTTCTTACTAATTCATTCCCATCTACTTCCTTTGCCTCTTTCATTGCGTTTCTTTACTTAAACCCCTGTGACATTTAATTAAATGTTTTTTTTTTTGTTTTTTTTAATCCAACTAAGTAAATGTATCACATATTCTATTAAAAGTATTGTGAAACTTATGTGGGTTAAAATATAATTTCATTTAAAGAAAATAATAAGTTACAATGCCACACAAACGATATAAATTCAAATGATCAAGAAGGTGTAATTTTTTGTAAAAAGTATCAGTATCACGACACTTTTTGTTCGGTACCCCTCCCTTCCTGGCCATGTGTGGCATATGGGGGGGGGGGGTTATTCTATAGGTGCAACCAACCTATTTCAACCATGGTGGGTAGTTCGAGATTTATTCCGTGGGGCCCGCACGAAATAAAAGTCAACCCTCCTAGGGCGGATTCGAGCCGCCACCGTTCGGCTCGAGCATGAAAAAGCGCTCAAACACGCTCGGCTTTCCCGGCCCGTAACGACACGTTTAAAACAAACGTAACCATATGATCGATCTTCAAAACAAGACTACCTTAGCTCCTAATATTTAGCCTGTAGTTAGAACTGTCTAAAAGGTTCTAGGCAAGCGTAGAAGCGCACTCTACAGAGTCTCGAACACGAACTAGAACAGTCACTAATTGATGTATTTAATGGAGAGATTAAGGAATGATTCCCAAAAAGGAAATATCTTGTTAATTAGTCATTAGTTATCGTTGGATAATTAATTTATAATTTTTAAACTATTTAATTAGAAGATAAAATTCCTGGCCGGGAATCGAACCCAGGTCCTCTGCATCTACGTCGCAGCGCTCTTCCCATTGAGCTGACTGAGGTCTCGCCACATTGTAGCGAAGTACCGGGTGGCTGAACAATTATCCAGGCAGACGAGAAATATCTTAGTTCGAATTTAGTTGATTATATTCTGTCACATAATTCTGAGCTCTTCTTGGCTATGCACGTGTTTCACCAAGCAAAGACTTGCACTTCACCCTGTATAACTAGTGTTTGGTTTAGTCTCGTTGAGTCCGTTTGACTGTGGAATGTAAAGAGGTGAATACCATTTTGATTCTGATCTCCTCTTGATATCGTTTGAGAATTTTTGTTTTCATTGCCTTATATTGGTCAGCTAGAATATTATGGATTTAGTCTTTCACGCGATGGGATCAATAAGTTTTATTTTATATTAAAATTTTTTTAGGACACCTTGAACATGAAAATGCATAAAGGAAAATAGGCATTTTTAAAAATAAATTGCAGATATGTATCTATATGAAAAAGTCTGGTTATCTGGTTATGGATATGTATCTGGTTAAGTCTGAGCGCCCCCCCCCCCCCCGAGTGGTGAGGAAACTTAATGGAGTATTACTATTTCTGTATAAAATGAGCTATTTTTAGTCATTTTTTAAGTCCACTAAATGAAAATGGATTGTGTTTTAAATTAGGGCCTTCATTACTCATGAAATTTAAAAAAAAAAAGGTGCGCCCCCCTCAGAAAATTTCTGGATCCGCTACTGGGGCGTATAATGGAGGTCCAGGAACTCATTAATGAGCCATAACCTAATATATCTGGATATGCAAAATTTAGGACTCCCACTGTATCATCGTCCGATTAGCATAAAGGAACGTTAAACAAATAAAATCTTTTTAATCTCCTTTATTTTATACTTTACATATATTTGTACTTATCTTGAAGCAAGCTGTCTTTATATAAAATAAAATTCCTGATTTAAGTTGATATGGGATAGGAAGCCACTAAAAGGCACGAGGCACTAAAACTGATAAGGAAATTAGTAAACATGAAATTACCTCGAGGTATAAGTACAGAGGGGGCGTTTTATATAAGTATAGATAAAATGTCAGAATACAAAAATAAAAAGATATGAGGGGCTTGAAGCGTGGGTAGATAATCTTTAAAACTCCTCGAACAGGATTCCGTCCAGTCGAGACAGGATATTCCGAAGAGACATAAAAAAGACAGAAAGAATAATCTTGCTAGAGGGAAGGGTATGGGGAACGAACTCATAAAATTACTTATTTATAAGATTGCTACTAGGGTCAGCAAATATATTGGCACAGCAAGGGGTATCGTAGATTCAATAAATAACGGAAACCTAGATTCATCGATTTAAAAATGGAGCTCTAAAAAGAGAATATTTTTAAGGAGAATATACTATATGAAACTTTCATATTATTAAAGAAAAAAATCAAATACAGAAAAATATCAAACTAGAATGCATGTGATTCCACAGACTTAAAGTTTGATTTTATCGTCGAACTCCTTGCTTGCCGAGATATCAAATTCAAGAATTACGGTTTTGCATTTTCTTCGTATTGATTTAATATAATATGTTAACTGATGTTAAGGAAATTTAGTAGAATCGGAAGCTGCCGGCTCGGTAGAAGAGAGGGAGACGCGCAATGGAGAAAGTTCACTAAAACCGCCGAAACAATAAATTGCTTCCTCGTCGTGAACGCTTCATTTTTCGGCTTTAAAACATGGTTTTCGACGCCCCGTAGGGCTTACGAGTTAAACTTGTCGTATCAGGACCTTTAAAATGAGTCCAAATTAGATATTTTCTCTCGAGCTGAAAAAATAGGTGTCCTTTAGAGTTAAACGACAATTTCGCCATTTAAACCCTTTGACATTCTTAAACATTTTTGAAATTCCTTTCTTAGTGGTTAACTACATGGCATTTAAAATCTAAATTCCGAACTTCAAGTTTCTATCATTAGTAGTTTTTGCTCTGCGTTGATTCTGTCAGTCAGGACAAAGCCTCTTATATAGAGAGAGATTCAAGTAATCGTTCCCATCCAGAACATTGGAAAATGTCTTCCTTTAACCAAACCAGTACTTACGTTATATGTAAGCTTGTAACTGTTTTGTACAGTAATTTTCAGAATATATCGTTTCTAACAATGTTCGTGTACTATAATCAGGTGAAACCCTAAATGAAAAAAAAAAAAATGAAAAAAAAAATATACATTTATTTTGCAGATCTATCGAATGAACATAGATTTACCAGATCATGAAAAGGTATTATAATTAGCAATATGTGAGGGAGAAAATAATTTAAGTTATAAGGAAATATCTTAATGCAAAAAACGTAGAAACGTTTTATTAACTTTTCCAATAATTTAAATTTGTAGAATATCGGTTTCTCGAAGGACCGATTACATAGTTTTTATATTCTAAATGAATAACTGTTTATTTATTTAACGTCTCATCATTAGGACGATGCAACGGATGGGAATCCCGTGTTTTGATACTACAGTAGGAATCCGTAATTTTGTACATTGAAAGGATTTTTACGCCCCCCAAACCGTAAATAACCAATTATCCAATAAGCTAACAATCAAAACATGAAATAAAACCGGGATTTTAATTGCGGTGGTTCTGGAATTTTGTAATGGGAGGAAAAAAATCCTTAGTCATGCCGTCCCTCAGATAGGACGTAAAATGGATGTCCCTAGCCTGTACGATGTCAGGTACTCGTTAAAGATCCCTATCCTAATTATACCTGGATAGGCAAAATTTTGGATTCCCACTGTAGCATCGTCCGAATAGCCTTAGTGGCATAGAAGGACGTTAAATAAACAAACCCCACCCCCACAGCGTACATCAACACATACTATCGATAGTTCTATGTTCCAAACTATCGATAGTTATACATCACTAGCCCCTCCCCCCCCAAACCTTCTTTTCGGCCAACTCTTCGGACGTTTAATAGGTAAAGCGAAATTTTCAAGCCCCCCCCCCCCAGACAGTAAATAACCAATTTTAACACTGTGTTTGCAAGATGTTTGGATAAATATTTTTTTTACAAACAGTAATAGGGGTCACCTCTGGTGTATTGGTTAGCAAAGCAACCTACACTACTGAAGGTTGAGGGTTCAGGTCTCGGGGTGGCCCTAGGATTTTTTAAAAGTAGTAAAAATCCTTTGCTTTGTCGTCCCTCGGATAGGACGTAAAATGGAAGTCCCGAGCCTGTGCGATGTCAGGTCTTGTTAGATAAATAGGAAAGCATAAGATCCTTATCCTTATTCTTAATTATACAGGGTGTCCAAAAAGTGTATTCGGGGTTTGAAAGTTGAATAAAATCGCTGCTGGCAATCCTCGAATCTCAAACGCAGTAAATAGTGTAAATACTGAGCGTTACTGCGAAATGATAAGAGGTTTTTCGGCCCAAGAACTTCAAGAGTTTAAAGGATATAATTCTAGAACATGGTTTCAGCAAGACGGGGCCACTTGCCATACTTCAGACGTATCAATTGCTACGGTAAAAGAATTATTCCAAAACAAAGTGATTTCTCGTAGAGGCACCATTAGCTGGCCTCCCAGGAGTCCCGATCTCAGTCCTCTTGATTTCTTTTTGTGGGGATACCTGAAAGGTTGGGTATACGAAAAGAAACTGACGAATCTAACGGAATTGAAGCAAAATATCAGAACAGAAATGATGGCAACCTCAGGAACAATGTGTCAACGCGGTTTTTGGAAATCTGCGTTTGAGATTCGAGGAATGGACAATATTGTGTTTTCTAAACAAATTTCCAGTTCATTGTGTTTAAATAAAACGTAAACATCCTACTTGATATTCTATTTTTGAGATTCTATTCAGCTTTCAAACCCCGAATACTCTTTTTGGACACCCTGTACCTTGATAAATAAAATTTAGAACTTCCACTATTGCATTTTCCGATCAGTCTTATCTGCAGAAAGGGACTTCAAACAAACAAACAAACAGTTATAATTAATAAAAGCTATAAAAACATATTGATATGGCCGCATTCCCTCTAAAATTAAATCTAAAGTTTGCACGGTTTAAAATCAACAAGAATCCTCTCCAAACGGTCCAAGTCAAGACATAGCTTTTTTCTTGTCCATCCTCATATCCATAACCAAAATAATAAAAACATCGATCATTCGCCATTGAGGTAACATCGTAAAAAAAAAATTGAATGTACTTTATAAGAGTCCCTCCTCCCCTCAAAAGCACACCACAAACAATTAAGTCGCAATTAATCCATCCAGAAGGTCGATATTAATCTCCATGAGAACAAGCTTCCTCTTTACCTCTATCCCAGGGTGTTAATCGTCATATCCTCATCCTCCATCCTCATCAACGTTCCGGATGGCGATCATTCGCGCCCTAGGGTACGTCGGAATAAAGAGGTCGTGGGGACGATCTAACCACGACGTAGAGTTCGACGATACAAATTTATTCGAAAGGTATCAAGAGGTTAGATAAATACACAAAAATGTATAAGAATGGAAGGCAGAAAAATGTGTTTATTTATATATAGAAACAGAAAAAAAAATTAAAATTAAAATACAATGAAAATCTCACCAAAACACCACTGCAGTGGGTAATACCCCTTCGCAGAAGTTCTGATAGTAACTTAGAGTAAAATATTAATAATCGCCTCTTAATAAAAACAAATAAAATAAGAATAAATAAATATAATGGTGGTACGGAAAAAAATAATAATAATCTCTAATTGCTATAAATAACAAAAAAAACCAGCTATTTCAGAAAGTACTTCATTGTTCAAGACTGCAAATAATAGATACACAATAAGCTATATTTCCTACAGAATATATTTGATTATTTTCATTGTTAACTTTAGTATATGGAGAACGTATGGTTGTTACTGAAAGTGAGATTTAAAGGTAAAAAGTAGAATATTATTATAGGTAGTCGTGGTATGAGGATTCGGTACATAATATTTAGTATATTATGTGGCATTTTAGTCAATAATTTACGAAAATCGTTTGCGGTATCTTATGGGAAGTTGAACTGCTCTGTTAAAAAAATTGTTTGTGTAATAATGTTATTTAACTAAAATTATTACACAAAAATGTCAAAAAAATAAAACATATTCGATATAAGTTCTTATCAGCTGACTGCATCGTCATGAGAATGGTCTCATTGGAATCTGTATATAGAAACCATCAAAAGCTATACATAAGTCGACATAGTTGCTTCCATAATATTTTTTCAATGCACGATTTAGGAAGAGAATACCAATACTGGGAGGCTTTCTAATACGTATAGGGTACTTTATTTAGGCGGTCTCAGAGCTATCATCCAGTCTTACAACTAATAATAAAACTGAACTGAAGTTTCAGTTTTGAACATAATTTTGTACTTCAGTGAAATTTTAAAATAAAAAAAGTATTTAGAAAGATAATCTATTTAAAAAAGATGAAATTGTGTTTGTTTATTTGTTCTTGATAGAAATCCACACCGTTTGTCCTAAATCCATGAAATTTCGCTCAGTGGTTCTTTTATACTAGGTGCGAACACCTGTCTCTATTAAAGTTGCATAACTTCAGCAAATCTCTGGGTTATTATTTATTGTTATAAAAATCGTAATGATCTCGCTTTAAATTGTTTTTTTTACGAAATCGACCTTAAAATGAAATTCCCCGGGTGAAACCGGTATATACAGCTAGTAGATATACTAAAATATATATTAATATGATAACATTTCCTTAGGATTTTATTAAGCTTCTGTTTAATGTTTCCCGCTCCATTGAAATCGGATAAACGAACCTTTATTAAGGGCCTTCAACAGCGTGTATCGGATGTTCTGGGTAAGAGGATACAAGTCAGAAGGCCGTGATAATGGCGAAACCCGATCCTCAAAATCCTCGGGAGGGTTATCTTCAATTTTTATGGAGCAGTGGAGAAAATATGCGAGGATAGAATATCGGCGGGGCCATCCAAAGCAACAACCTCGAACACATCAAGAAGCAGCCTCGCCATTACGTACATGCATCTTTATGTATATAAAAATTTCGTGTCCCGATGTTTGTCGGCAGTAAACTCAGAAACTACTCAACCGATTTTGATTAAATTTGGTTCATTTTGTGTCGTTTTTTTCAACTTTAAAGATAGAATAGATTTTATCTCGATTGTTGACCCCAATATTTCTTTTATTGCAAATAAAATGCTTATTATACTACGGTTGTGTATGTAAGTTCTATAAATTTCCAACAGATGGCGGTGTAAGTTGATTTATTGGCACAACACTTTAGGTTTGGAAACATCCAGTTGCCAAATTTATTTTTTCCAGCTTGGAATTGGAAAATCCGTTTTTGCCAAATTATTTGTCGCCTCTGCACGTGAGGGGAAAACATCGAATCTATTTGTTTTAGTAAAAGACAGGTTAACCAAAATCATTGTACTGAGTTCATGACACAGGGATACAACGTACCTCCCCCAAAATCATTGTGCACCTATTAGCAATACAATAAATGAAAATTGTGAATTCTAATAATAAAGAAAAATGTAAATTATTATTATAATTTGTCTCATCCATAAAATTAAATGTTTTGTTTTGATAAGTAGTACTGTCAGAACATACGGTTTTTAACATGGTTTGAGAACTTTTCATAATCTGTTTCAGGTAGAACCATGTGCTATATTCTATATAAAAAGACTAGCTAGAGCTAGTACCCGGCTTGGCTCCGGTAGTTCTGTGGTAGTTTTAATAACAGAAAAACATCATATTTCTTTTTATCCTGAACTATGAGGGGTGATAAAATCATATTGGAAAAATGTTGTAATTGGAGTTAGTCATTTTGTCAACTGTAATGCTCATACATAGTAATAAAACCAACTTTTCATAATTAAATGCAATAGGAACACTACAAACGTTTTATTTTCGATTTATATTCAGTCAATTTATCTCTTTTTTTAATGTCTGTTTTTATTCGCTCACTGTAATACTAAGGAATGTTTACTCATATTGAATTAAATTTAATTAAGTATACATTAGATATTGATTAAATGTAATGTGTTGATCAGTTAGCCTTATTAGGAGAAAATTATTTTTGTAAGGAATTTAGTCAGTTTTCTAATTGATTGTAGAGATGCAAAATCATTATGTTATTCTGAAAGCAAAGGATATATAATAATAGGGTGTATAAAAAAAAATGACCGTTTCGTCAAATGCATGAATTCCAAGGACTGTAAAGACGTTAATCCTATTTATTGTTTACCAACAAGTCCTGTACTCTTTAGAATGTTAATCCAACTTTATTTATCAACACTGGACTTACTCAATAATACCTCAGTTCACAAGTTTTTGCTGGAGAAGCAACATGACGGTGTCTTACGAAATTCTTGTTATTTTGAGACATTATTGGAAAAAATCGTGTTCTGCCGCTGAAGCGGCTCGTGAAATCAACAGAATTGAAGGAGAAGGTCTCCTTGACGAGCGTACCACGCGGCGTTGGTTCCAAAAATTTCACAGTGGAGATACGACCTTAGAACGGAAGAAGGGGTCAGGGCGACCATCGTTGGATATAGATGATGCTCTTCAGGAAGCTATAGACTCAAATCCAGCCACAAGTACTCGAGACCTTGCCAGGGAGTGCGGAGCGTCGAAAGATACTGTGTGTCGCCATCTGCACTGCATGGGGAAGGTGAAAAGGAGCAGCAGACTGGTCCCGCACGAGCTGACGCCCCAGCAATCTGCCAAAAGGGTAGAGATTTGCAAAAATCTTTTGAATCACCCTAACGATTTGCGATTTTCCAAAAAAATTGTTACTTGTGATGAAAAGTGGGTTTACTGGCGAAATCCTGATACTAGTGGGCAGTGATTAAGTCAAGGTCAAACGGCCTTTCCGGTTGCTGGAAGAGGACAATTCGAAAAAAAATCAATGCTTTGCGTATTTTGGAACTATGAAGGTGTAATCCATCATGAATTCGTACCTCATGGAACCACAATTAACTCTGACCTCTATTGCATACAGTTAGATAGAGTATATGCAAAACTGTCGCAACTTTATCCAGCTTTGGTCAATCGAAAAGGAGTTCTGTTACAGAAAGACAGAACTGTTACAGAAGGCCCGGCCGCATACTTCCCGTCAGACCAAGGAAAAATTAAAAAATCTTGATGGGATCGAACTTCTTCCTCACCCACCATATAGCCCAGACCTTGCTCCATCAGATTTTTATTTGTTTCGGTCAATGGCCCACTTCTTGAAAGGGAAAAAATTTGATACCTTTGAAGAAATCGAAACAGCGGTGCAGGAATTCTTCGATAGCCATCCTAAAGAGTGGTACCAGCAGGGGATCATGCAACTGGCGGAAAGATGGCGAGCAACATTAGATAACAATGGGTTATGTTTTGAATACTAATTTTATTGTAAAGTATAAAAAAAATATATATTAATTTTTTGTGTAAAACGGTCATTTTTTTTATACACCCTATTATATATAATATATATATATAATTGAAGATTATCTTGCACCATATATTTTCAACCCGAATTCGCGGATATTTTTGTCTTCATTTTAGCCCTGATGAAGATCTACATATTTGAATAGAAACATTGACCCTCCAAATAAGAAACTTTTGACTGAAAATCCTGATAATTTATCATCCTATCTTAATGAAAACAATTGACCAACACACCTCTAAATTATAGTTATTTTTTGTTTTTGATTTATTTCAAAATTTTACACATTTGTTTGTAGACAGAATGGTTTAAATTTACCTGAAAAATATTAAACGATATCCAGATATCACGCTGACATTTAACGCTGCAAAATATTGGCCTGACACTATCTGCTAACAGTATCAGGCCAAGACAGCACCCGAGTATTTTGCCAAGCCCGCTAATAAGGCAGCTTTATAAATCCCCCTCATTGGTGTGAAGTGGAATGAAGGATAAAGGAGGCGCTGTGCTCCACCCTCAGGATGGTACTCTTCACCGAGGGCCGACTCAGCAGTTCTCCGGATCTCAAGTAGGTCGAGATCTCTTTTGTGTCCTCCCAGGTCTACCGGAGGGTTCTCAACCTATATCTCTACAGATACGAGGGAAGAGAGGCGTTCAAAGTATCTACGCTTATTAATATTAGCGATAAAGATGTATATTTACAACAAATATACTGTAGCGATGGT
This sequence comes from Aelia acuminata, assembly GCA_911387785.2. Classification (NCBI taxonomy): domain Eukaryota; kingdom Metazoa; phylum Arthropoda; class Insecta; order Hemiptera; family Pentatomidae; genus Aelia; species Aelia acuminata. The sequence continues at coordinate 222,972,249 of OU426978.1, forward strand.
TACTAAAATAAGAGAAAAAGATAAGAAATATATAGTTGTTTCTATTGAGAACATTGGTATAGAACAGGGTTAAGACATCGATGTCGATATTTGTAAAACATCGATGTTTTTAGTCCGGGAGCTGAGGGCCAAAAAGGTGCCTGATTTGAAGAAAATTTTTGATCATATAGGCTCAAAGTACTCATTTCATAGACAACAAATGTGAACTTCTGCAACCTCAGATCGGTTGCCATCAAATTTTATAGGCGAACAAAATCGACATTTTCGAACTTTTTTCAATTTTTCGCTAATAACTCGAAAACGATTTATAGCAGAAGAAATTGTGTCCTTTCTACAATATAACAGCATTAAATTCCGCGTCGACTGAGGTCCTCACACTTAAAATCGGGTAAGTCTTTTCGCCAAAACTGGTCAATTTAGCCACTTTAGCGGAACAATGAATTACGCTCATGTTCCCGAGCCGGCAATTTAAAGAGGGTTACTCCAAATAAAAAATGTTACCTATGAAAGATGTAGGATATAGAATGCTTTGTAAAACGATCTCATTCATTTTAAAATTAGCCCACTCCAATGAAGACAAAGTAATTAACACGTGAACGTATTTCCCCGACCCCACCAGGGACCAACACCGTCGCCGACTCGTCGCTCTCGCGCTAAAGTTAGCTCTCGCACACGTAAATTTTCATTAACTAATTACTATTGGTTTTTTTTCCTAGCTAATTACCTCTCGCAAAGGTAAATATTCAAAAAGTCCTTATTATGTGGTGTAGCGGTGTGGGAGGGGGGTGGGGCTATATATATATATATATATATATATATATATATATATATATATATATATATATATATATATATATATATGTATATACACTTACTAACAAAAGTCTCTGCACACCCTCCAGATTTTTTTTTATTTTACCTAAAGAAAGGTTATGAGCCAGATATTGGCAATGAAACTCACACATTTTTTACATAATTTAATCTATTTTAATTAACAATAATCAAATTTAGTAAAATTTATTTAACTTATAATTTATGAGGAAAATTACATAAAATGTCAGAATATTGATGCGCCAAAAGTCCCTGCACACATCATTTTTCTTCAACTTAAAGCTTAATTATTGATGCCAAATCAACATTAATAGGTAGTCGTTCCTACCTTATTTCTTATCACTTCTCATAATCTATTTGGCATGGTGTGAACTAGTTTTTTGTAGTTTCTGGAGTAATTTTACCCCACAATTCATTTAGTATTCTTTTTAAGTGGTATTTGTTCTTTATTTTAATTTTTACTTTCTGACGGCCTAGTTGATCCCACAAATGTTGTATTGGATTAAGATTAGGAGATTGGGGAGGCGTTTTAAGTTGCTGTGGAGCATTGCAGAGCAACTATTCTTGAACTTTCCGCGCTGTCGTTATATTATTGAAAAATGAATTTTTCCTGGAGATCAAAGTTCATTAAACTTTCCGGTAAATTACTCCCCAAAATATTTATATAAACGTGTTGGTCCATTATTCCGTCGATAAATTTCAAATTACCAACACCAGCAGCACACACACACCCCCAAACCAAAACACTCCCTCCACCATGTTTCACAGTACCAACTATGTTTTTCTCCAGGGGCTCTTTGTTAGGTTTTCTCAAAACTTTCCCCCTTCCATCTTATCCATGAATGTTAAATTTACTCTCGTCAATAAATAAAACACGTTCCCAGAACTATAAGGGCTTGTTTACATGCTCCTTTGCGAACTGCAGTTTCAATATCCGGTTCGTTTACTAATGAATGGCTTACACCTAGGCTTACGCACATTATAGCCAGCTTTCTTTAGAGTTCTTCTAATCGCTTGTGCAGTTACCCCAATCCTGTAATTTTCTTACACCATACCTGCTAAATTTAGAGCACTTGTGTGGGGTTCTTCGGCCAAAGTCCTTATGATAGCCCTCTTGTGGTGAGCTTGTAGTACGGGGGGCGGCCAGAGCGGTATCTACTTTCCATTGTACCCAGTTTTTCATACCGTTTTAGGACATACCTTACCGTATTATAGCCCCTGTTGACGATTTGTCCTATTTACCTGTATGAGTCGTATGAGTTTCCTCAAATTTATAATTTGGTCGGGAATCGGTGTTGGAACCTCCATTTTTTATCACAGTCTTAACTGTTTGGGCCAAATTAACACTGGCAAGTTAGGATTAGCCGGAGGATGAATAGGATAATGTGCAACCTGTATACATATCAGTATCTTGGCTAATTCCACTGCGTGCAGAGACTTTTGGCGCATCAATATTTTGACATTTTATGTAATTTTCCTCATAATTTATAAGTTAAATAAATTATATTAAATGTAATTGTTGGTCATTAAAATAGATTAAATTATGTCAAAAATATGTGAGTTTCGTTGCCCATATCTGGCCCATAAGGTATCTTTAGGTAAAATAAAAAAAAAGCTTGAGGGTGTGCAGAGACTTTTGTTAGTAAGTGTATATCTGTAACTTTTACGATTTTGGTGGAAACCGTGTTCCAACGCCTTTAAAATGTCGATTTTGTTCGCCTATAAAATTTGATGGCAACCGATCTGAGGTGGCAAACGTTCAAATATGTTGTCTATGAAATGACTTTCAGCCTACATTAACAAAAAATGTTTTCAAATCAGGCACCTTTTTGGCCCTCAGCTCCCGGACTATTAGTCGAACGTATCATCACTTGATATGCATTACTTTGACAATGCTAAACATAATAATACTAAGCGTTTGATTTTATTTGTCTCTATCGGTTGTTATGAAAACTTCATTTAAAAAAGAAAATAATAATTTCTACTGATATTTCATTTGCAGCATAAATTTAAATTTTAAAAATATTATATACTCTTGTCATTCTGGGCTGGAATGAATCCAAAGAATGAAATATCGTAAAATCGGTCTAACCGTTCTTGGATGTATAATGGTATAATAAGCCCGACCATTATTTAATATCTAAAATACTGTTAAGTGAAACAAAACACGAAACATATGGTTTAGAATAGTTCTACCAGGTGTGTAAATATGAAACCGGAATTTTTAAATAGCAAATAAGAGTTGATTGTGTAAAACTGATACATACTTTTTTATTCGAAGTACTGTCCTGTGAAGCATTGTCATGGAGCAAGATCACTTTGTGTGTCCTTTCTTGATATTTGGGACTTTTTGGCGCAAATCTTTATTCAAATTTATCATCTGTTGTAGGGAGCGTTCCGTATTAACAGTTTCCCCAGGTTTCAGCAGCTCATAGTAGACAACACCTATTTGATCACACCAGACACAGAGCATTTTCTTCCTCCCCAAGCGATGCCGATGGTTCACCAGGAGTTACCCAGGATTTTTTACGCTTAGGATTCTCGAAGTAAATTCACTTTTCATCACCAGTCACAATTTGATGAAGAAATGACTTTTTTTCTTTACCTGGCGAGCAGCATTTGCCATGAGGTTTTTCGAGCTTCCTGCTGCCTGTCATTCAGTTGGTGAGGTACCCATTTTCCGACCTTCTGGATCTTTTCCATCCCTTTCAAACAAATGGAGACGGTGTAACATGTCCGTCACACGTGTCCAACAAACGCTTCCGAATCAGCGTTTTCAAAGTTTTTTTTTTGTGGTTTTCCACGGTCTTTGTTTCTTTTATCGAAATCCATCTTTAAATTTTTTGAACCAATCGAAACATTGAGATTTGCCTAGAGCATGCTCCCCGTAAGCTTCAACAAGCATCCTATGTGATAATGCTCCAATTTTTTTCAGAAGGAAACGGAAAATAAATGCTGTCCGCAAATCTTGATTTGTTGGCACAAAAGTCGACATGTTCAACGCCACTAAAAACACGGTTATAGAATGAAACTGATGTTGGTATCAATTGGATCTCTTTATTACATGTAGGCAAAATCAGATAACACCACTGACGGATTAGTTAGAAGATTATATTGACTGCTAACTCCTATCATTGGCGAATTCCGGTTTCATATTTACACACCTGGTAGACTTGTTGGAACTAACTGTCATAGTACATGAGTCGAACTAAGATGTTCGATTACCATCTACACTGTCGTACAAACCTTCCAGGCTGTTCTTGTTACGACTTTATATAAGGAGCGATGGACTGAAGAGTTAGCCTTTGTTCTGAAGCTCAAGTAGTACGGTTATTTCTGTGTAAGAAAGTGATAATTTTTGTAACCAGTAATTTTAGTTTAATAAAAAAATATTCAATCCACATAGGTGTTACAATACATTATAATATGCCTAATACTAAAAATATTAGAACTGAAATTGAAAGTCAAAGTCCTGACTGAGATTTTAGAATAATATAAAAATCTTTCAAATCCGCAAGAACTCCTGAACGACGGCTTAAGTCGAGGGATTTACAGCGAAGTCGTGTTCTGCACATAGCACTGTCGGGAAGAAATGGCGTGACAGTACACAATTCGCTGCGGATTGTAAATCAAAGTTTAGAGCACTTTAGCGTGCTGTAACATAATATCGCTAAAAGAGTTGTTGCTATCTCTGAAGTGAGAAATATTGTTATTTCTTAGTGGAGGAATATAATTAAAAAAATAATTAACAAGTAAAACTTGAAGTAAATGCAGATATATTGCACGTATAATGCAGACGAAAATGGAAATAAGGACATAAACGAATACCAGGATATTTATTATAATTTTAATTATTGTTATTTTTTTTTCTTAATATAAAAAAAATTAGAAGAATAATATCTATAAATAAGGGCCTATTCACAGTATCGGTTTCGCTCCCGGTCCGCCCTCGCTCTACCCCATTCACACTATCGCTCCGCTCCCGTTCCACTCCCGGTCCGCTCTCCTAATGTCTTATCATATTCACATTATATGATTTTACTCCGTTCACTTTTGAACGGTTGAAGACATTGAAGCCATTAATAATCGAAGTCGTCTGTATTTGGATTTTAATTAATGATTAACTTTCAATAATTATAGTATTTATTTTTTCATCAATTTTACGGCCAAAAAAAGTTCAACTTTTCGTTTGTGGAAATAGCTGTAAAGTGTACTTTTCTTGATGAAGAAAATAATATTATCTAAACATATAATAAGAAGAATATATTGCAAAACTATGATAATTATTAATAATAATCATAAATCAATTTAATTAATGGTGAAGAAATAATTTAATATTTCCGAATGTATTCGAATACGCTTGAAATGATTTAAAAGAAAAATAATATTTTGCAATGAATTAATGTAAAAACGGTCACTGATTTATTGACTATATACTCATTTCTTTAATAAAACAACGGTCAATTTGAAACTTGAATAAAAATGCTATATATAATGATAAATGTCAGATCATTAACAAAAAAATATATATTAAAGCAAAAAATAATTAAAATATGAATATCAGGAAAAGAAGAGAACTCTCTACCGATCTGGATGGAGCGAGACTAGAGCAGGAGCGAAGCGAGACCGGACCGATAGTGTGAATGAGGTAGATCGAGACCGGACCGGGAGCGGAGCGAGACTGGACCGGTACCGATAGTGGCATACTCTCTTTCTATTTCTCTTTACAATATTTTGCCAGACCGAGAGCGAACCGGAAGCGGAGCGATAGTCAAGTCGATAGACAAATCGAGAATTTGTTAATGAATTTAACCCGTAACTGGTTTGGTCCATAAGTTGTTACATAACCAGCCAGTGAGGTGAAGTCACCGGGACCCCAATATTTGTTAGTTCAAAATGTTCCTTGTAAATGTTCAACTAAATTAAAACAATTTTTTTTACAGCAACACATCATCTATCAAAAGGTGTCTGCATGGGATAGAACACAATACATGTAAAGTCCTATTTTATAAAAAAGTATAAAAAAAAGCAAAACTGTAAAAATGAGAATTACAAAATATTAAACCTTAAAATTAAGACATGAGCACATGAAAAATCATTTAATATATCAGGAACATTAAAAAAATTGAACAAAAGATAATTAACCCTCCTAGTACCGGGTGGAAAAAGTTTCATGTCATACCAGGTGGGGTCTTTTTTGACCCCACTTGATTTTTTTTAATAATTATTTTATTTAGCCTTTTATTTAAAGTTATTCACCCTGATTTATTTAAATAAGAATGGTGCAGTAAAGGATGTAATATAAATGCAAATCATGTTACTTAAAAATAGTTTTAATCAAATAAACAAAGCGACAATAACGAACCTTACATATACCTTACATTTGACATAAGAAAAATTAATTTTTGTTATTCACAATTTGTACAAATAATTTTCTGTGTACTGTGGTTTTTACAAATAAATTTATGACATAATGTACATGTTTTTGTGTATTTTTTATCATTTTTCCGGGGACATAAATAACAGCGGGATCGACTTACTAAAAGCGCCTCCCCAGATCTTTCTGGAATTATTTGCCCATTTTCTTCATTTATAACTTGAAGACATCTTTTTATATTTTCAATAGTACTTTTTTTCAGCCTCATTTTGATATTAGGATCAATCAGCCTCCGGCGTAAGAGAGGCTCAGTGAGCATTTTCCCTAATTCTAATAAAAATAAGCGCCTTTTATCAAGGCTTGAGCTCTTCCATCGTGGATGAATATTGACAAAATAAATGCATTAACGGCTGCTATGTCTATATAATTCATGAAGAGAGCCATAGGCCATTGCTTGGTTTGTCGTTTACAGCTGTATTCGGAACATAATTTATCAAGCGTGTCGACCCCTCCTTTTGTTTTATTATAATCTATAATTATCTCCGGCTTTTTGTCCTCTTGATTGGAAATGTCTGGAGAATTATGCTCAGTAGATAAAAGTATAACACACTTTTTATATTTTAGTAAAAAATGAAATTCTTTATATATAAAGTGAAAAACAAAAATTAAAATGCATAAAAGATTATTTAACACTTTTTTTTTCATTAGAATCCTCACCTTAAGCAAAATTTTGTTATTTAATTTTAACAACCACATAATACCAGGTGGGGTGAAAAAAGACCCCAATCACTATTTTCCAGACAATCGCAATTATTTCATTTTTACAAATTTTTATTTTTTTTTTTTTAATCTATTCTGTTTTGTAGAAGATAGTTTAAAGATAAAACTCCTAAATGCACAAAAAAAATAGTGCAGTGGTTTTCTTATGAGTTAAAAAAAACCAAAGCTGGGGTCATTTTTGACCCCACCCGGTACTAGGAGGGTTAAAAAAAAAATTATACAAATCACAAGCACTATTACAGGCGGTCTTCACAGACACCCTTGGCACAATCGGTGCATATTGTTGTACTGCAATGAGTACCCAGTAAACCTTTGGTTTTTTATCCCTGCTCCTTGGGCACTTCCCACATCTTATTCTTTTACCAGATACAGCTGATTCGACTTCATATTCCTGGTTGTAAGCGGTCCCATAATCTAACTCCGAATTCCAATCATGGTCACTTTCTAAATCTGAATTAAAGTCCTGGTCACGTCTCAAAGCATCTTCCAACCATTGCAGAAAATTGGGATCATTAACATTCATCGACTGGTGCTGTGAATATGCCATTTTTGACTGAATCGAAATCAATTATTTATAATAAAAAAGTTTCACTAACGGTATGATGGGTTCACACGGACCCCATTCTCTACTAATCAATATATATTATAAAGCTAAGTGTACAATGTGCGTGCCGAAAAGGCTCAAAAACGACTAAACATACTATCAAGAATGTTATGTCGTTATATTGCCCTATTGCCCCTAACGATGAAGAAGGTTTCAGTTTTCATTTTAAGTGTGTAATGTTGAAGGGACAAGGGCTGTAATTTTAAGCTTCTCGCTACATTTAATTAGCCCCTCTAATAAGCCCAAGCGAGTTAATGAATGAAAAAATTTAGTTCGACATTTGGAAGCCAGGAGCGCTAGCTAAACTCAATTCATAAGGTTATCGTTCATTAGTTCGCTTTGTTATGGTTTTAGCTTCAACAGTTTTCTTTAAGTTACACGAGATTATGTATAAATAATTATTTTTCCTTTTTATTTTTCAATGAGGTCATTATATCTCTGCAATGAATTTAAATTAAAAATAAACAAAACCAACTGGATTCCCAAGCGAATTAAGTTTTACAGAAGAGGAAAGAATTGGTCGAAACATTGCCTTTAATAAATATACAATATAAGAGTAAATTTACAACAAAAGAAAAATTGCATATTAGTGTAGTGAGCGAATAAAAACTAACACTGAATAAAATAGATAATCTATAGATAATATGAATAAAAGATATAACCTAATGGAATATATATCGAAAATAAAGAGTTCATATAATATTTCTGTTTAATAGTTCTGTTCTGTTCGTAAATTTTCAACCTAATTCGAAAAAGGAGAAGTTACTCAACTTGATAAGGGTGCGGTATCGTCATGAGAATGGTCTCAATGAATCAGAACATAGAAACCACAAAAAATGGTACATACCAGGACATATTTGCTGCCAAAATAATTTTTCTTAATCAAGAAAAGGGAAGAAAACGCATTGAGAGAACCAGCATCAATAGGGTCTCTTATACCCAAACCATATATGGGCGGACTCTGAGGTTTCGAAACTTACCACTAATACTAAACTGAAGTTTCAGGATGGCACAAATTTTGTTTTAATCATGATTAATTTTGGTCTATTTTTCTGTACTATTACATTTTAAAGTTATTGTTTCATTCCACCTATTACACAACTCCCTGAGCGAAGCCGGGCCCCACAGCTAGTAGTTGAATAAAACTCATAACTCACTTACCACAGAACCACCACTTCTGTCAACAGCTGAGAAGCTACTGCCTGAAAGGTACTGTGAACAACAGCTCCTCATAGCATCCCCAACGGGAATTACAGAAAAAAAACTGGCTGGGGCTCCTAGGACCCCACCTTACAGGTTACGGGTTAAAATGTATTGAACATTAATTTGGAATATACGGGATATAGCAGATGGCAGGTCTCCACTCACATTCTTGTATTGGCTCTCAAAATCACGATGGATGAAAGCTTGACAGTTATAAAATGAAGAGTCCACGGAAGAAAGGGGGAGAGTCAATTTTTTCCGAATTGTAGTTATATATATAATTGTTCGTCTAGTTGAGTAGAATATGTTGGTGAAAAGAAACAGTCAGAAAAAATGATAGTCGGTTGGTTACAAGAACCACGTACTCGGAAGGAAGGGGGAGAGTCCACGCGGAAAAACCTAGAATGGGGGAGAGTCATGTTAGAAGGTCAAATTGCGTTTGTTAATTTTTGCTAGTTAAATTGATGTTGCAGCTACTTTACCGATCAGCAACGAAAAAATTAAAGACCAACAGCACCTAAAACGATTTTGTGGGCCAAAAGCCCTAACATTTTTTGAACACTTACCACATGCAGAAAAGAAGAAGAAGAATGTTATATTTGTAAAACTGTTTTCAATTATTAATAAGATTTATTATTGTATTTAATGTAAGTTTGAATTATTATTATTTTGTTAAAAACTTCAATCAATCAAGACCATTGGTCATGACAAAAAAATAATTATTGCAATTGTGTAAATCTAAATATAAAATATTAATATAATATAACAGTAAAGAAAGGGGGGCGTCCAGGACTAACCCCCTTTCTTTTATGTTTAAGCTGTTTTTTTTTTTTACTAAAACATTTTTTTTTTAGAGCGTACTATGTCTTATTCGGGCATATTTATTATTTTGACACGCAAAACAAAAAGGAAAAGGACATATAAAAAAATTGAAGACAAATGATAAAAAATACTTAAGCAATTAAAGATCCAAACCTAAAAACTCGATTTTCTCGGAAAGCACTCCAAATGACATCCCCCTTTCTTCCGTGGACTCTTCAAATCTTATATATGGTCAAAATCTGAAGAAGTAATGCATATATGCTTGGTTCTTGGAATCAACCCTTCAATTAATAATCCCGTTTAAGCGCTGATCTCTCTTGTTCGTATGAACTGATGCTACCAGAAAATCTAAGAAAACAAAAAGGGATATCTAGAAAGATAAGAACTTTAATTAAATCAGGAAATGAAATCGCAAAAACCGACACTCAATAAAGGGATTAATTTAAAAGAAGTATCTTGAAGAACACAATTCTATCCTAACTTTATAAACTAGCCTGCAAACCAGAGCTTCATTTAACGGAGCTTTATAACAAAATTAAACAAGACAACTGCGCTAAGGGCAAAGTTAGAGTCGGCTTTGAAAGCTCTCAAACGCTCAACTATTGCAACGTTCTTCTAACTGCTACGCCACAACTAACAAAGGCCACTTATTTTCTTCTGTTCTAGAATCGCTAATGTCCGATACTTTGAAGTCAACTCACAAAGTACGGAGGCAAGGACTACCGATAATAGAACTACCATTAAGAAATTCTTCCTGAGTAATCTAATGACTCGCAAAACTTCTTGAGAAGAAAAAAAAAAGCTCCTTGAAGAGTTTAATATCGTCCGGCGTGCGTCATTCACCGTGCTAACGCCTGGGCCTCTAATTCCCTCACCCACTACCTTTCAAATCGTTGTTAATACCTGTGTACGTTGGAAAAGTTCAGGTAAAAGTTGCCGTAGTACCACGAGGAAGTACCTTGAGACCCACCCATGAAGCGTAGGAACATGATCTCGATTGAAGCAGGGAAAATAAGTGAACTGGAAATAGTTTAACTCTTGCATTAGGTATTTTAAATATTAAAAAAAATTAATAAAACAGTTGTAATAGTCTCAGTTCTCTAGTACAAGGTTAGAATTCAGATTTTTTTTTAAATCAATATTAATTCCATTTATATAACCAAAAACCTAATCAAAACCGTAAATCAACAAACTGATGTTGATAGTTTTTTATTTACAAGTTTTTTATGTACACCCTTAAAAATATTTTTATTCTAAATCACCGTAAGAAGTATCCCAAAGTGTGATGCATGGTAGGTACAAAATACAAAAAAGCTAAATGTTATAAAAGAAAAAATTTCTATATATTGTTATAAAATTATAAATTAATAATTTACACTTACTAACAAAAGTCTCTGCACACCCTACAGGTTTTTTTTTATTTTACCTAAAGGTAGGTTATGAGCCAGATATTGGCAATGAAACTCACACATTTTTTACATAATTTAATCTAGTTTAATTAACAATAATCAAATTTAATAAAATTTATTTAACTTATAATTTATGAGGAAAATGACATAAAATGTCAGAATATTGATGCGCCAAAAGTCCCTGCACACATCATTTTTCTTCAACTTGAAGCTTAATTATTGATGCCAAATCAACTTTAATAGGTAGTCGTTCCTACCTTATTTCTTATCACTTCTCATAATCTATTTGGCATGGTGTGAACTAGTTTTTTGTAGTTTCTGGAGTAATTTTACTCCACAATTCCTTTAGTACTCTTTTTAAGTGGTATTTGTTCTTTATTTTAATTTTTACTTTCTGTGACCTAGTTGATCCCACAGAGGTATTGGATTAAGATTAGGAGATTGGGGGGGGGGGGGGTGTTTTAAGTTGCTGTGGAGCATTGTAGAGCAACTATTCCTGAACTTTCCGCGGTGTCGTTATCTTGTTGAAAAATGAATTTTTCCTGGAGATCAAGCTTCATTAAACTTTCCGGTAAATTACTACTCAAAATATTTATATAAACGTGTTGGTCCATTATTCCGTCGATAAATTTCAAATTACCAACTCCAGCTGCACACATACACCCCCAAACAAAAACACTCCCTCCATCATGTTTCACAGTACCAACTATTTTTTTCCAGGGGCTCTTTGTTAGGTTTTCTCAAAACTTTCCCCCTTCCATCTGATCCATGAATGTTAAATTTACTCTCGTCAATAAATAAAACACGTTCCCAGAACTATAAGGGCTTGTTTACCTGTTCCTTTGCGAACTGCAGTTTCAATATCCGGTTCGTTTACTAATGAATGGCTTACACCTAGGCTTACGCACATTATAGCCAGCTTTCTTTAGGGTTCTTCTAATCGTTTGTGCAGATACCCCAATCTTGTAATTTTCTTACACCATACCTGCTAAATTTAGAGCACTCGTGTGGGGTTCTTCGGCCATAGTCCTTATGATAGCCCTCTTGTGGTGAGCTTGGAGTACGGGGGGCGGCCATAGCGGTGGTATCTACTTTCCATTGTACCCAGTTCTTCATACCGTTTTAGGACATACCTTACCGTATTATAGCCCCCGTTGACGATTTGTCCTATTTACCTGTATGAGACGTATGAGTTTCCTCAAATTTACAATTTGGTCGGGAATCGGTGTAGGAACCTCCATTTTTTAGCACACTCTTAACTGTTTTGGCCCAAATTAACACTGGCAAGATAGGATTAGCCGGAGGATGAATGGGATAATGTGCAAACTGTATACATATCAGTATTTTGGCTAATTCCACTGCGTGCAGAGACTTTTGGCGCATCTATATTCTGACATTTTATGTAATTTTCCTCATAAATTATAAGTTAAATAAATTATATTAAATGTAATTGTTGGTTATTAAAATAGATTAAATTATGTAAAAAATATGTGAGTTTCGTAGCCCATATCTGGCTCATAAGGCATCTTTAGGTAAAATAAAAAAAAAGCTTGAGGGTGTGCAGAGACTTTTGTTAGTAAGTGTATATAAATGTGCTTACAGGCTTGAAAATGGCTCTAGAAGCCGAAACGTTGCCAAAATAAAAATTTTACTATTGTTTTTTGGTGAATACTGGCCTTTTTTATTAATCTAAAACATTTTTAATATTCTCAGTGTCTAGTACAGGGGCAGGATTCAGCACGAAATTGGGGTGGTTCATGGCCCCCCACAAACAAATAGCTGACATCATTTTTTATTTTTTTTAAGAAAGAAATTAATATTTATTTTGTGACATCTATTCCACTATTAATAATAAAACGTGGTCAGATCCAGAGCCATTGATCTGGCTAGTTGAAAAGAAAAAAATGAGTAATCTTTATAAAAAAATTAAAAAATATTAGTAAATCTCAGAAACAAAATAAAAGACAGTATGAAAAAGAACTTTTGGATATTGAAAACAAAAAATTGTATCAGCTTCTGAACTTGGACAATTATAATAAAAATCAAATAAATATACACCCAAAACTAAAATTGCTATCTTCAGAGCAGAGTTTTTGTTTGCTTTAAAGTAACTTAAAGCCACTAAGGCTAATCGGATGATGCTACAGTGGGAGTCCTAAATTTTGCCTATCCAGGTATAATTAGGATAGGGATCTTTAACGAGTACCTGACATCGTACAGGCATAGACAAGGATTTTTTACTCCCATTAAAAATTCCTAGGACACCTCGGGACGCGAACCTGCGACCTTTAGTATGGTAAGTTTCTATGCTGAAGAAAACACCACAGGTGACCACTATTTCAGAGCAGAACAATTACCTTATTGCTTTTATTCGTTTAAAAATACGAACAAATTTGAAACAAAAATATTTGAGGGGGGTCATGACTAAGTGACACCCCTCTGGATACGCCCATGGTCTAGCAGTACTTCACTACAATAGTAATTTATTGCCTCCACAAGGTGTTAATAGCAATTCGCTAGTGTTTTGGCAAAATGGCTTCAGTCATCATTTTTATGAATGAGGTTTTTATGTTTTCTTGATAAAGAAATCTATTATTTTTTATTGGCACAATCGGTTTAAGCGGAATTAGTTTTCTAAAAATATAATTAAGCTGATAAGCATTGACCTCTTAATCATACTTGCTAATCAGCAGTGATTCAATGGGTCCCTGTAATAATGACTATTTTATTTTCGTTTCTGATCAAGTATTTTAATTTTTAACTAGTTTAGAATTTTGAAATAAAATTATAATTTCAACATACAAGATAATATGTTTGAAGATTTTTTTAAAATAGATAACCCGTTGAATGTTAAATTTTAAATTCTGAAAATAGAATTTTTTTTATTGATGTCTGGAAAAGATTTTAATATAATGAATCAAGTAAATTTCAAACTAAATACATAAAATCATTATCAATCATTTAAAAAAAAAAAAAGAAATAAATTCCTTTAAGAAAGAAGTCCTGCTGTGAATATCAAGTACTTACGTAAGAGACCTCCTTTCTAACTATTTATAAAATTGCCGTTAGACAAATTGGATCAAGTCCATGACTTCATGATTTATCGAGAATTCCAGGACAAAAGAAGTCACAAGTCATCCATCGACTGACTCAACGAGCACTGAATATCAAATTATAAAAAAAAAAAAAGCAACCTACAATACTAAAGGTCGCTGGTTCGCGTCTCGCGGTAACCTGAGGATTTTTTAAAGGGAGTAAAAAATCCTTGACTATGCCCTCCCTCGGATAGGACTGGAAATGGAGGTCCCGAGCCTGTACGATGTCAGGTACACGTTAAAGATCTTATCCACATTATACCTGGATAGGCACATTTAGGACTCCCACTGAAGCATCGTCTAATTAGCCTTAGTAGCATTAAGGGACGTTAAACGAAGAAATCAGGTCGTCGATTAAATAATGCGAATTATTTGCACAGGCCAAATAGTATATATATATATATATATATATATATATATATATATATATATATATATGTGTGTGTGTGTGTGTGTGTGTGTGTGTTTTAAACCAAAAGAAATAACTAAAACTTCAGTGTTGTTTTCAACACGTAATCTTTGAAAATACAAATTATACTAGCTAAGATACATTTTGCCCAACTCTGATAATTATGATTTACTTTTTTTTTAATAAAAAAAAAAAGGATGGTATTTTAATTTGTAATTAAATGTTTTAAAAATGAATCATAAACCAGTAATAAAGTCGAATTAGGCCAACGAAGACAGATATACCAAATATAGAAATTGCCGCTGTATAAAAAGGAAACCTAATGCACAAGTGACCTTTTCAACAAGAGTGAACAGTCCAACATAACTGAAAGAGAGAGAGAGAGAGAGAGTGTGTGAGAGAGAGAGAGAGAGGGTGAGAGCGATAGAGAACCTTTTAAAATATTTTCATTCATCATCGCCTTAATGATGTAAAAAAAAAAACTTCACTAATTTAAAACAAATTTCAACAGGATTGTTGAATAAACACGTTGGCTGCAATTTATTTTCAACAAAATTGAAACCCAGTCCTATGCGAGAGACATTTGAGAATATTTATGTGACACGTATATTACGCAATAGGTTAAGTGTCGCATTCAACGTACTCGATGAAAATGTTTGAGTCGTGAAGACAGCAAGTCTGTCCACAACCAATTCAATAAATATCAATACGAATCAACACTCTCATACTTACAAGAAGATAATCCAGTATTATACTAGGAACGTTATGATACCACTTAACTCGATTGTATCGGAGGAAAACTATCGATACTTGTAACTATCGATATCCAATGCTGATACTTGAAAAATGATTGACTTCTTAAGGTACCTTTACACTCTACGAACCTTCAAACACCACCCTCGAACACCCTTCACGTCGACTGTTCGAGTGTTCTAGGTACTTCATCTGTTCGCCTGTGTTCGGGGCTAGCGCTAGTGTCACTTTTGATTAGGGTTTGTCCCAAGTGACAGGAGTTGTTTGTGATATTAGTGCGCCGTTCTTATTCGTCCCCTATTGTTTTATTTTTCAGATAATATAAAATATATTGATACTGGAGATTTATTCTTCATCATAAGCTAGCGTTGGGTGCGTCAGCCATATTGGTTCGCTTAACGTCACGTTAAGTATAAATGGCTGTTTGTTTAACGCCGGTACGGCAAGGTTCGAGAGTGAGGTTCGTAGAGTGTAAAGACACCTTTAAGCTTGTCACAAGAGCAAGGTTTCGAACATCTCGAATTTTTATTTTACACTCACTGAATTAATAGATTTACTATTGAAAAAATTATTTTTGCCTACAGGGTACTCCTCTTTTCGATAATACTTGGATTATTTAACTTAATTAAATCCTTTAACCATACATCTAATTGGTTTAATTTCATTCACACAGTTTTTCCTTACTCCCTACAAATTTTCTTAAATACCCTTCCAAAACCATGAAATGGAGTATTTCTTTTTTTAAAAAAAAATGGACAAACACAGCTACAACATAGCTGCCGGACTAATTTAGAGAGAACTTAATTTTGTTTCCATCAGACAACACATGTTCGTTGAAGAAAAATTTTATTTGGTGGAATTTCTTAGAGTGTTTTTATAAATTCTCATTCCCTTAAATACTTTTGTTAATCAAGTGAAGTCTTTAATCCATTCGAACATAAAGGTGGACATTGCGTGAGATATTATTAAGGTTAGAAACTCTGAAGCCTCTCCAACGCAAAGCATGGAAAACGTACTAAACCTCGCTCCCTACAACTTTATTTCCTATAAATAATGGAAAAAATCAATTTTCTAGAGAGTGAGATGAGGTTGTAGAACTCTAGTTTTAAGGATTAGTATGAAGGTACAAATAGTAAATACCATACAAAAAGTTTTGAACGGGTCCAAGGCAGGTCCACATCAATTTGGTGATGATTCTATTTTGTTTACCAAGCGCAATATTGTAGATTGTTACAAATTTGTGAAGTTTTTTTTTAATTATTGTTTTTCCTTTTTTAAATAGATCTTCAAAAAATGCTTCTTTTTATAATAAAACTAGCTGTATATACCGGTTTCACCCGGGGAATTGAATTAAAATTTATAAAATGAGACTTTTTTCGACTCAAACGGTCGATTTCATGAATCCAATGTAAAGCGAGATCATAATGATTTTTATAACAATAAAGAATATACCCAGACATTGGATGAAGTTATGCAATTTTAATATGGACAGGTGTTCGTAACTGGTATGAAAGAACCACTGAGCGAAATTTGGAGAATTTAGGACAGCCGGTATGGATTTCTATAAAGAACAAACAGTATTTCATTTTTATTTACATAGATTATAGCTGTATACCCCGGTTTCACCAGGAAATTTTATTTTTCTAATGAAACGGTCGATTTCGTAAAAAAAAAAAAAAGCGAAATCATTACGATTATTATAACAATAAAGAATATCAGCTGAAGATCGGCTGAAGTTATGCAATTTTAATATGGACAGGTGTTCGCACCTAGTATAAAAGAGCCACTGAGCGAAATTTAGAGAATTTAGGAAAAACGGAATGAATTTCTATAATGAAAAAATAATCAAACAGAATTTTATCTTTATTTATATAGATGTAAGTTTAAAATTGGATTTTATCTGTTCTTTCTCGGTCACAGCAATCGATAAATTTCTCAAATTTTTCAAGAAGCGACATTTCCCCAAAATCTACTAAAGTGAGTGCACCCTTTTAGGACTTGTCAAGGAACCCATATTGTGGCTCTTTATGGGAAAAAGCGCTGGAAAACGGATATTTTTTTATTTAAAAATATTGAAACGAAATAAACCCATAATTTTGAAATTACCCATACCTGGTTAATAAATTGCCAACATAAATGGATAACTATAAAGAAAAAAAGCACAGCGAAACCCATCTATGAACCCGGTTAGTAATATCCGGTAATGGTGAACTACTTTGTGACTACATCCGGATAAGAAAGTGCTCTCTATAGAGAGATTGAGGAAAGTCGAAAGAAAATTATTTAAAAAAAAGAAAGGAGAGACAATGCTTCCTTTTCACTACTCACTATAGTTCATCTCTTCAATAAAAATAGAAAATGTCTCATTATTTCGCGAAACAATAACCCTTCGAAAACTATGCAAACATCTGCCAATATTTTCTAATAAGCTCTTGAATCAGGAAGTTAGACAATGCTATATAGAAGAACTTCCTGGTTCGATTAATCTACGATTTGTATCTCACATAATAAGGTAACTTAAGCTTATATACATATAAAAATGCATGGACCGCACTTTCGTAACCTCAAAACTCGAAACGCAGAGCTGATGAATGAACCTTAAAACAATAGCGGTCATATCTACTCTTAAGCAAAATATATTCCGAAAGAAATGTTTTATAAAAAAAAAAAAAAAAAAAAAAAAAAAAAAAACAGTACCATGAAGGGTCTTGGGTTAGAGTAAGGAAGCACTGTTTCTTGGTCGGCGATCGTGCAAGGAGGTGATTTTACAGTGATCACGCTCAACCGTTAGGTCCCCCCCCCCCCCTTGGGTGGCGGGATGGCCGATTGGGCAAACGCGTTAAAAAATACGCGTTGCCCATGGCAACATATGATTGAGAACCGAATGATAGCAAGTTCCAAACCCGGAGCCAGGGAAAAATTTATTAATAATACTGGGCATCAATCCCCAACCTCTCCCTTGGCCCGGGAAACCTGGTATAGCCTATAAGGCCAGGAAGGGGAGGACCAATAAAAAAAAAGACCCCCCCCCCATAATTTTTAACTAAGGTTAACCAATATCTCAGGGTTAACCAGGTTAACCAGGTTTGCCCCCAGGGTCCTATGTGACGGATTTTTTTTTTTTTTTTTTGTATTTATTTAATTACCGTACCTATTGTAATTTGATGCTCTGCAACGTTTATATTATTTTAAATTTAAACTAGGAGTCTTTGAGTTATAGGCGTTAGAAAAAGGTTTCCACCAAAATCGTAAAAATTACGGATTTTTTATGTACCAAACCCGATTTGAACTTCAAATATATCATTCTATTAGAAAAAATTGGAGCTATTATAGTAAGAAGAAAGCAATGCTTTGGTATCTGTATTTGCCAATTTATATACGAGGAATTGAAAAAAAAATCCAAAAATTTCACGGATTTCAGTCCACAAGGCGATAAATACGTTCACGTTTTAATTACTTTGCCTCTAATGGAGAGGGCTAATTTTAAAATTAATGAGATCGTTTTATACAGAATTCGATATTATACAACTACTAGCATTCCCCATCGCGGCTTCGCCCGCGAGCCTTTAGAATCAATTCTGTGACCATTATCTTGGTATTGATCTAATATAATATGTTAACTGATGTTAAGGAGATTTAGTAGAATTTGAGCTTCCGGTAGGTGGAATGTTGGAGGGGGAAGCTGCCGGCTCGGTAAAAGAGACGGAGACGCGCAATGGAGAGAGTTCACTAGTTCACTAAAAACCACCGAAACAAAAAATGACTTACTCGTCGTGAACGCTTCATTTTTCGGCTGTAAAACGTGGTTTTCGACGCCCAATAGGGCCTTTCGAGTCAAACTCGTCGTATTAAATTCTTTAAAATGAGTCCTAATTAGATATATTTTCTCGAAGTTCGAAAATAGATGTCCGTTAGTGTTAAACGACAATTTCGCCATTTACATTTTAGATATTCTTAGGGGTTACATTTTTGATATTCCTTTCTCAGTGGTTACCTACATCGCTTTTAAAATCTAAATTCCGAAGTTTCTAATCATAAGTAGTTTTTGCTCTGCGTTGATTCTGTCAGTCAGGACAAAGCCTCTTATACATATGGAGAAGTATATATATATATGTATATATATATATGTAGTAGTATATATATGGAGAAGTATATATATATATATATGGAGAAATATATGGAGAAGAGATCGAAATAAACACGCACCATCCCCAATCACAGTGTGCATAATTTGATTACCACTAATATTTAAATAATCAGTAGCCATATTTTATGTGAATGTCTATATTAATACTATTGTAACGTTAAATCAATATTTAAATAAAAAACATATGGTTTAAAATCTCAACAATAGATTTCCGTTAGAGTTAAACGACAATTTCGCCATTTAAGCCCCTTAGGGGTTACATTTTTTAAATTCCTTTCTTAGTGGTTACCTACATCGCGTTTAGAGTCTAAATTCCGAACTTCAAGTTTCTATCATTAGTAGTTTTTGCTCTGCGTTGATTCTGTCAGTCAGGACAAAGCCTCTTATATATATAGAGATTATAGGTAACAGTTTTTATTTGGAGTGGCCTCTTCAAATTGCAGGCATTGGAACATGAACGTAATTCTTTTTTACGCTGAACCGATTTTAACTGTGAGGACCTCAATCGATGCAAAATTTAATGCCCTTCCCTTTTAGAAAGAACAAAATTTTCTCTGTAATAAATGGTTTTCGAGTTATGAGCGAAAAATTGAAAAAAGTTCGAAAACGTCGATTTCGTTTGCCTATAAAATTTGATGGCAACCGATCTGAGGTGGGGAAACGTTCACATTATAAGATTTAATACAAGCCTTAAACCTAGATAAACCAAATTAATGTTCAATAAATTTGAAATTCATTAAAAATTCTCGATTAATTCAAATTACTGCGCGTGGTTAAAGTTACAACCGAGAATAGTTAGTTCATATTTGTTTTAGAAATTTTATATTTATTTTAATTTTTTTCCGTCTTACGACACATTAATAAATCACTAATTCCATAAAAAAAAATCCAGTGCATTTGCAGAGGACCTTGGTTTGATTCCCGTCTGTAGTTTTTAATCTTTTATCTCCTAATAAAATCAGTTTAAAAATTAATACTCCAGTTATTTTAAAGGGAAAAAATCGGCAACTGAGAGGGAGCTAGATGGTACAAAGCCCATTTTTATTGACATTTTCAATAAAATTCATTCATTTAACGCTGGGCTTTAAGACAGTCTAGAAAAAAAAAATCCCGTGAACTAATACAGAATCGATTATTTTAATATAGTTTCAATGGATTAACTTGTTCGATTTAATATGGATCGATCCTTACCTCGAAATCGATAAAAATGGGTTTGGGTACATTATAAGGTGGTTTTAAACATCGTTGAAACCTCCAGGAACATCCTGGACGTCCAAACAGGCACTGTTTGGCTAATCTAAGTAAGACTCAAACTTGAGATACTTTGTTTGTATGGCCGTTTGTTCGGGGATAGCACTAGCGTCGTTTTTGATTTAGTTAAGATAAGCTTCTTGACCTTCAAAAGTAACAGCCGCTAGTTTCACATCAGTCAAAATTTTACCACAACTACACTTTTAATGTAAATAGTACTAATGGCGTTTCTTATTAAACTTCACGGCAAAGTTTGGGGATTATCGGTTCGTCGAGGGGTTCGACGTGGTGTAAAACCACCTCCAGACGTAGGTCTCTAGATATTCTGGCTCTTGGATACCGAAATATTAACTTAAAACGAAATATAAAAAATAGCTTTCCGGAGAAGTAATGGGATGTCTACCATGTATTTATTGCAATAAAACAATTTGGCCGGAGGAATTATTTAGCTATGCGGGGCATGCTTAATTATCCAAGCACTAACAAGGCTTCAGATAGGTCATACGAATCTCACACATGTTCACCTCATTAACAAAGAACCTCGACCAGAATGCGAAACAAGCAAAGCGCCTCTTACGATTGAGCGTATTTTGAAGAACTCTGCATTAGAAATGAGGATAAATTTACAAAACGTAACATTCCACGTGGCACTTCGCAGGCATCAAAGGGGCAGTAAAGCAAAGCTGCGGATAACATGACATGATAAAGCTGTTTAAAAGAGATTTTCATATTTGTTTGTTTTAACGTCACTTTATGCCACTAAGGCTAATTGGACGATGCTACAGTCCAAGGGAGCCCTAAATTTTGCCTATCCAGGTATAATTAGGATAGGGATCTTTAACGAGTACCTGATATCGTACAGGCTTGTGACCTCCATTTTACGTCCAATCCGAGGGACGGCATAAATAAGGATTTTTTACTCCCATTAAAAAATCCTAGGGCCACCTCAGGACGCTCTATAGTATGTTAAGTTTCTAAGCAAACCACGACACCACAGGTGGCCCCCTGCGATTTTCATATTTGAAAACATATAATGATTCATTTAAAATTAAAATACTTTTATAATATTTATTTATAATATATTTTTATCAACAGTAAATATTAAAAGCGGATAAGAATAAAATTTGCAATTATATCATAGAGTAAGGTAAGGGCGTAATGCCAGCGTAGTTTATCGCCCAAACCTAGCAATTTAACAAACAAAACAAATGTCTGATTTCAAATAAATATACGAAGTTAATTGAGAGCAGGAAACTAATCCAAGAAAAACTATGTTGTTGAAGGTTCTACTAATTTTTTTTTTTTTTTCTAAGTATGAAGACAATCCTGGTTATTAAACTTTAGTGAAGGTCTCATTTATTTTCAATGTTACGTTATTCAATCGTCATTAGATAACTACAAAAAAAAAAAATGAGGAAGTCTTCGAATCAGTAATTGGGGGGGGGGGGATGACTAAAGCCTTCAAGGGCAGCTAATGAACCTACAGATACCTCAATGGTTCCCAACATCATTTCAGTATCTATAGTGCTAGTGAGAATGGTAAATATGGACCGCCAAACAAGTTTAAATAATATATAGGTATATTTATATAGATATACCTAAGAATTATATAAACAAAATTTTAGTACTGAATCGGAATAATCATGAAAAAAGTGCAAACATTAAGTAATTTTTGCGAAATTCAAAAGTGATCCGGGGGGGGGAGGGGGGCTACCGAGGTCGGAAACTTGGCATCTCAGTCACATCCTATACAAGCATAAAAAACCTACTTTTATGAGAATAACCCAACACACATAACGGGAAAACTACTGCTAAATATCAATATGAAAGATTGATTGGCCTAGATGAAATATATACTACACTGGCAAGACTAGGATATCAGGTGGCATGGCCTATTAACTACCTTGAATCGGCCTTCACAACTCTAATCACCGACTTTTCTGAGGCAGTTACAACGAACAGTCCGGTTGCGATCCTGTTGCGATATTTCGATCTCTCAATACTCAACTATAAGTTTACGGTTGAACGAGATTCTAGTTCCGGTTGTAATGGATAAATACATCAACGATTTAATGACTATCTTCATGGCAATGTTAGTTTCAAGAATACGTTTAAAAAAAAAATTAACAAAAAATAAAAAAATCTGTACCAACTAAAACCCATGAAGGGTCGGTGTCTTGGGTTCAGTACTATGTAAGCAAGTACTGTTTCTTGGTCAGTGGTCGTGCAAGCAGGATATTTGACCGTGATCACGCTCAACCGTCAGAATTTTCCCACATAATTTTCCAATTAAGGGTACACAATTTACAGAGGCTTGGTTTGCCCCAGGAGGGTCTCTCAGCCACTGAGACGAACCGTGGCAAAATATTAAAGCGAGATTCGAAATTCGGACCTTGACCAAAAGCAGCTTAATGCCTTAACAATGAGCTACCCCGCTCCCTTAAAAGTAAGTATAAACCAATGAAAAATATACAATAATTTTACAATTATGTATATACATACAGTAAAAAAAAATATAAAAGCCTGCGTTATAATCAATATATATTATAAAGCAAAGTGTACAATGTGTTTGATAAGGCTCAAAAACGACTCCACGTACGATCAAGAAAGTTATGTCGTCGTGTAGCCCTATAGCCCCTAACCGTGAAGAAGGTTTCCATTTTTATCTTTAGGGTGTAAAATTGAAGAGTTAACGACCGGAATTTTAAGCCTCTCGCACTATGTAATTAGCGGGTTATGAATGAAGAATTTAGTTGGAGCTCTAGACTACTTGGAAGCGCTAGGGTGCGTTTCACTCAATGTTTATTGCTCATTCATTCAGTTTGTAATGGTTGTATATTTTATCGGCAGTTCTTTTTAAATTAATCAAAATTAAGCGTAAATAAGTAGTTTCTCTTTGAGTTTTAAAATAAAATAATGATTTTACATCTCTACAATCAATTAGAAAACCAACTGGATTCTTTAACAAATTGGTTTTCACTTAAAATTAATCAATATATATTCACATAAATTCACATGATTTTAATGCAATATGAGTGAACATTTCTTAGCAAAATTAATTTTTCTGCAAATGAATGGTTTCTTTTTTGGTTTCCTTTCTATATTTCCTTTAATTTTAAAGTTTTTCTGCTATTAAAACTACCTCACAACTACCGGAGCGAAGCAGGGCACCTTTGCAAGTATGGTATAATATTACATATATAAACATGAAATATCATTGAGAGTCCATTTCATAGAGCAAGAATCAAATAGAAAAATTTTCTTGCACTATTTTACTTTTATCATTCAAGATCTAAGGCAGCTCAAGGCCATAAAGCGCCCGAGGAGCTACGCCAAAACAGAGAGCGATTACCTATTGCATAGAAATATTTGTAATAAAGTACTACTAAATTGTTATAGTTTTAGGAATTTTGTTCACATATAAGAAATTTCCTATCCTCTTGTATTTATACTTAGTAGTTGAATAATGACATAAATTACATAAAAATAAAATATTATACCTTTAAAGTGACATCAAAATAGACATTAGCCATCCAGGTACAATTAGACCTCACCTGAAACAAAAAATAAGAATTATTTATTATCTGTAAAATATTCATCCCTAACCAAGTAATTAATCAATAACTAATTAAGTTTGTTGTAGTGATAATTAATCGATCATTGTAATATATCGACCTAATTAGGAGCATAGAAAGAACCCTTGATGAGTTATTTACGTCTCGAAGGAACTTACCAACCATAAAATTTATTAAAAAGCTATAAACAGTAAATTGGACATAATTTAGTGAATATGATTTTCGTGAATTTTCTTAGGATTTTATCTACTCTTGTAGATAAAAACTTGTTAATTCTGACAATTTCAAATTCAAGGATAGCAATAAATTTTTGCCTTATAAAATTTCAACGATAGTAGGTATATATTATTTTTAAAATGTTACAATGTAATTATTTTGATTTCTAAATTCCTACATTAGCGCAAGGAAAATAATTTCAAAAATATTATATAGTGGTTGGTCCGTGCGAAAAATATTTTATGTTTAAAGAAATTATGAGGCTGTTGTCTCCAGAAAGAGGGATCCGATTTGCATGATTTTTATTTCAATTAGCAGGTAATACACAGACCCTTCAGTAATGCAATAATAAAATCGATAAAAAATAATAGTTTCTGAGTTGTTTGTTTTGGGTTTTAGGGCAAAAAATGATGGTTATCATTGCCCTCAAGACTGGAAAAATCGCAATATTCGTAATGATTGTAGGATAATGATTATCGTGATGATTATAGGACAGGTAAATGGATTGAAGGAGGAGGGGGGGGGGGAATAAAGATGAAGAAAATAAAAGAGATGGAGCGTAAGAGTATTACTCCAGTGAACGGAAAAAAAAGACTAATTAAAAAATGAATATATATAGAAGATAATGAAATGAAATACATCGATAAAGCATCTTAGATATAGTATTGGACGTAGCAGCCGGTGTAATATAGAAATAAAGTACAGTGGAACCCTGTTTATCCGGGGTAATGATGGGTATAGGGGTCAACGGATAATCGAATTACAACATTTTCTTGACTTAATGTGAGAGAAAAGAAGGTTAACTAAAGCCCGCAGAAAATCACTTTTATAAAAAAACGAACAAAAGTAACAAACGAACTCCATCAGCGCGTTGGTTGGAATGGTTAATTTCTTCAAGCGTAAAAACGACAGGTTTTCTTTTTTGCGAAATTTTGTTAGTTCGTATTTAAATGGAGACTAAATCACAACTGAGAATATTTTGTTTTGTAGTCAAACAGACCAGAGTTAGGAGTTTCCTAGAAAGACTTGAAAACAATATCGTTCTTAGAATATGAATTGGAGTAATTGTTACCGGAAACATCTCAACATACGATACCTGCTTTTCTGTTTTTCCATTTGTTATTTTATTTCATAATTTAATCATTAAAATATTTACGTTTCATTTTTTAAAATCTATATTATACCTAATATTGATACAGAATAAATGGCTGCTCGGAACCCCGGTTAATTGGAATCCCGGTTTATAGATAATGGAGGTCCTAATGTATACTTTTATTCAGAGCTCTTCTCCTGGCATTTTCTGGGAGATATTTTTTCCGCCTACAGTTTTCTGGAAATCTTAAAAATGATACCTCAATCATCGAATAAGATCAGTACCAAAAAAGTTATAGCGTACAGACAAAAAAATAAATAATAAGATAATAATATAGAAAAATACGGAGATAGTATAAATATAAATAATGGGCAAACGATGCAGGCAGTCTAAGTTCGCGTGAGAGATAGACATCTCCAGAGTGATACATGAGCCAGACGATTCAATGGCGGATTATATTTAAGTCAATGTCAAAGGACTTCCTTCTTTTCCATATTCGATATGTGGATGCGGGGGGGTATTGAATCCTCCTTGAAGAATTATACGGCCTCCATGAACTGTTTGTGGAGAATGCCATGACGTCCAGGATGGGAATCCAGGAAATGGGTGACCATCTGGCTCAAGGGACACTGAAGGTAGAAGAAACTCAATCATTCAAAATAAAAATCTGGTATTGTGCTCGCGCCACACTCCCCCCCCCCCCATCCTTTAGAATAAACATTATTGTAAGAAAATGGCTTACCTACGTCCTATCGAGAATAGAATACAAAACTTGTTTCTTCTTTGACAATTGTTTTTGTTTATTCCATTGGAAAATGAATACCGTAGTCGATCGTTCATACAGTCCTGTACCAAGAATGAAGTAATAAATTTGAACTAAATATTCACATTTTAAGCGCTAGGATATTTTAACGAAAACTAAGACGAAATTGTATTCCTCTTATGATTTACCTACAGTTCAAGATTAATGCTACTATTTGACATGGAAACCAATAGTTTTAGGGGTGACCTGTGGTGAAGTGGTTAGCATAACGACCTACTACTTTATTTATTTATATACTAATTACTAAGGGTCGAAGGTTCGCGTACCGCGAGTGCCATGGAATTTTATATAGGGAGAAAATTTCCTTGGCTATGCTGTCCCTCGGATAGGACGTCAAATGGAGGTTCCGAGCCTGTACGATGTCAGGTAAATTAAAGATCCCTATCCTAATTATACTTGGATAGGAGAAATTTAAGACTCCCACTGTAGCATCGTCCGACTAGCCTAAGTGGCTTATAGTAACGTTTAATGTCGTAACAACGACATTAAAAGATGATCTTTAAAAAAAAAAAAAAACTTGATCGCCCTTAGAGAACTTCTTAACACGGAAGAATGGATCGACAGTCTAATGACCTTATTGGACAAGATGACGGAGGTTCGGAGAATGACTTTCATTCGAGTCGAGTCATGCTGAGGAAGCAAGGACCTGAAGAACCATTGAACGAACTTGAAAACAATGTCAATGAATTCGCAACACCGTAATTCGTCCACGGTTAATCCATTATATAAATCAAGCCAAGAAAAAAATTATTAAACGGAATAGAAAATTTCTCCAATAGTAAATATATATATATATATATATATATTTAAATTGCATTTATTGATATTTACAACTACCTTACAACATAAAAAATGTGAAAAAAAGAAAAAGAAAAAATGCAAAGACCGAACACTTCAATTTAGTCGATTTTTAATGAGATCATTGCATTTTAGTGCAGCAAAAGTTGCTAACAGACGAAATTCTGTTGTTTTGTAGAATCGGACGGGGTCTGATACAGGCTATCAGTAATAAAACAATACTACTGGACGGCATCACACTTCCGCTTCCGATAATATTGCAAAGAATACCTTTATGGTTATCTTTAATACGTCTTAATAAGTCTGTAATTATAAATAAAACACTGATATTTGCTTTATTATTTTATATAAATTCATTTCTTTAAAAAGATTTTTTTTTTTATCAGAGAGTAAGTGGTTGTAAAGCAGTAAAAGACTCCTAAAAATTGTTTTAACATTGCAAAAATTATCAATATGGATAGTAATTCAAAATTCCAGCAGTTTAATGCTATTTTCGATAAAGTATGGCGTAAATCCTGTATCGGACCCCGGGGGCATGTCCTGCGCCTGTTATGTCTAGGTCTAATCCTTACCAAGAGATAATGCCCTTGAGAAGCTCATTTAGTTCACTTTTCAGTAAAAAAAATAACACTTTCGTCAGAGTATTCCCATCGGTCCCCGACGCCCGATACCGTCTGTGGCTCATCCCAGCAGTCGGACCCCGGGGACCGATACCGTCCAATTCAGGATACCCCTGAAATACGCCGCACCTAACCTGTTAAAGGAAAAAAACAAAACAAAAAAAAGAACCTTAATTGTTTGGAATTTATTATCCATGCCTTTATAAAACTATATTTTTATAATTTTAAATAAGTTTATTCTAGATTTGCCTTTACTTTTCATATTTTGTATATATAAATATAATTATAATTCTAGTGCATGGTTATGTGTGTATGGGTGTCAGTGTGTATGTATATATATGTATAGATGCAAATTTAAATTACTTTATTTGAACCTTTTTCAACTTTAATTTTGTGTTTTTAATTTTCTGTAGACCTTATTGAGTTATTATTTCTGTTATATAAATTTGTTTGAATGTTGGCAACACTGTATATTTCCCTGTTAGCCCTCCTTCCATATGGGAAGGTTTCAGTCTGTTTCTAGCTTGCTTGCGAAACCCTTGTAGCCCTGAAGATGCCTGAATAGGCGAACATTTGGCATGTATTCTGCATGATTGAGTGAATTATTGAAATAATACGAGACTTTGAGGCCTTGCATTCTACATCTATAATTTTAAATTATATCTACGAGCAGACAAGCGTTTTTTTGTTTGTTTTATTCACTCCAAAACTGCCTCTGAATAAAAAATGATACAGAAAAATTTCAATTCAAGTTTACAATAATCTTGAATGTTTTTATGACAATAAATATTTTTTATTGCATAATTTAGGTGCAAAACAGGGTAAAGAAATATTAATGGGTTCCAAGACCCCCTTTTCTAGGATATGTAACTAATGAAAGCAGTGTTGTAACAGAGTTGGGCAAATTGTAATCAGAATAATATTTCATGAGTATGAATAAATGGTAATCATAAAACAAATCAAAAATGAATAACCATTATTCATAATCAGTACGGAGTATTTTTAATGATTAATGAGTATTTATAGTATTCATTTGAAATGAATAATGAATAACTGGTATTTATTTATTTATTATTCATTTCAAATGAATACCATAAACACTCAATATTCATGAATCATTATTCTGATTACAATTTGCCCAACTCTGTGTTGTAATACAGACATCTCGAAAAGTTAGGCCACAAGGCCGAAACATTGGATGATATAAAATAATACATGAAAATAAAAAATGGAGAAGATTCCTTCTTTTAAAAAATTGAAAAAAAAAAGGTGCTCAATGTACGTTGAACAATGATTCATAAACTCCAAAAAACAATAGATCCATTAATGAGAGGAACTTCATTCATAGCTAGGAGCTCACAATAGCGACTAGATTCCTTTCATTGAGGTCCACCGCATTCCCACTACTAGGCGACTGCCAAAGTAAACAGGACCCTTTCCTAATGGCGGAGCCCTAATCGCAGAGCAAGATCGTGTGAAGGAGTTAGATACTAATCCTCGTCCTCATGTTCGTGGGAGAGGGTGTTGCGTCAGATTGCCGCCCCCGGTTCCCACCGACGTGGGAAGTGTACCGCCGCCAATCCTTGCGCAAGGGTTTCCCGGACGGACGTACCGGCACGTTTTTCCTCAGGAAAATCGATAATGACAGGAAAACGGCGAATCGGGGGAGGAAAAATTGGCGGCTTTTAATGAACGAGGGGTGAGCAAAAGAAAATTCCTCAGCGATTTACAACACTTTTTTTTTTTTATTGTCTTCAAATTACATTGTAAAGACTTGAATTTCTCTACACTACAGTTATCCTATATTTTAATGGGAGAAACAGAGTAAAGCCGATTTATCAAACACAAGCTACACTATCTTGGTGTTGTGCCTCTTTAGTAATGAGAGCTGTACAATCTCTTTGGGCTCTAGGCCTCTGAGAAGAAAAAAAATGGAGGATTTAGTGAAGTTTGAGTTTTTGCTGCACTTGCGATGGATGTACGTGTACTTAGTTAATTGTTGATATCAGTCAATGATATTAATATCACAAACAAAAAACAAATATAACGAATCCTAGCAGTATTATTAGCGTAACAGGATTTAACCATGTTTGTATAGTTGTCTGGGCATGCCCGTTATTTTGAAAATTGTATATATAGTCATTATTGTAGTAATTGCTGTAAATAAGTTTTCTATCAGTGTTCCTTGTTTTTTTTGTATAACTTATTTCTTTAGTAGTTTCTTATATATATTTATGTTTTTTATGTTTTCAGTCAGATTCAATCTTTTTTTTTTTGATAATGTTATTGTTAATTTAGTGCTATATCTTTGAGTTATTGAATAAAAATGTAGAACCCTAACAATGGCATGTAAAATGAGCCCGATACTAACTTTCTAATTTAAAAAATGCACATGTCCACCAAAATCACCACCATTCATGGTACCTATTGATTGAATTTAAATTTTGAAATTTTTATAAGTCCTGAATATTTGAAATGTTTTAAGATTTTTAATTTCATAAAATTCTTCCCAAGGCAAACTAGTTTAATTATTCTCCAGTTTTCTTTTCCAGTGATACCATATATACATAAACTTAGATTTTATATATAAACAAGCAGACCCTACCACGCGTTGCTGTGTCTCAGTATAATGCGTTGAATAAGTTATATCCTATTTTTTTTTATAGTCAAATGAAATTCATTGATTAAGATTATAACGTTGCAGCTAATCTAAAAACCAACAGGATTTAAAATAGAACTTTACACAAAATTTAAAATTAAGAAATTAGATGGGTTAAAGTTTTTATTGTTTACATCTTATATTTGACCATAATGTATTAATGAATGACAAATGTAAAAGGAAATAATAAAGAATATAATTGGAACAGGGTTTAATACAATCACAATAGACACTTAGAAAAAATGCACCAAATTAATCTTTTGTCATAATAAATATAAATTAAATTCAGAAAGTAACAGATGATGATATGAGATAACTTATCAGGAGGTCATACTAATATGTGCACAACGATTTTGGTGAACCTGTCTTTTGCAAAAGATTCGATGTTTTCCCCACACGTGAAAAGGCGAAACATAATTTGCCATTGGAAAAACACGGTATTTCCTAGTCCAAGCCGGGAAAAATATACTTATGCTTACACTTCCTAAATATCGAAAGAAAATGTTGTGTCAATAAATAATCTTACATCGCCATCTGTTTGAAATTTATAAAAATAATCACACACAATTGTAGTATAATAATAAGCATTTAATTTGCAAAAAAAGAAATATCGAGACCAATAATCGAGATAAAAACTATCCTATCTTTCAAGTTGGACAAAAGTACACACAATGAGCCACATTTCATCATAAACAGTTGAGTAGTTTCTGATTTTACCCCGAATAACATCGGGAAACGTTATTTTTATAAATATAAAGATAAGATTTAATAAAATTCCATAAATTTCATTAAATAATAATTGACTGATTATCCAAAAGGAATCGCCTGGAAGTGATATAGCATGAGATGTAACGACAGAGTGATTAGTGCTAATAGCGGAGAACAGGTGCGCGCACCTTGTAATCGCTAGGAAAAAGAAAGAATACTAATTCCTCTATAATGCCTCACGCTGCTCTTTAAATGTCCCAATTTAGCTTTGTTGATTATTTTTTAATGCCTCTATATTAGAAGAATTTAGTCTTTTTGTTATTTAATTCTACCTAGTCTTTGAGGCTTTTTAAGATTTGCAGAATGTCTTTATATCATATCTCTTTCCTGTTGTTTGTTAGCGTCCCTTTATGCTATTAAGGCTGATCGGAGGATGCTACAGAGGAGTCCTAAATTTTGCCAAGCAGGTATAATTAGAATAGGGGTCCTAACGAGTATCTGACATCGTACAGGCTCGGGACCTCCGTTTTACGTCCTATTCGTAGGACGGCATGGCTTAGGATTTTTACTCCCAATAAAAAATTCTAGGGCCACCTCAGGACGCGAACCCGTGATCATTAGTATGGTAAGTTTCTATGATAAACACACCTACATTGCTTACCATATTAATCATGTAAACCATATTTGAAAGATTATATGAAGGAGATTGCTATGCCTAGTCAATCAGTTTCATATCTTGAGTGAGCTAAAATTAGTTGACATACTTTCCAAACTATCCGAAAACTGTTAGATCAGTTTTCCTCGGATTTTAAACAATGGAAGCGATTTAACAGTTTGCATTCAGATAGTTGGCAATAATTATTCCTGAATAAACACATTTAAAGTGTTATACTGCCGAGTTGGTTTGAGTTCGCAACGCTGTTTTAGCACATTCGTTCCGATTAGAGAAACGCATCTAGTACCGCTGGGAAGGGTGTCACTGGGTTTTCCCGTACGTAAAAGAAAACCACAAAGAGCCATGTTGGGGGTTTCTTCAGTGGTTTTTAAGGTTTAATGACTTATGAATCGCTCGGTTAACCAAAAAACATAGGGAAAACGTTTGTAAATGACTGTATTTTTTATATTTAATCGCAGTCATGACCCTTATGGTAGAAATAAGAATGAAAATAAAAAATATATCCGTATTATAAATCATCAACAGCAATATGTTCATTGTTTTTATAATAATCTTCTTAATATTATTCTTAATATATATATATATGGGAACATTTCCTCTACTCATAACCACATCTGAGACTTTATAATAATTTTTTTTTTCCATGTTACATTAGGATCTAATCGAAATAAGAAATGCGTTGTGAATTTTAAGAAATGCGTCAAACATTATTTCAGGCATCATGTGTGATAGCGAGCAGCAATTTTCCAAAAAATAATTTTTGTTTATTCAGCGCAAGGAGTACTTTGAATCAAATGAAAAAAAAAAAAACTTTATTCGGCTTCCGGTCGGTTTTTCGTTCGTTTCGGTTTCTATAAGATAGCAACGCAATTCTTCAGAAGAGAAAAAAGTTTGACTTGGTTGTCAGAGAGAAAAGCTGTCATAAATTAATAGAGTGTTTTTGGTGTTCCTCATCCAGTAAGAAAATGGAAAAAAAAAAAAAAAAAAAAACCGACTGCTTATTGCACAATGAAAAACACATGGGTCACGATGAAAAACTCCTGGGGCTCTATAAAACATTTCATTGTGACCCGAACGCCCCTGTTTCAAGTAACCCCTTACGAGCCATTTTGATGTCTTTCACATCCTACGATGAACGTTAGGAAATAGGAAAACCAAAGTCAGTCAAAATCTTATAAGATATATGCATAGTGAAATGTTGTAAGAGCAGATTGAATAAAATATTTACTCACAGCAAGAGACGAAAATTTTTAGTTTTACCACACAAAACCGCACTTTAGCACGTGTTGTCAGTCACGCAACAAGTCGAAAGGGGACAATAAGCTGACTTTGTTTGGAGCCACCCTTACCGCTCGCTGTCTGAATTTGGTTGCTTTAGACCTTTTGGTTCGCCCAGTGCACCGAGTGTTTTATTGCGCCCCACCCTCCCCTGCGTATATATATATATTATTGATCGTAATTTTTCTGATTTATAAAATTTTAATGTAATAAAAAAAATAAATAAGAGAGCTAGTTAGGAGTAGGATTGATTCAGGAAACTTTATAACTGTTGAAATTGGATAACACATCGAATCGAATTTGAAATTCTTAGTTGAAAATCAATGTGTATAAAAGAAAGCCGTATTAGTTAGATCAGCCCCCAAACATAAATACTAAAAATGGAAATATTCCAAAAAAAAAAAATTTTAAATAAAAATTAGGTGGTGATCGGATCACGTAAAAACCTTTGGACCGATCTGGCTACTTTTTGTTTTAAACAGTACGTAATTCTTATCCGTACGGATTAGGTTCATACGGGAAGAAATTTTCTTACGAAGAGAAAAAGTAATCATGTTTTTTTATTTTTTATTTTGGGTATTGTTTTGCAAATATGTAGTTGAGGAGTCTTAATAGCTTAATATTAAAATTAAAACACTTTTTTTTGTTTGTTTTAACGTCACTTTATGCCACTAAGGCTAATCGGACGATGCTACACTGGGACTCCTAAATTTTGCCTATCCAGGTATAATTAGGATAGGGATCTTTAACGAGTAACTGACATCGTACAGGCTCGGGAGCTCCATTTTACATCCTATCAGGGATGGCATAGACAAGGATTTTTTACTCCCAATAAAAAATCCTAGGATCACCTCGGGACGCGAACCCGCGACATTTAGTTCAGTAGGTTTCTATGAACAACACTTTTAAAAGAGATGATAAAAAATTCACAAAGTACGAATTTTCATTTTCTTTTTATTGATTTATTTACACATAAACATGTACAATAGCAATTATTTAACAACAAAAAAATATAAAAATTTAGGAGCGGAATTTAGATATCACTAGAATATTAAAAAGCCTGAAAGTTCAAAACAACGCCACATGTTGAAGCACTCACGTGACCTACATCACTACTGTTCAACGCACTATAGACATTTTACGATTCAACCTTTCTCAATGAATATTTATCAAGTGATATCACCGTTTATGAAATCCTTCAAGGCTAGGTTGTAATAATGGCAAACGTGGCTTACGGGAAAAGGTTTTTTACTACACTTTTAAGATAAGCGATAAGATATTTCAGAACTTAATTCAGAAGAAAAGAGTTTTCATTCAGAAAACAAATACTGGTTTTTTATTAAAAAATAAAGTTTGATTTTTGTTTAAAATAATATATATATATATATATATATATATATATATATATATATATATATATATATAGTCGAATGCTATTAAAGCTGATCAAGGAACTTTTTAACTTTCCAAATATCCCCTTGGTCCTTTACAATCCGCACACGAAAGCCTCTGATGAATTTTTTACCATAACGGAACACAGTAGCTTAAAGATCCGCACAGAAACACACAAACAGAATATATATTGATAAGTGAAAAAGGTAGGTACTGCCTAATTAAAAATTATTAAAGTATAAATCAGGAGATATTCTAAATATTAAGAAATCGAGAATCTGCTGAGTCAAGAATCAAAAGGTAAGACAAAGGGAACCAGTAATTAGCCAGTGGCAACCTGTACATTAGTGGTTAGCATGGCAACCTACTATACTAAAGGTCACGGGTTAGCGTCCCGAGGAGGCCCTATGATTTTTTAATGGGAGTAAACAATCCTTGTCTAAGCCGCCCCTTGGATAGGACGTAAAATGGAGGTCCCGAACCTGTACGATGTCAGGAACTCGTTAACGATCCCTATCCTAATTATACCTGAATAAGTAAAATTTAGGACTCCCACTGTAGCATCGTCCAATTAGCCTTAGTGGCATAAAGTGACGTTAAACATACAAACAATTTAAATAATTCTTTCTTTCATTATTAAAGATTTAATATCAAGAATTAAGTATAACCATTTTACTTCAATGTCAATAATCTTACTGAATGAATTATTTTATAGTAAATATTTTTTTATTCTCCCAGCATAATTCATTTCTGAAGGTAAAAGTTAATTAATTTTCATAGTAATCTTAAATTTAATACGAGCGCCTTACCTCTCATATTTGTAATTTGAAATTTGATAAAGAATATAATTTTAATAAGGGTATTCCATGAGGGACCGGTACCAAGAATAAGCAGCCAAATGGTAAATATTTCCTTTGAAAAGGTAAGGTTTTAATTCAGTGAGGTTAAGAAGATCGTATTAATATATTCATATATAATAATTTGTATGTGTGGATGTTGCGTTATAACGGTTACGTAAACAGAGATAATAAAAGAAATATTACTTAAGTTGCGTAAGAAAAAAATAAATAAATCAACGAGAGAAAGAAATCCGTAGAAAAATGTGCTTAGAATGTGATTAGCGGCTTGGGGGAGATTACTTTCAAAATGAACGATTACCCAACGCCAAGCAGGGGTCCGACATAACATACAGATATTTCAGAGCTCCGACCGGCTAAGGCAAATTATAACACAAATACAAGCAGAACGGCAATTGGTGCTTACTTCCTCTATAATAACCATTACAACCTCAAAGCTTTCTACGATCCCGTAAATTCTTTTACGATTATTAAGGTTATATATCGTAACTGCTTGTACTTATAACCAAAACCTTAAGCTTATAATGTCGTCCAAATTGATTTAAAAACCATATAGGGTCAAAGCTGTTCCAACTAGGCGTTCATCAAACTGTCATACGCATGCGCAATACTATTTTCCCGTCCCAAAACACGTGTTGCTCATTTGAGGTTAGAAATGTGTTTACTGATATTTACATTATCTTCTCTATGTTATGGTGCTTCTATTTTATTACCGATTTAACCTATTTTAACGAAATTAGAAAAAGTTCGAATAGTAATAAAAGAAGTATTCCTAGTTAATAGCATTGTAACACTTATGTGCAGGGTTTGAAATCGACATTTATTAAAATAAAAATAATAATCAAATCCGATCAAAATTTTTATCAGGAATTTTTAAAAATCATTTGATGATTTCTATTAAGAGAGATTTTTATTTTTTGTTCAAATGTGAAAAAATCATAACCTGATCATTATTTTTTAATTAATTTTTTTTCAAATAATTTATTTTTTGAAGAGAAAAGATTTGGCTCCGCCGGGAGTCGAACCCGGGTCTCCTGCGTTACTGTGATAAATTATTTAAAAATAATTTAAAAATGGTGGTCAGCCACAAATTAAGATTAGATTAATTAAATTAATTTTTTTTCGATTAACAATAATAATAATTGTCGACTAATACTTTTATAAATCAGAAATATAAATGTTTAGTTTATTCTTGTGATGTTCCGAAGAATACATTTCTAGAAGAATACCACGCTTAAAAATTTGACATTACATTTAAGATGCGTAGAATCCGAAAAGTGAATAAAAAAAAGTCGTCCGCCTGCTGTACGCCAATTTAAAACTACTACCAATTTTAATACAATTGTGCACATAGGTCCAACCTCACTTTTCTTCGATAGGTTTAACAATAATTATTATTTTTTTATTAATAAGAAGAAAAATAAATCGATTGTAACATCACCAATTTTGACGTCGGAGACGGCAGATTTTTGTTTTTAGATAACAACTACATATGTTCATATTAACATGTTAATCTGTGTTCTCACATAAATAAACACACACACACACATAGATGTGATACATATTCACAGTGGCTCTTGGTTACACCTCATCATGCATGTGACTAGTCCTATTGTATGTAAAGTGATACACGGGCAAGGAGTGACAATTGTGTCTTGTTAGTGTTACCAAGCAATAACTGTCTCGTCAACATGGCTGGAATTCTGAGAATACCATCTATGCATTATGAATAACAATAAATACTCGTACAAGTATTAGTATTATCAAACCTGATAATTACTCAAAAATTCGTGCCTGGGCGGATCCAGCCGATCGTAAAGGGGGGGGCTGCAGCCCCACATCCCTTCATTTGGATATGCTAATCAGCTTTTTTACCTTTATATTCCCTTTCTACAACTAAAATACTACTTGTTCTGCACATTATTTGTTTTTTAACTTGCTTCCTTACATTAAGAAAAGTCAAATTCTATGTTTAAATTACGAAAAAATTTCCAAAGGGAGGAGCTGCAGCCCCCCCCCCCCCTGGATCCGCCAATGAGCCAAACACGCTTGAATTTCAAAAATTTCTGAGGAGGCTTAAATGTTAAAGGAAGCTTTTTTATATTGTTATTTATTAATACATCGTTGAGAAACTGATAACTTCCGGAAGAACAATATTTAGTTCAATAAGTCGTAAAGTCTAAAAAGTCTGAGGCATATGGGGGGGAGGTTACTCTACAGGTGTAACCAACCTATTCTAACCATAGTGGGTGGGTCCAAATTTATTCCGGGGGACTTCTACGAAATAATATTCAATCCTCCCGGGGCGGATTCGAACCGCCGATGTTCGGCTCAAAAGTAGGGGGGTAGATGCGGGCAAAATCAATCATTTATTCTTTAAAATTAAGAACCCAGGTTTCGACACATGCGTCTATGGAGAGTAAACGGATCATTTTGGGAGGTGCCCCACCCAAACCCCACCACATCTTCCTTTCTCGACCTCCCTCACACATACTGCACACTCTGCATTACATGACAGAATATAAAAAATTATATTTTACTAAAATTCATTTTTATAAGAAACAAAAATGAAGTAATGCACTAAATTGTTCACTGATCAAATCATTAAATAAACCTATATATAAAAAAAGTATTAATATTTCTAAATTTCACTTTTTCACCTCCCGAAATGATCCCTTTACTCTCCCTAGAACTTCCTAGGAATTTAGACCCACTCCCTCTTCAGAGATAAATAATAGGGTAAATAAGGTAAAATCGGGACCTCAGTGAACGACGCTATATTTTCCAGGCCTATTTCTACCTCGATAGGGCAAACCGTTCTCGAGATATAAGTTTTTCCCGCTTTTTTGCCGTTTTGCCCAACTGTGCGTCGGTTTCTACTCTAAGTTAGTTGGTAAGTGAAAGCTGTGGGTTGCATCGCACTAGATTTTTTAAAAAAGAACGATTTTAGATGTAGTTCTTCTTAAATGTATATTGGTATTTAAGAAAATCCTGAACCCAAGGTGCTCGCTACAGTTAGCTAAAGATTATAAGATATTAGGAGAGGCCTTCTGTTAGCATTCCCAAAAAGGACCAGAAAAAGAACAACATTGATTAGACGCAGGCCAGAAATGGCTGTCAGTCATCCTGGAGGACATTTGGAAAGCCAATGGCTAAGTCAATTGTGACAATATCTAAACTGTCCGCCAGAGTGTACGATCTGCTTTCAAGATGGAGAGCCATTTTCACCGAGTCTCCAACTCTGACAAAAAGAAAAGGTTTAAATTGACGTTATTATGCCTTTTGTGAGCACACACATATATATATTTTTTCTAAGGTTTAACTTTAATGATAACACAAGGGGAAGAGGACAAAGGAACGTGTCGAGAGTCGCTCGTAAAGGTTCAAAAAAAAAAAAAAAGTCAAGGTATAGAAGCTTTGAAATTTTCTCTATAAATAGGTCACTAGTTTCTATATAATAGAAATCATTTCTGAGAAAATTGAATTATATTTATAAGAAAGAAAGTTTTTTATTTATGGCTACAATCGTTGCTCATAGAATTCAAAAAGAAATTTTAAATTTTTTAAAAAAATCATTAAAATACTTAAAATAAACACTAAAGTGTCATGAAATAACTCTGTATATCAGTCGAATCCCTTGAACTTTCTTTTACTTAAATAAGATTTCCTGATTCTACTCAAATAAGGAAATGAAAAAACAATCATATATATAAGCTTAGGATATAGGACAGTGCTGGGCCAATTTGCAAGCTAAGCAAAATATATCCGTGTGAAAATAAATTTGATAGACGTAAAAGTAATGGTTAGATTTTTCCTAAATTTGGTAATAGCTCTTATCTGCAACTATATTTTATATACATTTTTATATTTGATAAATATTGTAGTATTCATTTAAAATGATATTTCAGAAAAATACTATTTGAAATATTTACAAAAATGATAAGGGTTTGAAAACTTTAATAAAGTATTATTTGAAACCGACAGGACTCACTTGTTTTATTAAAATACAATATTACTGGTCGAGTTTCTTATGAAAAATGATACAAAAAAACAATACAATAAATATTTCAAAAATATAAAGTTATATATGTATATACAGGACTATATTATACTATTTATAAAGTTATTGTATTTATAAAAATACACTGATCCATATATTTGATAAAACATTATTGTTTTCTCGTGTCACTTAAAATTGCTTATTTTAAACGGGTACTAATACCTGCCCCGCTCATAATGTGTTAATAGATTGCCTATCACAAAGACTGCATCAGATGAATTATATTAAATCATTGAAACGGAACTTTTCGACTGAAAATTCTATTCCTCATCGGAGATTAATAAGAAAAAAAAACAGACAACCAACAAGAAATAAAATATATAAAGAAAAATCAAATAAATGTGTAACATCATATCAAAATTAAATACAATAAATAAAAAAATATAGACGGCTCTGGAAAGGTAAAATTTAGGAATCCCACTGTAGCATTGTGAAACAAGCAAATAAAAATTATATATATTTTAAAAAATGTAATTTTATAATTATTGGGCAAACGCGTTAGGAAATACTGGATATAGCATGATTGGGAACACGAAATAGCCAATTCAAAACCTGGAGCCTGGGGACATTTAATAATACTCGACATTAATCCCCAATCCTCTCCCCTGGCAGGGATACCCCGTACAGCCTATAAAATGAGCAAAAGGAGATAAAAAAAACAAGTGAGAACGTGAAAAAAATAAAGAAAGAAATCTACATAGGTTTTCGGAGGTAATGTTGGTAAAAAGGTTAGAATTATGATGACTAAGATTACAATGGATAAATAAAAAATTATAGATACAC
This sequence comes from Aelia acuminata, assembly GCA_911387785.2. Classification (NCBI taxonomy): domain Eukaryota; kingdom Metazoa; phylum Arthropoda; class Insecta; order Hemiptera; family Pentatomidae; genus Aelia; species Aelia acuminata. The sequence goes on from OU426978.1 coordinate 223,012,468, forward strand.
CAAAAAATGTTAGATTTTAGTACGTAGAAAAAACATACAGATAATTATTGTAGGAAAAACGTGATAAAATAAATGAAAAAGTATACCTCTTTATACGGTCAGTTGTTTTTTTTTTTTTTTAAATCTAGCAATGAAAATTTTACAGTTAATTTATTAACCGGTTAATAAATGAACTACAAAATGTTCATTCCAAGATTTATAAAATAAACTTAACCTATTAAACAGCTCTACTTGATCTATTGTAATTACCCAGGTGGATAAAGACCGAAGCAACAATTTGTTCAAAACTTCGTTTTACAAACATAATTAAGTAAAAAAGCCTTAATACATAAGTTGACAGAACCCAATGAAAACGTGACAAAAAATGTATACTTGTAAATGAAAATTGAAGGACAAAGGTAGTTTCCAAAAACTTAACCATTTTAACGGGCATTTATAAAGCTGGTCAATATTATTCTTGTTAAATGGGCAAATATGTGTATGTATTTTGCTATGATAATTCCGAATATGATCATTGAAGTTGTCCATGGAGCTCAGAATTTTTGTAATTTTTTGTACCAGCCGCAAAATACAGCGGGAAATAATCAAAGGCTACATTTTGATTTAAATTACGGTAAGAAAGCTGATTAAATAAAATTGTTTGTTTTAACACTATATTATTTTCTATTTTGAAATTACACAACATCCTCGCCCCTGAGACAAAAATGCTTTCCAAATTTGCAATCAGATCACCAAATTCTAAATAAAATAGCCATTGTAATTTATTTAAAAGACAAAAAGTTAAATTTTGTTGTCCAGTGTAATTTATAATCTAAAAAATTTGAATATATTGAGAATAGATACTTAGAGAATAGATACTTGAGAATAGACATTTTTTTCTATTTTTTTAACTTATTTATAAGTTAAAAAAATAGAAAAAAATGTCTATATAGCCGAAGGTATTGAACAGTTGTTAAACGAAATTAAACCACTTTTGAAACATATCGATATTTTATTACATTAGGTATGCTATAATAAAATATCGAAACTAATATCACGTAGATAGATTGACAAGAGTAAATACGATTAAGTAAGTAGCTACTGAACTGGCGAACAGCTGTTACATCAGCGGACATGATCTGTTTTAAAATCGAGTTCGGAAGCAGTTGAGTACTAATCGAGTTAGCAATTTCCGAATTCAAGTCTTGTTACCCTAATGGCTAGCAATTACAGTTAGGAACAGGTGTCGAGATAGCTTTATCAGGCAATACAGAAACGATCACATGATGAAGTGTTAATAAAATCAGGAAAAAATAAATAATTTAGCTTTTTAATAAACAGAAACACAAGTAAGTAAAAAAAACAGATTATGTTTTAATAACTGAATAATAAAAAAATAGAAACGATTTATAGGATATACAGTACCAGTCAAAAGTTTAGACTCACTTGTATTTAATTCACAATCTTCAAGTTTAAAAAAATAATTTTAGCTCAAGAGATAACGTTTCAAAAATTATATGATTGTTTTAAATGCAATCTATATAAATAAAGATGATATTCTGTTTGTTTGCTTTTTTTGTTTGTTCTTTATAGAAATCCATACCGTTTGTCATAAATTCTCCATATTTCGCTTAGTGGTTCTTTCATACCAGGTGCGAACACCTGTCCATATTGAAATTCCATCACTTCAGCTTATGAGCATAGTATATTCTTTATTGTTATAAAAATCGTTATAATCTCGCTTTACATTAGATTTTTAGGAAACAACCGTTGGAGTCGAAAAAAATCTCATTTCTGCCCTAACGAAATCCTCCCGCTACTACTCGCAAAACAAGTGAGATAGGGGGAGTAGGTATCAGTGAAGAGGAAGAATTTGCTCTGCCTTGAGCCGAGCTCTGTGGTGTAGTGGTTAGCATCATCGCATGTAACGCAGGAGACCCGGGTTCGACTCCCGGCGGAGCCAAATCTTTTCTCTTCAAAAAATAAATTATTTAAAAATAATTTAAAATGGTGGTCATCCACAAACTAAGATTAGATTAATTAATATACCTATATATTTTAACTATTTAAGACAAACCACAGAGGGTTGATTTTTAGAAAACAATTTTTACCATCAATCACATTTAGGTAATTGTTAATAATTTATTAATGTTAATGTTGATTTATTATTAATTGATATGTAACTTATGAGAAAAGTTAATTTTTATTGTGTTTTAAATGATTTGTTGTCAGATTAATAGAAGATTGTTTTGCAAATATGTTAATTTAGTAAGAAATTTGTATTATGTTGCCTCACAGCACTGATGATGGCCGAACGTATGCAGAAATAACTTCTAATGAGAAAATATAGTGTTGAGACTTAATTTTCAACCAACATTTCGGAAATCGTTTCCATTTTCAGGGGGTTTTGAAGAATTTTTATCTCTAATTTCTTTAACCCCTCTCTCAACCCCATCTTTTTCGAAGTCGGTTTTTTTTATTGTCTATTATTAGATAATAATAAGTCATTTTTACTTATTTTAAAAAACTTGTAAAACCGAATGTTCTTGGTGAAGACACATAATCGTTGTCATCATATAAAAAATTAAGGATTTTGATATCATACCAAACAATTAAATGAAACAAATAAATATTGTTGGCAACTGCACGAATAACGTATCGAAAAAAACAGATCTGAAAAATACACTGTTCAAAGAGCGAGCATATTTATAAAACTGGGAAAGCTCGTCACAAAACAAAAATTTATAAAGGCATGAACAGTGAATAGTATTCAGAATTCCTTTGAATCTAACAAATGTACCCATACCAACATGGTTGTGTATTTCATTTGCCTTGGTAAAAATCGAGGAAGCAGATTATCAATATTTTTTATAATTATAAGAAATATCTATTATTGTTTTCTTTGGACCTCTATTATTTCATAAAAAAATAATCGATATGATAATGCATTTCTGCAACATAAGGAAATCAATAACAGAGACCATATAGGAAGGATTATGTTTTATCAGTTCTAATTTAAAAAAAATATTATCAAAGTGCAATTTTTTTTTGTAATCTTATCTATATTATATTGTAATTAGTGGGTTTAAAAAAATAGCCAGAGTTCAATTCGAAAGGTTATTGACTCAAATTAAAAAAAAATAAAAGATCATAAATCGTTCACTTCGAATCAAATGAAAATTAAGGAAACATTAATTTTTTTAATAACCAGAGTAAATATTCATAATGAAAGCTGAATAAAATAAGTAACTGAAACAAAAGTGAATAAACTGAAAAAAAAAAAAGCCCCTTCCCCATTTAAGGCCCCTCAGAACATTAATAATAAAGCTTACCTGATATTAAAGAACACCTAATTTTCATTAAACACGACGAATTTGTTGAAAATCGTTAAAGCCGTTTTTGTGATAATCGAAAAAGAGGTAAAAATTGGTAAAAAAGTAATAAAAAAAAGTGTCCCCTCCGTTTGACCAATTTCGATGAAATGTTGGCTATCAAATCTTTGGCATATACATACATCAAATACCCAATTTGATCAAAATAGTTAAAGCCGTTTTTGAGTAAATAAAAAAAAAACACGTGAAAATGATATAAAATGTATTAAGTAAAGTCCCCTTTCCGGTTGATCAATTTTGATGAAATTTTTACAGTCGTATCTCGGGCATATTTATTACATCAAATACTCAGTTTAATCAAAATCGTTAGAGCCGTTTTTGAGAAAATCGAAAAAAACGTAAAAAGTTATTAAATAAAGTACCCCCTCCCTTTGAGCAATTATGATGAAATTTTTGCTGTCATATACCTACACTAAATACCCAATTTCAGGTTCCCACGGTTTATAGCTTTTGAGCTAGTCAGTTCACACACACACAGACACACACACACACAGACACACACACACACAGACACACACACACACACACACACACACACACACACACACACACACACACACACACACACACACACCATTTCGCGGGACTTGGTTATTTCGACTCAGGGGACCCAAAAACTTGTATTTCAGTTGAAAACCGGAAGTCGAAATTTTTCACGATCGCAATACTTCCACTTACTATATATTATATATATAGGTAAGTGAAAGTAAAAAGTCCAAATTAACTATTTTATGTTTTCTAATTTCTTCAAAGATACAATTGATTTCTCCAACTGAACAGATAAAAGGTGTTTTTCATTAGATAAATCAAAATAATTATCGCACTTTATTTTCAGATGATAAATCGTTACGGGTATAATTTAAATTCTATTTTACTAATCATGAATTATCTATACGTTATCAACAGTTATAAAGCTAAGAAACGTTTTTAAAGCAAATAAACTAAATGAAGGTACAGAATAATTATTTTCAGTATTTTCTTGTAATTAATATAATACCCATTGAAAAATATAACGATATTTCTTTGCACAATTACAATTAATAATCAAATTAATTTACAATATTTTTGCACAGTAACATTGGTAATTAAATCAATTTTACAATCGGTAATATAATTAAATGAGAAGCAACACAATTAACAAATGTAATTAACCAAGCATTGATGACAGTTGTGAATGCATTGGACATAACGACTAGTTTTATTTCATTCATTCGCCACGGCTAATTGAAGAGTTAATTGAATAACGCAGCCATCTTGATTAGATTTACGATACCCTCGCCTCACTGCCTATTCAATCGTAGCAGTGCGCTCACATCGATGCACGTATCGAATCAAGAAATCGATAAACATCTCCCACGCCAAGGCCGTCCGAAATATTTTAGCGTCCTTGAGAACTTCCTGGAGAAAGATGTGACAGGGCGATGATTAACGCGATGTATAAATATAAAGGACATCTTTATTCAGGAGAATTAATACGTCTTGTATTTTAATAGGCTATGGAATTTATTCAAACAAGGTTTATTTAAAAGTATAATTTGGTAGGTTTGAGGGGGGAGTTTTTATTCAATTCCTGGTTTTGAAATCGCTATTTTCAAACCCAACCCATATTGCAAACTCCTTCCGAAATCTCAACTCCGCGTGCTAAATTAATAATTGATATAAAATAGAATTTATTTAGTAATTTAAATAGTGAAATAGCAAATCCAAAATTCGTAAACTTATAACACGTTAGCGAGTAATTTTTTATCAAAGTAAATAAAACAGATAAAAAAAATTCTAACAAACTAAAGATAACCAAATAAAAAATCCAAATTAAATAAAATTGATTTGTGTAGAACAGAAAATGAAAAATGGTTTATTAATCTTACAAATGTAGAGTTCCCTAAATAAATTTATCTCTCGACCACAAACATTGTATTTCTTATAAACTCAAGTTATTCTCTATAAGGTCTCTTATAATTGACTAGGGATTTATAATACAAAATAATATAGATATTTTACGTCCCTCGGATAGGATACAGAAATTATTGAATTAATAATTTCTGTCACGATAAAAATATTGAATTGATAATTTGAAAAATGACATTAATCAAAAGACCTCATTAAATATTTTACGTCCTATCCGAGGTACGTTATGAGCTACCAGGGACATTCCTGGTCAAGTCAATCCTTTCTCTTCACTGACCTCTTCCCCACTGAGCTCAAGTTTTTCACTCCCCTTAAAAAATCCTAGGGCCACCTCGGGACGCGAAAAATTGACTTATAGTATTGTAGGTTTCTATGCTAACCACTACACCACAGGTGAACCCTATGAAATATTTAAAAATTAATATAATCAATCTTTTTTTATCATGACAGATAAATAATTAAATTAAAAATTTAATTAATTTTTTTTACATCACTATTTTAAAAAAAACTGATAGAGTATACGATTATATAAAATTGATCTTCGGTTTCGAAATGTATAGAAGATGTATATTGATATCCTATATGATTGTTGCCTCATAATTTTGAGTGCTCGCTACTACTGACGGATTTGGCACAGGAGTGGAATGGCAATCAAGAAGGAACATTAGCAAAGGGAAAGTATCCAGGTTCATTACGGTACCTCAGGTAACAGTAGTACAGAAGACTGTTAGTACTGTGATAGGAGCAGTACAGGTACTCAAGATTCTGTAGTAGCGGCTCGGAGCATTGCGACACACTGGCCCACACGCCGCAGTTTTACTAATCACTGGTTTACGCCTCCGAGGCACGGTTGCTCTAGCCTTATATGGGAATCCTATACGGGAAACTTTTTCATCTTAATTTTTTTTCTTTTTCCATTTTTATATGAAACATAAAAAAGTTATATTCCAATGCACTCTTCAATATCGTACCACTTAATATATATATATATATATATATATATATATATATATATATATATATATATATTATTATATTAACAGAAAATTTCAGAACCAAGTAAGGAATTGTAATGAAATTTAGGTTATGTGTATTTGTGAAGCTTAAAGAACACATAGTTACAACAAAAAATTAATTTTTTTAAATTTTATATTTTTTTATAATTTTAAAAGTTTTTACAAAAAAAATATTTTTAGTGTTATATATACTTATTTTTATAATTTTATTATTATTATATATAAAAGCATAAAAAATCTAATTGGTATAAAATAAAATCATATAATTATGGGCGAAAAGAGTTAGTTCCTACGACATAAAGCGATTAAAAAAATAAATAAAAAATCCCGTTTATTAGCCTACTTCCTCGAAAACGCACATGCGTACCTAGCAGTGAAACAATGCTAACGTTAGGAAGCTAAAAGGTACAATCAGCTATGTTCTGTTATCTTGTGGGAACTCCACTTAGCGGAATCTAGGACAGCGCAGTCAATTAGCTATACGGTGTATTATATCCCACTCACCGGTTACATCTTAACCCTTCTGGCTATTGTGTAACTTCTAAAGCTTGAGAAATATATCTTCCACCTCTGACCCCAATACCTTTATAGCTACCACACCAATCGGGGAAGAAAACACGTAGGAAGTATATGTAAATTATTTATACCTATAAAATTATAAAAAAATAAAACTTAATTATATATTGAAACACCAATGTAGTTTTAAATAATTTTAATTTGAGAAAAATTATTACACAAGTCATACAAATAATTAAAACTCGAGTTAGTAACAAGTGATAACACAGTGGCTCAAAAGTAACCTTTTCCATCGATGTTCAAGACGTTGTATTTAGTCCAAATTGGAAAAATCCAGAAAGGTCTAGATCATTCCAACATGTGATTATGTACTCATACGGGAATGTAAAGTTTACTGAAAAGTGTAAAATTCTTTTCAATGCAACAGAAGTAATCATCTATTTGTTTGTTTCACGCCACAATCAACAACTTCAATATTATAAGTATATGGAACTAACTTTTCCAAAAAAATGTTCGAAAATTGAAACAGGAAAAAAAAAGGCTACTTACATTAAATCTTTACACTATTTTTAATTATTAACTTATTCTTCTATAAATTAGTGTTTTTTTGTTTGTTTTTACGTCACTTTATGCATTTAAGGCTAATCGGACGATGCTACAATGGGAGTCCTAAATTTTGCCTATTCTGGTATAATTAGGATAGGGATCTTCAATGAGGGGCCTCCATTTTACGGCATAGCCAAGGATTTTTTACTCCCATTAAAAAATACTAAGGACATCTCGGGACGCGAACCCGCGACCTTTAGTATTGTAAGTTTCTATCCTAACCACTACACCACAGGTGACCCGCATATTTTTTTGTAATTTATGTAATACTTAGATTATTCTAATTATTTTTATAGTTATATTTTTTAAATTAATACATAAACTTATTGTACGAGTAATTTGTAATAGTAAAAACATGGTGCCTTAAAAGCTCTGGCTTCTCAAATTCCTGTATAACCCTTACACACCCCGAACAAACATCGAGATTTCTTATAAATATAGATAGACTAGCATTCCCCGTAGCGGCTTCGCCCGCGAGCCTTTAAAAGTCTGTAATCATTATCTTGGTATTGATTTAATATAATATGTTATATACTGACAACATAACAGGGAACGGAGCTTCCGGTAGGTGGAATGTTGGAGGGGGAAGCTGCCGGCTCGGTAGAAGAGAGGGAGACGCGCAATGGTGAGAGTTCATCGCCGAAACAAAAAATTGCTTACTCGTCGTGAACGCTACATTTTTCTGCTTTAAAACATTTTCGACGCCCCGTCATCGAGTTAAACTCGTCGTATCAAGATATTTTAAATGAGTCCAAATTAGATATTTTTTTCTCGAAGTGCAAAAATAGATGTCCGTTAGAGTTAAACGACAATTTCGCCATTTAAACCCCTTTGGGGTTACATTTTTGAATTTCCTTTCTTCGTAGTTACCTAAATCTGAATTCCGACCTTCAAGTTTCTATCATTAGTAGTTTTTGCTCTGCGTTGATTCTGTCAGGACAAAGGCTCTTATATATAGAGAGAGATTACCACTAATATTTAAATAATCAGTAGCCATATTCTATGTGAATGTCTATTTTATTAATATTGTCTATTTAATACATCAAATAAAAAACATATGGTTTAAAATCTCAACAATAGGTTTCCGTTAGAGTTATACGACAATTTCGCCATTTAAGCCCCTTAGGGGTTACATTTTTGAAATTCCTTTCTTAGTGGTTACCTACATCGCGTTTAAAATCTAAATTCTGAACTTCAAGTTTCTATCATTAGTAGTTTTTCCTCTGCGTTGATTCTGTCAGTCAGGACAAAGCCTCTTATATATGTAGAAATAAATAGATAAAACTATATTTGAATTTCTTCAAATATAGTTTAAATATTTCACGAAAAAATAATATTTTATGTTCCGTTTCTTTTTTTGATGTGATAATAAAAATAATACAGAAGCAAACTAAAGTACGCGAGGACGTAGGTACGTCGCTGGACAAGAAGCAGTCCAGTTAGATACCTGGAAATAGCCGCTCCTACATTCCAGCACTAGTATAGACTCGTTTTATTGTTCCCCTACAGCCAGCTGGAACTTCGAGCAATGGTCTGATATCTGCAAGGACGTCTTGGCACAGAAACGAGAGTGATATGAGAGTCGTGAATAAACTGGTGTGCTGTAGGATAGCAAGCATAACGGTTCATGGACGTCTCCAGCACCAAATTATTTTTTTTTTTGGGGGGGGACTTAATATTCTCAAAGATATAAAAAAAAAAAAAACTACCACTACAACCCATGAAGCGTCTCGGGTGCACCGCAAGGAAGTACTGTTTCTTGGTCAGCGGTCGGGCAAGGAGGTAATTTGACCGTGATCACACTCAACCGCCTGAATTTTTCAATTAAAGGGTATAGCCAATTTATAGAGGCTAGGTTTCCCTAGGAGGGTCTCTCGGCCCACCAGACAATCTTTGACAGAATATTAAAGATATCCTACGCTAAACAAGATTCGAACTCGGGACCTTGGGCACAGCAACTTACCAACCGGTTTTCATAATGTGCCTTTACACTCTACAAACTTTACCGAACAGTACATTCGAACTTCGAACACCACCCTCGAACAGCCTTCACGTCGACTGTTTGGGCGTGCTAGGTACTTCATCTGTTCGCCTGTGTTCGGGGGTAGCGCTAGTGTGTCACTTTTGATTTGGGTTTTTCCCAAGTGACAGGAGTTGTTTGTGATATTAGTGCGCCGTTCTAATTTGTCTCCTATTTTTTTTTTTTTTTTTCAGGTAATATAAAATATATTGATAACGGACATTCTTTCTTCATCATAAGCTAGCGTTGGGTGCGTCAGCCCTATTGGTTCGCTTGACGTCACGTTAAGTATAAATGGCTGTTCGTTTAACGCCGGTACGGCAAGGTTCGAGGGTGAGGTTCGTAAAGTGTAAAGGCACCTATAGAAAGGGTCGAGAAAAATCGAGGGGCTAAAAGTTGAAATACTAATGCCTAAAAACAACAGTTGGGACTTTAATTCTTTCTCCAACGATGTGCATTAAAGGTATTTGGGCTATAAAAACTTGCTAATTTAGGTCTCAGTTAGAGTGTAAGTATTTGCTACCTGCCAAAATATTTTTTTTTTTTTGGGGGGGGGGGGGGGTGGTTCCCTCTGTCCATGCTGTACTGATGAAGTTGGTCCCTTTAAAAAAGAAACCAGCAATAATGAATCGAAAAGCACTGAGAACTTTCAACTTTTGCAAGACCAATATAACCATGTAAATCTGAAAACAAATAAGTGTGAAATTGAGGAATAGCGTTTACATATTATCGAAACACGCCAATTTCTAATCTAACTAAGTGAAAACTGTGTGCTGAGCGCATCGCACCAGATTTTTATTTAACGATTCAACGTTACAATATTATTTTAAAAAAAAAGAAAAAATATTGGGAGAAAAGAAACGAAAATTAATATTAAAATGAAACTCAATAAAATAATGGTCTTCAATAATACAAGAATCATTAAAAGATAAACAAAGACATTGGTGACCTTAGAGTTTTATGGCTTAATAAACAAACAAACATTCATGGGATAATATATAACTACATATAACATTGTTGTAGTACGATGTAGAACCGTAGGTATTAAGATAACAATGTAAAGCTTGTTATGTTATGACAAGGATACATGATCACTTTACATAACAATGGAACGAGTGTTATGTTGTTAATTCCTTGCTGTTTAACGCTCGCTGAGTTCTCACAGGATGCGACTCGCTGCCAGATAGCACGAGATGTTTACAGGCTTCTTCATGCTCCGGCGACTGTAATAGAGATTCTACTGTCACGTCTGGATAACTGTTAACACAATTAGCCTTTTTCATAAATCCTAATAATATCAGGTATTACAAACGGTATTATTGTCAACTGAAATCAAAAAACGAGGTAACTGCTACATTACGTGCTCACATTATAAGATATTATAACAATTGCTATATCTTATATGTATGCCCGATATAACAATTGATATCTTTATATATATAAAAATCTCTCGTTCCGATGTTTGTCGGAGGTAAACTCAGAAAATACTCAAAGGATTTTAATGAAATTTGGTTCAATGTGTATAGTTTTGTCCAACTTAAACGATAGGATAGTTTTTATCTTGATTATTGACCACAATATTTCTTTTATTGCGAATTATTGCAAATACAGTAGGTCGTGTTTCGATTTATTAACATGGCGTCATATGTCGATTTCATAACCTTTTTGTTTTCGGGGGTAATATCAGAAACTACTCAACCGATTTTTATAAAACTTTGCCATTGTTTGTAGTTTTGTCTAACTTAAAAGATATGGTAGTTGTTTATCTCGATTATTGGCTTCAACATTTCTTTTATTGCAAATTAAATGCTTATTATACTACAGTTGAGTGCGATTATTTGTAAGTTCTATAAATTTCCCACAGATGGCGGTGTAAGTTTATTTTTTGACACAACATTTCATTTTCTTTCGAAATTTAGGATGATTAAGCAGAAATTTATTTTTTCCGACTTGGACTAGGGAAAACTAAATCATTGTGCACCTCTTAGCACTACAGTAAATAGAAATTGTGAATTCTAATAATGAAAAAATGTACGTAATCGTTGTAAAAAATTATAAATTAACGTTATCTTTCTCATTTATAAAATTAAATTTTTATGGTTTGATAAGTAGCCTGTGAAACATTCAGCTTGGTTTGTGGTTGCTCGCTTTTCATAACCTGTTTCTGGTAGGACCTCAACAAGTAAACGTTATCTCATTTAAACATATGTTATATTCTGAATTTAATTAATATGTATACTCAATTTAATTAATATTCTTTACTTAAGAATTTCTTACTTTACTTCTTACTTCTTACTTTACTAAGAATTTCAATTTTTAAATCTATAAAATCTATAAACTGAGACTTTCATCGACTCAAACGGTCGATTTTGTAAAAACCAATGTAAAGCGAGATCAAAACGATTATTATTACAATAAAGAATATACCCAGAGATCGGCTGAAGTTATGCAATTTTAATATGGACAGGTGTTCGTACCTGGTCTGAAAGAACCACTGAGCGAAATTTGGAGAATTTAGGACAAACGGTATGGATTGCTATAAAGAACAAACATAATTTCACCTTTATATGCATAGATTATAGCAGTATATCCCGGTTCCACACGGGGAATTTCATTTTTCTAAAGAAACGGTCGATTTCGTAAAAAAAAACATTGTAAAGTGAGATCATTATGATTTTTATAACAATAAAGAATATCAGCTGAAGATCGGCTGAAGTTATGCAATTTTAATATGAACAGGTGTTCGCACCGGGTTTGAAAGAAACGCTTAGCGAAATTTGGAGAATAAAGAAAATCACCTGAAGATCGGCTGAAGTTACGCAATTTTAATATGGACAGGTGTTCGCACCAGGCATCAAAGAACCACTGAGCGAAATTTGGAGAATTTAGGACAAACGGTATGGATTTCTATAAAGAACAAATAAACAAACAAACAAACAGATTTCAACTTTATTTATATAGATTAGTTCCTTATACATGTGTTACTTCTATTTAATCTTACTACTGCTGAAAAAATTAAATAAGTGCTAAATAAATGGATCGTTAATACTTACTATAGTCAAATATGAGATGTAAAAAATCAAAACATTAACCCATCTAAATTCTTTACCAAACAATTTTAAATTTTTCATGAAGTTCTATTTTAAATCCCGTTGGTTTTTAGATTAGCTGCATCTTCTTTATCTTTATCATTGAATTTTAATTTTATTGTATTAAAAAGAATAGGAGATAATTAATTCTACGCATTATAGCTACTGAGCCACAGAGACGCGTTTTAATCTCGATTATTGGCCACAATATTTCTTTTATTGCAAATTAAATGCTTATTATACTTCCATTGAGTGTAATTATTTGTAAGTTATATAAAATTCCTACAGATGGCGGTGAAGGTTGATTTATTGACACAACACTTTATTATCTTTCAATATTTAGGGTGGGGAAGCTAAATTTCTCACGTGTTCAAACGTATTCCACTCTACGTCGATATCACAAAAATCTTCCTCGTTTCTGCAGCTAAACCATATTTATAAGCATATAAAGCGATAGTGAAACCCAGATAATATATAGAAAATTAAGTCATGCGAAAATGTATGTATGCTGCACCAGAAACAGTTTTTACTACCTTCCACGAAACGGTTGCTGAGGATGCCGCAATCGGAGAAATGTCTACAAAAGGAAGATCTCCATGCTGCAACTGTAGGATGGGGTTGGGCACTGACATTCCGAACGGTGACTCAATAGTCACCTGGCAAGTGAAGCGAAACCACAGGAAAGAAGTATCTTCTTCGACAAGTAAGGGTGCATCAAGGTTCAGTAGTTAGTTATATATATATATATATATATATATATATATATATATATATATATATATATATATATATATATATATATATATATATATATATCTATATATATATATATATAAATTAAGGAAAAGATTATAGGTACTACACGTCTCTGAATTTATTTATCTTGTGCTATGTAAATATTTATAAATAATATAATTTTATTAGTATGCTCCCTAGTTTTATAAAGTTTTTGGGTGCAGTTCTTTGATAATAACATAAGTGTTGTAGATAATGCTTGCATGGTCCAATTTTCAAATCTGTAATATTCCTAACTACATTATAATAATACCTCATTGCAAGAACAGAGAAAGACATGACAGATAAATGTGCACTATATAAGGCACAGTTCGCATCAACCAAATTGCACTTGATGGTTATTTTGTCGAGAGGTGATCATATCATGGCAGTATGACTTTCACCAATCAGTTGATCTTATATAGGTGTCGGAGTGAGATATTTAGGTACTTAGGAGTTAGCGAATCGCCGGGGAACCTACCCTATAATTTTGTTACGTGTTATTATTGTTTGCATTCCGTTTTTGCGTTGTTAATTTTGTTTCTTTTAAATGTATATAAATTTGCTATTGCATTTGTTTTAGTGTTCTATCTATTAGACCACATCATATGACTTCCGTTTAGTGTTGGTCTGATCGGTGCTGAAAAGGGCACGTTAGTGTGACCCCGGTTTTTTTTTTTTTTTAAAACAAAGACTGTCTGGTAATTTCATGTAAGGTAGGGTGCCCAATTATCTCCTGCCTAAGGTTCAAGGTACTATATCTCGGAAGGTATCCAATCATTTTGCATAAAATTAAACCGACAGAGACATCAATTTCATAAGCACACAAATTTGTTTTTTTAGAATAAAGTCTTGTACCATATTTTTAGCGTTTTTTTCAAAAGTTGCCTTTAGCCATATTTGGCTCCAGGTATATGCTCTATACCTATAAATAACCTCTCTATAAATATATTTTTGGTTACTAAGGAAAACGCTAATTTATAAATCAAAACATGATTATTATGTAAAAAAAAATTTTATTCAACTATAAATAATCAAATTTCAATGTTAAAATAAAATATATAATTAATGTCGTAATAAAAATGATTTAAGACGTTCACGATGGCGTGTACCACCGGTGGCTCACACTAGACTCCCTCATCGGACACTTTAGTCAATCACAAAACTTTCCACAACGATGCATAACGATGGAGAATTGTATTTTTTTTTTTTTTTTTTTTTTTTTTTTGGATTACCAATACTGCATAATGCTCTGGAAAAGCTCTCGTCCGATAGAGCGAAAATCATTAAGTTCAGTAGCCAATGAGCGAGGAGCATGTTAAGCATTATTAAAATATTTAAACAAATAAAAACCATTTCAAATTTATTACTTAGTAACAGAACAAGAAAGTGTCAGGGTCATTTTAGTACCCGTGTAATTGAGTGCCTTCCTAACATATTTGCTTGCAACTTTGTAGGCCATACTAGAGCAACTAATGTTTTCTCATTAATAAACACGAAAATTTAAAAAATATCTGAAGTATTACATCCGAGAGCTTCTGAACATTCCTAAAAAGATCAACCAGATGTTGTCCTCTTTAGCTGGTGACTACAGACAAACTAAAGCCTTCTGTCTCAAACCTTCTTTAGGTGCCTTTCACGCACACTCTATGAACCTCACCTTCGATAACCAGCGTTCCACGAATAGCCATTTATACTTAACGTGACGTTAAGAGAACAAATATGGCTGACGCACCCAACGCTAGCTTGAGATGAATTAAAACTCTCCATTATCAATATACTTACTTTATATTATCTGAAAAATAAAAAAAAATAGTAGACGAATTACAACGGCGCAGTAGTATCACAAACAACTCCTATCACTTGGGAAAAACCCAAATCAAATACAGTGACACTAGCGCTACCCCCGAACACAGGCGAACAGATGAAGTACCTAGAACACCCGAACAATAGACTTGAAGGCTGTTGTTCGAGGGTAAAGTTCGTAGAGTGTAAAGGCACCTTTTGGTTCTAACGCCATGTTGAGGTAGAGAATAAGGTGATAACTTATTACTTTTATACCGTGCCGTTATTTGATTTCTCTGCATTAGGCCATATAAGGATTTTTTTTTTTTTTTTTTTTTTTTTTTTTTTTTTTTTTTTTTTTTTTTTTTTTTTTTGGGGGGGGGGGGTTGTTCCCATTAATAAATAGTTGTGATAATTAACATTATAAAGTGTGCATTGACTATTAATAACCGCGAAGCAGCAACTAATTAACCCGCCACCTGGGTGCAGCACTAGCGCTAACGAGCCAGAAGGGCCGTTGGTCTGTGAAGACTTCTCTCCATCTTTTCGCTCCAGCTGCCGTCGACATGGGGACCGTTAATGCTCGCCCACGATCTGACGTGACATCTTGATGTGTCGTGCTTCAACTTCTGGGTCAGCTATGAATGGAAGTACTCAGAAAGAGAGAGAGAGAGGTCATTAGTCATTGGTCATTGAATGGCGTTGTCACCTCCAATTTGAAGTAATTAAATATAAGCGTTCTGGTTCGTTAACAATAGTTATTTTCATCGTTCGTACAAAAAGTGGTTGTTTTCGGTGCGCGATCGCGTTTACCTTCCGATGCGTAGCCGAGCGCGATAATTAGACCAAGAACCGACTACCCACTTTTGGTACGTGTTATGAACGTGTTTTCATCATACTGCTCATACTTGACTACATGAAACATTTTTAAGATTTCATTAATTACTTACAAATATAAAATAATAAGAAATTATAATGGCAGCTAAAAAAAACAAAAGAACATCTTCTTATTCCCCCTACAAGAAAAATACTTATATTTATATTGAAATTTATAACATATATAAACAATTTTCCCTTTTTAACATGTTTTTAACATAAACAAACCGTAAATTTACTATTTATAGGATATTTTGCTTTTAGTGATAAATGACGGTCGCGGCTGGCGGTGTTATTCATTATTTTTATAGTAAGTTAATCTTTTAACATCGGCTATCTTTTATATATAATATATATTATAATTATAATCATCTATCTAGTACGTTAATCTTTATTATAATTTATAGTAAAATTATAAAAAAATCCATAAAATTTAAAAAAAAATAATTTTTAAATTAATAAAAAATATATAAAATTTAAAAAAATTATTTTTTTTTTGTAACTGTGTGTTCTTAAGGCTTCACCAATACACATGACCAAAATTTCATTACAATTCCTTACTTGGTTCTGAAATTTTACTTTATAATATTACGCTTTGAGGGTGTAAGTTGTCACGAATAAGTTTCGTCGAGCTGCTGATAGGTAGCGTCCTAAAAGGTGCCGAGTTCAAAGGGTTAATATTTACATAATATCAGGTTATTTCATGTAATGTCGGTTTGTAATATTCTGTTTGTTTATGTTTAGATTACTAATCCATAATAGTCAATTTATTTTTGTTTTGATGATAAGTAAGGTACCAAAATTGGGAAAGTGGGTTCCTCATAAATTAAGCCCCGGTAATTGGCAACAGCTGGTGAACACTTGCTTTTCTCTCCTCTTCCGTTTATATCAAGAACATTTTCTGAACAGGATAGTAACTGGAGGCGAATGTCGCAAAACAAACATAGAAAAAATTAAACAACTTTGGATGGGAAATTAATCCTCACCTACTGTATTCCCCAGACTTGGCGCCTTCGGATTATCACCTTTTCCGCTATAGATTAAAGATAGCCAGTTCAAAACCCTGAGCCAGGGGATATTTAATAATTCTTGGCATTAATCCCCAACTCTGTAAGATACCTCGTATAGCTTAAAATTCGAAAAAAGGGAGGAACAAAAAAAAAAAAAAAAAAAAAATGCTGACAGAATGTCTAAATTAAATCTCAACATTTTGCAGAATAGTACTTTTATTAATATTTGTCTTTGGAAAATTCGCACCTTTTTATTTTTTGATAAAATGATAAAAATATTAAAAAATAACAGTTTACTAAAATTTGCAAATAAAAAAAACTATTTTAGGGGCAAGAACATGAATCCAGTCGATGAGGTGAAAAACGAGGTGTTAGCTTTCTTTAATTCAAAACCAAAGGATTTTTTAGAACAGGCATTCAAAATTTGGTTTCAAGATGGCAAACTGTTATACAACAAGATGGTAGATAAAATTTAGATCGAACGTGTTTCACTGATTGTATCCTATACCTACATTATAGCACGCCATTAAAAACCTACATTACTTACGGGATGACCTGATAATTATTACATATTTTATTAAACTCACAGTTTGGTACTGCCTTATAGTATTTTGCACTTTAAGCCATCTACTTAGAAAGAAACACAGAATTACTATAACTTGCCTCTTTTACGGAAAACAGATGTTTATTGTATGTGTTAGTAGTAGGTGAGGTTTGCGACCGAAAAGATTTTTCAGGTCTAGCACCCAAAAGTTCCACTTTATAGGCTCAAAGCATGTATTGAGAAAACATGTTTTTAATGCAGTATGAAGAAAATTTATTTTTTATGAAAATAATAAGTAGAAAACTTAAATCCTCTCTCTCCCTCTCTCTTAAACTTTCTTATAAAGGATTTTGAATGACCAAGTGTTGAAACATAACGTTAGTGACTGTAATGCGGGTGACGGGATGGACGAGTGGGCTTATGAATTAGGAAATACGGGTTGCCCTTGATTAACCTGGAGACAGGGGTCATTTAATAATTCTCGGCATTAATCCCTATACTCTGGCCCGAGATTCCCCGTACAGCCTAAACGGCGAGGAATGCGAAGAACAAACTAATGTGTATTAAGAAAAGAAAGAGCAACTGAGCAGTGAAATAAAAAGAGAGCCTGAAAACTTTTTTAATAAATTTCCACGCGTAGGTGGAAACATGACAAATAAGTAGTCTCCCTAATGAGGCATAAATCAGACGAAATAGGGAGAATTGATGCTTGTTATTTGATATGATGCCATGTTTGACCTAAAATTACGAATAGTTCGGCCAATAAAGAACAATCGACAGAACTTTTTAACTAGTTAGTTAACTGCCAATTATTTGATGTAGTACTCATCACTATATATGAGAGTATGGGTAAAGAAGGAAGGAATTCTTAGTTAACGCTTTAGTTAATTCTTTTGTAAATTGGAGGATATTTTAAACTGCGCTGCGAAACACCGTATAGTCAGTAAACATTTTTAAATTCAAAATAAAACTTTTCATTAAAACATATATGTTTATGCAGTGTAAATGGAATCAAAATTTCAAAGTTTACGATAGCATTGAAACTTACAATACTAAAGGTCGCGGGTTCGCGTCCCGAGGTGGCCCTAGGATTTTTTAATGGGAGTGAAAAATCCTTTTCTATGCCGTCCCTCGGATAGGACGTAAAGTGGAGGTCCCGAGCTTGAAACAAACCGTTACTACATTAGAGTGTTGCGATATAACAGACGGGATACATACATTTTTATAAAAAAATAATTGTGATGAATGCCTCGTAGGGAAACACTTTTACTCTTGACTACCTCGGGCGCACTTAAGGGAAAGTGTAAGGGCCAACAAAAAGGTTCCCTTTATCACCGGGACTTATCCGACTGCTTTATGTGCCCACTCCAGAGAGCTAGGGGCTAAAAGGGTTCCATGAAGGTGTCTTTCGGATATTGTAAGACAATGCCCGTTTTATCTCTGGCTTTTATATATCAAGATCGGAAATTAAGGTTTCAAAAAAAATATCACGAAAAAAATATCAATTTTGATAGGTAAAATGATAATCAGGATTTTCAGTTTGAAAAAAAATTTACTTTCGAAAGCCAACGTTTCGATTCAACTTGTGGATCTTTATCAGGGCTAAAAGAAAACAAATATATGAGTATATATGCTAGAGGATGAGAATAAATGATTACTTTACAGAACTGATAATAACATAAAAGATGTTAAGCATTATATATGAATATTTAAATAAGTGCCTAGTTAGCAAGATAAAATAGAATAGATATTTACCTTCTGAGTCCAGGTAGATACAAAGACTGAGCGCAAAATAAGGTAGAAGGTAGTGGTAGGGAGTTAGTTTGCCAACTTCATTACGGGGAAACCGAACGCTTTTGAAATGAAAAGCTACATGACAACTAAGTGAAAATATAATATTAAAAACTAACAAAATAGATGGTACTGTATACAAATTGTTATGTCTGGACTCAATAATAACACAAAATTGAGATAATACATAAGGTGACAATGCATAAAAAAATGAAAAATATACAGAAAGAAGTTATACAATACTAAAGATAATAATAATACGAGAGGTACATCGATAATTGCGGATACCTATGAAATAAAAACTAGAATTTGAGGATGTGGAAGATGTTAGAATAAGTTTATGAAATTAAATGTTTTATGATTAATTAAAATTATCTGTTTTATGATTTACAGGGTTATATTTTTCCAGATGGATGAAAATGGATTCTGAGAGGAGTCGTTTATCGTGGTTCTCAAAAGTCAAAGGAATGGTTGTTGGTGATGGAATGTTTTGCTAATTTTGACCTAGACGAATTAAGCGTGGAAATACTATATTTATGTTGGTAAATCAAGTTTAAATAATATATGGTTTCGCCAATATAGCAACTTTTTCAAGCTCCACGCTTAATTGCAACAGTTGAAGATCCACAAGTTTGTTCGAAACGTTGGCTTTAGAAAATACTAAAAAATTTCAAAATGAAAATCCTGATTATCATTTTACCTATCGTAAAGAATAACAGTTGACTGACGTATCTATCACCTCTATATAAATTTTGAGTTATGCATACCATTGGAATCAGAATGACAAAACCTACAATGGCAGAAAATAGTCACAATAGTATTAATAGTTCCGTTCGCGTGAGTTGCAATTTACCATATTCTTTTATACAGGGGATGATCGTGTTAACGCAGTTCATAGGCAACTCCTGAGTTAAAGTTAGTACCAGAGGTACTAACTTCCCAAATGGAAGACTATTTGTTATCAAAGACTATTTTGTTTAGTCCCAGCTGCTTGTGGGTACATAGTCAAATTGATAATATAGTAGAAAATTCACATGTAATTATAAAAAAAAAAAAAGTTGCGATTTTTTGAGTTGTCACCATTTCCTTGCCGAAGTGCGATGTGTATCTCTACGTTTCAAAGCCCTGAAGATGCTTGAACTGGCAAAAGTTTGGCTTGTTTTAATGTATAGCTTATAAACGAGACTTTTGAGGACGAATTGTTCTACATAAATAGCTTTTGTAACGTTTATTATCTATATATTGTTTGTGTACACGCTATGAAAAACTTAACCCTAACAAAAACAAAAACAAAGGTATTCAGAAACAGTGAAAGAGCTCTTAAAACAAGATAACAGTTAAGATAATGGAGCTCTGAGAACTGATCCCTGAGGAACACTCACAACTTGGACCCCATACCGTGCCAGCCCTCCTATCTAGGGGCCATGTAATGGATACCGGATCATAAATCAACTTCCGCCACAACACGCAATTAGGAAACTGATTCAATGCGGCTTGCTCTACAATCGATTTTAGGGGGAAGGGGTAAGCCATTTCGTAATCCTTTGATAGAATCGATAATTCATTACGAGAGTAAATTACATGTTACATATTACTTAAAATAGCGAAGTCGACTGTTTTCTTTGAGCTTCTCTAAGATGATTATTAATCATAAATTTCAATGACAGTTTATAGGAATTTCGTGCCTGTGTGAAGGTGCCTTTACAATGTGCGGACAGATAATACCCCGAACCTTGCCCTACCGGCGTACTACGAACAGCTATTTACACTTAAATTTGAAGTCGAGCGAACTATGATTCCTGACCTTACCTACGGATCTTAATACAACAATTTTCATTACAAAGAGGGCTGATTGGAACTAGTGGATGTTCTGACTTTTGATTTGCTCCATAACTTATTATGGATAAAAGCAACGTCAGAAAAATGCTGAAAGAAGGTCTAGAAGCTTATCTAAACTAACTCAGAAGCGACACTAGCGCTATTCCTGAACTCAAAGGCGAAGTACGGATAAAGTACCTGTTCGAGTTCGGGTGTCATTTACATTAGCCAAACACTGTTCCGAACAAGCTGTTCGAGGTAAGGTTCGCACAGTGTAATGGCACCTTTGCGCCCCACGAATCAGCTAGCACTGATGAAGTCGCACACGTTTGAACTGAAACGTAAGCAGATGAAGTTTCTTTAGGGTCTCCTCTAGTTTACTAGACGTTAAGTTTACCTTTTCATGAAGTCTTCATTGCAAGAAATAGACCGCCTCAATCTGGAACGATAGAAAAATACAGCAAGCAGTATTGTAGGGCACTGCAAGTGTTGTTATAAAATTTATGACTATCAAATAGTTCAGTTTTTAAATGTATTTACATAATTTTTGGTTGACCAACTTTCGTCCACAATAATTGAAGGGGTCGGGGCAAAATAGTGCCAAGCAACATTTTTAACAAAAATAAACTTTAGATGCAGTCTGCTGTATATTACGTAGGACTATATGTCTATGATGGAAATGCCACCTAAATATGACTATAGAGACTCTATATAGTCATATTTAGGTTGCATTTCCATCACAGACATATAGTCTAACGTAATATACATCAGACTGCAGCTACAGTTTATTTTTGTTAAAAATGTTGCTTGGCACTATTTTGCCCCGACCCCTTCAATTATTGTGGACGAAAGTTGGTCAACCAAAAATTATGTAAATACATTTAAAAACTGAACTAATAATAGTACTCGCTTCGGCGGTACATATACTAAAATTGGAACGAAACTATACTAAAAATAATAATACGTAGCTGCGAAGCATTCCCCCTCTAACCTACTTAAATCCCACTAAATTATAGTACACACCGTAATTTAGTATCGTCTAGTGTGTATTTAGTGCGGCATGGGCATAGTTGAAGGTTAAAGTAAAGAATAGGTGTGTTTAAATTGTAGATTATTTATTTTTTGAAACCTAAGCTTAAGGTATTTAAATATCATCATCATTTAAATATCATCAGGTCATCTAGTGGTTGTTTGTTGGTAGGTTTGTTTTACACAGCAGTAGGTTTGTTGTCCTCGAAAAAGCAATTAGAAAGGCAGGAATCCAGGTAACAGGAATGCTTCTTAACAGAACAGTCCAGCTTTTAGGATTTACTGATGATTTGGACATCGCAGGAAGGACTCTGAACGCAGTAGTTGAAGGTTTTCAGCCATAGGCGGGCGCAAGCGACGGCGCTGCAGGAACTAGAGAAACGGGGATAAAAGCGGGGCCATTACCTGGGATTCATAGGGTTTTTTGGCGTTTTTAATTTATTTTTCCATAATTAAAACCCGATTGAGCAAAAAATCATTTGAAAAATATCTAATAGGTATTGCTCGGTCCCTCAGTGTTCAATTAGAAAATCAAAAGACGTGCCATTCCCTTATATTTCCAAAAAATAAAAAGCTTCTTAAAGAGTGGATTGTAAAATTAAGAATAGATGAGCCTGTTTCGAAACATATGACGATATGTAGTCTTTATTTTAAAGAAAGAGACTATATTTATCCACGTAAATATTAGTATTTGACATTTTATTATTCCAAAATGCTAGTTTTATGCAAATAACATTGAGACCATAGTGTCATAGATTTGTTTTTCTTTTTTAATTTTCCCCATTTTTCTATTACATCCGTTGTGCTTAATTGTTCCATGTTTTCAATGCGAAGCCTGAAAGTTTTGACAAATAAATGAATAATATGACAAAGAATCTAAGCTGTCATAACAATGATTGTGTGAATAGGTAATTAATGTTATTACTAACCGAAAAACGTCGAGTAAAGTTACAATGATGTGTTTGCATTTACCAGAACTACCAGCTTTACACGTACAATGACAAGAAAATTGCTTATTATTATTAATAAATTTGATTTCCGCTTTTATTTGATGGGGCAGTCCTTTAAGATTGCTAGTTTAAAGGCACGAGGCTTGTAAAATAACTGTTTTTTTAATTTTTAGATATTATTCCACATGTAAATATGTGGTTTGCATCAAGAATAGCCTGCCCTTCAATTAATGATCTTTTAAAATTACAAATTATCTCTATCACATCAACTATGTCTAACACCGTTCTTTCAACATTTTGCAAAACTACTAGCGCACCCTATATTCGATTGCGCCCGCCTATTGGAGGAATCTGCGGCAAGCTTGGGCCTTAAAATAAATGCTGATAAAACTAAGTACATGTGCACAATACCTTCCGGTGGAGATGATGAAAGTCATGTCTCAATAGGACGTTATAAATTCCAAAAAGTGAAGTCCTTCATATATTTAGGATCACAGGTAAATCAAGAGAATAGTGTAGAAGAAGAAATCCATAGACGAATTCTATCAGCGAATCGTACATATTTCTCTTTACAAAAACATTTAAGAAGCCGTGCATTATCCGAAGCCTCAAAAGTAAGAATATATAAAACAATCATCCGACCTGTTCTTACTTACGGCTCAGAATGTTGGACTACGACAAAGGCACAAGAACTAGCCCTCCTCAGATTCGAAAGAAAAGTACTTCGTCGAATATACGGTGGTAAATATGAGCAAGGAAGTTGGAGAAGAAGGACTAATGCTGAGCTGAGTGAGGAGTACAAAGAAGTGGATGTAGTGACTTTTGTAAGGACATCAAGACTTCGATGGGCTGGCCATGTTGCGAGAATGGACCCGAATGAAATACCTTCCAAGATTCTATCGGAACGAGTATATGGCACGAGACGGGTTGGACGACCGAGGCTTCGCTGGGAAGACTGCGTGGCTGCTGATGCTAGAGCTATGCTTGGTGTCAGAAATTGGAGGGCAGCAGCACAGAATAGAGATAACTGGCGATCTCTGCTAGAGCAGGCTTTGACTCAACAAGTGGGTCGTAACGCCAATTAGTAGTAGTAGTTTTACACAGACATCGCATGTAACTCGTAAATGACGGCGGCAATCGGAAACGTGTATATAACGAAATATGTTTACAAACTAAAACAAATGACACCTTCTAAAAACCCCTGCGACCATTTTCGCTGAAAATTGCAGTTTTTCGCTTACAACACACAAACTAATGGGTTAATCGAAAAAATGTATATGACCGAAAATGTTCTCCTTGAAAACTTGAGAAGATTGACACCATTTAGAAACCTCTACGAACATTTTTCTCGCAAAAACTGCGGTTTTTGCGCTTATAAATCGCAATCGAAATTAGTGATTAGTATATTTTTCCGGTGTAGAGGTTAAGGAAAGCTTTGAAATGATGCCTCATTCATGAAATTTGATGAAGTAACGGGTGTCCAAAATGAATATTCGGGGTTTAAAGTTGTAAATAAAATTTCAAATATAGAATTTCAAGTAGGATGTTTACGTTTTATTTAAACACAATGAAATGGAAATTTATTTAGAAAAAACAATATTGTCTAGTTGTCCTCGAATCTCAAACGCAGAGTTCTAAAAACGCGTTGACACATTGTTCCTGACATCGCCGTCATTTATGTTCTGATATTTTGCTTCAATTGCGTTAGATTCGTCGGTTTCTTTTCATATACCCGACTTTTCAGGTATCCCCACAGAAAGAAGTCAAGAGGACTGAGATCGGGACTCCTGAGAGGCCAGCTAATGGTGCCTCTACGAGAAATCACTTTGTAATGGAATAATTCTTTTACCATAGCAATTGATAAGTCTGAAGTATGGCAAGTGGCCCCGTCTTGCTGAAACCATGTTCTAGAGTTATATCCTTTAAACTCTTGAAGTTCTTGGGCCAAAAAACCTCTTATCATTTCACAGTAACAAATACCCGAATACTCTTTCTAGACACCCTATATTAAGGAAGTTATGGCGTACCGACAAAAAAAAAAAGGCTTTGAAAAATAATAGATTATATGATAATTAGCCTAATGTTTATTATTGAAACATTATTAAATCGATAAGTCGATTTTTTTCAAAAACTTTATAAGAAATTAAATCTTTTTTCTGTAACACTAATTGCTTGTAGATACTTAATAAAAATAATGCCGTAATGGAGGTCGACGAAAAATATAAGTAAATTCGTTACAAGTAAACAATGAAAAAGAAATTCTTCCAAAGTAAACCTTACATAAAAGTAAACACGAGACGAACGATTACAATGCTCGAGAGAGACATGAATGCGATTCCCAAGAGCTAAAAAATTATGATGTAATAAGGCAGAAATTATAAAAATAGTGAGGAAGAGGTTTAAAAAAGATTCCATGACCAAAGCTTCCTCAATACAGCGATCTTGAGGATCAACCTTCGCCATTAGTTCCGCCTTACGAAGATGCCGGAAGTCATCATGGCCTCCCAGATCGACCCCATCCATAAATCTATGCGGCCGTGTGTGTGTGTGTGTGTGTGTGTGTGTGTGTGTGTGCGTGGGTGTAGATATATTGTATTTACCAAAATTATATTATTTGAAAAAATAACTTCAAAATTACAAGTTTAAAAGGCCTAAAAGTCTTTGTATAACACATCATTACGTCTGGCCTTCAAGTTCCTTTCCCAATTCAAAAATTGATTGTTCAATAATTTAAGTGTACAATGTTATATCATTAAAAAATAAAATTATCTTTAAAAGAAATAGGGGTAAAATTGTCGTTAATTCTAAAAGGTTAGATAATTGAATAGTTTAGTTGTGGAAGGGCACAATTCAATGTTTTTAGGGGTCACCTGTGATGTAGTGATTAGCATGGCAACCTACAATACTAAAGGTCGTCGGTTCGCGTCCCGAGGTGGCCCTAGGATTTTTAAAGGGAGTAAAAAATCTTTAGCTATGACGTACCTCGGATAGGATGTAAAATGGAGGTCCCGAGTCTGTGCGATGTGAGGCTAATACTAAATTTTGCATATCTTAATTATACCTAGATAGGCCAAATTTAGGACTCCCACTGTAGCATCGTCCGATTAGCTTTAGTGACATAAAGTGACGTTAAACAAACATGTCATTTTTTTTTTTAGATATTGAGATTTTGACACCATGAATCTGCTACGCTCCTACGCAAAGTTACAATACAAATGAAATCAATGTCAATTAGGAAAGTTCTTCAATACATTTCTGAAGAGGAAAATGGTTTTAAAAATACTTATTACTATGACCAATAAACAAAAGAAAGTGCGTATCCTAAAGAGAAACATATAACATCGATTAATTGTATATCTAAAATAATATTTTTAAAAATAACTGTTGGGATACCTTCCTGGAGATTAAAAATACACCAAATATCAGCTCAATATCTAAAACAACTTTTAAAAATATAGCTATGTAAACTCATTAAAGAACGCACAACTTTGACCTGTCGCATCATCTGTACATTAAAACTGCAGCTCTTCTAGACAAGATAGAGAGTTGAAATCGATGTCGTTTTAAAGATGATTCTTAGACATTGCCTATGACATGCAACTCAATAAGGGTTAAGAATTTAATAAGGGGTTCAATTTGTTTTTCAAAATTTAAACCAAAATTTCAAATTTTAATTTCTCAAAAAGCAGACAAGACCCTCCATATTAATTATATTAAATAATTTATAGCAATAATTTAAACAAATATTGTCAATATGTAACAAATTGATGAAAATGTTTTAACACAGATGTAATCCCTTGATGATGTGTCAAAAACCCGAATCGTCGGATAAGAATAAATTACTGAAAAAATAACTAAATATGGAAGAGGTTTATCCATAAAAAAAAAAAAAAAAAAAAAAAAAAAAAAAAAAAAAAAAAAAAAAAAAATCTGATCAAAAATAACTTTTGCTCAGGCCCTGTGACGATAAAATAAGTCGGTAAACGGTTCAATTATCTAAAGTGGTTAAGAATGAATTCACGAATATTTTCTTTTATTTTTCCTCGTTTAACGTAAGTCTCAAGAACTCCTGTATTCCATCGGTCAAAATTTCTACGAAAAGAATACTTCATTCACATTAACTTTAAGTACTTAAAAAAAAAAATTGATATTTATTCCAAAAATATTTTACCTATTTATAGATTACGTGAGGAAACTATGTATTCAGAAACAGAAACTCAAACTTTCACTGGCTTATCAAAAGGAAGTTATGGAATGCTATTAGTCAAATGAGAGGCAGGAATTTGTTTCATGTAATACTTAAAGGATTATACAAGTCTAATAGTTAGGTCAGTAATGAAGCGGTCAACTGTAATATTATACAGGCATCATATGCGGCCATATTTTTTTTTTCTTTCTTAAATAATCTGGAATTTCAATGAGTTAGCATTTGAATATCAGCAATTTATTAAGATAAGAAATCACTAATAATAATAATAGTGAAAAATAAGCAGCCTCTATCAGCCAAAATTGCAAAATACCATCAATCAGGAATTCACGACAAGTTTTCAATGACTTACCATATTAGTCTTTTTTTTTCTTTCCTTTCACTTACATTTAGTGATTGTAAAATTATGGTCGGATTTGGGTCACAGTGTGATAAAGTCGAGTTCAGCCAAAAGGATTTTTCCCAAATATTGTTACTTTCACTTACCTACACAGTAAGGGAAAATATTGAGATCATGAAATATTTCGACTTCCGGTTTTCTCGACTCTTTTTCCGATTTTATCAAAAAAGCCTCTAACGATTTTGATAAAATAGGGTAAACCATACAGTTATTGGCACTCAGTAAAGTTATTGGCACCCCAACTTTAACTTAAAGAAATAGGTAAACAAGTCCTAATTTTATTATAAGATATACATGAGTCTAATGTTTGAAGGGTCCTCTAAGTCATCTATGAAGTAAGACTTTAACAAACTAACCTTAGGGAAAGTTTCACAATTAAATCCACAGGGTGCCAATAACTAGATTTGGTACTTTTAACAATAAATATTGCCATATTGTAAAACTATTGAACTTTTGACCCAAAAACCCTCTTGAGTCTTTATGAGGATAATGAGGAGCTATAGGACGTTTCAATTTGATCCCTTTATAAAAAGTATTTTTTTTAATTAAACAACAGAAATGTAGTCTTAAGTGTGCCAATAACTGTACGGTTTACGCTAAATGCCCGGGATATGACAGCAAAAATTTCGTCCACTCATACAGAGTACGCCTTTAACGACAAACGATTGTTTATAATTAAAGATGTTCTGTACATTTATTGGAAATTATTTGTTTCCTGGGTGTCGGGGACCCAGAGCCCAACATAAATTTTATGTCGAACCCCCCTCACTTGTACGGGTGTGCGGGGCCAAACTGCCGTGGCAACACTGCGGGCTTGAACTTTACCCAGAGCAAGAAAAGTCCGGTACAAGTGCGACAGGGGTGAGAAGAAAAAAAGGGTCAAAGAAAATCGACGCTGATATGCAGGAGTAGAAGAGAGAAGGCGGCGACGGAGGCCCCTCAAAACTCCGGACGGACGGAGGCACTCAAAATGCAGGAAGACACAACCCCCCCTTTTTTTTTGCCAGGAACTCATCTCTAGTGAGTTAACAAAAGCTAAAATTGTAATAAATATGCTCATTAAAGTAATTTACCTTCATTTTATAAACCATATACAGTCCACTCATATTTAATTTATCATATAAAAAAGTATGGTCTCCAGGGGACCTACACCATCATTTTAAAGGTGGGGTTGGAGACCAAACACTGGGAACTATATGCTTTCAACAATTACATGGAGAATTATAAGATCAGATAACTCATGTCATACTACTACAACATTTGTAGTATGTTTGCATTTCCGGTAAGAATTTAATACACCATTTTAACAAAATAATGTGTTTTCTTGATAAGAGAAAGTTTTCCACTGCGCGCACCGCCCCAGATTTTTGTGTTTTCGAATTTATGACTCGATCCGAAATAAGAAGAATATAGTAAATTTATCGATTTATCGAAAAATGCATTCGATCATCGTCAGGGAAAAACGAAAAGGAAACGTCTGATATCGACCCTCGCATAATAAAGCCAGAACGCTAAAGCTAAACCAATGCTGGCCCAGCCCGTTACTCCTACAGAGCAGCGGTTCACCTTGCCTCGGCCTTCCAATTGGGTTCTGTAGTCCTCCTGTCGTACATAGAAGCTTTCCCTACCAGCGCGCAATATGAGAGGGGTTTACAAATAAAACTTTTTCACCATACTACGATGTAATCACCTGTTTTACACAGCTAATTGTCCGAAAGCTACACTTCGCCACCCTAGGGCCGCAAATGAATATTTCGCCTTAGGGCCGCAAAATCAGCTGTTTATTATTTTAATTCACTCACTTCATTATATACATTACATAAGTTTGTTTTGCTCGTATTATTGTTTAGTTATTTAGTAATTATGGCTAATAATATATCAGAATCTATAAATAGAAGAGCAAAAGAAATCATAGCAGATTTGTTACCAGCAAAATCAAAAGATAGGTATGACGAAGAGTATACAAAGTTTTTGAAATGGTTAAAAATGGAAAATGTAAAACCTGTAGATGTGAATGATGAAGTTTTACTCGTATATCTCTCGGTCCTATCAAAGCAAAACATACCCAGTACTTCATGGAGTAAGTACTCCATGATAAAAAGTTGTTTAAAAGTAAAAGAAAATATTCAACTCACCCAATCTCCAAAAAGTATTGCTTTTTTGAAACGGCAATCGGTTGGTTATCAGCCAAAAAAATCAAATGTGTTAAGTGCCTCTTTATTAACTTACATAATAACATAACGTAAAAAAATCCATACATTAAACATTCATCATGTCCCCATAACCACAAGATAACCTTCTAACAAAGAGGTACACTTAACCAAAAGAAAATCTTGTTTTTGATTAATGCTATATCGTATTAATATCTATTGCAGTATGGTGAAAAATAGCGTTCGTGCCTCGAGCCAAAGTGCTTTTGCAGGCCCTCGAACTTTTCATGACCTCGACTACGTCTCGGTCAAAAAATATCTCGGGCCGGCTAACGCCCACTTTCGGCCCTTGGTACGAAATATACTATATAGCACCCAAATCATATGGCTTAAGCTTCACAGTCAGGACGAAGACTCTGACTTAGACTAACTGGTTCAGTCGCGCGCTCCTTATATATAGTCGTAAAAGGACCTGCGTAGAAGGTTCCAAATCTTCGTTGTAGGTTCCACGTCTGCGTGGACTGGGCTCGAAAAAACTAGACCAAACAGTTTGCTCCAACAACTTAGTTTGTTCCAACATACGGTCTGGGATTTCAAATCATATCTTTTTTGTTTTTTTTATTTAACGATTTAACGTTACAATAAGAAATAAAATTATTTTCTTTTCTTAGTTATATCTTCAATTGTTTTTACAATTTGATTTGAAATTTAGTAATAATAGGCATCAATCCTCCACCCTCTCATCTGGCCTGGGAAATCCCCGTATAGCCTAAAAGCCAAGGAACATAAAATAATCCTTGGTTTTCGTATATATAATTACTTTAACAATCCCTCATGATAGTTAGCTGTCAGCCAAGCGTGTTAGTTATAGGAATAGTTTCACTCGTACTGCTCCACTATGACATTAGTGTCCGCACAACATGAAGTGATATCAGTGATCGAACTAGAGGAGGCTCTGTGTGTGATTCAAAGGTTTCTCTTTTGTATTGTGCTTTCTAATCCACAGGATTCATAACTCTCCCATCAGTATAATTCCTCATCATTAGATTCTGACGTACTACGTATGAGAAAATTCAATCAGATGTTGTGTTATTATAAGTCGATTCGTTGATTTTTATTACCAACTAGCTGTCTATATCGGTTTCACCCGGGGAATTTCATTTTTCTATCTTCAAAATCGATAAAATGGGACTTTTTTTCTACTCAAACGGTCGATTTCGTAAAAAAAAACCAATGTAAAACGAGTTCATACCGATCATTATCAGAATGAAGGATACACCCTTCATAACACAATGAAATTTAAATATGGACAGGTGTTCGCACCTGGTATGAAAGAACCACTAAGCGAAATCTGGAGAATTTAGGACAAACGGTATAAATTTCTATAATGAAAAAACAAAATTTCATCTTTATATACATAGATTATAGCAGTATATCCCGGTTTTACACAGGGAATTTCATTTTTCTAAAGAAACGGTCGATTTCGTAAAGAACATTGTAAAGCGAGATCATTATGATTTTTATAACAATAAAGAATATCAGCTGAAGATCGGCTGAGGTTATGCAATTTTAATATGGACAGGTGTTCGCACCTGGTGTGGACTTCTATAAAGAACAAACAGAATTTCATCTTTATTTACATATATTATAGCTGCATATCACGGTTTCACCCGGGGAATTTCATTTTTATAATGAAACGGTCGATTTCGTAAAGAACCATTGTAAAACGAGACCATTACGATGTTTATAACAACTAAGAATATCAGCTGAAGTTCGGCTGAAGTTATGCAATTTTACTATGGGCAGGTGTTCGCACCTGGTATGAAAGAACCACTGAGCGAAATTTGGAGAATTTAGGACAAACGGTATGGATTTCTATAAAGAACAAACAAACAAACTGACAGAATTTCATCTATATTAATATAGATTACCGAATTTAAATTTGAATATCAGATCGTTTTAGATAATAGTTGTAATAGATCTGTAAAAAAAAAAAAAAAAAAAAAAAATGTGAATCCTTATGTGATCTAAGTTTTTTCTATCATTTATTACTGTGTGTTTTCTGTTTAGGTTTTCAATTAATTGAAATTAATTGAATAGAAGAAAAGGTTTCTGTTTAATAGTCGTATTTTAATACAATGTAAGATTATAACACACAATGATAATATTTTAATAACAACTTTAATACTAATGTTTTTTTAACGTAGCTTAATGCCACTAAGGCTAATCGGACGATGCTACAGCGGGAGTCCTAAATTTTGCCTATCCAGGTATAATTAGGAAAGGGTCTTTAACGAGTATCTGACATCGTACAGGCTCGAGACTTCTATTTTACATCCTATCCGAGGGACGGTACTGACTAGGATTTTTACTCCCATTAAAAAAATCAGAGCCACCTCGGGACGCAAACCCGCGACCTCTACTATTGTAAGTTTCTATGCTAACCACTACACCACAGGTGACCCCTTTTAATACTAATTAGAACATATGTACAGTTTATCGATTAGTGATAAAAAAATAAAATCATTGTTTTTAATCGATTGTTCTTCTACATCACTTCCTCACAGAGGCACAGTCACGACAATGTTTTTAAAAATTAAAAGGTAATGTGATACTCAGGAAAAAATTGTCTCTAAGTACCAAGATGGAAACTTAACTGCATGAACACTGCGTCTAGTTCGTGTCAGCGGTTCTCTCGAACTAACGTTAAGCTCGGTATGACAGTTTCTTCAGGAGTTGATGGCAACGCAGGACAAAAACCTGGTCCTGATTTACGAAGGCGTGTTTCTTCTGGCTAAGCCAAATCGATTATTCTTCTACACACTCATAGTTTTTCGTTTTTTACAATTTAAATTTGTCTTATTCGATTCAGTGAATTTTATTTCTAACTGACTTGAATATGGATGTTTTACTGTACATGTTTGACTGTGTAGTCAAGGCAAAAAAAAAAAAAAAAACTTTATGGTACTGAATCTATTTTTATATATTCTACAATACTATAGGTTGCGGGTTCGCATCCCGCGGTGGCCTGAAGATTTTTTAAAGGGAG
The DNA here is from genome assembly GCA_911387785.2 of Aelia acuminata. Taxonomy (NCBI): domain Eukaryota; kingdom Metazoa; phylum Arthropoda; class Insecta; order Hemiptera; family Pentatomidae; genus Aelia; species Aelia acuminata. The sequence goes on from OU426978.1 coordinate 223,045,377, forward strand.
TAAAAAATCATTGGCAACCCGCAGATAGGACGTAAAATGGACGTCTCGGACATCTACGATGTCAGTTACTCGTTAAATATCCCTATCCTAATTATACCTGGATAGGCAAAATTTAGGACTCCCACTTATTTGTATTAAATGACAATATATATATATATATTAAAACACAGAACTGCCTTATAAAAATGAAATAAAGATGATTTCTCAGATAAAATATTATTAGAGCATAAAGTTATTTACAACGTTAGTGATAAATGAAGAATAATCTAGAATCAGCTGATGATTTGTTAATAAATATATTTACACAGCGGAAGGTCGTATTATAAATATTCAAAAGCTGTTTGTTGATCATAACACAAACAGTATAATTAGACCACAGCCAGCGGAATAGTAAACAACTAAAAAAAAATTGAATACTTATATTATTTATGAAGGTTTTAATTAATGTCGATAAATAAACCCGGCTAATAAAGAGTAATAAACATATATTTTTTGCTTCTTCTCATGAGAATAAAATGCAAAATGTTTGGAAACTTTTCATTTAAAAGTCATTCATAGAGAATTGATATTATAACTTAGTATTTCTTTATATAAATAAAAATCTCGTAACCCGATGTTTGTCGACGGTAAACTCATAAACTACTCAACCGATTTTGATGAAATTTGCCAACTTTAAAGATAGGATAGTTTTTATCTATATTATTGGCCTCAATACTTCTTTTTTTGCAAATTAAATGCTTATTACAAACCGTGTGAATATTTGCAAGTTCTATAAATTTCCAACAGATAGCGGTGTAAGTTGATTTATTGACATAACACTTTATTTTCTTTCGATATTTAGGGAAAGTAAGCATGAATCTATTTTTTCCGGCATGGACTAGCAAAATCCGATTTTTTCCCATGGCAAATAATGTGTCGCCTTTTCACGTCGAATCTATTTATCTTAGCAAAAAGCAGGTTAACCAAAATCTTATTTTCTTCTCAACATTTATATTATAATTGATAATAAATTAGCAAAAGTATCTTCCTTTTTCACTATAAATATTTATTTACAGCATAACATGTTGACGTTTCGGGCTATTTCACCATTCTCAAACCATAAATAATTTCTCAATCGTATGATTGATGGTCTTTTAATAAATATATTTATGGCATATGCTAAAATACACTGTTATACATTTTCTATACGTCAGCTCATACTTGTCCGTTTCTAATTGACTAAAGGCTACTGGACTCTGTCCTCTATATTTTCTATATTGAATAAATACGGAAAATGTATAACAGTGTATTTTAGCATATGACATAAATATATTTATTAAAAGACCATCAATCATAAGATTGAGAAATTATTTATGTTTTGAGAATGGGGAAATAGCCCGAAACGTCAACTTGTTATGCTGTAAATAATTATTTATCGTGAAAAAGGAAGATACTTTTGCTAATTTATTAGGCTTATTTCTTTTTTTGAGGGACCTAATTTTATCAACAGTCGAGTTTTTTTTTTACTGGTTGCTCGTTTTTTACTGAGAGATGTTTTTTGGAAATATATATCGTGAAGGTGAATCGATCGACGGTGTATTTACGTCTCGTAGTAAAGTTTATCTCTTATGCCTCTCCGGAAACCGAGAACGATTGCTGTTCCTCTAAGAACACTTTTTATATTGCATTCAGAAATCTATAATGGAACTAAAATTTCTAAACTAAAATATAATTAATTGAAGAGGTGTGTAATAGTCAACTGTTTTTCTTTACGAATGGTCAATAAATAATCAGAATTTTCTGTTTGATCTTTTTTGTTGATCTTCATCAGGGCTAAAAAGAAGACTAAAATATGAATATCTAGATACTCATATATTTGTCTTCTTTTTTTTAAAAATCAATATAAATAAAGATGAATTTCTGTTTGCTTGTTTGTTCTTCAGGACAATAGAAATCCATGCCGTTTGTCCTAAATTCTCCAAATTTCGCTCAATGGTTCTTTCATACCAAGCGCGAACACCAGTCTTTATTAAAATTGCCTAACTTCAGCCGATCTCTGGTTATATCTTTATTGTTATAAAAATCGTTTTGATCTCGCTTTACATTGGTTTTTCGAACGGTCAAAATCGACCGTTTGAGTCGATAAAAGTATCAGTTTATAGATTTAAAAACTGAAATTCTCCGGGTGAAACCGGTATATACAGATAGTACTTTTTTTTTTTGGGACGTCAAGGCTTCCACTAAAGCCCTATACTGCCCTATACTAACACCCATGGCACTTGATGATACTTCTCCTACGAATGAAAAGCACCATACAGGGCGGGACTCGAACCCGCAGCTCCGGCATGGGAGTACGGCGCTTTACCGCACAGCCACACCGGGCCCCAGCTAATATTTAAACAATATACACATTTTAAATTGGGCTGTGTTCATTTGTTGTTAACAAACACACAAATTATTAATATAATTGAATAGGTCGGGGCAAAATAGTGCCGAGCAACATTTTTAACAAAAATAAACTGTAGCTGCAGTCTGCTTTATATTACGTAGGACTATATGTCTATGATGGAAATGCCACCTAAATACGACTACATAGTCATATTTAGGTGGCATTTCCAACATAGACATATAGTAGGTACTACATAATATACAGCAGACTGCAGCTACAGTTTATTTTTGTTAAAAATGTTCCTCGGCACTATTTTGCCCCGACCCCTTCAATTTATACAATTCAATTCGACATAACAACAATATATACCGGAATTACTAACACAACCTAAAAACCATTAATAAAGTCCGCCGACCGACACCGAAAGCCTTATCGTAATTTAAATCAAGTAAACAGAGCCGTACAATGGCTGACTATAAATCAGGCGATCCTCACTCCCAGCAGATGAGGCTTTGCTACGGTTGCTCAAAGAGAGTCATTAATATCTAGCACCCTCCCCAAAGGATGTCTTCTTGTTTTCCCTCTCTCTGTCATCAACGACTTATTTTCTTAGGGAGGGGTAGAAGGATGAGTTCATTATACCTTAAAGGAAAAATAACAGCTGTTGGCTTAATTGAATGGGGTAAGGGTTGTCTTGGTAAACAATATTTTGTTTATTTATTATAATTCTAGGGTGTCTAGCAATACTGGCTTCCAAAATTCCCGTATGATTACCGCACCCCCTCCAACTAAAGAAAATCTGGTGAACAAAACACAACTTGAATAGAGAAACTAACACCTTTGTTATTTATTTCAAAATTCCTAGTCAGCTGCTGTGTGAGTATAGTACTACTTTATTTTTCGTATATTTTTTGGGGGGAAATAAGCTTTAAAAAAAACTTTAATACTTGTATAACTGGAACTTCCTAAAAAGTGTTCGTATATAAAATAATTGAAAACCTCTCGAAAAACTTCAAATTTCAATTCCATCTCCAAGAAATAAAAAATCTGGTGCGTGTGCGCAACACACAACTTTCACTTACCAAATTACTTAGATTAGGTAAAAATTGGGAAAAAAATTATGAAATAATGTACCCGCTCTGTTTGACCAATTTTGATGAAATGTTGGCTATCACATCTTTGGCATATACATACATCAAATACCCAGTTTGATCAAAATCGCTATAGCCTTTTTTGAGTAAATAAAAAAAACACGTGAAAATGATACAAAATTTATTAAGTAAAGTCCCTCCTCCGGTTGATCAATATTGATGTAATGTGGGCTATCGCATCTTTGACATATGCATACATTAAATACCCAAATTGATCAAAATCGTCAAAACCGTTTTTGAGTAAATAAAAAAAAAACACGTGAAAATGATACAAAATTTATTAAGTAAAGTCCCCTCTCCGGTTGATCAATTTTGATGAAATTTTTACAGTCATATCTCGGGCATATAAATAGTTCAAATACTCAGTTTAATCAAAATCGTTAGAGCCGTTTTTGAGAAAAAAAAAAAAACCTTAAAAAGTTATTAAATAAAGTACCCCCTCCCTTTTAGCAATTATGATGAAATTTATGCTGTCACATCGCGGGCATTTACATACACCAAATACCCAATTTCAGTTTTGTACGGCCTATAGTTTTTGAGCTAGTCTGTTCACACACACGCACAGACCATTTCGCGGGACTTGGCCATTTGGACTCAGGGGACCCCAAAACGTGTATTTTCGTTGAAAACCGGAAGTCGAAATACTTTCCTTACTATATATTTCATATATAGGTAAGTGAAAGTAAAAAAATCTAGTTCTATGAGCGCAACACACAACTTTCAATTAGCTACTTACTTAGATTAGAAAATAGCGTAATTTGATAAATATGTTAACTCCATTACTCAAATTAACTCCCACAATTTTCCACATTCTTTTACTTATTTTTGTTTGTATTCGCTCTCTAAACAATACTAAATATTTTTATTGTTAAATAAAAGTCTTTACTTGTGATAATTCGGCAATGCAAGTATAATAATCCATCGCGTCTGATTTTATAATTCTCTATTCAGTTGTTGAAAACTCCATTTAGTTACCATAGAAACCAATGAATTCCATTAAACATTTATGTGGGGTCACCTGTGGTATAGTGGTTAGCATGGCAATCTACAATACTAAAGGACGCAGGTTCACGTCCCACGGCGGCCCTTGGATTATTTAAAGGGTGTAAAAAATCCTTGACTATGCCGTCCCTCGGATAGGACGTAAAATGTAGGTCCTGAGTCTGTACGATGTCAGGTACTCGTTAAAGATTCCTATCCTATTTATACCTGGATAGGCAAAATTTAGGACTCCCACTGTAGCATCGTCCGATTAGCCTTAGTAGCATAAAGTGACGTTAAACAAACTACAAACATTTATGTTTCAAAAAACATCGACAACTCTTTCCTACGAACAGAACATCTTTAATTATAAACATCGTCTATTATATTATTAAAGGCGGACTGCGCATGCGTAGCCTCAGCGTGTTATAAGCATTCTCCGAATATTTTACTTCTTTACTCGATTCTTTCCATATTTCATATTCAGCCATTTATTATTTTTAGACATAACAAGAGACAGTTAATATCTCCATATAAACGATAACAACGGTACTTTATAGAAAAAGAAAAAGCCCCCTTCCCCATTTAAGCCCCCTCAGAATATTTTTATGATGATAAAACTGACACGATATTAAAGAATACTCGAGAGTTTTATTATTTATTAATAAATAATAATAATAATCGATCTTAAGATCGATATAAGGTAATGCATTGTTCCCTATAAAATGTCCGTAAAGACGGTTAACCAAATAATATAAACCATTTCGGAGAAATCCAAAAAACAAAAGCTTATATATTTATATTAAAATATTTCATATCAAGCTTTGACTCTTATATTAGATATCATTGTGATAAAGATCATATCTGGACTTTTATTTTCTTACCCGAAATATAAAACTCACGAAGTGATTTTTATTTATTTATTTATTAGAACTAAAAAAGTTCGGATGGATTTGATTATTATTCTCTTTCCGAGAAAATAAGAGTAAATTTCAAACCCTGTTTGAATTATTCCTGACAAGAATACTTTTTAGGAAGTTCCCTTTCCTTGGATTAAAGGTTTTTTTTTAAGGCTTATTTAGCCCAAAAAATGTCGAAAAATAAAATTGTACTGTATTCACATAGCAGCTGACTGGGGGTTTTGAAACAGATATCAAAGCAGATAGTTTCTCTATTCCAGTTTTCTGTCCAATGTACATGTGACAGCCCTGTTGAACTTCAGCTCTTAAAATAGAACGCCAAACGAATGGAATTCCCATATGAGTCTATCCTAATATGAAACTCTAGTTTCCCATATCGATAAGTGTTACCGGTAAAAAAAAAACATATTTACATTAGGACTCTTATAATTTTTTTTTTACTTCAGCTTTCTCAAGTCACAAGCGGTAGTGAAAGCTTGACGCCTTTTTTGAAGCCCCTGATGGGACTATCAAAGTACATTTCAATCCACATCCTCTTCTGATCTCTATTTTTTTTCCCCCATTTCAGACAACTAACTTCCTAGCGACATGCGAGACGGACATGTAAATTCGTAAAAGACCTACAGGTAAAAAAAAAATTTTTTAATGTAATGCAAACGTTTCACCGTTGTATTTCTTATTATGTATAAAAAGTATAAAATTTCCGTATTACAGATACAAAAAAAAAAAAAAAGGATACTATCGTATAAAAGCAATTCTGTAGACACTGAATGAATACATAAAGTAATTTTGTGCTTGTATTTCAACGGATGCTTTCTCCAAAAGAACTCAAACAATCATTAAAATGAATCTTAATTTGACCTCACTGAGTTTTCATAAAAGCTAAAGATTGTAGAATTGAACGATTTTTGTGGCACATTCTCCCCATAATGAGATTTCGTTAAAAAAACAAAAACCTTATTTGAACGAGTTTTTCACTTCAATCGTCATATGGACTTAGCTACATGAATGGAAATTTAATGTTATCTATTTCGAAGACAAGGTTTCAAGTATAATAGATTCCCGCATTCACAATCTTTTTAATGATATATGAGAACATCTATGCTAGGCCCTAATACAATCGCTGATAGGTTTACATTATTAAATCATCTTCGATCTCTTTTACAATCGAAAGAGTAGCATTTTTACTATCACATAAGGCCTTTAACTCGATTTTTTTCTCTCAAAGATTTTACTAATACCCTTTGCCTTCTAAGATCCACAACTGTATTAAAAACGGTATCCTAATAGTTAAAAATCTGGATAAAACAGTTATTATAGCTGAAAAGACTGATGGACAAAGCCACCGAGGAACGCTTGTAAGCCATGGTCCGAAGCCACAAAGGACCTCTAATACAGCGAACACCACAACAGATGCCGCTTCAACCAGCTGCTTCCTAGACCAAACTCATTGTCAGCATCCCTCCAACCATCTCACCGTTCCTGGAAGGGTCTTCCTCTACCTCATCCATGCTCCAGAAGATATCCTGAAGAGGATATTATCCTGAGATGAAAATAATCTTGAGAAAATATTATAAAAATTCTGAAATAGATGAGCATTTGAACACAGGACGTCAATGTTTACAACTCTACAAGATGATATACAACATAAATGTGTACAGGCAAACAAAGCTTTTGCGACGATTTAATGAATGCCATCAGGCATATGCTAACCACTTCTTTGTAGAGTAAATTTCATAAAGTATTTTAAATACTAGAAATGAGTGAACTTAGAGTGCCAAAAAAATGTTTTGACAGGCTGAGAGGTTTGATGCACAAGACCAATATCCCATAATAGTGGGCTAGTGAATTAGACTGGGTGTCCCAGACCAGTGTAAAAAAATTGGGTAATAATACTGCATGCTGTACGGGGTAGAATGGCGCAGAAACGAGTTTCCTATCTCAATCTGTTGAGGAGATAGACTTTTTTTTTTTGAATCTTACTTCTTTCTAAAAGATGGCAGTTTTCTGTACTTCGGTTTAGCGTAGAAACAAAAACAATGATATTTTCTTAATCAGCATTAAATTTCCTGAAAGATTAGTTAGGTTTGGTTATTTAAACTTTCACTTTCAGTGGGCCTTTTAACGCGCAAAACACAAAAACTTTATTAAAACTTAAATTTTTAATAGTTTTTGAAAATTCTTCGCTCCTCACTAGAGCACCATAAAGCGTTCAAATTTCCTAAAAACTGCGTTTCCTATCTCCTCAACAGATTGAGATAGGAATGCGCCATTACCCCGTTTAGCATGCAGTATTACCCATTTTTTTTATTTACACTAGTTCTGGGACACCCAGTATAAAGCTTCTCAGTGCTTTCGAACATCTCTGGGCTCTTGATGACCTGGACAACCTGAACAAGGAACAAATTCAACTTTTTAAAGAAAATGGAGAGTCATTTATTCTCAAGAAATATTGATACAGTAATAAATTCCTCCTAAAATAGAATTTACCGAAAAATTATAAAGATAAGATTGAATGGTGAAAAAGCACAGAGATTAATTTTAAATGGCTCATCATAACATAAATCTGACTGAGACCTAAACTGTCCTCTAGGCAATACCTCTGAACGTGATAAAATCAAACATTTTTTAATCTCAAGTCCCATTTTTAATCCAATAAGAAATACGTTTTTTCTTAAATATGGAAAGAAAATATAATATTAAAAGATTTATTAAGTATAGATATCTTATCAACAACTGAACATGTATATTTATTTAATGTGGAAGCATTAAAAATAAGGAGCTTCGTGTCACATGTGAATAGAAGGAACAGATATCCTTCAATCTCTCTCTCTCTCTCTCTCTCTCTCTCTCTCTCTATATATATATATATATATATATATATATATATATATATATATATATATACTTTAGAATTGTTTTTAATTTTATCAAATTTGATTATAAATTGCTTATTTTAGTATAATATTTTATTTTTTCTTATTTTTGTAAACAAATTTTTGAAGGTTAAGACCAAGCCTGTTTCTAAAAGATGTATTACAAACAATAAAAAATATATTATTATTTTTATATAGAATTTTGAGACCTAAACGAATTGAAAATTTTGAACCATGAGTAAAAAAATTAATTCTGAGTGATTTTTAACATATCAAAAGAATGTTTAAGAACAAGGCTCTATGTAGTTAACCCATTTTGTTCAAGTCATCTGGTGTTCCTCAAGGTAGTATCCTCGGTCCCATCCTATACACAGTTTATACAGCTGATATCCCGACTCATACTAACACTGTAATTACCATAGGTGCTATGAAGCTTGTTCACTTCCCGAAACCTCCAAGCTCACACCATAAACCTTGACAAATGGTGTCAAAAATGGATAATCAAAATTAATACCAACAAATCCCATCAAATAATCTTTACTCTACTTCGTAAACCTACGACCACCATAAGAAACTGTTTGACGTTTCCGCCTACCACACCACTTACGGAACAAACAAACACTCAAAATGCCCAATCTATAACAAAAAACTAATTTATATGACACTATTAAGACCTATTTGGACTCACAGGGTTGAGCTATGGGTCTCCACCAAACCATCAAATTCCTCTCGAATCCAGTCCTAACAATCAACATTCATTTACATGACTATAATAAGACCATTTTGAACTTAAGGAATCGAGTTCTGATGAAAATAAAATGGTGTAGTTAAATCATTAATAGGTTAGTGAGAGAACTTAAATTTGTAAGCAGCCCTTTACTGAAAACTGATTGAAATTTCAGAAATAAAATTGTTTAGATAAAAAAAAAATGGTTAGTAAAAATTACATCTTGTGCTTAATTATTCATTCCTAGTTCTAGAAACTTTTTTTGAACAGTGAAATACAAAAGGCAGTGCGGCACTAGGACTTAATACACAGCCATAAAGATTAGATAAGACATATCTTGAGTTCAAAAAGGAAAGCCAAACAAATATAACTTTGTAAGGCCAAAAAAAAAAACATTTCCTGGTGCACAATATTAAAATAAAACCAAAGCATGATTAAAAAATTTATTTATATCACTATCTAAAATAGTTCAAGCATATTTTATTTGAGTTTAATATACCAAGACAAGTTCTGCCGTTAATTTGTAACTTTAAAACATTTTTTGGCAATTTTAAAACATTTTTTTTTTTTAATAAAAGAGAAAATAACATTTTTTTTTTAATGAGATTTATATACTAAAACGTTTGTTAGATTTTTTTTATTTACTAATTGTTGTTTTATTCAATTATTTCTCTGACATGATAACAAGAAATTCATTATTATAATTTTTATAAGAAGAGAAATGATTGACCTTGCCACTTAAGCTCATCAGGCACATATCCCGATCAAGTCAATCCTTTTCTCTTCACTAGCCTATTTCCCACCGCTATCTCGAATGTTCGCGAATTATATGGGGGAGTGAACATTTTTCAGTATATAAGGTCTCTTGACTAATATAAATTTTTTAAAAATTTATAATTATATCAATCACTGTGTGTATTGTTTCAGGTTACACATATCATGGCGGATAGCAAGACAGAGGCGATTCGTTAAATCATACGTACGGTAATAATGTATGTATTGTTTTTGTCATAAGACTAATTCTACTCTACGTTTTATGCAACCCGATATTAGACTACAGTTGGTTTAGATATTGATTTAAATGTAGTTGGACAGTTCTTTCTTCAATATTTCTTCTACTAAAAATGTATAAAATTCCTGATAACCTTTTTAATCATCTCAAATATGCATACCTTGTACGAGGGTCATTCAATAAGTAAAGAGACAAATGGCTATAGCACGAAAACGGTTTGTTTCAATCTTTCAAAATTAAGGCTATTTTTCAACATTATCCCCCCCCCCCCACCGTTATGCACTTGTCCCATCTTTCTTGCAGCTTCCTAATTCCCTTGGCGAAGAATTCTTTCGATTTATCCCGAAGCCACTTTTGCACCGCTTCCTTAACTTCCTCATTGTTTGCTAATCTTTTTCCACGTAGGGCGTCTTTGAGTGGTCTAAACAGGTAAAAATCAGATGGGGCGAAGTAGGGACTGTAGGCAGGATGAGGTAAGACCTCCCAAACCGACTCCTGAAGCTTATCACGGGTCAGCTGGGCTCTATGAGGGCGGGCGTTATCGTACTGAAGAATGACTCCTTTTGACAAGAGTCCACGGTTCCACGGCTATAATTTCAGCATTAATTCTTATGTTATCACGAATAAGTCCGTCAATCCTCGATTCCAACGAGGGACCAGAAACTTCCACTGGACGTCCACATCGGGGTTTAACTCCTACACTTGTTCGGCCACTTTTAAAGCGATCAACCCACTTGTAAAAATTCGCACGGTTCATACATCTTTTACCGTACTTTATCAACATTCTAGAAAAAATTATACTTGGTTTTACACTTTCTACGATTAAAAATCTAATGACTGAGCGCTGCTCTTCTAAGGTGCAATCTTCTAGTGGACTTGCCATGGAGAATTGAAAATTTTGAGGTTATGTAGACTTAAAATGATGAAACAGCTGATCACAGCATATCCCAAGATTGCCAACTAACACCCCTGAAAAGATTGTAAATATTCATTGAATAGTTTTAAAATTATAGAATTTGTCTCTTTACTTATTGAATGACCCTCGTATATCTGTTTTAGGATAGGACTTATGATCATAGGAAAGCCAAAGGGGAATGAGAGAACAGAGATATCTACCCTCAAGATGATAAAAAAATACCTTCAACGATAACCATTAAATCAGCCACACCGGAACACGGTGAGTATACCGTAAAGTTAGCAGAAAATTCGCTAGAATACTACAAAATAAGAAAAAAAAAAGAAGTAAAATAAAAAATGTTATTGGCAGGTAAAAGGTGTGGTTGGCTATCAGGAGTACGTGACCGAGCGGTGGGGGTCAAGGACCTCGCCCGGCCACTGCAAAAGCGAAAGGGGTTCCTTCCCTCCTATAACGGTTCCAACACCAAATACTTGATACAAATAGTTGATACAAATCTCATAGCAGTGGTGAGGATTAGTAACGAATCCCTTCGTCAAGAACGGATCCAAAAAGTCTCGGTGTTGTAGTACGTCATAACGAGACGTTTTTCAGAACAAATATAACCACGATTTTTACTTTCGAAAACTAATATTAATGTAAGAACAATGACCTCAGAGAGAAGGGATGTTTAAGATGCTTTCGATGCTTCCAAGTATCGATACTTTGCTTCCGATACTACTATTATTATCTATACAGTTACTTTTCACTGATTATCTGAGATGCTTTCTTTGCTTGTTAAACGCATTCACAACTTTTAAGTTTTAAGCACATTTTTACTCTCTTTATTGTCAGAGATTTCGAAATACTTTTTAAATTTTCTTATGCTTTAAAAGTACACTGCTCTTAGATAGGATATAAATGCAGGCACGATTGCCTTATCAAAATCTAAAGCAGGCTTAGAAAATTATTATATTCTGTGAAACATGTGTTATTTATTGCCTAACAGAAAAGGGGCAAGACAAAAATTTTAAACAATTTATATAAATATGTCTTTATAAATAAGAAAATATAAGAAAAGGAAGGGATCACCTGTGGTGTAGTGGCTAGCATACTACAATACATACAATACTAAAGTTAATGGGTTCGCGTCCCCCGGTCCTAGGATTTTTTAAAGGGAGTAAAAAATCCTTAGCTATGCCCTCCCTCGGATATTAGGTAAAATGGAGCCTATACGATGTCAGGTACTCTTTAAATATCCCTATCATAATTATATCTGTATAGGCAAAATTTAGGACTCTCACCGTTGGATTAGATTAGCATAAAGGGATTTTCGTGATTATTTTTACATTTTGTAAGTAATGCGGAAACCTTTCACATAAATAATCGAAAAAAATAGATAGTTTTTGAGTTGTGCCGAAATAAAGAATTGTCTAATTCACAGCTCTTCTCACTGCGTTATCTAGGGGATCTGATAAATTTTTCCACCTGGAGAAGAATATAATCTTTAAAATGATACCTTAATCATCTATACCTGATCAAGCATCAAAAACGTTATGTCGTGCCGGACAAAAAATCACTTTTTAGAGGTAATATATACAAGGGCGTCAGCAAGGGGGACGGGGATGGCAGTTGCAACCCCCCCCTAAAAATTTCGAGAAATGAAAACTACGAGGGGTCACCTTTGGTGTAGAGGTTAGCATAGAAACGTACTATACTAAAGCTCGCGGATTCGCGTCCCGAGCTGGCCCTAGGATTTTTAACGGGAGTCAAAAATCCTTGTCTATGCCGTCCCTCGGATAGGACGTAAAATGGAGGTCAGGAGCCTGTACGATGTCAGGTACTCGTTTAAGACGCCTATCCTAATTATACCTGGATAGGCAAAATTTAGGACTCGTCCGATTAGCCTTAGTGGCATGAACTGACGTTAAACAAACAGATAAATTTAAAAATTATATAAACAAATATTTAGCTTTTAAATTTCATCATAAATGTCCTTAATTTAACATCATAAATGTCCCCCCTAATAATTTCGAGAAACGATAACTACAAATTAAATAAATTCGTATCCATTAATATATTTTTAAAAATTATTTAAACAAATATTTAATTTTTAAATGTCAATAAGTTTTATTTTAAGGTCAAAATACCCCGAACCCTTCCCCCACTCATAAGAATTTTATCTGCCTTTTCCCCTCTAGACAAAATCCCTCGTATAGAAGATCATCAAAGAAACATCAATTTTTCAATTTATTCTTTATCAGTCTTTTGTTTATTTTTAGCAAATTGTATTTTCACTAATACAATTTAACATTTCCCTTTATATTCCGTATGAATGTACATACATACATATCTTAAAAATACAACTCACTTCAATAAAGAATTCGAGTAATCACATGAACAAACAATAGCTACTCCAAGGATAATTAATACGAATCAACACAACGATTTTTTTTTTTAAGTGAATCAAGTTTAAGATTCCTTAGACTTGACAAAGTACATTAAGAACTCTAAGAGAGCATTAGCATATATTTTAAATAAAGAGAATAACGATTAAAGAGATAACCTTAATGAACGCGAGCCTCAACACTAATCCAGAATAAATATTCAACGGAAGCTCAATTGCTTTTAATAAGCAAAGAACAAACCGAAAAAAAAAATTAATAAAACAAAAGAAATGTTGATGAGAATAACTCTTAAAGACCTCGTTTGACTAATTAACACTGAGAAGTTTTTCAATTGACTTGGGCAATCAGAGCGAGTTATGGCCGCCGACAGTCGTATCAGATAATTGCCTAATTGCTGAGGGCCAACTATATCTAGCAATTTGGCATCAGCTGATCGTGCTCAATCTATCAGGCAGTGGCATATCCTATCTTTGTTCCCCACTATATCAATTCAGGTGGCTGTGGCTCCTGAATAAACCGATTCGGAAAGCTGTGTCGGCACTTTTTTCTCTCTCTCTAATTCGAAATTACATCCATACCCAGCTGAGATTACAAAACGGTTTATTCTTTTGCGGAGCCGCCATATATATAATGTAAATATTTTTCTGTTATTTCGGATTTCTCAACAACGGTTTCCCGTTGTGTAATGATGGGATTCCATAAACACCTGCGGTTCACAATACCATTCGTACAATATAATTCAATGCTCTAAGGTAGAAACGATATGCATTTACCTGAACTGTTATCATTTACACCATTTTCAACATTATTTATGTTATTTTATTTAACGTTTAATAAGAATTAATAACCATCACCGGTTAATAATCACCCGATTAATAATAGATCGAAAAACTTATAGGACATGAAAATTGGGTAATATGCACACAACCAAAATTCATTAAAAAAAAAAAAAATAAATAAACGGAACGCCGACATATTATTGCTTTTCCCTTTCTTGAGACTTTGGTTGTATTTAATGTTGAGAATTAAAATGCGACCAGTTTATTTCATAACCACGTTTATACTATAAACGTTTCGGCCATCCTCAGTGCTCCAAGGAACATGGTAATAGTACGTGGGCCAGACCCCCCTACCGTGCACCCCCCCCCCCCACATCCCTATAAATTGCATATCGTTGTGTTCCTTGTGATAAAAGATTAAGAAAAAGCCAATGTTCCCAGAAAAAAAAGTGGCCGCACTAACCGAAAATGGCGTTCAAACATGGCGGAATGACGATTTTGATTTTAGTTATTTTTTTTTTTTGTTGTGAGCTATTAAATTGTGTTATGTATATACTTCCTAAATTGTATTACGAATTATTTCCACATATCAACGAACAAACAGAACGTTTTATTTATCTTTTTTATTTTGATTGTTTTTAAATCTGTAAATAATCAATACTTTGCAAAAATGCATTTATTTCAAATTTCACGAATGATCAGAAGCCAGTGTCTGTAACCTAACTACTACTATGAAAACATTATTATTTAATTTCAACATAACCAGTTTATGTCAATATAAGTGAGGTTTAGATAATGTGCAATCTGCGACTAATTCATTATTATTTAGCAGATTTATATCCTTTATTAATCAGATTTATAAAAAAAAAAAAAAAAAAAAAATGGTTATATTTATTATTTCTGTTAATTAAAAACTTGCAGTCACATAGGCTGGATTATTTATTCAAAATAATATCCTAAACCCGCTGTAAATATATGATGTATGAGAACTGAACGATGTGGCAGAGGACTGGATGCGCCCGAGTCACCGGCGCCTTTTCGCCTTGTAGGTCCGTTTTATATGAAACTAGTTGATATATTTTGAAATTTGACCACTGATTTCTAAAGAAGAATAATTGCTCCAGATGGTTTATTTCAGGGTGTTTTTCGTTAACGATGACCGTTTAATCACAAATTAACTTGGAATTTTAACTTTTACGCGAGTGACTTGAAAAAATTGACTTTAAATGTATTTTATGTTGTCAAGACTAATTATTTTAGAACGTTTGTTTATTTATTCTGAATCTAGAACTATCTAGCTTTAATAAAATGCCAGTTTTGGCAAAATTAAGCAAAATGGTGAATGTCAGTAATAAAAAAAATCTGGTGCGTGCGCGCAACACACAACTTTCACTTACCAACTTACTTAGATAAGAAATTGACGTGTTTTGTTAAATATCATTTCCCAAAGTCACACATTTTTCTACATTCATATCTTATTTTTATTAATCGTTAAAGCCGTTTTTGAGTAAATAAAAAACCCCGTGAAAATGATACAAAATTTATTAAGTAAAGTCCCCCCTTCGGCTGATCAATTTTGATGAAATGTTGGCTATCACATATTTGGCATATACATACATCAAATACCCAGTTTGGTCACAATCGTGAAAGCCGTTTTTGAGTAAATAAAAAAGCACGTAAAAATGATACAAAATTTATTAAGTAAAGTGCCCCCTGCGGTTGATCAATTTTGATGAAATCTTTACAGACATATCTCGGGCATATAAATAGATCAAATACTAAGTTTGATCAAAATCGTTAAAGCCGATTTAGAGTAAATAAAAAAAACACGTGAAAATGTTACAAAATTTATTAAGTAAAGCCGCCCCTCCGGTTAATCAATTTTGATGAAATTTTTACAGTCATATCTCGGGCATATAAATAGATGAAATACTCAGTTTAATCAAAATCGTTAGAGCCGTTTTTGAGAAAATCGAAAAAAACCTAAAAAGTTATTAAGTAAAGTACCCCCTCCCTTTAAGTAATTTTGATGAAATTTATGCTGTCACATCGCGGGCATATACCTACACTAAATACCCAACTTCAGGATCGCACGGTTTATAGTTTTTGAGCTAGTCTGTTCACATACACACACACACACACACAGACACACACACACACAGACCATTTCGCGGGACTTGGTCATTTCGACTCAGGGGACCCCAAAACGTGTATTTCCGTTGAAAACCGGAAGTCGAATTTTTTCACGATCGCAATACTTCCACTTACTATATATTTCATATATAGGTAAGTGAAAGTAAAAATAACTAAAATCAAAATCGTCATTCCGCCATGTTTGAACGCCATTTTTGGTTAGTGCGGCCACTTTTTTTTCTGGGAACATTGGCTTTTTCTTAATCTTTTATCACAAAGAACACAACGATATGCAATTTTTAGGGATGTGGGGGGGGGGGGGGGTGCACGGTAGGGGGGTCTGGCCCACTGGTGTATAAGTAGTTATTAGTTTTAGAACAGATAATATCCAAGTACATATTTAGATCAACAAACTTATATAAAAAAAATTTAAATTAAAAGCATATATTCAAGGGGCCAAAATTATAATAAACTACCTTTATATCCCGGTTTTACCCGGGGAATTTTATTTTTCTATCTTCAAAATCTATAAAATTAGACTATTTTCGACTCAAACGGTCGATTTCGTAAACAACCAATGTAAAGCGAGATCATAAATATTTTTATAAGAATAAAGAATATACCCAGAGATTGGCTGAAGTTATGCAATTTTTATATAGACACTCCAAAATAGAGTGTTACTAAGAAAGTTATAAAAAGGCAAGCCAGGGAAATAATATTTCGTGTTCAGGAATATTTAGTGAAAAATAAAAAAGACTATAATTTAAACTATAAAGTTATGAACTCTGTATGTTCATTTTCTCTGTAAGGTTGGCGTAGACTATTGAGAAAAGGATTTTATTAGTGATGAAGAAATGGATAAGATCATTGTTAACCTTGTTGGTAGCGGCTCATCAAGTCCTTTTTCAGTTAATTAAAGTTAGTTAATTAAATTAAGTGATATTAAATATTTAAAAATAAATTATTATTTTTTAAATATCATAATAGAGCCATTTATGAGAGATATTGGCACATTTTGATTTGATATAAAAATTAAAATAATTATAAAACTTTTTTTAGAACTGCAATGTTGTTTTAAAATAATATATTCAGAACTACCTGTTAGAAATATAATATCTACAACAATTAAATTACTTCTTTTCATTTTACAATGGCATCTATTAACAATAAAGAGTATTTCTCATTTTGAATACCAATTGTTTACAGTAAATGGTAACCTAACCTGACACATTTTAAATTTGACAGCGGGTGGAGCTTAATTAAGCTCCTCCCTCAAGTACAAAGCAATTGTTGTCAACCTGTACCACTGAGCGAAATATGGCGAATTTAGGACAAATTGTACTGGTTTCTATTAAGAACAAACAAACAAACAGATTTTAAACTTTATTTACATGGATTACTCAAAATAATTTAATAATAATAAATTACACCTACACATCAAATTCAACAGAAACATTAAAATTACCTGACAGCGATCGATAATTTATATTTTTTCTAACAATTAAAAAAATGTTAATTCAAACTATGCTGACTTTTCATTAAAGATTGAAATGGGCACGATTCAAATTTACGGTTATTCATTCAGATCTTCAATAGATTCTTAGACAGGCCAAGCAAAATTTTACTCCAAAACTTACTTACTGCTTTGGTTACTACAAGAATATATTTTTCAATGCCCGAGATTTGTAGAGTTTCTCCTGACAATGAGTACAAAAATAAAATGAAACGAAACTCCATGTTTTTGGGCATATCGAATTACTTAAGCGAATGATTCAATTTTAAGCGCATAAAAAAAAAAAAAAATGTGTATGTAGGCATAATGAATGCCATATTAATGGCAAGTTTAATAATATTGCTGTCACAATGTAATTACCAAATGGGAATACCTAAATGCATATCTAAGTAACCCATTGTTTCAGATAATTTACAATATATCGTGAAGTTTCTCGATCCACCTTAATAATTATTATACGTATGTTAGGCTTGATTTATTATGTATTTCCCAATAGAAAAGGTTTATATGTATTTCTCAATAGAAAACCTATGCAATCCAATATCGTGAGATCAGATCGACCCGGAACAATACTCCTTATCATCAGAGGTCTTTTAACTTTTAATTTTGCTCCTGAGATAAAATAATCGTATTATGAAAAGGAATTTAGAAATCTACCACGCCTCTCTACGTCGTGGCTATGACCATTCTCGGGTACGATCCAAAAGGGCCTTGGCGGATTTAAGAAGCGGATAGAAGAGGTGTCTCACGTAGGATTATAAGCAGCCCACGGCGATATTGTCAAGTCGTACAAAATTTGAATAATATAATAGAAATAAAAATCTTAAAAATTATATCACCCTCAAGATCAGACATATTTCGTAAGGCAGATGTGAATAAAGATTTAAAACAAATATATATAATCGCAGAAAAACAAAATTTATATAGAAATTTAGATATGGTTCGTTGAAAACAGCTAAAGGAAAAGGAATCTTAAAAGTGATTTCTCATTTCTGGATTTTCAACATAGATGTTCTATTCGCGGTCGCAAGCCGACGGTGCTGCTTCTTGACAGGAACTAGAGGATTGAAGCCGGGCCAGTACCTAGGATTCATAGGTTTTTTTTTTGGAGTTTTTAATTTATTTGTCCATCATTAAAGCCCGACAGAGCGAAAAATTATTTGAAAAATGTCTAATAGATATTTCTCGGTCCCTCAGTGGTCCTCGCCAAAATCTAACAGTGGATTGTAAGATAAAGAATAGACAAGCCTGTTTCGAAACATATGACGATATGTAGTCTTCATTTTAAAGAAATTAAGTATATTTATCCAGGTAAATATTAATATTTGACATTTTATTATTCCAAAATGCTACTTTTATGCAAATAACATTAATAAAACTATAGGTATTTTCCCCATTTTTTCTTCGATCCG
This sequence comes from Aelia acuminata, assembly GCA_911387785.2. NCBI lineage: Eukaryota > Metazoa > Arthropoda > Insecta > Hemiptera > Pentatomidae > Aelia > Aelia acuminata. The sequence continues at coordinate 223,064,552 of OU426978.1, forward strand.
TTGTGCCTAATTGTTTCAAGTCTTCAATGCGATGCCTGAAGGTGTTAATAAATAAATAAATAAAAAAGAAATTGACTAAACTGTCATAGCAATGATTTTATGAATAAGGTAATTAATGTTATTACTAACCGAAAAACGTAAAGATGCAATGATGTATTTGAATTTACCAGCACTACCAGCTTTACTAGTACAATTACAGGAAAATTGCTTATTGTTATTAATAAATTTAATTTCCACTTTTATATGATAGGGGCAGTCCTTTAAGGATCGCTTGTATGAAGGCACGAGGCTTGTAAAATAACTATTTTTTCGCTTCTAGATACTATCCCACATGTAAATATGTAGTTTGCATCAAGGATAGCTAGCCTCTCAATTAATGGTGTTTTGAAATTACCAATTATGTCTATCGCATAAACTATGACTACCCCCGTTCCTTCCGACATTTTGCAAAACTACAAGCGCGCCCTATAGTCGATTGCTAGTGAGAATATTAAAAACTTCAATGTGGATAAAACATCGACCCAAAAACACGGATGCTCTTGAACATTCCTCAAGGTGCCTTTACACCTTACGAACCTCACCTTCGAACAAGTTCTCCTTCGAACCTTGCCGTACTGACGTGAAGCGAACAGCCATTTATACTTCACGTGACGTTAAGCGAACCAATATGGCTGACCCACCCAAAGCTAGCTTATGATAAAGAAAAAATCTCCATTATCAATATATTTTATATTATCTGAAAAATAGAAAACTTGGAGACGATTTACAACGTTCTATAAATTACACTAGTATCACAAACAACTCCTGTCACTTAGCAAAAACCCAAATCAAAAGTGACACTAGCGCTAACCCCGAACCCAGGCGAACAGATGAAGTACCTAGAACACCCGAACAGTAGACGTGAAGGCTTCACGAAGGTTGTTCGAGGGTGGTGTTCGAAGGTAAAGTTCGTGATGTGTAAAGGCACCATCAGGTTTACAGTTGTGGTGTCGGCATCGAATCTTCCGGTTCGTTAAGCCTTCATTATTATTATTATTATTATTATATATAATATATACATACATATATATATATATATATATATATATATATATATATATAAAACTTTTTCTTTCGCATTTTATTAGGATACGGGATAGTTTAAAACTACCGATACTTTTATATCATTAGTTGATTGTGGAGGAAGCTAGGATGAAAACAAGAGGGTTGGTAACTGGATTTTGTCACGTCGCACAGTGGGAAAATTTTGTCATTTAGTGGCCAAAAATCTCATGATCGAATGATGATAATCGAATAATTCTTTTTTTCTGTAATCGTTGAATAATGGTAACATTACTAAACTGAAATGAGTGAAGAAAGTGAAACATTTTGCAATAGAGTGAAGAAAGTGATTACTTACTTCACAAGTGAAGAAAGTGAATTGCCTTCTTAATTAGTAATAAGTATAAATTAAAAAATAATTTGAAGTTGGAAATTAAATGCTTTTGAATGTTTCTTAACATTGTAAGAATTTATTTTAACAAAATAAATTGAAATGTGAATGAATTATTGGTGGAAATAATCAATATATTTTAAGATTTAAATATAATAATAATTACCTTCCTTGTTTATAACCTGCACTTGTTTATAACTGCACTACTTCACAACCATGCTTATAACCTACCAACAACATACCATAATCTTCACAACATCCTAATTTTGTTCATATTCTGGTTAGATCTGATCATGTATTACACGATTACAGAAAAAATTTAATATTACACTCGTGAAAAAAGTAGAATTTACAACTCTCGTGAAATTACCACACTCGCTTCGCTCGCGTGGGTAAACGTTTCACTCGAGTTGTAAAATGATCTACTTTCGTCACTTGTATAATAAATAACTATTTCGTTAAAGAGCATGGGATTTTCATTGTCAGTGAAAATAAAAAAAATAATAAAAATACCATCACTCAAAGCAATTCAAATTAATTTTTATATTGATATACTCGTACATAGAGAATGTTTTTATTATCTATGGAGCTTTCTGCTTTTATGCCTGTATTTTTCAGGCAATCGTTCCATTTGAAAGATTTTTAAATAATTATTGTCTAAAGAAGAAAAAATCCAAAACAATTAATTTAAAATATCCAAACTTTTAGGACTTTTAACGGAAAAAAATATTTTCAAATAATTTAACTAAAAGTGTATTTAATGATTTAGTCTAATTCGAGGCAGAAAATATATTGAAAGTTCAAATATAGGGATTTAAATCTTAAAATCGATATATCGCCGATCGACAACATTTGATTGATCAAATGATTATGATATTTTAGCACCCTCCACCCTCTATCACTGTGAAAAAAAAATAAGAACCAACTATTGCCAATAAAAAAATGTATATCAATTTAAATACTTTCTCTTCATAAATTATGTAGTAAACGTTGGTGAAATTAAAACGCATTTCTATCCAATAATTTTAAAGCCATTCTTCTTATTTATACAATATGTTTTGTGCTCAATAGGATAAAAAAATTAAATATTTTTAAACAAAATCTACGCTCATCTCTCTGATAATGTTTTTTTTTTCTATCGAGCTCTACATTTTTATTTTATATTATATGATATTATATTAAAAGTCCTAAAAAATTGGATGTTTTAAATTAATTGGTTTGGATTTTTTCTTTTTTGAACAATAATTATTTAAAAATCTTTCAAATGCTCAATGCTGACTCATTTCATTCTCTATGTATAACCCTGTTCCTAATATAGGTAATATTTTATTTAAATTAAAGTGAAGAAAGGATTCATATAAAAATGAATTTGAAATCCTTTGAGCGATGTTATTTTCATTTTTTTATTCTCACTGATATAGAAAATTCCATGCTATTTAATGAAAAAAGATTTATTCGATTATCGTCATTCGATCAGGAGTTATAGATTTTTGGCCACTAAATGACAAAATTTTCCCACTGTGCGTCGGCGACAAAAATAATTACAACGAAAATATTTAAAATTTTTGAAGATATGTTTTCAAAATCAAATCGATACCATACACTTAGGAATTTAAGAAATAAAAGAAAAATATTGAGAGAGATGATCCCATAACAGCGATATCGATGACATATTGTTAGGCATTTCTCATTCCTTAAGCCCCCAGATACGTCACAACAGCTGAGAAGAAACTACTTCTACTTTCTTATTTTCTAGATAATGATTAATGTCCTCACAACATGGCTCCCATACTCTTTTTTCCCAAGCTCCAAGAGTTTTCGAACTTTTAAGCAATCAAATAATTTCTGTAATAAATTCATTATATCGATAAGGAAATCGACATAACTGTTAATTCAATCCAAACAAAGTTGGAAAGCAAATTTGCAAAGATACAAAACTATATCAAATTTCTCCTCTTAATTTAGGAAACCACATTTCATTCTTTACGATTAAAATTCATTTATGAGAGCAAAAATATTTTCTTGCAAAAACCACTATCATACTACAGAAAGGATATGGTGAAAACAAGCCATCAAGAACAGGTTACCGATGTTATATTGATTTCAAATCAGTAAAACGCGATTGCCAATATTTTATTATGCTTTTAAAATAATTTCCGGCATACTATTCAATTTGATCCTTTTATTAATTTATTCATATGGAGATGGTATAATATATGAATCAAACCAACTTTTAAATAAAAAAATAGACTACGATACGAATATCGTATAAATACGATTTATTTTTTATATTTATATTCGATCGCGTAATTAACTTATATTTTTTATTCTCTGACTGCACAACTTAAGAATTTTCACTTCATTTGCATTGAATATACTTTTGGATTATATTTTGAATTAAATGAAATGAGCTGGTTTTGTTTATTTATATTTTCAATTATAGAAGAGATGTTATCTATATAAATAAAGATGAAATTCTTTTTGTTTGTTTGTTCTTTATAGAAATCCATACCGTTTATCCCAAATCCTCCAAATTTCGCTCAGTGGTTTTTTCATACCAGATGCCAACACCTGTCTATATTAAAATTCCATAACTTCAGCCAATTTCTGGATATATTCTTTATTGTTATAAAAATCGTTATGATCTCGCTTAACATTGGTTTTTACGAAATCAATCGTTTGAGTCGATGAAAGTCTCACTTTATAGATTTTATAAATTTAAAAAATGAAATTCTCCAGGTGAAACCGGTATATACAGCTAGTTTAATATAAAATAATGACTTCATTTCATTATTTTATTAATTATTAATCATTCCAGATATAAATAAAAGAAAAACTAGATGAAACCAAATGAATGAACCATAACAATAAATAAACTATAGGCAGTAAACTCTTTAATCCTTTCATAACATCTTAATCTAAATGATCCAAACATACTTGATCAATAAGAGACACATAAATAAAAATGGGTCACCTGTGGTGTAGTGGTTAGCATAGCAACCTACAATATTATAAAAATCCTTGGCTATGCCGTCCCTCGGACAGGACGTAAATTAAAGGCCCCAAGCCTTTACGATGTCAGGTACTCGTTTAAGCTCCCTATCCTATTTATACCTGGATAAACAAAATTTAGGACTCCCACTGTAGCATCGCCCGATTATAAAGTAAGGTTAAACAAAAAACTGAACAAAATTTCAATAACCAAAATATTAATATGCTTTAAGAAAGGTCAAATGTGATAGCTAGTCAGAGCAAAAAAAAAAAAAATCAGATAAGTATTTAACTGTAAATATCCCGGTTAATCGGCATTCATTATTCCATTAAAATCCCGTTATTACTTTTAAAAAACCATAAATATGTAAAAAAGATGGCAGTTAATATTGTACATCCTAATGATGATGACATAACAGATAAGCCGTGGGAGTATGCCCAGATATATGCAATCATCAGCGAACTCTCGTAGCGAGAAGTAAAGGTATGCCAAGGTCGGGTGAGGAACACGAATGACTCGTTCACGATCTAGCGCACATGTTCGGTCCTTAACATTTTTAAATTACACTCTGCCAAAATTAATATGGCCTAATAACATAACTGTGTGCAACATGAATTATTGAACAGCGGTTATTTTAGATTAGATTATAGATTGCGTGTTCGCAAGTAGAGAACTTGCGAAATTAAATTATCAAACCTATAGAGGACCTATTAAAAGCATTTAAGAGCATTAAAACAAATTAGGAATTTAAAGCGAGACACACTCATTGACTCACACAATTAGTTTCACTTAAAAAGATTTTAAGATTTAAAAAAAAAAAAAATTTGCAAACCTACATATTTTTATTCATCCTAAACTAAATTGTAGTGTGGGGTCACCTGTGGTGTTGTGGTTAGCATGGCAACCTACAATACTAAAGGTCGCGGGTTCGATTCCAGCGGTGGCCCTAGGATCTTATTAGGATTTTAGGCCCTAGGAGCAAAAAATGCTTAGCTATGCCGTCCCTCGGATAGGACGTAAAATGGAGGCCCCGAGCCTGTACGATGTCAGGTGCTCGTCAAAGATCCCTATCCTAATTATAGTTTGTGTCTGATAATCTCTAAACTATCGATATTTTTATATCATAACAACCGAGTAACAAATCGAACAAGTAATAGATTAAATTTTAGATGGCAAAGACAAGTTTAATGGAGTCATATAAGAAAGACTAAAGAAAGATTAGATGGACTACCGTTATATTACAACCCATTCTATCTCGAGTTGCTTCTGTTCTCTGGTGTCATGTTCCACGCTGGCTGAGTCAGACCTCAACCCTTCAAAGTTTACACTCTCCATTATATCGTATGTCAATCACGCATAGAACAGAATCCTAATCAAATAAACTAATAATAATGTTATTATGTAATATATAACGATGCAATGGCGTGATAAAAACGAATAGGAAAATTTATCTCATAAGAAGAATCATAAAATAAGAAAATCGATTTCATAGAATCGAAAAAATCGAATAGTATTTAGTCATTCTTGAAACAGTGTTGATACAATATTGTGAAGGAAGAAACCAAAACATATTTTCATTTCTATTACCTTATACGAAGTTCTAGAACCTCCTCTTCTGTCCAAATATAATAGATCCAACGTACAGACCGTTCTAGTTAAACATTAATTTTTTTAAGGTCCCGAGCCTGTACGATGTCAGGTACTCGTTAAAGTTCCCTATCCTAATTATACCTTGATAGACAAAATTTAGGAATCCCACTGTAGCATCGTCCGATTAGCCTTAGTGGCATATAGTGAAGTTAAAACAAACAAACAATTAAAAAAAAAAAATAATCAATATATATTATAAAGCAAAGTGTACAATGTGCGTGCCGAAAAGGCTCAAAGACGACAACACGTACTATCAAGAATGTTATGTTGTCATATTGCCCTATTGCCCCTAAGATGAAGAAGGTTTCAGTTTTCATTTAAAGTGTGTATTGTTGAAGGGACAAGGGCTGTAATTTTAAGCCTCTCGCTACATGTAATTAGCCCCTCTAATAAGCCCATGCGAGTTAATGAATGAAAAAATTTAGTTCGACATTTGGAAGCCAGGAGCGCTAGCTAAGCTCAATTCATAAGGTTATCCTTCATTAGTTCGGTTTGTTATGGTTTTAGCTTCAGCTGTTTTCTTTAAATCACACGAGATTATGTATAAATAATTACTTTTTTCTTTTTCTTTTTCAATAAGGTCATTACATCTCAGCAATTAATTAAAATTAAAAATAAACGAAACCAACTCGATTCCTAACGAATTAAGTTTTACAGAAGAGGAAAGAATTGGTTTAAACATTGCCTTTAATCAATATACAATATAAGAGTAAATTTACAACAAAAGAAAAATTGCTTATTAGTGTAGTGAGCGAATAAAAACTAACACTGAATAAAATAGATAACCTATAGATAATATGAATAAAAGATATAACCTATTGGAATATACTTATACCGAAAATAAAGTGTTCATATAATACTCGTAGTTCTGTTCTGTTCGTAAATTTTCAACCGAATTCGAAAAAGGAGAAGTTACTCGACTTGATAAGGATGAGGTGCCGTCATGAGAATGGTCTCAATGGAATCAGAACATAGGAACCATAAAAAATGGTACATGACAGTACCTATTTGCTGCCAAAATAATTTTTCTTAATCAAGAAAAGGGAAGAAAACGCATTGAGAGAACCAGCATTAATAGGGTCTCTTATACCCAAACCATATACGGGCGGACTCTGAGGTTTCGAAACTTACCACTAATAATACTAAGCTGAAGTTTCAGGATGGTACAAATTTTGTTTTAATCATGATTAATTTTGTTATATTTTTCTGTACTATTACATTTGAAAGTTATTGTTTCATTCCACCTATTCCACAACTCCCTGAGCAAAGCCGGGCCCCAAAGCTAGTTATTACATAATTTTATCTAAAGAGTAAAATATTGTCCGCGCCCGGGAGAGACCTGTGCTCGATTAAACTCTTCTCTCTTCAAATAAAATTATTTAAAAATTAAACTAATCATTGAGAAAAGCATTGAATAGAATTAAAAATTATTATACATATATGTCAACTAAATTACAGATTAACATAAAGACAAAGAAATTAATGTATGAAAATTACTTATATATTTTTAAAAATCTTTATTGTGCTAAGTTTAACAGAATTTCCAGTAAGCTGTGATTGATTAGAAAAAAAAACATTGTTACTATAATTTCCTGTAATAACTCTAGGAAGTTATGCATACCGATATTTTAACAATCACTGCCATTGTTGAATATTGAACGAAATCGATATACGAAACATGTGATATTAACTATGATCCGAACGCCAAGGGCACATGAATATTTCATAGAATATCCTAGATCGATAGTAGTGAAGTAGTGGTGAACCTTGGCAGGCCATATTTCAGCGGAAGTTAAATAGCACGGCAGTACTGACCCACTGCAACGCCATCCTTCCCTTCCGTGTTGTTCCGGTATAATTAGTGTCTTGTAGCAGTTAGGTATGCTAAGCTACTATGCTAAACTAAACAGCTGGTTACCTGGTTCGCAAACATCAACAGTGCTTACTAGGGCATAGTGGTTTTCGGTTGAAGTTAATAAGCCTTTTAAAATAGGGAGGATATTGATCAAATCGACATCCTAGAAATGAAGAGTTAAACATAAACGATGGGAATAAAAAAAATCTGGTGCGTGCACGCAACACACAACTTTCACTTACCAACTTACTTAGATTAGAAATTAATGTGTTTTGTTAATTGCAACTTCTCAAAGTTACACATTTTTCTACATTCATTTCTTATTTTTGTTTTCATTTGCTCTATAAAAAACACTAATTTCTTTTATTATTAAATAAAAGTTTTTACTTGTGATACTTCGGCAATGCAAGCATAATACTCCAAGTCGTCTGATTTTATAATTCTCTATCTACTTGTAGAAATTTCATTTAGTTACCGGTATAATTTCTTTTTTTTTTGTCCGTAGTTAACCTCCGATCGTTATATTTTTGTTTGAAGTACCATTATACTACTAAAGCTAATAGGACGATACTACAGTAGGAGTCCTAAATTTTGCCTATCCAGGTATATTTAGGATAGGGGGATCTTTAACGAGAACCTGAACATCGTAAAGGCTCCGGACTTCCAATTTACGTCCTATCCGAGGGACAGATTTTTTACTTCCATTAATTAAATAACCAGCAACCTTTAGTATTGTAGGTTTGCTTTATAGGTTACTATGCTGACCACTACACCAAAGGTGACCCCATTGAATATTTTTAATCCATTTTAAATAATATGTAAAGGAAAAATTACATTTTGAATTTTTTTTTTTTTTTTAATCAATACTATTGTTGCATAATTTATAAAATCGCATTTAATATTCAGAGAAACCAAGTGATATGACTTTCCTTTTTCACGGCTTTCAATTATTGACGCATAAGATTATGTAGAATAACGATTATGTAAAAATTACGGCATTGCATAACGTACATAACACAACTCGATAAAATTTCTAGCGGTGCTAGATCCGAAGACCACCGCCATAATGTAAACCTACCTCTAAGGTAACAGAACTAAGAACTAAGAAACGGACCAGAAAGTTATAAATGATTCATAGGGTTCGTTAGGGTTTAAAGTTCACTAGATAATATTTATGGAATCTCTGATAAATATTCAACGCCAACTCCCTTCGGCTGTTCAACCAGACCTCCCTTCATTCATGAAGTCTCTGATGAACAAACTATTTCATTCTTCGTTAGGGAATAAGCACAATCGCCAGGGATGTGTCATTGGCGGATCCAGGGGGGCAGTGGTGGCTGGTGCCCCCCCCCCCCATTACAAAATATTACGTCATTTAAAGATACAATTTAACTTTCCATAAAGTAATGAAGTAAGGTAACAAATAATATGCAGAATTGTTCAATTGTTGTTTGTTTTTTTAACGTCCATTTTTATGCTACTAAGGCTAATCGGACGATGCAACAGTAGGAGTCCTAAATTTTTTCTATCCAGGTATAATTAGGATAGGGGTCTTTAACGAGTGCCTGGCATCGTACAGGCTCGGGACATCCATTTTAGGTCCTATTCAAGGGACGCGACTTTTAGTATTGTAGGTTGCCATGCTACCCACAACACCACAGGTGATCCCAGAATTGTTGAAATTGAATTTTAGGTGTGGTAAAGGAACATGAAGGTAAAAAGCTGATTGGAAGATCCAGGGGAAGGGCATTCTAAAATAATCAATAAAAATTATTTATTTTTTTTTACAGATGTTTTCGATGCAATACCATGCATCCTGATACGATCCTCATATCATCATGTGTTATATTCTGAATTTAATTAATATGTGTTGTTGGAGCAAGAATGAATTTTGTTCAAAATCATTTTTATTACAATCTAACATTTAAATTATTTTTTTTTTTAAATATTTTTATTTAATGAAAACGAAAAAAAAATGTATAACAAATTCGAAGTTGTATTTATTTTACGATGTTTTAAATTGATCGACTAGAATTGTAACCAGAATATAGCTCTGTTTACATTAAAAGATCCTAGGATTCAGGAGCTTTGTTTATACTACCGCTAGGCTGGACACGTCTAGATGTGAATAGAGACGGTGCCATTTTCTTCCTTTATCTGTGTGCTATCGTCAAATAACCAATTAATTTAGTGATCACACTACATTAAACTCAAATGAAGTATCTAACAACGGTAATTCACCAACTTGGTTACAAAATTATCGAGCCCGATATTGTAAAAAAATTTTAAACAGAAAATGTAAACATTGTCTTATTTTTAAATATTGTATTTATTATTATATTCTAAATATTGTTCTTATTAACTAATGCATTATCGAAATCTTAATAAAAAAATTTCATTTTCAACAATGTTTTTTATTTATTTTTATTTATGTATTTTTTCTATTTTTTCCCATCTTCTTGACTAATAAAATATGTTTTTTAATTAAAAAAATGAAACAATTATTTGTATTTAAGAGATAAACGGTGTAAAACAAGAATATGAGCCGTAAAATGTGACCCACGTTGTCGATGTGACGTACCCCGCTAAATTAATTAATTTTTTTCTTACAGTAAAAATAACTTCTCCATCGATTTTAAAAGCGTTTTCGATAGAAGATTTGGCGCAGAATACGATAAAAATAGTAAAAAGTTGATTCATGAGTGGCGCCACTGTTAAAAACCGATTTAAACATTGAAATTGTTAATGACAATTTGAATTTTTCGACAATTTGTTTTGAAAGTATTTTTTTCTTAAAGTTTGTCTTTTTACCTTCAAAATAAAAAAAAAAATAGACTTTGTAATCTTAAATACACTATATGTGCTGGAAGATCTAAATATTGTAATTGAAGATTGGTGAAATACTTCTTCCAAATTTCTTTTATTAGAGTCAGTAATAGATAGTGTGATAAGAATATTGTAGAAAAAAGTGGTAGTCATGTGAATATATATATAATTTTATATAAAATGACCAATTTACTTAGGTAATGGGATATAATTGTAATATAGAAATAGATGGACCTAGCCACCAAAAATTGTCAGGTGTAAGGATTACTAGTTATTGGCAGAAGAAATTTGCCCTGAAGAGGGACGAATAGTCCGAAACGTCGGCAAATTAATGTATATATTATAAATTTTTAATAAAAGAAATTTGGAAGAAGTATTTCACCAATCTTCAATTACAAAAAAAATAGATTTTTTAGCTTAAATAGAACCGGAGTTATGATTTTTTGAAAAATAGGGTATTATCGATAAATCATCTAATTCACGAATTTTCGATCTTGTTTATTTTTCAAAATATCGAAAATAAAAAAAAATCCTCCTACACGTATCTCTTTTTTTTCGATATAGAACCCGTAAAAAAAGTTTCAGTTAAATCTAAAATGTGTCGGTCAATTTTTGTCCAAATCTGTTCGGTTTGTAAAAGAATGTCCCATATATATAAAAATCTCGTGTCCGATGTCGGAGGTTAAATCAGTAACTACTCAACCGAGAGCTCTCCATCCACATTCCTTACTCGAGTTACCTCAAAACTCGATTAGTAGCCGATGAATAAATTTGAAACTTTTACTGTTATATCTACTTATTTTGTTAATAATAAGACAATTATTAACGGAATTACAGCCTATTTTGCTTCGGAAACGATTCAGAAGAAAGATCAAGAAAATAATATAATGAGAAAGGGATCCAGATTTTTTTTATATGGCCATGGCACGTTCACGATTTTTTTTTTGTTGCAACATGGGGCGTGTTATTTTATTGCACAAGTGCGGTTCCACTTTAGGCGTACTGAAATAATCTGTGTTTCGCGGTTTATCAATAGTTATAATTAAAGCGGTAATTAGCAACTTACGTGGTATCTTTTATATAATTACCACACAGAGCCAACAGGTGAGAGATTAATATAGACAGATTTATATTTCGAAATGTCGATTAATAATTATTATATACGAGCGGACCCTATCACGCGTTGCTGTGGCTCGGTAGAATGCATTGAATTAGTTATATCCTATTATTTTTCTTAGTCAAATCGAATTTAAAATATCAAAAAATCAAAATATCGAAAATAAAAAAAAATCCTCTTACACGTATCTCTTTTTTTTCGATATAGAACCCGTAAAAAAAGTTTCAGTTAAATCTAAAATGTGTCGGTCAGAAAGGTGTTCGGTTTGTAAAAGAACGTCCCATATAAAGATTATGTAACACCAATGTGGTTTTAAATAATTTTATTGACTTAAAATTACAGCACCAGTCAAAAGATTAGACTCGCTTGTATTTAACTCACAATCTTCAAGTTTAAAAAAATAATTGTAACTCAAGAGATAACATTTCAAACATTGTACGATTGTAGTGAATACAATTATAAATAAATTAAAAATAAAATTATAGTTGTTTTGCCGTTCAATAAATAAAATTATTTATAAGTAGTTATTGTTTGTTTGTTTAACGTCCATTTTTATGCTACTTAGGCTAAACGGACAGTGGGATTCCTAAATTTTGCCTATCCAGGTATAATTAGGATAGGGATCTTTAACGAGTACCTGACATCGTACAGGCTCGGGACCTCCATTTTACGTCCTATCCGTGGGACGGCATAGCTAAGGATTTTTCACTCCCATTAAAAAATCCTAGGGCCACCGCTGGAATCGAACCCGCATAAGTAGTTATTAATTTATTTCACAAAATCAAAGAGTGAGTCTAAAATTTTGACTGGTACTGTATTGCATGAAAAATGTTAAACGAGCAATAACAACTTAGTTCAGGGGTCACCTGTGGTGTAGTGGTTAGCATAGAAATTTACAATATTAAAGGTCGCGGGTTCGTGTCCAAAGGTGGCCCTAGGATTTTGTAATGGGAATTCTTGCCTATGCCATCCCTCGGATAGGACGTAAAATGGATGTCCTGCGCCTTTACGATGTCAGGTACTCGTTAAGATCCCTCACTGTAGAATCGTCAGATTAGCCTTAAAGGCATAAAGTGACGTTAAAACAAACAACTTAGTTCAGTAAGAAAGTAACAAAACATTAACTAGGGATCACCTGTGGTGTAGTGGCTAGCATAACAGGCTACAATACTAATAGTCGCGGATTCGCATTCTGAGGTGGCTTTAGTAGTAAAAAATCTTGATTGGGCCGTATCTTGATAAGAACGTAAAATGGAGGTACCGATCCTGTACCTTTGCATCCTCCGAACCCTAGTAGCATAAAGTGACGTTAAACAAACAAACAATGTAACAACTTGCGTAGTCATACAAATGATGCTCAAATGATGTTCGTATATTATAATGAATATTCTTAAACAGCATTGAACGCTGTTTTCTCCTTGAGATAAATAGCATTCTTCACGGTCAAGATTTATAATAAGAAATGAAATATTCTTGAAAATATATTGTTACTTTTCAATGATAAAATAAAAAATTATTTCCCATCACTAACCTTGCATTTATATCCTCATGCATTAGGTTTTTTTTTCTTATTCTCATCATAGCATGCATAAAATTTGCTTAATAATTGGTAGTAATGAATATACATAGCAAGATGGTTACAATTTAAAATATATAAATTTTCTGCATATCGAATCAGAATGACAAATCCTATAATGCCAAAATATATTCACAATAGTATTAATAGTTGCACTGCACTTTAACATATTCTTTGGGGTCACACGTAACTACTGCAGGTCGCGTGTTCGCGTCCCGTGGAGGCCCTAGATTTTGTTAAAGGGGGTAAAATATCTTTGGCTGTGGCGTCTCTCGGATAGGACGTAAAATGGAGGTCCCGTGCCTGTGCGATGTCAGGTACACGATTAAGATTTCTATCCTAATGTACCTGGATAGACAAAATTTAGGAATCCCACTGTCGCATCGCCCGATTAGCCTTAGTGGCATGAAGTGACGTTAAACAAACATTCTTTTATGGAGGGGATACATGCGTTAACACGATGGTAGAGCGCTAATTATTGTACTAGTACTAGCTGCCTCAATCTTAGATAGACTAATGGTGATCAAAGACTATTTTCCCTAGTCTCAGCTTTTAGGTAAATATTAAAATTGAGAATGTAGCTGAAACTTGACATGTGAATATCCAAAAAAACAGTTTTTTGAGTTGTAACCATGTTATAGTCGACGTGCGATTGGTTCATTATACCTCCCTAGACAGAATCCCGAAAATGTACGCTTGATTCGAAAGTTGACGGTGACAGAATTATTTAGTCGATACGATCGAAACTGAAAAGCACCCGATGGGTTTTTTTAATTTTGACTGAAAACGATGCGATGTGTTGCAGGCGAGTTTACGCTCACGAACACGTAGTCAAAATTCGGTCATTCTCGTTATTCTATCTATCTGTGATCATGAGATCTTGGCCCATCCATGAAAGTGAAACGCTTATCGAAACTGTTACCGAAAAAAATAACTTAACAAAGAGACTAAAGATTGCTAGCATCAATTTTCTTACTAGCATTTTTTGGTTTCGTTTAATTCAATGGCCACAAAGTATTAATAAACAAATAAGCATGCTTAAAATGAAGCTGTTGTATATTGAAGCAGAAAGAATTGAAAACATAGCCAGTTTTGATCTGTCAACATTTTGTTACTGTGCTGGCGTCCATAAAAACTATATCCAAATAATATCCATGGAACTATGGAATAATAAAAAAAAAAAACAGAAAACTTCTTTTTTAATTGTATCCATCTTATTCCCGACGTGCGATATGATTCAAAAGCTAACGATGACCGAACTGTTTAGAGTGGATCTATCTCAACTGGAATTGACCCGTCGGTGTTTAGTTTAATTTTGACAGAAAACGGCGCGAGTTTACACTCACGAATATGTCGTCAAAACTCGTCCATTCTCGTTATTCTATCTAGCTGTGATCATGTGATCTTGGCCCATCCATGAAAGTGAAACGCTCTTCGAAAGTGTTACCGAAAAAAAAAAAATAACTTAAAGTATAACTTAACAAAGAGACTCAAGATTACTAGCATCAATACATTTTTCGCTTTCGTTTAATTCAATGGCCATTTAAAAACTAAAAAAAAAAAAAAGTTTTTTGACAGTACTGACAACTCCATACTAAAATCAATCTTAAAACGAGAAGAAGGCTTTCCAAGTCAAGCATGAATGGCCCAAACCTAGTTATATAACTCGAATCTTCTCAACCGTTAAATGCTCTCGAAACCAACCAGTTTCCAGTTTTAAACTCAAGCAGACATCCGTTAATCAGAAGACGAACATAGCTAACTTCCTCAGCATTTAATATATTATTATTTCTTTCCTAATGAGATAAAATTATACAGATGGCATAGTAATGATGGTACATTAAAACTGAGTGAGGTGAATACAAATACTAAGCAATATTCATACAACAAAGAACTCACAAATAAATATACTAATACCAAAATCCCTAAGATTTGTATCCTCCAATGTACGTCATGGTCTGTTCCACGGGCGTTTACCCATAGATAGCGTTTATCTTTCAATAGATTCGTTCTTGTTCCAGCACGACTATTCACTACATTTTCGCTAGCAGATATGCTACGGACACTAACAATATTTATCAGGTGCAGGTCAGATAATCACAAGTTTCTAAGCCGCTCAAATTATAATCTGATATTGAAGTTTAACTTTCGCTGAAATTAATAATGGTGTTAAAATAATTCACTTCTTCAAGTGTGAAATCAACTTAGGGATTTTTCTATTCAGTTGAAAAAACAAAACATAAACACAACTACTAAAACGAGATTAGAAATGCAAGTCATTTACCAAGAAAATATAAGGTGTTTTTAAGCTAAAATTTACGACTTGGAAAAAAATTGTTTACATCGTGAAATTTATTATCGGGCATGTAACGTTTTATTTTAAATATAAATTTTATGGATTGACCATGTATACACAATGACGAAAATCACATTAAAAACCGTATATGTATGTTTGTTTAACGTCACTTTATGCCACTAAGGCTAATCGGAAGATGCCACAGTTCCAGATTCTGGAAACGCCGATGTATACCATACGAATTATGACGTATTTTTCTTTCATTCAATAACATTTCCTTTTAACTGGTTATATGACCAGTGACATGACAAAACTCCATTTTTTTAATTTTCCAGCATAGCCTAATAACTGTTTTTATAAATTTCCATGGAAATTTAACACTAATTGTTTTTTATTGACAATGTTCACTGTATCGATTCAGTTTTAAACAACAATGAATCAATTGTATAAGAGATGGTAAAAAAAAAAAAAAAAATGTAGGTAGGCTATTGAATGGCACCAAATCATCAGCTTGGTTTTCGTTCATATCACTGCACTGTGCAAACCATTCTTTAATTATTTATTTTTTATTTTTTAATAAATCTATTTTTGTTTCTATAAGCTTTCAGTCATACTTTCTGTTAAAATGAGGCAAGAAAGTTTTAATAATAAATCGGTTTATTTCCTCCAAGTTATAGGAGGTCATATGAACAAACTTATTTATATAAAAAAAGATGAAATTCTGTTTGTTTGTTTATTTGTTCTTTATAGAAATTCATATCGTTTGTCCTAAATTCTCCAAATATAGTTCTGTGGTTCTTCGATAGCAGGTGCAAACACCTGTCCATATCAAAATTGCATAACTTCAGCCGATCTCTGGGTATATTCTTTATTTTTATAAAAATCGTTTTGATCACGCTTTACATTGGTTTTTACGGAATAGACAGTTTTAGTCGATAAAAGTCTCACATTATAGATTTAAAAAATTAAATTCTTCGGGTGAAACCGGTATATACAGCTAGTTATTAATAATTTCCATCAACACATACCAAAATCACGATAGGTGAAGAAGTTGATCTATCATCGACTTAATAATGATTTAGAATGACTTTATAAATGATGCTTAGAATGATAAATTAAATTACAATTAGTCTTAACTGGAATTATAAAAAATCTGGTGCGTGCTCGCAACACACAACTTTCACTTACCAACTTACTTAGATTAGAAATTAATGCGTTTTGTTAATTGCCACTTCTCAAATGAACAGAAAGGCTTTAATCATGAACAATGGTCTGTCATTAAAGGCGTTCTCCGCATGCCTGGGCTCAAAAAGTTTTATGAGTTGACTTTATATTATTAATATTTTTCTTTTTTTCTTCTCTATATGTTTTCTTTATTTTTATCATAGCTCATATTTAGCCATTTCTCATTTTTAGGCGTAACGAGAGACAGTTAATTTCTCCATATAAACAAAAACAAAGGTACATTGTAGGAAACTTTACAGGAAAACAAAAAAGGCCCCTACCCCATTTAAGCTCCCTCAGAACATTTTAATAATGATAAAGCTTACCTGATATTAAAGAACACCTAATTTTCATTAAACTCGACGAATTTGATAAAAATCATTAAAGCCGTTTTTGAGATCATCGAAAAAAAGGTAAAAATTGGAAAAAAAATTATGAAATAAAGTGCCCCCTCCGTTTGACCAATTTTGATGAAATGTTGGGTGTCACATCTTTGGCATATACATACATCAAATACCCAGTTTGATCAAAATCATTAAAACCGTTTTTGAGTAAATAAAGAAAAACTCGTGAAAATGATACAAAATTTATTCAGTAAAGTCCCCCCTCCGTTTGACCAAATTTGATGAAATGTTGGGTGTCACATCTTTGGCATATACATACATCAAATACCCAGTTTGATCAAAATCGTTAAAACCGTTTTTGAGTAAATAAAAAAAACTCGTGAAAATGATACAAAATTTATTCAGTAAAGTGCCCCCTCCGGTTGATCAATTTTGATGAAATGTTGGGTATCACATCTTTAGCATATAAATACATTAAATACCCAGGTTGATCAAAATCGTTGAAACCGTTTTTGAGGAAATAAAAAAAACATATAAACACACACCATTTCGCGGGACTTGGTTATTTGGACTCAGGGGACCCCAAAACGTGTATTTCCGTTGAAAACCGGAAGTCGAAATTTTTCACGATCGCAATACTTCCACTTACTATATATTTCATATATAGGTAAGTGAAAGTAAAAATTATAAAACTGAAAACATAGAACACAGAAAGAATTGAAAACATAGCCAGTTTTGATTAGTCAACATTTTGTTACTCTACTTATAAGGGATTTGTAGCGTGTTTACATTTAAAATGTTGTTATATTCTGAAAGAACGTGAAAAATACAGTATGAATCCATTGCTAACTGAATTTCGACCTCGCATGGATAAGACTAATATTTGATAAGTATATGTTATATGGATGATATATTATATATGGTATATGGATAAGTAAATAAATATATGGTATATGGATAAGTAAATATTGAGAAATAAAAATTTGGTTGTTTTCAGAAACAATGCTCGATACTTTTGAAAATCAAAAGAGTGGGGGGAAGGACATGCGCAGTAAATTAGTTGATAACTGGTCATCAACTCTTGTGGAACATATCTATCTATCTACCCGACGCTAACGCCCGGAGAACTGAGGCTAGATGACGGAGTGGTATCGAGGTTTCGCTTTCGGCGGTATGTGGCTGCATCAGGTGGACCGTTATCCTAACAGCCCTGACCCGAAACCCTCTCTCCGCTCTTAGCAAATCCAATCAAGTTAGTCCGTTTTAGGCCCCGAGTCGCCGTTTTACTTCTTCATCGTCGGATCCAGAGGAGCAGCCATCCGTTGTTCGCTAGGAAGGTTGAAGATGGTACACAATTGGGTTAGTCGCGGGATCTTCTCTCAGCAGAAAGGAGAGCAATCCCGTGAAAAAAAAAAAAAAAAAAAATCTCTCGCTTTAAAAAGAAGATTTCACGCCAAACGGATCCAACATTAAAACTATAAAAAATTAAGTTATGATTAGTGCTAACTCTAAAAAAACTCTAAAATGGCAAATGATTATGGCAACCGAAATGCCAAACCGAAAAATAAAATGGCAAATGGTTAAGTCATCCAGCATAACAGCTTGCGATGTCGCGGGTCCCTATCCCGGCAGGTGGTGGACCTAGGATTTTTTAAGGGAGTGAAAAATCCTTGGCTACGCAGACCTTTAGATGGGACGTAAAATATCATGTAATCGTTAAAGAACCAATTGCATAACCTGGATAGGCAATATTTAAGACTCCCACAGTAGAATCGTCCGACTAGCCTTAGTGACGTAAAAAAAAAAAAAAATTTACTAAAGCAGAATTTTTTTTATTTGGTTCCTCCCATTCCTCGCCTTTTAGGCTATACTGGTTATCCCGGGCCAGGGAATATGATGAGGGATTAATGCCGAGTATTATTAAATATCCCGTGGCTCCGGGTTTTCAACTTGCTATCTTCCGGTTCCCAATCACATGTTGTCATGGGCAACGCGTTTGCCCATTCGTCCATCCCGCCGTCTAATAAAGTAGAACTATTAACTCTTTGCACTCGGCACCGTTTCGGACGTTAACTACCGGCAACTCGACGAAAACGTACACCCTGAAAACTTAATATTATACAGTAAAATTTTAGAACCAAGTAAGGAATTGAAATAAAATATAGGTTATATGTATTTCTGAAGCTTCAAGAAAACATTGTTAAAAAAAAAATTTAATTTTTTTAAATTTTATGTACTTTTTATAATTTTATTATTATTATTATCATTATTATATAAAACTCTAATTGGAGTAGTAAAAACAGTTAACAAATTACGAGATGAAACCCTTTTAGTTGAAGTTATCTCAGATATCCAATCAGAAAAGCTTCTAAAATGTGAAAATCTACTTAATAAATTTCCGGTTAAAGTAGAAGCACATGGGAAACTAAATAAAAGTAAGCGTATTATTTGGTGCCCCGAAATAAATTATTGTACAATTGAGGATATAAAATATTAATTAAAACCACAAAATATAGCCGATGTTAAAAGATGAACGTACAATAAAAATAATGAAAAACACTGCGAGCCGCGACCGTCATTTATCACCAAAAGCGAAATATCCTATAAATAGTTTTTACGATTTGTTTATGTACTTATATGTTAAAAACTGAAAATTATTTGCATTGTCTCCAAGGCGGAGCATTCGAGTTTGAAGACAAATTTTAAATGGCTCCACTCCGGAAACCTAGAGTGCAAAAGGGTAATACATATTATCATTTCTTCTTACTACACCTTATTTAATGTTGTTGCCTGTAAACGCTTAAGAAAAACAATCTTCAAAATCAAAGCAAAAACTAAAAAATTGTATTGTAAAAAACACATTAATTTAATAGCCATTATTTAAGAGTTGATATACAAGAAACTGTAGGGGTCACCTGTGGTGTAGTGGTTAGCATGGCAACCTACAATACTAAAGGTCGCGGGTTCGCGCCCCGTGGTGGCCCTAGATTTTTTTAAAGGGAGTAAAAAATCCTTAGCTATGCCGTCCCTCGGATAGGACGTAAAATGGAGGTCCCGAACCTGTACGATGTCAGGTACTCGTTAAAGATCACTATCCTAATTATACCTAGATAGGCAAAATTTAGGACTCCCACTTTAACATCGCCCGTTTAGCCTTAGTGGCTTAAAGTGACGTTAAACTAACAAACAAACCTTTCGTATATGGATTAAGAATTTATTTTAACACAATTGTTGCTTATTGACTTTAAGCAATCATATTTTTATTTTTAAAATTAACTAGAACAGTTATCTCCTTTCGTATTTTATTTTACAGTTTAATAAAATTGTTAGAAGTAACATTTCATTTGTACTATACTATTACAAATTCGCAATTAAAAAAAATTATCAACCCAAAAATCTGGGGGTGCGGTGCACCCCCGTAAATCCGCCCATGTACCTGAGCACTTGTACAATTTTCTTTTTTGAAATTAAACTCTTACAGCTCCACTAAAACAGTTTTCATTTTATGTAAGACAAAATTTCTAAAGCATTTCGTAAAAAAAAGTTGTTCTGTTGCTATAAGTCGATAACGATTTTCTTCGGCTACTATAAGACTCAAAATATAGGCACGGTGAATATTAAAAAATATATATATTTCAGATTTAAAAATTATTACTCAAAGATAAGTTTTTTTTTTCACTTATGATCAAAGCTAAAAATCACTCCAGACAAAAATCTTGATCAGATTTGACTATTATTATTTGATATTTTTTAAATATTGATTTCAAACCCTGCCCTTCATCGAGTAAAAATCGCATTTCGATTATATATTTTCCAAATAACCATTTATTAAGGTGAAAGAACCTAATATTATGCCATATGTCGGCCTATTCGTGTTATTGTCGCGTGTACATTTGACGCGAATATGGTCACGAAAGAATAGTACAGCTACTGGACTGAACTAAATGATAAGCTACAATATTAGGTCACATATTAAGCTTTATTAATAAAATTATAACGGTTCCGTAAATTTCTTGACATTAAAATTGCTTAATTTATGAAATTGATGGTAAAATTTATATATTTAAATTTGAGCCTTTAAACCTCTCCCTCTAGATTTTGTCAGAGCAACAAACCAAACATTGAGAGAAAACGTAATTTTTATGTTTACACCGTTAGCACAAATAAAGAGGTCGACTCTTCATTTCTTATTAGAATTTCAGCATCAACCTATTTATTTATATACACAGTGAGTTGAATATGGTACATTGTAAAATACTTATTTGTAATCAAAACAAAGATATCAGATAATAAACAGGATTTGAATATCTAATAATTCTATCATTTTGGCATTTATTAATAATTTCGTAAATAGATTTAACAATACCAGAGGGCTAATAGATACTCTATTTCTTCTTTCGATTTGTCGAATAGTTAACTTCAAATTATAGAAATGAGTAAAAAAAGGAATAAAAACAGATAAGTTAAGATCTGAATATTTACCTTCTCATACGATTTTGGTTGTCTTCGAATAATATTGATTATGTAATTACTAAATGTTATATGAATTAAACTAACAAAAAATTCACTAGTTGCGAATAGTGTTCAAAAACTTTATAAAAACAGTGAAAACAATTAAAAGATTATACATTTTGTTAAAATTAATATCACGGTTGAAAAAAATGTGTTGACTAAACAGTGTAGCCAATCCTAACAATTAAATGAAACCCGTTTAGAAAGAACGAACATTTCAATTTCCTCTCATTGACCCCAGTCGGGCGCCTGTTTAAAATTAACACATAATACAAAAGAGCAATAAACAATATTTTTAAATATTATAACAACAAGAATTCTTATAGACATGGTTATAAAAAAAATGCCTAACACTGCAAAAAACATTCAATAACTCGCCAAACAATGAAACCCATTTTATATCCAAGGAATATTAATCAATAGTACTTTCCACACATTTGAGTTATAATAAACATAAAAATTTTTGTTGTCAGCAATAAAAATAATTAATTACTCTTGAAGCAGAATGGGGGAGCTACAGAAATGTGCTAAGGGATCTCTGCACTGAGGGGGTGTGACCCTTCCTAAACCAATGACATCTACTTAACAAATAAAACCCACCACAATCCACTGATTTTCTTTAAAAAAAAACAAAAACTATATTTAAATAAAATAATTATCTTCTGAAACATAAGCCTTAATCAAATGATAAACTAAAACATCGAAAGAATTCCTTAATCAATAAATGTAATAAATCTAATCCGATTATTAAAATAAATCAACATACTAGAAACACCAATAATCCAAATTAGAATTGTTAAAGATCTAAACATAAAAATCAATGAAAAACGAGGATTTTCATCAAACTAATAATCAGTATAAAAACATTATTGTTTATTCACAAAAAGTTGACAAAATTGAGTTTGATAATGCTTCTATCAAAATAATCATTTTAATACTTTAACAGTATATAACACTAGAGAATGACAAAAAATTAACAAGCTACATTTGAAGCAGATAAATATTTGCACAGTAAAAAGCAAAGCTGGGTTTCAAATAAATTAAGATTAAATTATTAATTAATCATGCTTAAATAAAATAAAAAAATTAATCTTCAGAATAACACCATATAATTAATAACATCAATTGGTCCAGGCTATCATCATCCCTATCTTTATCAATACAATAAAGAGAAACTAACCTTATTAAAAGTATCCATGTTAATCCAAAAGTGATACAAACATCAGATTACGAGATAACACTGCACAAAAAAATATTATTAACACCCAAGCACTGAAAACTCGGTTTAGCAAAGTCCGAGAGCCGACGGTAACAACCACCAACAGTTGCCGCCACCAACTGACGGGACACTATTTCCTCTACAGAATGTGCTGCTACCTATCGAACGGTCAGGAATGAGCAGAGGTAGCCTTCACAACTTAACCAACAGAGTGCATCATATTTATATATTTTATTAAAAAAGAAACAGAAGTAAAATTAGTTCAATTCTCTAACAAAATAAAAATATTTCATGACTTTCGAAAAGAAATATTCAAGAATAGAAACATATTATTTAATTATCAAGCAACCAGTTGTTATGATAGAGGTCATGGTAATGGTTGCTGTTCCTTAAGCAATGATAAAAGTGTTAGTAAGTTTGTGTTTGTAATTATAATATTTTTTATACAAATGGATCTGCCGACAGACGTAGAAGAAATTCTCTCGGACGACTATG
Organism: Aelia acuminata; assembly: GCA_911387785.2. Classification (NCBI taxonomy): domain Eukaryota; kingdom Metazoa; phylum Arthropoda; class Insecta; order Hemiptera; family Pentatomidae; genus Aelia; species Aelia acuminata. The sequence goes on from OU426978.1 coordinate 223,088,090, forward strand.
AAGAGGGAGAAATTTTAGACGGCGACAACTTATATGACGAGGTGAGCTCGTTGGAGGAATTCAGTAGTGGTGATGAAGATCACAGTCAATTGCAAAATAGCAATCAAGAGACTGATAAACGAGATTCCGTTGATGAAAAGCTTAAAGAAAGCACAAAACACCGTAGAAAAGACCATAAGTGCAAAGAAAATAGTGTTTGCAGAAAAGAAAGGAAAGGCAAGCATTGCTATGCAAGGATTAGGAAGTCCAAAAGTTCTACTAAACACAAAACAATTCCTGAAGTAGTCACTCAGTCCACTGTTGAAAGGGTTTTCCCAAGAAAGCCTGATCCAGCACCTTTAATGAAACATATGAAATTTAGGCCAGCAAGTCCCTACAAAGCAAGACCTGATCCTCCTAAAATACCTCATAGATTTGATTATAAAGGTATTTCTAAAGCTGAAGATATTTGTATAGCTTACTTAACTATGTATGCTTATCTTATCCACTTTAATGTTTGAACGAATTACGCCTATTACTATTTTAATGCCAGTATGTAATAAAATCTTAAGTATTATCCTTGATACATCATTACTGTTTCTGTACATACAGACCAGGCTTCAGTTTCCTATTTCAGAACAATCTTAAAGATACTTATTTCACATATCCAGTTCCGTTCAAGGTTATGTGTGTACATCCTTATTAATTTATTTTCTTATTTCACATACCATCAAATATTCATATTACTGTTCAACTGAAATATTAATAATTGTTGGTGCTTTTCTTTAAATAAACAATGTTAATTTTTTAGATTATGTGCAGGAGATTACGGAAATTGTATATTGCATATAAAACCTGTTACACACATTTTTAATGAAGAGTAAATTTTCTAAATTATGAGTCCTAATAAATTATGAGAGCTTTGTAAGTATTCATAGTCCTGACCTTCCATTAATAGCATTTTCTGCTAAAAAATCACCAATTTGTGGCTATCTTTTAGAAAATTTCATGGAAACAGCTATTCCTATAAAATTGTAAACAAATTTAACTAACTTTATTCTGAGTCAAATTAAAAATCTTTATGCCTTATACCTATAAAGATATTGATAGTTTTCAGGTTGACTCATTTTCTTACTATGGTAGATTTGAGTGCTGTTCTAATAAAAATATTGGTATTACTTTGGTTTAGCAGCTGCAAGATGGCAGCCGGCGTCAGTATTCCGATCACGCCCTACCCGATGTCCACAGGTCAGTTCAGGTAAGGCCAAAAGTTCCCTAAGAAATGTAGTCAAGATAACTTAAAACTAAACTGAAAATTGTCTACGATGGTTACTTAAAATTTAAAATTTGATGACCTATTAAGCAATATTTAACAAATAAATTTATCTTTTCTTTTGTAAATTTATGTCTTTGTTTTTTAAAAATATGTTATTTTCCTCCTTGAATGATTTAAAATATGTTATTCCCCTCCCTAAATGATTAAAGGTTTAAATTTCTTAAACCTTTTATTCCCTTTCTTTAATCTAATAAGTCATGTTATATAAAATTTGTTCTTTTCCTATGAAGTCATATCATTGAAAATCATCATCAAATCATTGTTTAAAAATTCCTTTTTGGTTATTTAAATATATTTTTCTTGAAATAACAAAAATATAATAATCTGGTGGAATACTCGGATTCTTATACTATTAATTTATTTGTACCTTTTGCATTTATATGTGCATTTAACTCAAACCCATTTAATCATTTAAGGAGGACAATAACCTATTTCTAAAAACCAAAGAAATAAATTTGAAAACATAAGATTAAATTCATTTGTTAAACATTGCTAAATAGGCCATAAAATTTTAAATTTCAAGCAGCCATCATAGGAAATTTTCAGTTTAATTTTAAGTTATCTCGACTACATCTCCTCAGCAACTCAAGGCCCTACCCAAACTGAACTGTGGATATCTGGTAGGGTGTGATCGGAATACCTTGTTCTTTACTGACACTGGCCGCCATCTTGCAGTTGCTTAACCGAAGTAATACTCATTTTAGGCCACACAATAGTATTGAAGTATTTTTTTTTTTATTACTAATTAAATCAATAACTCATTTATAGTCAATTTCTTTGACTTCCTTTTTCAGTTATCCATGCTTTTTCCAAGGCCGATGGTAAGGGTGGGGTATTAATGCTAAATTATTGGAAGACACCTGGACCCTGGGAATTTAACTCACGAACATCAGATTATCTTTGGTTGGCTATGCATTAGCCCGCTTGACCACGTGATCCTTACTCTTACCTATCCATGTTGCTTACCCCGACATGGTCGTCAGCATTTAGCACCTCCAGTTGCCCTTTAGATCAAATGTACTGATATCAGGTTTGTAGGTCTCAATATATGCCAGGAACAGTCTTGAAGACAAGAAATTTCGCTATATCCAATGTTTTTCACATTTTCCTGTGAGATTGTTGTACCTCTACATTCAAAAAATTTAAATAACTAAGTAGGAGATATAAAGTGCTTTTTATTGGTCACAAATATTTTTTACATTGCCACCATTTTTCTAATTTTTTAACCATTTCATGGCTCCAGACGATAAATCTCACAAAAAAAGTGGGTCCCCACAAACTAACGAGATAGCTTGTCCGTGGGCCGCATACGGGGGGTTAATCTGGAGGTGTAACCAACCTATTCTAACCATGGTGGATAGGTCGATATTTATTCCGTGAGGACTCCACGAAATAAAAGTCAACCATCCCAGGGCGGATTCGAACCGCAGTGTGCTAAAGTGGGTCGCACTTAATTCAATTTAAGTTAATTTAAAAATTTAATTTGTTTCGGGTAGCTGCCTATCATCTTTCCATTCAGGGAAGCCCGTCTCACCCCTTTTTTACCTGCTAAATTTTTTTTTCTGTCCCTTAACCCTCCCCCGGCTACCGTCAGAGGTCTTGAAGGACATATTTACCATTATTCAATTTGAGTTCTAGACACTGAGCAATAGTCCTCTGTGATATTTACTGCTTTATTTCGCACTCACATAATCTGTTAATGCAATCGATAATCTAGCATTTTAATTTATTGAAGTAATGATAAAGTACCAGAAAGTTTCGGCTCGATTAGCTGTTGTTTTGTCCCAATAAAGCAGTGATTTTTTACCTATATTTGATTTCATTTTATTAAAAATGGCTCAATTAAGCGGTGGTCCCAATTATCCGATGACCCAATTAAACGGAGTCGACTGTATATATTTTTCCAAAGATTTTTAAATTAATATTTTAAAGTTTACTGAAAGCTATTCAGTTAAAATAATTATATGTACATTTTAAACTGGTTTTAATGGAAAGTTATTTGGAATATATTAAGACATTTTTCTTGTACAATTTTGAAATTGAAAGATAAATATCCTTTTGTTCTCATTTCAGATTACCATGAAAAAGAAAACAGGCACAACAATAAAAGGTTTTGGGGTGGTCCTCCTCGAAATAAATTAAAACCGCCCGATAAACATGTTCATTATAACCGAAATAAGGTAAATAAAGATAACCATTATTCAAAGTTAAGATATAAAACTCCAACACCACCTCTTCCCAAGGTGTCATCTGTAGATATACCTAAAGTTGATACGACCAAAAAAGATAATTGTTTTTCCAATTCTAAAACTAGCCTTTTGAAACGTTTAGTTGGCTCTGGTACGACCGGTGTAAAACCGATAAAGGATAATGAATCTTCTCTTGCTCCGACGGAACCAGATAATGTTGACTCAGATGCCATACCGGCTACTAAATTGGAAGAAAATGTGGAAGCCTCTACTGAGAATAGTCATCATTCAGAAACTAATGTCGCACCTGAAGAAAAAGCTGAGGAATCAGAAAAGGCCGATACGTGTACTGAACAACCCAAGAAGATTGAAGTTAAATGGATAAGGTCGATGAAAGAAGATAAGGATGAACTACATTTACGAGTTGAAGCACTGAGAAGCGCGTGGGTTAAGAAATTTAATGACCGTAAAAAGAAAGGACTAATTTATCAAAAGAAATCCGATGACTCTGATGACTTTTTGGAAGACTTTGTCCTTGGAAGTGACGTTGAGGATGAGAAGAATGACGCGGTTCCATCGAAAAATACTGAAAGCACTGCAGAAAGTAGCGCTGTTCCTTGCTTTAATGCCACCGACATCTCAGGTGATATACTTAAGCCAGAAGATATGGTTATCGTTAATGAAAAACCTGCAGAAGAGGCGATTATATCGGAAACAGCAGTTGCTACTACAGAAGAAAATTCATCAGTATTTGTAGATCCATTATTTTTTTCTGTGGGACAGTATCCAGAGAATAGTAATATCTGTCAAGTTACCAATTCCAACTGTAATATTTCTAATAACAATTTGATTACTACTGCTGTTGCTTCTTCTGATACAGTATTGAAGAACAAGTGGGAGGAAAATTCTGTTAGTTATAATTCCAAGCATCAACAGACACCATTAGTTCAAAAATTGGCTGACAATTATCAGCACTCTCTCAGTTCACAAAAGTCCAAAATAAAAAGATCAAGATGGAGAAAACGAAGGAGATCTAAAGGAAACGTGGTCGATACGGCTAAAAATCTTAATGCTTCAAATATTTCTGCCGATCTTGACGAAGATGAACTTAGAGAATTGGCTCTACTTTCTGTGAAACAAAAAAACAAAAATAAAATTTCTACAACTGGTAACGATAACAGTATAGATGAAAATAATCCTCGAATTATTAATAAAGATGGAGTATATAATTCTGGCAAGCCAGCTGATAAAGCTATTGCATCTCTATGTGAATCGGTGTGTGAAAGTATTGGTGCAGGAAGCGGTGACAATTGGGAAGATGACCTGGATGAAGATATTCTTAGAGCGAAACTTTTAAGCTCGTTGACGAAACAAGTCAGTGAAGAAAGTGCGAAGATTGAGAGCTTGACCGCTGGTGTCCTAGAACCAGTCAGGAAAGAGAGAATCGTAAATACTAAAATATTCAATCCAAAAAAACAAATAATAAAGAAAATTGATAAGAGAAAATTGAGGAATAGCCTTAATAAAAAAGTTTGGAAACAGGGCGTGAATCCCGTTCGAAAATCAAGACAGGAAGCTCACATTCCTATGAATCATTTCGGAAAGCCAAAAGTGTTCAAAAAAAGTGATAGCGCAATGAAGCTCCAAACAAACAATGCATCCGGTGTACGACCGATTCCTCAGGTTCCTCAAATGATAATAAAGTTAGACGATTCGGATTCTTCTAGTGATGTGGACACTTCGAATTCGGAACTTGTGAAGCCTTTGCCTAAGTTAGATCCGGTACCTCCCGAAATAGAGGCAAACATTGATCTGCTTCTTCGTGAGGCTAAACTGAATTCTCAGTTGGAGAAGGGAGTTATCGATAGCTCTTCCATCTCAAAACAACTTGATGGCGAGGAAAAGAAAAAGGTGCGTAGTGAATGATATCTAAATATACCCTTTGAATTGAAAAGTTTTAATACACTGACATTCTGTTTTTTAGCTCCCCGAAAATGCCACTCCATTACTACACTGTGCTCCTCTGACGTCAACAGTTCAACCTGTAAGTACTTTTGTTATTTATTGTCATCCTCTCATATTGCCTTGCTGGTTACGTATAGTCATTATAAAAATATCTGCTATGATGCTCTTAACCCACAACTTTCACTTACTAACTTAATTGGAGTTGAAATGGACTTGTTTTGTAAAATATGTCAATGACTTTTGCAGTTACATTCTCACTAAAGAACTATATATATATATATATATATATATATATATATATATATATACAGTAAGACCCCCATTATCCTGGGTTCCAAGGAGCCATTTTTTTTTTTTTTAATGAGCTGTTTTAATTTTTATGCCATTTATTTTGTATGTATAATATTTATTTTAAAAAATTAATACATAAATATTTTAACGATTACACAATGGTTAACTATCTATTGTTCTTAGAAATTATGAAATAAAATAATAACTTGAAAAACTTGGCAAGCTTACCAGTTATGATGAGATGTTTCCGGTAACTATTACTCCAATTCATATCCTAGGAATGGTATTGTTTCAAGTCTTCCTAGGAAACTCCTACTTTGGCCTGTTTGACTAAAAACGAAATATTATTACGAAAGGTGAAAGTGTTAAAACATTGCCCGCTGAATTAGGAATCGGTGAGCAAACTATTATGTTTGTGATATTTTGAAGAAGAAAAAAGACATTTTCGAATTTTTATCATGGTTGGCCCAAACATCTTGTCCTCGGAAAACAGTGAAGAACTCAACATTAAAAAATGTAGGTGAAGCTGTTTATCCGTAGTTCAATGTGCTGAAAGAGTCTGTTTGTTTTTTGTTAAAACGTTCGTTTGTTAATTTAAGTGATTTTCTGTAGTTTTTTTTTTTTTTAATTAACCTTCTTTTCTATCACATTCAGTCAATAAAATGATGTTATTCGATTATCCGGGGTTTTCGATTAACCATGAACCCCCGATACCCATCATTACCCCGGATAAAGGGGGTTCTACTCTGTGTGCGTGCGTGCGTGCACAATGATATTTGAAACATTTTTTGGCATTATAAATCAAATATTCTTTCTAAAATTCTCAGCTTTCCAATTATATATTATTGCAGTCATTAACTTAATGGAAATTGAAATTTTCATCTTTGGGAAACTTTTTTCTCAATATATGTTTATCGAATGCTATTAAATTTAGCCATTTCGTATTACAGGCCTAATAAAAGACTGTTAATTATGCCATTTAAACAAATCAGAAGTTCTTATAGAAACAAATTTTTCTTTTGCCCTATCAGGATATTTCCGTGATGATAAAACCTACCTAATATTAAAGATTAATCGATTCTTATTAAGCATGATGAGTGTAAACTAAATCGTAAGTTGGTCCTTTTTGAGAAAATCATAAAAATGTTATAAAATTTATAGAAAAAGTGTCCCCCCCCTGTCTACCAAATTTTGACAAAAATCTTTTCTGTCAGATCATGGGCATACAGCTACCTCGATTACCTAGAAACAGTTAATGTTGTTTTGTTAAGAAGTAATTAAAAGAAAAACAAAAAAATCTACAACTTCCTCTCTAACAGGATCCTTTAATAAGAATACTTATTCCTGTTAAACAGATCAGCTCCTTGCGTCTCCACCTTGACAAATGTCTGACTTGGAATCCGCACAAAAGACTGAAACGACAAGAAACTGCTCGACTCTACGAACTACTCCAGATACTACTTACCTAGGAGACTCTCAAAACTACAAATCCATTACAAAAATGTTCAACCTTATCCAAAATCCTTATTTTTTCCCAAATAAAATCATCCAAACTGACCTTAATGTTCCATTTGTCGCAGTTATCTGACCTGATTCAGTTCTTGGCCAGATTCCAGTCCTTTATAATCATAAAGGATCATAAACTTCCGAACCCACCTGTTTCCAGTCTTTCTTCCTTGTCTATTCCTGACGATCCTCCCATGTATCCAAAAAGAAGATGGTCTCTATAATTTTTAATTACATGATAAACATTTCATTGTCATCTTCTAGCCATTTGTCTTCTTTTTAGCCCTGATGAAGTTTCACATGTAGGGTTCAAAACGTTGGAATTTCAAAATAATATAAGTTTAAACTGATAATCCTGACTATTATTATAAATTATCCTACGTCAGTATAATCCATTTATTAAAAGAAATTACAAGTAAAAAAAAATTAAAAGAGAGTAATCTGATTGTGAAATGTTATTAATTATTCAAGTGACTAAATATTTCATAACAATAGCAACTTTTCCATTGCCTTTTATGTTTAATAGGGTGTATAAAAAAAAATGACTGTTTCATCAAATTCCATAGTTCAAAATTCTGTAAATATTTTAATGCTATTTAATATTTACCAATACTTAATAATCCCTTTAGAGCATTCTCTAAGCTTGTTTACTAATACTGGACTTCTTCAAAAAAAGCCTCAGTTTAGCTATTTATTTCAAAGAAGAAACAGGACAGTGTCCTACGAAATTCTCGTAATTTTAAGATATTACTGGAAAAAAAAATTTCACAGCCGCTGAAGCGACTCGTCAAATTGTTAAATATGAAGGGGAAGGTGTCCTTGACCAGCGCACTGCGCAGCATTAGTTTGAAAAATTTAGAAGTGGATATACAATGTTGGAAAGAAAGAAGTGCTCCGGGCGACCATTACTGGATATTGATGAGGTTCTGAAGGAAGCTGTTGAGTCAATTCCGTACACAAGTACTCGTTTTATCTCATATTAATTTATTACTTTCTTCATGGCCATACTTTAAGAGCTATAATTTTTAAATTCTACAAAAATTTGTTTGGGTTTATTTTATTAAATTATTTAATTTTGTTTAATGTTTCACATACATTTACATCGGTTTATATAAATTATCTGATTGGTTGTTTTTTTGGTTTTTCTCATTTAGCCCTGAAGATGACCTAAAATTTGGGTCGAAACGTCGGCTAGAATAAAATATGTAAATATCACTTATTCGTGCTTATTATTTTGAACCACCGGGGTATATCACTCCTGAGCATACCCAGCAAGATACACTCAAGAATCCTGGAAGCGAGGATCAGGAAGATCGTCGATGACCAGATTGGGGAGGAGCAGTATGGTTTCAGGGCACAAAGGAGCACCCAAGACCTCATATTTACAATGCGGCATCTCATGGAGAAATGTATTGAGAAGGGCAAAGAGGCATCGGTATGTTTTGTGGACCTCCAGAAAGCATTTGACAGGGTTAAGAAAACCGATATTGATAGGGCCTTGGCGGAGAAGGATGTGGGGACTGGGTTGAGACTAGCAGTGGGAAGTCTCTATAAGAAAACAAGAAGTTTTGTGAGAACTAGGAACCACTCCTCTAGAGAATTCGAGACCTCGCTGGGAATACGCCAGGGGTGTAGCTTGAGTCCTCTTTTGTTCAGACTGGTACTGGACCAGGCATTGAAGAAGGCAAAGGAAAGATTCCGAAATTTCTGCCTTGGCTACAGAAGAATGCAACCATCACTGTACTCTCTGCTCGCATTTGCGGATGACATGGTGCTGATAGCCGCTAACGACATCGATCTGCAGATAAACCTCAACATTCTCAAGGAAGAGCTAACCACAATCAACATGGTTATCAACCCTGATAAAACAAAGTACATGAGGATTGGAAGGAAGCCACATAGGGTTATGAGAGTGCTGAGGGTCAGCGGCGAGAGATTGGAGCAAGTTGCGAGTTTTAAATACTTAGGGGCTCATCTCAACGAAAGCGGCTACATCGAGGAAGAACTGGAGCAGCGAGTGGGAGCAGCAGGGAGAATGTTCCAGGCGGTTCAGAAGGGTTTCCTCGATAGAAGAGAGATCTCCAAGAAGACAAAGATGTCAGTGTACAAATCAGCATTCCTCCCCATACTTTCATACTCCTCAGAATCCTGGACCCTCACATCAAAGCACAGGAGCCATATCCAGGCTATGGAAATGAGATACCTGCGCAAAGTGGAAAATAAAACAAAGAGGGACAAGATCAGAAACTCTACCATCCGAGCCAATCTCGATGTTAAACCAGCTGAAGCAATCCTGGAGGAACACAAATTAAGATGGTTTGGACACCTTCTCAGGATGCATGAAGATAGGATTGCTAGGACGTACGAGACTCGGGTGAAGGGAAGAAGGGCCAGAGGAAGACCCAGGATAACTTGGGAACAGGGGGTCAGAGAGGCATTCCAGAAGCGGGGACTGGACTGGAGCAGGAGAAGAGAGATGGTGCAGGAGAGGTCAACCTGGTCCAGACTCTACAGGGCACAACCTCAACACTGCTAGAAAGCGGTACAAGAGGATATGAATATGATGATGATGATTATTTTGAACACACCCCCAACCAATTCATTATATATTCATTCATTATATCTACGGTCAACTATCTTCCACCATCATAATATAAAAATATTTGGTTAAAAAACGGTCATTTTTTTTTTTTTTTATACACCCCATTATATTATGTGTTGTGTATTTGCTAATTTTGTATTTTGCAGGAAATCAAAAGGTCTAATATCAAAACCCCTACTAGTTCAAGTTCCAGTTCATCTAGTTCTTGTAGTTCAGTTAAGACACCACAGGTATCCTTATAATTTATAATAAGAAACAAAATTTTCTGCTTACCAGTTCGTACCTACGTTAAGTAGTACAATGTAGTACGTTGTAACTACCTGTTGTCTAGCCTTCAATACCTAGTAATTTATTAATAACGTTTTAATATTATTACTTATTTTTACTTAATGTTACTCTTAAATGGCAGTTAAAATATTTTAAATGAAGGAAGTTTAAAATAAATGTGTATTAAGAAGCATTTGTTTCTCATATCCTTTATGTAAATTAGTGACCAAAATTATTTCATTCAAAAAAATATCAATTTATTTCTTATTGATATTATTTTGCTCACTGTTATAATTTGAGTGTTTTCTTCTCTATGTCTCATTTATTTTTTATTTAATCATTAATTTTTTTAGGTTTTGAAACATTTACCAGCTTGGCAACAAGAAGAATATAAGAGATTAAAGAAAAAAATTGCGGAAAAAGAAAAGGTGTTACAGGTCACTCGATCTAAAATTATTGAGCCTTCGAAAGACGCTAATGTGTGCAATGTTATTACTTCTGAGGGGAAAGCAGTAACGATATCTGAATCGAAGAGCGTTGACACCATTAGTCAAATTAATTCGTCAACTTGTACATCGATCGCAGAACAATCCCCATGCCCATCTATCACCAGTCTTGAAACGGTCGGCAAAAATATTGACGTAGATGATAAATCAGCCATTGCTGAAAATTCATCATCTACATCAGATATTCTTGAAACGAACAAAATATTATCGAGTAAACCTCCACCAAAAATTGATAAAGCTTGCTCTACGGAAGATAATAGCATTGCTAAAAAAAGTTTTCCCAACTTAGTGAGGTTAGCAAATGTTTTTGTACCATTATATTTATATGAGCGCATAATTATGAAAGTGATCTAATTCAAAATACGAGAAAAACAAGTTTGTTAGTTATTTTGTACCACATTGCTTTAAACTAAACAAATTCAATAGAATGTTTAAACTGAAACTACTATCTAAGTGTTAATTTTTGACAATGGCTTAAAAGTTACATTGAATTAAGTAATTTACTTTTAAAGAAGGTACAGTCTTGTTAATCCTAACATATCCACATAGATTCGGTTTAAAATTAAAGACAATTCCTGTTTTCCACACTTTTTAAAATTTTAAAATAAATTAGTGTAATATGTTTCCCTTTGAAGCTCATATTTAAACAGTGCTAACTGTATAGCAAACAAAGATATGCTGAGGTTTGGGGGAGGTGATAAACAGGAAAGGAAAATTTGGAAGTTTAGTTGGGGGGGGGGGGGGGATGCATGTTTCCTATTTCCTGGCTGACTCCTTCATCTCTAGGCGTCGGTAACATTCAACTTTTTCTTCTTTTTTTTTCATTAATTTTTTAATATTGAATGATTGAATGAAAACGAGATTATTTAAAATCCATAATAAGAATCATTACATAAAGAAATCAGAGAACAAAATACAGACAATGGATACTTCCCTCTGTCGGGGTCTGCGTTTCAGATTCTATCGTTATTAATAAGTTCTATAATATACATCAATGTCTTAGAAAAGCATAATAATTAATCATTTAACTTAAAATAATGAGCATAATAAATCTAAGGCCTAGTCCAGACTTTAAACAAATGTTTCGGAACATTGTTGAACATGTTCCCAAATAGTTTATAAACAGTTCCAAAACAATGTTCCGTGTCCAGACTTGAGTCAGTGTTTCTCCAGTTTTGAACATGTCGAGTGAGGCTATTGTAGGAATTTGTTTTATTTCTATTCTTATTATCACTGTCTTATATAATCATCTTATAATCTCTTTTTATTTCTATTCTTATAATCACTACATATGATTTCCCAAAAAACGCGGGTTGCTATGCAACATTTCCATAAGCTCGAGGGTTTTTACTTGGTTCCAGATTGTAAAATCAAATAACAATAAACTGCGAACGAATCACAACAGTAGAGAGTTGTAAACAAATGAACTGTGCTCAGGAACACGTCCAGACTTGTCACAACTTGTTCAATGTTCTCATGTTTTCCATCTCCAACGGGAAACAAGGAACAGGGCTGATTTGGTTTCGCAACATTTCTGAACAGTTCCAGAACAAGTCATAAACAAATTTCAGCTGTTCAGGAACATCGGGAACATTGTTCCGAAACATTTGTTTACAGTCTGGACTAGGCCTAATGAATACAAATAAAATTATAAAAAAATATGAATAATATTAAATAAAAGGCTTGTTGTCCCAATGATATCCTACCTGCTAGTCCATTAGGCACTACTCAACGTGGCTTGCTGGACATAACGGCTAAATACTATCCGATAATTAGACTAAATAATTCATCAAATGCACAAACCTCCCGACCGAAATGTTTTTCCCTTAGTTCGCTATAAACATGGCAGGTCCCCAGGAGGTGACACATGTCATCTTTCTCCCCTGCACAGCATACTAGCAGTCATGTTTACTTTCGTGATCCCATGGCTGTTTTTTTTTTTTTTTTTTTTTGTTTTTTACGTAATTTTTTAATATAAAAGAGTAACCAAATCTTGATTAGGTTTCGGATAATCGGGGCCGTCCTGTGATGTGCTGCGAAATAACTAATTAACTCATAAAATTTTGACTTAGGCCACTTTCATAATGGGGCTCATATATTTACTTAATACTTATGGTGGTTTGTGTTTTTACAGCTGTACAATTATGGAAGAAATCAACGTAATGAGCGATATAGTAAACGATTTCGATAAACATAACTCGGAATATATAGACTTGAAACAGAAAACTGCTCGTTTGAAGAGAATTTTGAAAGCAACCGAATCGAAAATGGCAGTAAAGAAAAAAACAATGTTCCAAATAAGAGATACGCTAACCGAAAAAGAGAGACAGATCTCGTCCAAAATTGCCCTAATGGCCAGTTCGACTCAACCTGATAAAAATAAGTTAGTCTTCTAGTTTAAAAAAATTTTTTTTTTCTTTTTCTGTTTTTCTGGTAACGAAACTTGTGATGTTTTATCATATGTGTGTAGGCTGCCAAGCAGAGATATGGAATTGGTGAAATTGAAATACAAAGAGGTATCTCTGCGAGCACAGTTCTTGTTTCACAATTTCCTCAGTGAAAAAATTATTACGAATAATAATAATAATAATAAAATTGTTGGAAATACGGTGAAACCTGAATTTGCTCCAGCAGCTACTAAAAGGCCATTGAGCTCCAAAGAAACTACTCCATTAAAAAAGAAATTAATCGCGAAAGACACCACTATGGCGAAAAATGTTCCCTCACAGGATAAGGCTAAAGAAAATATCGAAGCTCCTTTGAAGAGGAATTTCAGGTAATTTATTTTTTATTTTTTTCAAATTTTAACCTTAACTCTGTATTGCTTACATGATTTGGTCGGTGTAAAACCATAGTGAACTAAACGCAAAACCAATTCAACAATTTTATTTTTAAATTACCGATTGTTATTTTTTTTAATTATGCTTCTTTATATTTGAATAATATAAGACATTGCGAAATATTGTGTTGATGAATAAGTCCTTTCGGTTTTTCTGTTTATTTTATGTCACTTTGATACAGTTCTTTTCTGATGATTTAATCCCTAAGGTGGATTGTTTAGCCTACTTAGTCTCTCGGATAGGACGTGAAATAGAGGTCCTGGGCCTGTACGTGTCAGGTACTCGTTAAAGATTCCTATCCTAATTATACCTGGATAGGCAAAATTTAGGTCTCCTACTGTAGCATCGTCCGGTTAGCCTTATTGGCATAAAGTGACGTTAATTAAAGAAACAAACAAAAGTAAACATAACCTTATTTCACAAAATTGAACTCTAACTTCAGTTTTCTCAAAATATGTTGTTTAGTGCATAGTTTACCTTGGCTTTACAACGACCATTTAACACTTTTTGTTTCATCTATTCTCCCATAAAGTTCTTCTTCTTCTTTTACTACCTCCTTTTTGCCTCTCAGCGTGGAGGAGCCTCGACCCAAGCGTGGGGCCACTGCGTGGTTGTCCAAGGGACGCCCTTACACAATGCCTGGATATAACTGATTCTAATTACCACCTTCTGAGGGGGGTGTTTATTGTGCCTTTGAATTGTGCCTGATAGATAGATGAAGTCTGGAAGGTAAAATAAATGGATGAAAAAGAGGATAAAAGGAATATACATGCAACAATACTAAAAGCTTCTAAGGTAACTAAAAATATAATTGGTGACTAGAAAATAAATATAAACATGCTAATTAATAGAGAAAGAAAAGAAAATAAGCTGAATAATATAAAATAAAAGCTGGCCATGCATTGGAAATAAACTAAAGCTATATACAATTAAATAAATAGTAAAGAAAAGAAAATATAAACTTCTAGCAATACAAGCAAATAAAAGAGAAAAGAAATTATACTTTACAGAGAGATAAGGTGGTTATAAAATAACTAACTACTGGAGGTTAAATAAAGAAAATAACTGGTGGAATTGGTAGTGTCCTGAATAACAAATAACAGAGTAGAAGATTTTAATGAAGAACTGATGATAAATGGTGAGAAAATGATGATAATTAAGCGGTGAAAATTGGTGAAAGATATGGTGAACATGAGGTGATAACTATCCAGCTGGAGACAGTGAAGTAACCTCTCCCTTATCACTCCAAGGAGGTCCAGTGAAGTTTTCTTTTGTTCTTCATGAAGTTGATAAAAGATAAAAATACAATATAAAATTCTAAATTTGGGAAGAAAGAAAGGTAATAGGATTGGTGAGTGTAGGAATTTAATAAATTGAATGCTAGGCCTTAACATCCCGCCCACCTAAATTCCGGACTCACTTGGTGGCGAAGTCAAATGGCTTTCTCTTCCTGATCAATCGCTGTTGATTCCTGCAATAATGGCTGTAAGGACAAAAGTTGTCCAACATGTCTCTTAAATGTGCCTCCTTTCGTTTCTAAAGTTACGACACGTACGATACCATCCAAACCAGGGTGAACCTTAGTGACTTTTGCATAAGGCCATAAACATGGAGCTGATGAAGCATCTTTTAATAGCACAATGTCACCAACTTTAAAGTTTTCTGATGGCTTGAACCATTTATTCCTCATCATTAAGGTACTTAGATATTGGTCTCTCCAACGTTTCCAAAATGTCTGAGTCCTCTCACGAATAAGCTGCCAGCGAGAGAGACGATTACTAGGCACCTCTTGTAGATTTGGTTCCGGCAAGGCATTCAACGGACCACCGATGAGGAAGTGTCCTGGAGTGAGCGGTTGGCAATCTTCTGGGTCAGCAGATGTAGGGTAGAGGGGACGACTGTTTAGCATAGCTTCTACCTTGGTAAATGCGTTGGAGAGTTCAGAGACAGTGAAAGAATGGTTACCAAAATACTTGTAAAGAAGGGTCTTAGCTGACTTTATGCCAGCTTCGAAAATTCCTCCAAAGTGAGGTGTACGAGGAGGATTAAAGTCCCAATTCACACCTAATTGGGTGGCATGGCAAGTGAGATCCTCTTTAGTCTTCTTGGAGTTCAACCAATCAGAGAGCTCTTGGTAGTAATTGGCAGTACCGACAAAATTCGTGCCACAGTCAGACAACATTCTGTAAGGACGACCTCGTCTTGCAACAAATCTATCAAAACAATCAATAAAAGTCTCAGTGGAAAGCCCTAGAGACAGCTCCAGATGAATTGCCTTAGTCGAGAGACAGATGAATAGACATAAGTATACCTTGATGGTTGGAGACTTTCTTCTTGACGTTTCTCTCGCTAGAAACGGTCCTGCAAAATCTACTGCTGTAAGATGAAATGCATTTTTCTCAGAAAATCTAGATGAAGGTAGATTGCCCATCAAAGGATGTGTAGTTGTCTTGGAATACCTTCTACAAGTCAGACATAACCTCTTGATCTTGCGGCATAATCTGCGCAATGAAATTATCCAAAATTTTCTCTGAATTATGGCCTGAAGCGCAGCACAGCCTATGTGCAGCGATGTGTGGTGGTAATGTTTCACTAAAAGGACAGTAAAATGTGCCTTACTCGGTAGAAGTATCGGATGTTTTTGGTCATACGAAAGATTAGAATTGTCCAATCTGCCGCCCACCCTCAAAACTCCTAGCTGATCCAGATGAATTCCAAGGCGGAGAAGCTGACTAGACATTTGAGCTGGCTGTTTATATGCTTCTGGGAAATAGGTCTTTTGAATGACTACTACGATTTTCATCAGTGATGCATCTAACTCAGATGCTGTTATTCCAGCGCAAGTCATTAAATGATGTTGACGTCTACAAATCTTGATAAAGCGAAGGACATAAGCAAAAGATCTGATAAGCCTGCTATAATTTGAGAAACGTCTTGTCCATGCTATCAATTCAGGCTCGTTTGAGGTGGACACTAATGAAGCTAAATTAGATTTAATTTCTCTAGAATACTCACAGCCTTGATTCTCTATCTGTGGTGAACTAAGTGGCCATTGGTTATAAGGCCGCGATATCCATTTAGGCCCCGCCCACCATAATGGATGGTTGACAAGTTCTGTTGGGCCTAATCCTCTTGATCCACAATCCGCAGGGTTGTCTTGTGAAGAGACATGTTTCCACCAAGAAACTTCCGTGTTTTCTAAAATGTTAACCACCCGATGAGCAACAAAGGTTTTCAGATTATGAGGTGGTGATGATAACCATGCCAGAACCACCGTTGAATCGGTAAAAAGATGAACTGCATACTCCTTCAAGGTTATTAATAAAGGTTTGATGGATGAGATTAGATTTGCCAAAAGAACAGCTCCACATAATTCGAGGCGTGGCACAGTAATAGGTTTAACTGGGGCAAGCCTAGTCTTGGCCTTGAGTAAACTAGTGCCTTTAATCGAGCAGAGGTAAAGAGCAGCACAATATCCACGTTCTGAGGCATCACAGAAACCAAGAATATAACACTTTTCATGCCTTGTGTCACCAAGATACCTGTATATTGCTACTTTCTGTAATGAAGGAAGATCTGTGACATACGTCAGCCATTTACTTCTGATATGTTCAGGTACGGCATCCCAACCAAACTTCAACTTCCAGAGCTCCTGCAGAATCAGTTTAGCAAAAAATACCACTGGCGCTAAGAATCCGAGTGGGTCGTACAGCCGTGCTACAGTAGATAATATGGTACGCTTGGTTTGTATTGCACTCATGGTGGGCATGCTAACGGTGAATGAAAAACAATCTGTTAATGGTGACCATTGGAGTCCTAAGATTTTAATGTGAGATTCAGCATCTGAAGTTCCATCAATACTGAAATGTAATTGGCTGGTAGTATCCTCATCTGCCACTACTTCTGGAACATTACTGGCCCACTTTGATAGATGAAAGCAACCCATTCCTAGTAATACCTTTAACTGATTTTTTAATGCAATTGTGCTAGGGATGTCATAAGAGCCAGTGACAATGTCATCTACATACATGTCATTCAGAAGTGCTGTTGATGCTTCAGGATATTCTTCACCCTCATCCTTCACTAGTTGATGAATGACTCTAATGGCTTGGAATGGAGAAGGTTTCAATCCATATGTGACAGTGTTGAGTTGATAAGTATCCACTGTTGCGTCAGGGCTGAATCTCCAAAGTATTTGCTGATAAACTCGGTCAGAAGGGTGAACCAATACCTGACGAAACATTTTGACTACATCGGTAATAACTACAACTTCATGTCGTCTGAACCTAACAATTATATCAACTATGTCATTTTGCAATTGTGGTCCAGTAAATAATTTTTCATTCAATGAGACATTTGAAGAGGTTTTTGCAGATGCGTCGAAGACCACTCGAATTTTATTTGAGTCTGCCTTTGATACAGCATGGTGAGGGATTATGTAGCTAGGTGATGCTGAGGCTAACTGCATATGACCCAACTTAAGGTATTCAGCCATGAATTCGCAATATTGATTACGTAATTTCTCATCCTTTGATAACTTATTTTCTAAGGAATAAAGTCTTATCAGAGATTGTCCTCTTGAAGAGCCTAACTCCGGTTCAGATGACTTGAAAGGAAGGGAAACAACATAACGTCCAGATGGAATTCGGTACGTTGTCTTCTGAAAAAACTCTTCACATTTTGTATCGTCTTTTGAAAGTGGAATAGGCCTACTGACCTCTTCCATCTCCCAAAATCTTTGAACCATGTTATCTATTGACCTGTTGGATAAAAGACAAATCGAAGTATTAGTAGGTTCTGTTAGTGGTCCCATAACTACCTTTCCAAAGACAGTATCCAGAAACGGAGGATTGGAGCGATTGGTGTTACGTATTACTTGCATAAAAAGATCCGCACCAAGAAGAAAATCTATTTCAGCCGGAGTGCCAAATTCTGGATCTGCAAGATCATAGTTTAGATACTTCTGCATCTCTGATGTAGGTATATGTTCCAAAGGTAAAGGAGTTGTGATTGTTGGAATAACAAAGGCCTTGGTGATGAGCTGATGGCTAGAATTTCTAGGCCGCAGTATGCAATGAACTACGCCTTCCGGAGTTGGTACATTGGTGTTATTGAAGCCAGTGACATGACAATCAGTTCTTTGAGGCTTCAGACCTAGGCGGTTGGCACATTTGGTGGTCATGAACGAATTCTGGCTTCCTGAGTCTAGGACTAAACGAATTTCTTGCAATGTGCCTCTTTGATCCATTATAGTTGCCAATGCAGTACCGAGAAGTATTCTTGCCTTAGATGAATCAACACTTGCTAAATTTACAGTAGGTGGTTGAGACTTGTTCGATTCAGGTGGAGTAGATGTGTTACCTTCAGTAAGGTCTGGTAAGTGGAGCATAGAATGATGCCTTCCTTTACATAATCTGCAAGTGAACCTTGATGTGCATTGCTTAGTCTTATGTTTAGGGCATAAGCAATTTCTGCATCCAGGCCAGGTTCTCAACATGTCTAATCTCTTGAGTGGAGAAGCAGCACAGAATGTTGGGCATTCTACAATAACATGTGCTTCATTACAAATAAAACACTGGAATCCCTGCGTTAATTGTCTAGAGGAGTGATGAGGTATATTTGTGGTATGCAGAGATGTTAATTTATTGATATTTGCAGATTGGTAACGCTTAGGTCTTGGTGGGATTTGTGAGCGTTCAGAATGGCTGGTCTGATATGTGGTATCCAGTGATGAACGTGTGAGCTGTTGAAGTCTACTCTCAATAAAACTTCTAAGGTGCAGATAAGATGGATGCACTTTATCGGAGTTTTCCCTTTCAAAATCTTGGCGCAAGGATTGATCTAAATAACGAAAAACTATTTCAAACAGTAAATAATCCTCTCTATCCTTTATATTTAATGTTCTAAAGCTATCAACAGCTACTAAAACTGTTGATGTCAATGTTTCTAAAGATTCGGCAGAAGGACGTAAAATAGGCTTAGCATTTAGAAACTTGTGAATGTATGCGGAAGAGAGATTTCTTTGGTTATCATATTTTTGTAGCAATCTATCCCATGCTAAATCATAATTGGATTCTGTGCGTGGTATGGCTTTAATGCAATCAAGAGCTTGTAATTTTAGAACACCAATTAAATAGGTAAATTTATCAATTTTTGGTATTTGTTCCTTACTATGAACAGATGCTATGAAGGCATCTTTAAAGAAAGGCCAATCTAAAATATTACCTGAAAAAATTGGTAACTTAGCATCCGGAAGGTTTATTGGGCGACCTACATGCACTACAGTTTGATTAGCAGAGGTGTCAGAAATTGACAAGCGAGCCACTCCTTCCTTCTCTTTAAGCCTTCCTTGTAAAGTGACATGATAACCAGATGCCTCATTCTTGAACCTTTTCACTTCAGAAAAAAGGGTTGCATCACTTGTTGATGGAAAAACATCAGAATTATTTGTGATACATAATTCTTCCATTTCAAAATAAATTGATTCAAATTTTTGGTATGTATCATTTAAATTACTAAACATTCCTATAAACATATCTACAGCTACATCAGATTTGAGTGCAGCCCGGCCTTGGTCTCTGATAGATTTAATATCATCACCAAATGATAATAAGCGTTTGCGCAAGGCAGTTATTTTCAAGCGAAGAGTTGATTCTGCCTGGCTGGCTGCATCTGTACCTCCTGGCATCTTCAAAATAAACAATTCAAAAACAGAATAAATAAAGAAAAAATAAATACCCAAAGAAGAAGATAATCTAGACCCGGAGGACCAATGTTGGGGCCACTGCGTGGTTGTCCAAGGGACGCCCTTACACAATGCCTGGATATAACTGATTCTAATTACCACCTTCTGAGGGGGGTGTTTATTGTGCCTTTGAATTGTGCCTGATAGATAGATGAAGTCTGGAAGGTAAAATAAATGGATGAAAAAGAGGATAAAAGGAATATACATGCAACAATACTAAAAGCTTCTAAGGTAACTAAAAATATAATTGGTGACTAGAAAATAAATATAAACATGCTAATTAATAGAGAAAGAAAAGAAAATAAGCTGAATAATATAAAATAAAAGCTGGCCATGCATTGGAAATAAACTAAAGCTATATACAATTAAATAAATAGTAAAGAAAAGAAAATATAAACTTCTAGCAATACAAGCAAATAAAAGAGAAAAGAAATTATACTTTACAGAGAGATAAGGTGGTTATAAAATAACTAACTACTGGAGGTTAAATAAAGAAAATAACTGGTGGAATTGGTAGTGTCCTGAATAACAAATAACAGAGTAGAAGATTTTAATGAAGAACTGATGATAAATGGTGAGAAAATGATGATAATTAAGCGGTGAAAATTGGTGAAAGATATGGTGAACATGAGGTGATAACTATCCAGCTGGAGACAGTGAAGTAACCTCTCCCTTATCACTCCAAGGAGGTCCAGTGAAGTTTTCTTTTGTTCTTCATGAAGTTGATAAAAGATAAAAATACAATATAAAATTCTAAATTTGGGAAGAAAGAAAGGTAATAGGATTGGTGAGTGTAGGAATTTAATAAATTGAATGCTAGGCCTTAACACGGTCCCTAGCCAATGCCTTCATGGATTCCAGCCGTCTTCCTCTTTTTTCTCCCACTTGTTCCATTCGGTCCATCCACGTCTTTCTTGGTCTGCCTCTTGGTCTCTTGCCTGTAGGCCTAGCTTCGAGAAACTTACGTGGTTCTCGATCTTCGCTCATTCGGCAGACGTGACCGAACCACTCTAGCTGCTTCTTCTCTAGGATCTCACATATTGGCTTTACTCCTAGATCATTTCTTGTTCTTTCATTTCTAATGAGATCCCTCCGAGTTCTACCTGCTACTCTTCTAAGGTACTTCATCTCTACGGCCGTAATTCTGCTTAGATGGCTGTCAAGAGGAACCCAACTTTCGCTTCCATACAATAGGGTGGGAAGGTAAATTACATTAAATATGTGTAGTTTCACCATTTTTTCCACTTCCCGTTTCCCGACAACAGTGTTGCAGATTTGGTAATACACACTGTTTGCCTTTTTTATTCTATTGGAAATTTCATCATCTATTTTACCACTTCTGCTAATCACTGTCCCTAGGTACGTATAATCCTCTACCGCTTCCAGGATTTCTCCTCTACATGTGATTTGCACCTCCTCAGGCTGCCGTCCTGCTTGCATTACTTTGCTTTTACTTGCATTTATAACCATGCCCTTTCTCTCTAGTTCGGCTTCCCATTCCACTACCGCTTGTTGGAGGTTATGCATAGAGTCCGCAATGAGTACAACGTCATCAGCATATAATAGTGTCTGTGCCAGAACTTTCCTCATGTTCCATTTTCCTACTACCATTCGTGCCGTCCTTCTTTTACATATTTTCAGGACTTCATCCATTAGTATGATAAAGAGTAGAGGGCTGTTTTACCCCTCTTCTCATTTAGAAGCTTCCTGATTCCCTTCCGTTTATTCTTACTTATAATAAATAAGTAACCCATAAAGTAACTAATTTAAAATGTCTAATAATTATTTATCGTCTTTCAGAAGTTAAATTAGTTCAGTTCAGGACTCGACCCAATAATACTATAATAAATATCCAATACCAACCTATGAACTTCAAACCATTTGAGAGTATTTTTGTTATATAAAATAACATCTGACTACAGCTTCTCCCCTATCATCAGAGGTTTCCTATATCTAAAACTGTCAATTGTTAACACTAACTCAATGGAGGGTGGGGGGCTGAATAAACCAGTTCATGTTGAACTAAGTTTTGCACACATTGCATATAGTATACTACTGTATTTTATCTTAGATGATATTAACAACACTGGTGTCATTCTTACTGACCATTCTAATCTTCGTATAAATTATCAAATATCAATCTTATGGCTCAGTACAGTTATCATAATTTTTACCTTTTCACCTACAACTCAATATTACTTCACATTTCCTCAGATTCAGAGATTTTGATCTCATTTTTCATTTATTTTTCTCATGGTCTTATTTCAATAATGATAATCTTACGATAGGTGAAATGATGGTCAGGATTTGCAGTTTGAAAAAAAAAAAAAAAAATTCGAAAGCCAACGTTTCGATCCAACTTGTGGATCATCATCAGGGCTTCTGAGTCAAGGTAGATACAAAGACAAATTTTTTTTTTTTTTTCAAACGGCAAATCCTGAACATCATTTCACCTATCGTAAAGATTAAAAGTTGACTATCTCTCACCGCTCTAATAATCTTACATTTTTTTAAATATATCTACTATTTTTTATTTTACTTTTTTACTGTATTAAATTTTGATGTGATGTTTGATTTGATATTTCTTTATAATTTTTTCTTAAAATGAAGAAATCTCTTCCAATGGGTTATCCTATATTTTATTTTTAACGTTTCAACGTTTAAGGCTTTCGGCCTATCTTATGGGGTTATCTATTGTACATTTATAAATTCTATCACCATTCCTCTATATATATAATTGTTATGTATTAAAAAAAAATAAATGTCATTTCTTTATTCCACATGATCAACTTTTAATAACAAAATTTTTTATGGCTCTGGACATTTCATTGTCACTGATCTACTATGAATTTCTATTATTGGTTATTTTCTCATTTAGCTGTTTTTTTTTTGTTTTGTTTTTTTACATGCATTATGCATTACGACCTCATGGTACTATTGTGTCATGGGCATATTGTGCGCCTGATTTTGCCTGAGCTGTGTTAAGGACCGAAAATTTGGTTCGAAACATCGGCATGAGTAATAACTATTTTGACCTCACCCCCAATTATTTCTGCTTCAAAAATTATTTATATTCTGTTATCAAAATTAGTTTATTATGATTTAAATTTCATAAATAAATTCAATGTAATCATTTTTAGTTTACTTATAATAATCAATAATTTATTTTTTGCACTGGCGCAACTAAGGGGCTTGGGAGCTAAATGGGCCCATGGACTAAATTTCAATATTAATTAGCACTTTTCCGTTCATTTCATTGTCAAATAAGTAACAGTACATTTCGTACTTGACAGATTTAGTCGGATATTTTTTTCTAAAATTCAATAAAATTATTTAACCCCCCCCCCTCTCTCTCTGATAGTAATCCTGGTTGCGCCACTGCTTTCTTGATTATTGTCAGTATAATTATGTTTTCATGTTTGTATATATTTCTAGTGGGAAAGAAAGGGAAAGAGAAGAATGGGATCCGAATACTCCGGTATGCCATTACGATCTGCATGGCATTTGCAGGGATGAAGAGTGCCAATACCAACATTTCAAGACTGTTTGACCAAAATGCTTGACTTTTTACACGCTCATTTTAGTTAACTTAATAATATAACCATTTAAGATTCCTATAATAAAACTGATATTATGTACCATTATTATTAACGAATGTTTTGTTGAAGAAGGAAGGACATTTGATGTGTACATAGCCAATTGTACATTCGATTCACCTGTGATGTAATTAGGATAATGTTTCATCAATTATTATTATTATATATAAATATTTTTTAAAAAAGCTAGTGCCAATGAATTCCAATTTAATCTGTGATATGAAATTGCCTAATGTTACCTGGTACAAAGAAACAAACAAAAAAAAAAAAAATTTGTTACGGTCAACTTTTTTATTGTTTAGTGATATATTTTATTACTAATCTAGATATCAAAAAGCGTATATTTATATTCAGGTAAATTATCATAGTTTAGGATTAAAGAGCCAAGCTTTTTTTTTTTTTTTAATTTATTATATTTTTTTTTTTATTAATGAATGCTCTAGTTTCTTTGTTTTAATTCGTAATGCTGTTAATGATTAATAGTATAAAATGTATATGTATATATATATATGTCTGTTGTATATGTATTATAAGTTGAATGACTTAGTTGTATTTGCATTTAAAAGTGGAGTAGTTAGTTTTATATTTATGATTTTCTAGTATGAAAATTTATTTTTATAGTACGTCTCATGGTTTCAGTACTATTCTACCAGATGGGGCTAGAGTGGATGTACAGCGTAATGCAGGCTTCTTTGAAGGGTAAGTGATAGGCTACAGTTTTTATTATCTGATTGGGCTGGTAAATTGTATAAATCTGTTTAGTATTATCTAGTGAAAATTTTCATATTATTGAATTTATATTATACTAGCAGACCCGGCCACGCGTTGCTGTGGCTCAGTAGTTATATCCTAATATTTTTAAACAAATACAGTAATACCAATATTCATTGATAAAAATGAAAATCTTTCAGCTAATCAAAAACCAACGTGATTGAGAATAGAGCATTACACCATTTAAAAGTATTTGGTAAAGAATATAGGAAAGTTAAAGTTTTATTTTTTACATCTCATATTTCAATGTAGTTTGATTAAAAAGGAGCTGATTGTGTTTACAACTCACAGAGCCGCCAAAACTATCGCCCATTTTTTATGGATCGGTATAAACTAACTCGAAATGACTATATTTTTCCACTAATTTTAAAAAGGATGACTGAATTAAGTTTTGGTAACCTCAGCCATTGATCTATTGATTATTGGCCTAACACTACTTCAACTTGGTATTGTTAGTTTAACAACGGGTTTACCGGCAGTGTAGCCAATTGACTAATTTTCACTAATTTTTGGCAACACTGACTCCCCAAGTCAGGTTTCTATTAGGTTACACCTATGACAGTAGGTGCTGTTACAACATTTATAGACTATTATTTCAAATAATAGCCTAATTTAAATTATTAAAATGTATTTACTTTACTAAAAGTTGATATCAGGGTGGGCCACAGCAAAGCGTTTCAGCGCTTAGCTAGTAATTTAATTTAAATACAAATAAAAAAGGAAAACAAAAGAAAAAGTACCTACACTTCTGAGAATTTATTGTAACCTTTTCTTGATTTATTTATTCTTTAATGAAAATTAACAATAAATACAAAGATTTGTATTACTATATGTCTGTGGAAAATAATAATATAGTAACAAATAATTGCACTAACATAACTCAATACAAAATTATAATAATGATAACCTGTATTACAATAGCATGCTTATAAACAAAAACGTTATGAAATCGACATATGACGCCATGTTAATAAATCGAAACACGACCTACTGTATTTGCAATAATTCGCTATATAAGAATTATTTTGATCACTAATCAAGTTAAAAACTATCCTGTCTATTAAGTTGGCCAAAACTATATACATTGAGCCTAATTTCATTAAAATCGGTTGAGTAGTTTCTGAGAAATAGATAGACAAACATCGGGACACGAGATTTTTATATATATAAGGACTAGCTGTATATACCGGTTTCACTCGGGGATTTTCATTTTCCTAATATTCATTCTAAATGTTCTAAAAACCAACGTAAAGCGAGATAATTACGAATTTAATCAGAATAAAGAATATACCCAGAGATTGACTGAAGTTATGCAGTTTTAATATGGACAGGTGTTCGCACCTGGTATGAAAGAACGACTGAGCAAAATTTGGAGAATTTAGGACAAATGGTACGGATTTTTGTAAAGAACAAACAAATAAACAAACAGAATTTCATCTTTATTTATATAGATCATATTCAAAATTAATAGTTGAAGCTCGTAATTTATAAATGCTGTTTTGAATAAGATGAAGTGTTAAATATTCAGGTGTTTCGGTTATTATTGGATTCCTTGAATCGCATGTTGTTGTTTTTTTTTTTGTTTGTTTTTTTTTGTTGTTTTTTCAGGGATGTGCCTTTAAGCATAAATAATTAATTTTTTACATTTTAGGATAAAATATTCAAATATTGTAAATAATTCTAAATTAACACTTCTAATGCTAGTAAAATGGTAATCTTTAACATGTTCACACCCTGACTGTAATTCACGCTCCTCGCCTATTGGTGGCTGAGTTTAATGCTTTTCATTCTTTTGGATGGGAGCTATTCCAGGGCATTGCGCAGTATTGGCACTCCAACAATAATAAAATAAACAGTAAAAAATATTATCCTACTATCGGCCACAGCCAGGAATCTTTTATCTTCTAATCAAATTGTTTATAAATTATAAATTAATTATCCAAAAATAATAAATGATAAAATTTCTACATATTATTTATAACTTTGACGTATTTCGAATTGATCCCAGTGTCTGGAAAATTGTCCCCCACCCCCTCCATTACATTAAAGATCCATAAATACATGGAATATTATTAATTCGGTATCTAAATGTGAGTAAGCTGAGTTTAAAACTTTATTTTTATGTGTAAAAAAAAAAAAAAAATTTGTTTGTTAATTTAGTTGTTTTTATGTGCTGTGTCTCTTGGATACTCTTCTCTTTGAATTTATAATTGGATTCCTTATTGTCTTCTTTCAAAGAAATTTATGTAAATGAGGCACTTGCAACTTCATGCCCTAATACCTTTATTATTGCTCCTTTTCTTCTCTAGGTTTTCCAACTAAAGGGATAACGTTTCAGATCAGAGCTGAGCTCCACAACTCTCTATCGGCCTCTCGGTGCAATACACGCATCACATCGCTTATTCACAGATCGCACTGCATCTAAACATTGTTCTGCAGTGAGCTGGTTGCAAACCATTCTGATGCGCTCAATGAGATCATCCCTTTTGCGGACGGGCTCTCGGTAGACATTTTCTTTCACGTATCCCCACATGAAGAAATCTAGTGGTGTGAGGTCCGGAAAAAAACAAATTAAAATACACTTTTTGCACAACTATTTTTAGTTTTTGTGATTTTCTCGAAAACGAGGCATATGCCAGAAAACTTTCTTCTTAGTTTTTCGATCCTCTATCGATTCCTGAAGTTTCGCCGTTTTCTTTGGGGACACCCTGTATATGTACTTTAAAAATGAATTTGGTTATCTGAGACAGCCACAAATATGGTTTTGCTACTATAATCTGTTTGTAATAACTTTTGAACTGTTGGCGGTATCATCAGTGATAATGATCTCATTAGATGGATTCAGAAGCATTGAAACTATCAAAAAAGATGCATCAATCGACCTTGATAAATATATGACCAAAGTTTCATAAAGGTACAATTTACAAGTATTACTATTGTATGTTTTTCCTGGACTAATAGGTATTTTATTTCTATACAGGTTTTTTTCAACTTCAAAGCGATAAATACCACCTCATGAACTGTACCGATTTTGTGTAACAAAACTGTAATTCCTATTTATGACAGTTAAATATTGGGGCCAGTTCGCATTTATAGTAAAATAACATCTCAATTATAATTGATAAACAGAAAAGGTTTATTTATTGGTAATATTCAGCCATTAAAAAATTAATTTAATGTATTTTCTGTTTCAGAAAAGTGCATTTATTGTGAGAGAAGTTGTGATGAATAATATATTATAAAGGGGATTTCTAACGATGTATACATTCTCTATTTGTAATTAAAAACATAATTTCATAGTTTGAAACTGCTTTCATCAAGTATTTAATCTTTGACTGACTTATATGTGTTTAAAAGTACTTCATTTTATTTATTTATTTTTTTTTTTTTTTTATGTAGTTTACTAACATGATATGTTGATTTTATGTTTATTTGAGGTACAGTACAACCTCGTCTCTCTGGCCCTCGTTTGAGGATTTTTTAGTTTTCATTACTCATATTTTCGTATCATCCGGATTTTCAGAATTCATCCGGCCTTAGTTAGTCAGAAGAATCGAGGTTGTATTGTGATTTGTGTGTGTATGTGTATGGGGAAACCATATCGACGACTCAACAGATTTATTTTTTCGATGAGGTAAAAGTTTATCTAGAAGTAATGAAGTATCTACGTAACATAGTACTAATGAAGAATAAAGTAATGATGCAAAAAATAAAAATAGGTTTATACAATTTTAGGCCCATCTGTGTTTTCCATTCATTGATTACATAAATTAAGTGTTTCGATTGAAGAAATTAATAATTTTTTTAGCTTTACAAACTTTGTTTCAATTTTATAATATTATTCATTATTTATATATATATATATATATATATATATATATATATATATATATATATATATATATGTATGTATGTGTTTAATGTCGTCCACTCCACTTAACATAGATCCTAAATTTTGAAGTTGATATTCATATAGAATAAAGTGAATTTGTTTAAAATAGACTTTAAACAATAGTCAAAACAAAATATTCATTTTTTAAACAAAAGTTGTTTGTTTAAATATCTAATATATGAAATATATTTTTATAAAGCAATTTCAATTCATTGTTATTAATTTTAACTTCAGTATAAATGTGCGAGTGCATAAACGTAAAAAAATAAGAGATTATAAGTACTCATTCAGTAAAATAATTTACATAGATTCATTTCCACTATGAAATGATATTGTAATCAAAATATTCTTATTGGTCTTTTTATTTAAAAACAAAAGTTCTATGCCCTGTTTTTTTCATTCTTAGCCAGTAATATAAACATAATATAGATTTACATACTTCATAACTTTTGTCTATCAAACAATGTCCCCTTAGAGGTTTGGACTTCTGTTGAATTTCAGTTCACTTCATTCAATTCATCTATTGATCAGAAAGCCTTAAAAATTCCAGAACACACTTAATTGAGGCAAAGCCCTCAAATGCTGGTTTAGTTATAAGAAATAACCTTAAAAAATGTCTATGTTTTTATTCCTTAAAATAAAGAGTAAAGTATTTGTCGTCATTAAGTGGAGTAGACATCAGTTTGAAACAGTAATTCTCTATTCAATTTAAAGTTATTTTTAATAGAATAAACTTTTATTTTGGTAATATTTCTGAACAGCGGCTCAGGTGAGGTGAAGTGTAAGGCGTCCTCCTATACAATGGAAATACTTTTATCTATAAAGAGTGAGCGGGAGTTTAAAGCTAATAAAGACTCTTTTTTTAATGAAAAAGGCGCAATGGGAGTTCAATAATATCACGGTGACGTAACCTCTCATACTAGGCCATGCCCAGGAGCCACTCTTCAGAAGTAGTACCCTTATTTCTTCCTAAAATAAAAAAAATGGCTATTGAGGAAACATTAAAAAGGAAATATATGATATATATATTCTTAATTTTTTTATTTATGAAAATATTTATATAAATAATTCAGTTTTATTACTTTTTATATTATTTTTTTTACATTTTGTTTTTTTAGGGCTCTGTCTCTCCTGATAGGTAAGGTACCCAAGATTTTTTTCTTTGATGAAGTTACATCTTCAAGTTGTCAAGTTTTTTTTTTTTTTTTTTTTTATTATTTAAAACGTAACTTTTTTCATAGAGAATCAATTAGAATATTATAAAGATCATTATTCATTTTTCTTTTCTTTTTTGTTCTAGTTATTAATTTTTTTTTTCTCTCTTTTAAAGCAAAACTCAATAATATCAAATGTGTCTTGATCTCAATTATGTTTAGTTTTTGATAGTGTGCGATTAGTAATCATAGTGTCATTGAAGTAACCATCATTGTGTTCCCATCACTTATTTTTTTTTTCGAGATACCTCTTCAGTAAACTTGTGCGATCGTTGTGAATTCTTTGATCCATGCTGTGAAGAGGAGAAAAAGAGTAATATAAGTTTAAAAAAAAAAAAAGAAAAAAAAAGGTTATTGTGAAACATTAGATCAAGATGTCAATCCATCATTGTGAAGATGCATTTATTTATGAATTTATCGTATAAATTCTATTTTATGAAAAGAAATCAAATAAATGGGATATTTATCAATTCTTGTTTTCTTTCACCTTCCTAATTTACTCATAGTATTTTTATCACTATAATATGGTGTTACATTACCAGGTATACTTTTAGTAAAATTAAATGATACATTTAACAACAGTACCAATAGTTGACAGTTTAAGAAAAAAACATTATATTATTGACACTGTTTACCAATATATTGATGTTAGGATGTTTGTTATGAATTTAGTTAGGCCAATCCCTCTAGAAAACTAAGAATACAATATCCTATCCTGGTCTACATTTGCGGTTTTTATAAAAAATGATTTCTTAGAAACTTCTAAAAAGAAACCAATAGTTGACACATCAAAATGTAGAGGTTTGGAAAGTTGAAATTTATGGTTGTAAAGTTGACACATGCATTAATTTTTGGTTTCCTATGATTTTTAAT
The DNA here is from genome assembly GCA_911387785.2 of Aelia acuminata. Lineage (NCBI taxonomy): Eukaryota > Metazoa > Arthropoda > Insecta > Hemiptera > Pentatomidae > Aelia > Aelia acuminata. The sequence goes on from OU426978.1 coordinate 223,118,662, forward strand.
AGATAATCAGGACTGCAATAAATGTTAATTTTTTTTTTTATTTATAACTAGTAAATTCAAAATAGAAACAAAATAAAATTTCCACAATTTAATTATTTTATACAAAAATACTTAAATGAGACAAGCAAAACAAAAAATTAGATCATCTAGTTAAGGATAATAAATAGATTTCAGTAATGGCCAGAAGTTTCTTTTTTTAATGTTGGGTTTGCACAATTTTCGACCCTACAATGATGAACTTTACTCTTCCACTGCTCTTTTAGACAGTTAAAGATGGGCACATTCATTGGTTGGATGAAGTGTGTAGCATCTCGATAGAGTGCGACTAATAACAAGTATCAAATGTTCTTTGCAGAATTGGGAAGTGGGGAGAGTCAGATGAGACGCTTTTGATGAGAATAGGATTATTGACAATGCAATTTTGCTCTCAGTGATCCATGGATAAAGCACACTAGCAATAAATTCATAAAATAAGAAACCTGTCATCCAGCCAGACTCAGACCTCCATAAATCACCCCCAAATAGAACACCATTAATTATGGCGGTAGTTGACATCGACGAAATTATGGATTAATTTCTGTTCTAATAGTTGACACCTACATTTAAGCCCTAAAACATTGTATAAATATATAATAGGGGCCCGGTGTGGCTGTGCGGTAAAGCGCCGTACTCCCATGCCGGAGCTGCGGGTTCGAGTCCCGCCCTGGGTGGTGCTTTTCTTTCGTAGGAGAAGTATCACCCAGTGCCATGGGTGTTGGTATGGGCAGTATAGGGCTTCACTGGAAGCCTTAAAGTCCCAAAAAAAAATAAAAATATAATAAAGGATATCAAATGATTCGCATGAACTTAATGAATACCATAAAAGTAATTAAATCATAATTCAACACAAATAAACCAACTAAAAAGCCTATTTAACTTGACTTCCACCTTAATGAAACATGGTAGCAAAAAATTCGCCATTACAACCTCTCACAAATAAGCTTGAGTTGTCACCAAACTAATGCTGAAGGCAGCTCAGCTAACTAGTATAACTTGGCAAATTACCGCAAAATTTTGAACCTAAATAATCAACCCTGAATCTTATTATTCTCACTTTTTGTACAAAATATCAACTATTGGAGCACTGTCAGCTTATGGTACAGTTACCCAAGCTGGGATAATTTTGCATTTTTACGTGACATCATCATTGTTAGAAAATTTCTAGTTTGAATGGTTTATTACTACTGAAATATAACTAATAATTGTTTACCAATGAAGAGGTCAAAATAATAAGATATGAATGGAATAAGATAATGAATGTTTAATATAATATGTTCAAGTAATATATTTTTGGTTTCAGAGTCATTAAATAACATTTTTTTTTTTTAATCAATGTACATATATATTTTTTTTTAATTCTGTTTAAAAATTTCCTTTTTGGTTGGTTTTAAGAAAGATTTTAAAAAAAAATTCATCTAATTTCTTAAATTTTACTAATTACATAAGTATTGCTGTGTGCAAATTATGTTTGAAAATAAATAATAGTTTGATTTATTCCAGTAGTCCTGATGTCTAAAATTAGCCCTCACCCTTTGGGTAATTTTTTTTATTTAAAGATAGAATTTAACTTTCCTAAAAGTAAGGAAGAGATATAAATAACAAATAATATGCAGAGCTAGTAGAATGTTGGTAGTGGGAAAGGATCATAAAGGTATAAGAACTTATGGAGGGATGCTGAAATTTTCTGAGGGGGCATACTTTTTTATTTTTTAAATTTACATATGTCATGAAGGGCCTAATTTAAAACATTAGTGCATAGTTACGTTGTAAATTTCTGTCAAATGTTTAAATACAATCCATTTGCATTTAAGGAGTTAAAAAAATTACTTCAGATAGCCATTAAGGGATCACCTGTGGTATAGTTTTAATGGCAACCTACAATATTAAAGGTCGGTATATATCGCTCCCGCAGGGACCCTGGGATTTTTTAATGGGAGTAAAAAAACGGCTATACCGTCCTTCGGATAAGGCGTAAAATAGAGGTCCCGAGCCTGTACGATGTCAGGTACTCGTTAAAGATCCTTATCCTAATTATACCGTGATGGGCAAAATTTAGGACTCCCACTGTAGCCTGGTCCGATTAGCCTTAGTGGCTTAAAGTACGTTAAAAAAACAAGATAGCCCTTTTTATACAAAAATAGGAATAGTTGAGCCGTATCCTCACCATTCAGGGGGGGGGGGGCGGAAACAATTTACCCGACTTGATTATAAGTAATCATTAGGAATAAACAGTAGCGAATCCAGAAATTTTCTGAGGAGGGGGCGCACTTTTTTATTTTTAAAACTTTTGCGTCATAAAGGGCCTAATTTAAAATATTAGTGCATATTTAAGTAGTAAATTTCTATTAAATGTTTAAATACAATCCATTTTTACTTTCACTTACCTATATATGAAATATACAGGGTGTATCGCAAGTAGATGACAATATGCAAGATGGAAAAACTAGATCAAAAATGTAGTTAAACGCCGCCAACTGCATGATTCTATCTCATTCCGTTGCACAGATATGCCGTTCCAAAGGTTATTTCGAGAAAACCGTGTTTTTTGTAGGAAAACCTCAATTTTCTCAGCTTCCACACATTTTTTTTCAATGTTCCATCACAGTTTTGAATTCAGCATTAAATTTCCTTTAAGCCTAATGCACATTCAATGTTCACAAGTATCTTTTCAGAAGCGCAATAACAGATCAAGAAATAAAAATTTTAAAAAAGTGTTGTCAGCGACAAATTTTCGAGGATCACTACTCTTCCAAAAAAAATCCTGCAAGTTGCCGAATCTCACAAAAGTTGTAAAATTTAATTACCTTTCTAACGGTGTACTCAAAACTGCAATTATCTCTCAATTTTGTAATGCAATTGGAATGGGAAAGAGAAAAAACTGATGTCATGCTTATTTTGTAGGATCTTATCTCCAATAAATTTAATTTATTTTTCTTGTAAATTACAAATATTTATTTAATAAATCTACTAGAGAGGTGATTGAAACCTAAAAGAACGTGAAGAACGTATGGCATGATGAATGTTTTTGTTTACTTCTTACGGATTATGTTCGCATTAAGGTTTGTTTGCCTTATCTCTTTAATTCTTCGTCTACCTACTTTGTGTTTAATACTGATAATAATTGTCAGTATCGTGCAAATCTTCAGTCTGTTAAGTAAGTTTCGATTTGAGTTCAAGAAGTAAAATGCCAAATTTATACACAGCTGAAGAGTACGTTGACATGATTTTCGCATATGGGGCTGCGAGAGGCAATGGTATTCGTGAAGACCAGAAGACAAAAGGAATTTCGCAGTATGTTTCCTAATCGGCAAAGATTTCCAGATGATGATCCATCAAATAGTACTCGTCGCACTTCAAATCAACTGGGAATATCGCACTCTACAGTCTTTAGAGCTCTCAGGGAAGACAATCAATATCCTTATCACCTGACTACTGTCCAGGAGTTGCTACCGCGTGATATGGAGCTACGGATGGTGTTTGCGGGATGGTATGTTCAACAGTGGTACGAGAGGCGTAACTTCCCTGATCGCATCGAATTTTTAACTCACGCAACTCTCACCTTTGGTCTCATCATAATCCACCTGGCACTAGGGAACACAGTCTAGGAGTCTGTGGGCTGCATATGACAGAGCCTGTTTTCTTACCTTGTTGGTTAAATTCAAATACTTTTTATGATCTACTTCAGGATGATATAAGTGCGTGTTAAACAGATGACGTCAGTGTGTACTGCAAGGAGGAGGCAGTTCCAGCAACTTTCGTAATGTTCAAAGACATTTTATTTACTATTTAACTTTCATGTAAGAATTAATTTAATTTTTCTTCGTGATCTACATAAAAAATAAATTAAATTTATTGGAGATAAGATCCTACAAAATAAGCATGACATCAGTTTTTTCTCTTTCCCATTCCAATTGCATTACAAAATTGAGAGATAATTGCAGTTTTGAGTACACCGTTAGAAAGGTAATTAAATTTTACAACTTTTGTGAGATTCGGCAACTTGCAGGATTTTTTTTGGAAGAGTAGTGATCCTCGAAAATTTGTCGCTGACAACACTTTTGTAAAATTTTTATTTTTTGATCTGTTATTGCGCTTCTGAAAAGATACTTGTGAACATTGAATGTGCATTAGGCTTAAAGGAAATTTAATGCTGAATTCAAAACTGTGATGGAACATTGAAAAAAAATGTGTGGAAGCTGAGAAAATTGAGGTTTTCCTACAAAAAACACGGTTTTCTCGAAATAACCTTTGGAACGGCATATCTGTGCAACGGAATGAGATAGAATCATGCAGTTGGCGGCGTTTAACTACATTTTTGATCTAGTTTTTCCATCTTGCATATTGTCATCTACTTGCGATACACCCTGTATAGTAAGTGGAAGTATTGCGATCGTGAAAAATTTCGACTTCCGGTTTTCAACGGAAATACACGTTTTGGGGTCCCCTGAGTCCAGTTAACCAAGTCCCGCGAAATGGTCTGTGTGTGTGTGTGTGTGTGTGTGTGTGTGTGTGTGTGTGTGTGTGTGTCTGTGTGTGTGTGTGTGTGTGAACAGACTAGCTCAAAAACTATAAACCGTGGGAACCTGAAATTGGGTATTTAGTGTAGGTATATGCCCGCGATGTGACAGCAAAAATTTTATCAAAATTGCTCAAAGGGAGGGGGCACTTTACTTAATAACTTTTTAGGTTTTTTTCGATTTTCTCAAAAACGGCTCTAACGATTTTGATTAAACTGAGTATTTAATGTACTAATATGCCCGAGATATGACTGTAAAAATTTCATCAAAATTGATTAACCGGAGGGGGGACTTTACTTAACAAATGTTGTAACATTTTCACGTGTTTTTTTTATTTACTCTAAATCGGCTTTAACGATTTTGATCAAACTGGGTATTTGATGTATGTATATGCCCGAGATATGACTGTTAAAATTTCATTAAAATTGATTAACCGGAGGGAGGACTTTACTTAATAAATTTTGTATCATTTTCACGGGTTTTTTTATTTACTCAAAAACGGCTTTAACGATTAACAAAAATAAGATATGGATGTAGAAAAATGTGCGACTTTGGGAAATTATATTTAACAAAACACGTCAATTTCTTATCTAAGTAAGTTGGTAAGTGAAAGTTGTGTGTTGCGCGCACGCACCAGATTTTTTTTTTTTAATCAATGTACATACCTATATATATTTTTTAATTCTGTTTAGAAATTTCCTTTTTGGTTGATTTTAAGAAAGATTGAAAAAAAAATTCATCTAATTTCTTAAATTTTACTAATTACACAAGTATTGCTGTGTGCCAATTATGTTTGAAAATAAATAATAGTTTGATTTATTCCAATAGTCCTGATGTCTAAAATTAGCCCTCACCCTTTGGGTAATTTTTCGTTATTTAAAAATAGAATTTAACTTTCTTAAAAGTAAGGAAGAGATATAAATAACAAATAATATGCAGAGCTAGTAGAATGTTGGTAGTGGGAAAGGATCATAAAGGTATAAGAACTTATGGAGGGATGCTGAAATTTTCTGAGGGGGCATACTTTTTTATTTTTTAAATTTACATATGTCATGAAGGGCCTAATTTAAAACATTAGTGCATAGTTACGTTGTAAATTTCTGTCAAATGTTTAAATACAATCCATTTTCATTTAAGGAGTTAAAAAAATTACTTCAGATAGCCATTAAGGGATCACCTGTGGTATAGTTTTAATGGCAACCTACAATATTAAAGGTCGGTATATCGCTCCCGCAGGGACCCTGGGATTTTTTAATGGGAGTAAAAAAACGGCTATACTGTCCTTCGGATAAGGCGTAAAATAGAGGTCCCGAGCCTGTACGATGTCAGGTACTCGTTAAAGATCCTTATCCAAATTATACCGTGATGGGCAAAATTTAGGACTCCCACTGTAGCCTGGTCCGATTAGCCTTAGTGGCTTAAAGTACGTTAAAAAAACAAGGTAGCCCTTTTTATACAAAAATAGGAATAGTTGAGCCGTATCCTCACCATTCAGGGGGGGGGGCGAAAACAATTTACCCGACTTGATTATAAGTAATCATTAGGAATAAACAGTAGCGAATCCAAAAATTTTCTGAGGAGGGGGCGCACTTTTTTATTTTTAAAACTTTTGCGTCATAAAGGGCCTAATTTAAAATATTAGTGCATATTTAAGTAGTAAATTTCTATTAAATGTTTAAATACAATCCATTTTTCATTTAAGGAGCTTAAAAAATTTATTAAGATAGCCCTTTTTATACAGAAATAGTAATAATATACTGGTGTCCTCAACTCCCAGGGGGGGGGCGCCCCTCCCCTGGATCCGCCACTGGGGATAAACAATATTATAGTTGAAGATAGGCATTAATTATTTGACACATATGTGTCTTTTTTACTCCAACAATGTATGACATACAATCTTAGATTTTTTTTTTTTTAGCCTCTTGAAGGCTTTAATTTAATTTCACTATAAATTTAATTTTCCTTACGTATTTATAGAGTATGAAAATTTCGACTTCCGGTTTTCAACGGTAACACAGTCCAAATCGTAAGTCCCCCAAAACGTTCTGTGTGTGTGAACAGACTAGTTCACAAAAGATATGTCATACAAAACTGAAGATGGTATTTGAGGTTGGTATCAAGGAAACCACGATGTGAAAGCAAATATTTTCTCAAAATGGAGTTCACAGAGGGGACACTTCACAAATGACAATTTTATCACATTGTTGTGTTTTTTCGATTTTCTCAAAAACGTCTCTAACGATTTTGATTAAACATGTCATGTTTAGTCTTAACGTATTATTCTTAATGTATTTTTAAGCGAATAATACAATTAGGTAGTTACTAGGCCCTATTATATACTACCCCCACCCTCTCCCCTGGCCCAGGAAACCCCCGTAGAGCCTATAAGGCAAGGAAGGGGAGGAACAAAATAAAAAAAAATTTACTATGCCCTAAACATAACGCTTTAGGTTGTTTAGATCATGGGCTTCACCACCACCAAATTATTGGGGGGGGGGGGCTCAATATTCTCAATAGCTAGAGTAGGTAGAAATTCGAGAGGCTAAAAGTTGAAATATTGACGCCTAAAAACAACTGTTGGGACATTTAATTCATCCACCAACGATGTACTTTAAAGATAGCTATAGTATCTTAAAACTTGTCAATTTTTGCCTGTTAAAAAGTCGAAGGATGAGGGTCAAAATTTCTTGATTGAATTTTATGCAAGTTCTCCTTCCGATCCTTTTCCCATCAACTTCTGTAAGCTTCATCGAATTGATGGAAAGTAGGATCAAGCTGCTTGGTTTAAAAAAGAAATGGAGACCCATTCCGGGGAGACAACTTTGTTACAGAATTCATAAAAAAAAAAAAAAAAAAAAAAAAAAAAAGAGTTCTAGCTGAAATAAAAAATTAATATTTCATCAAATATACAATACGCCTGACTATGCTTTTAAAAAATCGACACATCAAAGATTCAGACGGAGAAATTGGGTATAATCAATCAATTGAGTGTGCTGTAATTAAATAATCTCTATATATATAAGAGGCTTTGTCCTGACTGACAGAATCAACGCAGGGCAAAAACTACTAATGATAGAAACTTGAAGTTCGGAATTTAGGCTTTAAACGCGATGTAGGTAACCACTAAGAAAGGAATTTCAAAAATGTAACCCCTAAGGGGCTTAAATGGCAAAATTGTCGTTTAACTCTAACGGAAATCTATTGTTGAGATTTTAAACCATATGTTTTTTATTTAAATATCGAGTTAACGTTACAATAGAATTAAAATAGACATTCACATGAAATATGGCTACTGATTATTTAAATATTAGTGGTAATCAAATTATGCACACTGTGATTCCCATGACTGGGGATGGTGCGTGTTTATTTCGATCTCTTCGCCATATATTTCTCCATATATATATACTTCTCCATATGGAAAAGAGGCTTTGTCCTGACTGACAGAATCAACGCAGAGCAAAAACTACTTATGATTAGAAACTTCGGAATTTAGATTTTAAAAGCGATGTAGGTAACCACTAAGAAAGGAATATCAAAAATGTAACCCCTAAGAATATCTAAAATGTAAATGGCGAAATTGTCGTTTAACTCTAACGGACATCTACTTTCGAACTTCGAGAAAATATATCTAATTAGGACTCATTTTAAAGAATTTGATACGACGAGTTTAACTCGAATGGCCCTATTGGGCTCGAAAACCATGTTTTACAGCCGAAAAATGAAGCGTTCACGACGAGTAAGTCATTTTTTGTTTCGGCGGTTTTAGTGAACTCTCTCCATTGCGCGTCTCCGTCTCATCTACCGAGCCGGCAGCTTCCCCCTCCAACATTCCACCTACCGGAAGCTCAAATTCTACTAAATCTCCTTAACATCAGCTAACATATTATATTAGATCAATACCAAGATAATGGTCACAGAATTGATTTTAAAGGCTCGCGGGCGAAGCCGCGATGGGGAATGCTAGTACTTTATATTTATATTTTATTAAATTGGATTGGTTAAACTCGGATAAATTCATAAAATAGAATTTTATTTCATCTTTTATATTGGGTTCTCTCCTGCCAAAATATTAAGGAGTCTAAACCCCGGCGGGTTTGGTTAGCAGTCCTTCTTAATAATACAAGGTAATTTCGTGCTGGATCCGCCCCTGAATACGAGGTAGGTTTTATCATCAGGGGAGGGCTTTTATACTAAGGGAAAAAGCTTCATATAAACTGCCTTTAATATTGTTTATTTGGAGTAAATAACAGTCAGTGGCGGATCCAGGGGAGGGGCGCGGGGGGCGCCCCCTCCTGAGAGGTGAGGACTCTCATAAGCTATATTTAGTCATTTTTCAAGTCCAATAATTGAAAATGAATTGTATTTAAACATTTACAGTAATTTATAACGTCATTATGTACTAATGAGTATTTTAAATTAAGGCCTTCATTAGTCGTAAAATGTAAAAAATAAAAGTGCCCCCCCTCAGAAAATTTCTGGATCCGCCACTGATAACAGTCCATTATTATCCTTAGTAATGAAAATGGCTAAATATGAAATATTTCCCAGAACGAAAATTTCAATTTCCGGTAATATGATAAGTATTATATATGTATCGTTGGGAAGCTCAGAATTTAAGAAAAATATTTATTTTATAAATTGGTAGAAGGTTACTGGGCATCACGGGTCTAATACCTTGTCTAAATAATATGGATTTTTTCTATAATCTTCACAGAAATTAAAATTAAAAAGAAAAAAAATATATACATTAAAAAATTGAAACCTGGAAAGTACGGATTCCACATAAAATAAACAAATTTTATAAACGAACCCCTGGAAAGTTTAGAGTGGATGAGTAAATGGGGCCAATTTCATTCTTGGTACACCACCGTATTAATTACTGACGCCGCTTTCCAAAAAAAAAAAAACAACAACTTCTATTGATAAATAAAATATTGGATAAATGATGGTTCTCCAGATTTTGAATATATATGAGAATCCGGTGGCGATCAATAATCATTACCCATACTACATCTTTTTACTTTCACTACCTATATTGAAATATATAGTAAGTGGAAGTATTGCGATCGTGAAAATTTTCGACTTCCGGTTTTCAACGGAAATACACGTTTTGGGACCCCCTGAGTCGAAATAACCAAGTCCCGCGAAATGGTCTGTGTGTGTGTCTGTGTGTGTGTGTGTGTGTGTGTGTGTGTGTGTGTGTGTGTGTGTGTGTGTGTGTGTGTGTGTGTGTGTGTGTGTATGTGAACAGACTAGCTCAAAAACTATAAACCGTGGGAACCTGAAATTGGGTATTTAGTGTAGGTATATGCCCGCGATGTGACAGCAAAAATTTTATCAAAATTGCTCAAAGGGAGGGGGTACTTTATTTAATAACTTTTTACGTTTTTTTCGATTTTCTCAAAAACGGCTCTAACGATTTTGATTAAACTGAGTATTTGATCGATTTATATGCCCGAAATATGACTGTAAAAATTTCATCAAAATTGATCTACGGGAGGGGGGACTTTACTTAATAAATTTTGTATCATTTTCACAGGTTTTTTTATTTTCTCAAAAACGGCTTTAACGATTAACAAAAATAAGATATGAATGTAGAAAAATGTGTGACTTTGGGAAATGATTATTAGCAAAACACGTCAATTTCTAATCTAAGTAAGTTGGTAAGTGAAAGTTGTGTGTTGCGCGCACGCACTAGATTTTTTATATACATTATATGTATGTTTACAGACCTTTATATTTTATCTAATTACTTCATATGCATTGTCCTATGTATTCATAATTTTTTTTTTTGTCTACGTCTTGTTCGTTTAGCCCTGACGAAGACCTGCATTATTGGGTCGAATAGCTACAATAAAATAGTTTAACATTATTTTGTAGTTTATTGACCGCCACCCCGGACCATTCTCATAAATGTGATACATAAAATAAAGTTTAGCGTTCCCTCTCTGGTAGCACTTAAGTTTGCCATTTTCAAAAAAATTATCTATTTTTATTTTTAAAAACAGAAGAAGGATGGTAAGTGAAAGTTGTGTGGTGCATTCATCGCACCAGATTTTATTTTCTTTACGACTGCCGGACCATTTCCTTCACCAATAATCATAAGATCAGACCCGTAATGATTTAAATACTTAATATTATTCATCTTAATATTTAATCATTATTATTATTAAGCAATGTATGAAGATATATTATGGAAAATAATAAGAAAATCAGCGAGAAATTTTTATTTCTGTAAATGATCTATTTAAAAAATTGGGAGCTATGTACATAAATACAAGTAGGGGAGGAACACTGCTGCGCTCCGTAGGTAGCAGAGATAAGCTGAAAGCTTGAGAGAGAGAGAGGGGTATCTCCGCCATTACTCCCTGCGCACGTATAGACGAATTTTCAATGAAAAAAGTTTATCTTGAAATTTAGATCTTTTAACATCTTCGGACATTGGGCGCGTCCCCAAAATCCTTCCGCTCTCTCGCTTTCTTTGAGGGATGGATGATCAAAGTTCGAAAGAAGTATCAATTCCGGACATGACCGATCCTCTGTCGACCAAAACCGAATGCGATGAAGATCAAGCTTCGGAACCCTGCGAGACACACTCAACAGTGTCGGTGACTCCTGTAGAGGGTGTATCGGTGTCTTCTTCTGTTCCTGTTGCATCTCTAATCAACGTATCTGCTGGTGGGACTTACAATGTCATAACACCTGAACAATTACAAGTAAGTAATTTTTGTCAATCCTATTAGTGATAGAAAATTTAATATTTGGCCCCATGTATTTTTTAAAGTTCTACCTAATTCAGTTTTCCTAGCTTCGACACAACTATCTTTCTTGACTTTAAGATTTCACTAATAACAATTCTGGTTGGTTATGTAGTAGCAGTTTCATTATATAAACTATTATAGTTTACCTAGAACAACAGGAATAGTGTAAACCATACAGTTATTGGCACCCCAACTTTAACTTAAAGAAATAGGTAAACAAGTCCTAATTTTATTACAAGATATACATGAGTCTAATGTTTGAATGGTTCTCTAAGTCATCTATGAAGTAAGACTTTAACAAACTTACCATAGGGAAGATTTCACAATTAAATCCACAGGGTGCCAATAACTAGATTTGGCACATTTAACAATAAACATTGCCATATTGTAAAACTATTGAACTTTTGACCCAAAAAAACCTCTTAAGTTTTTATGAGGATAGATAATGAGGAGCCATAGGAAGTTTCTATTTGATCCCTTTATAAAAAGTATTTTTTTAAATTTAACCACATAAATGTAGTCTTAAGGGTGCCAATAACTGTACGGTTTATCCTATATATTCATTAAGAATCCTCTTAGTATCACAGATATCAGTTTTTAGTAAAGTAATATTATGATTATATAAATACACTTGTTTACTTTCTTTGATTTATATAATGTCGATTACGAAAGAATCACCATGAAAACAAATTTAAATCTAATTCAGTTACATATCCAATTATTTATATGGAAGCTTTGTTTGGTTTGTTTTTGTTCAAATGTAATCAATACCAACAATAAACACTAAGTAATTAATAAACACATTTGGTTACTTCTGTTTATGATTATAATTACCAATCATATTTTCCCAACCTTCAAAGGGCCACTAACCTAACCTTATGTAAGAATTATTAAAATACTTCTTAGTTATAACCAATATATAATTGATTTCTTAACCTCCTGGGATATTTTTATTATATGGGTATAGTTACTGTTAACAGTGATTGGAGCAATCACCAGGACAATCACAGAAATAACATTTATTGCTTCATCTTCAACATTTCGGCTATGTCACCATTTTCAAGTCTAAAATTGGTTTAATCAATTAAACATTATTAAATAACAAAAGTTCAAGAATAGTAAAAAATTGTGAAATTAAAATTAAAATTTCTTTTAGAAAAAAGATTTTTTACTATTTTGATTTATTATTGTTGAACTTTTGTTATTTAATAATGCTTAATTGATTAAACCAATTTTAGACTTGAAAATGGCGAAATAGCCGAAACGTTGATGAAGCAATAAATGTTATTTGTATGATTGTCCTTGTGATTGCTCCAATACTGTTAACAGCAACTATACCCATATAATTATTAAAATAATTTGTTGTTGATTTTATGAAAATATCAGTTACGGCTTATAACTTTTCAACAATAATTTGAACTAACTAAAATTAGGTTTAATCCCGAAAATTTGATCAAATTTAAATATAGCTATTAATTCGGCTTCGTAAGGTTCACCCCAACCTGATGAAAGAGGTTAAATTCATATCAATATACTGCAGATGATATTACATTTGCAGGTATATGAAAATGGCCAAAATATTAAGATGTCTTCTATTTCAGAAACCTAGAGGAACAGAATTCCATTGGGTTTGTAAGCTGTAATTTATTTTCTCAAACGGTTTATCCTAGTTAAAATATAGGTCATTATATTCCCAATATAAGTGGTTAAAAAGCTATACTGATACTTGGCTGAATTTTCTTACCTTATTGCGTCTAGAACTATTACTTTGAAGAATTAAACACTAGTAACCAAAACTATATCTTTTCCCTCGCTTTTCTAGATTCTATTTTTTAAAAACTAAAAAATATAGGGAATATAATGATAAGAAAATTCGTGTAGGTAGAATATAAAAAAATTAGAGATATGACCAAGCCATGGGACTTTTGAATTAACACCAAGAATAGTTATTTATTATACAAGTGACGAAAGTAGATCATTTTACAACTCGAGTGAAACGTTTACCCACACGAGTGACGCGAGTGTGGTAATTTCACGAGAGTTGTAAATTCTACTTTTTTCACGAGTGTAATATTAAATTTTTTCTGTAATCGTGTAATACATGATCAGATCTAACCAGAATATGAACAAAATTAGGATGTTGTGAAGATTATGGTATGTTGTTGGTAGGTTATAAGCATGGTTGTGAAGTAGTGCAGTTATAAACAAGTGCAGGTTATAAACAAGGTAGGTAATTATTATTATATTTAAATTTTAAAATATATTGATTATTTCCACCAATAATTCATTCACATTTCAATTTATTTTGTTAAAATAAATTCTTACAATGTTAAGAAACATTTAAAAGCATTTAATTTCCAACTTCAAATTATTTTTTAATTTATACTTATTACTAATTAAGAAGGCAATTCACTTTCTTCACTCTATTGCAAAATGTTTCACTTTCTTCACTCATTTCAGTTTAGTAATGTTACCATTATTCAACGATTACGATTAAGAAAAAAAAAGTTTCTTTAACTATAAGGCTGTAAATCAGATAATTGGAAGTTAAGTACATTTGCTTGCTAAAAGAAAAATTCTGCCGAAATGTATACTTGACCAGAAACACTTCAAAATTCACATTGTATACTACACTAAAAAGTAAAAAAAAATGGAACCCCCATGCAGGCAGGAGTGCTTTACTTAAATAGGATGGAAAACATATTTTTTACATTAAAAATCCTAAATAATTGTAAAAGATAAAAAACTTTTTGCCTCTAATAAGGGCTTATAATTTTAAATCCTGGCCTAAATATATAAATATATGTTTTTATTTAAATTTTAGATTACTAGTTCTGGAAGTTTGAGGCCGATTTTATGTGTAGAAAATAGTTGTATATGTGACAATCATCCAGATAAAGATGGGGATTCAGCTCATCGCACTGCTCAGTGGTTCCGAAGTGAGGTATGGTAGTTCCTCTTGGTATATCACGTTTTTTTCAGCTTCATTATATTCTTTGTTTTGATTAAAATTTTTGAAAGTGTCTTTACACTCTAAGAACAATTCGATGTGAAGGCTGTTCGTAGAGTTTAAAGGCACCTTAAGTATTAAAATTATTTTTTTGGTACTTTCTCTTGAAGGTTTTTCTTTTTTTAAATTAACACTTCAATTAAAACATTACAGGTTGTGTAAGAAGTTTGGAACTCCCATAATATTTTACAATAGGCATTCATTTAGTATAGCAGTTTTACTATTTATTAAAATAAAAGCATCAGGCAGAGTCAGCAGATTGAGCACAAAGATTTTCTGGCATATTCTCAGAGAAAATTAATTTTTTTGTGATATGGCCATAGATAATATTAGGCAGCCCGTGCGAACATTTCAATACCTATTCATTCTGTTTCAAAATAGAAATTATCACCAGTATCTTATCGAAAAGTCATTATTACATCAAATCAATAATATTTATAACCTGCTTTAAACTATTATATTTAAGCAGGGTTTGAAATTGATAATTACTAAAATAAAAATCAAATCCGATCAAAATTTGTATCTGGAATTTTAAAAATCAGTTGATGATTTTTATTAAGAGTGATTTTTATTTTTTGATCTATAGTGAAAAAAATCATAACCTGATAATTATTTTTGAATTAAATTTTTTTGGTTAACAATAATAATCATTTTCGACTAATACTTTTATAAATAAGAAATATAAATTTTTAGTTTATTATTGTGATGTTCCGAAGAATACACTACTTTTTTTACACTACTTGACATTACATTTAAGATGCGTAGAATCCGAAAAATGAATAAAAAAATTCGTCCGTCCGCTGTACGCCAATTTAAAACTACATTCCCAATTTTAATACAATTTTGCACAAAGGTTCAAGCTCATCCGGGGACAATCCTAGTACCTCTTTATCGTGATCTGCCAATTTGATTCAAAGACAATTACCTGATTTGAGGGGCCATAATTCGGTCATTAAAGAAGTTAAGGTCAAGCAAAATAGCACCAGGTTTGGAATCCACATGTTATAATAAATTAATTTGCTTTTAAAAGGTGATTTTTATTTTCTGATCAATATTTTTTTAATCAAAAGTTAATCATTATTATTTATTTAATATCGTATCACTCGGTGAGTGGTTATTATTTTTAATCCAATTAATAAATATCAAAGATTGATTTAAATTTTTATTTATAAATCAAGAATGATTTTAAAATTAAAAATCAGAAATAATAATTATAAGATGATATGTTGGAAAAAATAATTATCGATATCAAACCCTATATTTAAGTGAAACAAATCATATGTTTTGATGGAACCGAATGTTAGATTTTATTATAATTACTTACCATTTATAAGCGCCTAAAATTATTGGGTCGTTGTCAATGTCGCTTACAACAATCGAATTATCCCCGTTTAAGATTTCTTTATATTTTCCAGGATATTAGCCCTGAATTTTTCATAAAAACGTCTTCCATTTTTTCTTTCCAAGCTTTTCCAACATGGCCTTGGATGCAGTTTATATTTTTATTTACTAAAAAGTGAGGTGGAAAGTCGGGAACCTAAGTAATCATTAATTCAAAGAAGAATAAGAACTTATTTTTGGACGAATAATCTCGATCGAAATTGGGAATCTTAGCTCCCATTATATTTCTAAATGTAATTTTTACTTTATCAGATCATCAAAATATGCAAACATGTGCAGTTATGCAGTACTATTATTATTTTATCATCATATAATACATAATAAAATAATAATTATAAATAATAAAACTTGGCCAATCAGATCTGCGTACTCTAATTCGTAATCAGATCTGGCCAGCTATTTTAAAGAAGCACACAAAATGTTCAATTGCATAAAAATATGGACCCTGCTCATGAGATACGCATATTACCCAGTATAACGTCAAGTTTAAGTGACTGACCCTTTCTACCGCCATCGGTACCTACTGGCTACCTTCCTATACCAGGCCATCAGAACTCAGCGACCCTCCTATATCCTACAGAGCCTACAATTTAAATCCCACCCAACAAGAACCCGTGTGTCCGACCTCTATTCTCCACTCCACCAAACAACTTCCTTTGAAAAATCCCTAATAATACAAGCCATCTACCTCTAGAATTCTATCCAATATTCAGTACCCTTCCAACATTCGATATGCTCCGTCATTTTCCCTCATCTTCCAAGTTCCTATTCGATTCCCAATCCAATTGATCTCCGTAGACACATACGAATTCTCTCAAAGCTGTTTATTTATCTATTTTTTTCCTTACATATTTTTTTTATTGTAATCATTTTCTTAGTATTTATGATGCTTGCTTGTTTATAGATTTTCTATCTTTGTTTTCATTTTTATTTCCACCTCGGATAACATCATTTTTTTTTTTTTTTCCAAATATTTAAATTAATGTATGGAAACACTTGCATATTCACTTTATTTTTACTTACAATTTATTCTAAAGAAATGTCAGTTCCAGGATAATAAAGCTATTTTTCATTCTATAAGATTTCAAGAAATATATGAAATTCCATTTCTTTCTTTCCTATTCTCGTAACTAAGACTTTTGTTAAATTAACTATCTTTGAAAATGTAGAACAATAGAAGAGATACTATATAAGATTATAATTTGTGTATTAAATTTTATTGATTGCTACAATTTTCAGGACGTCCTAAAGGCTACGCACATAGTGATTGAAAATGATGATTCTGCCCTTCCCAACAATGCTTCATGGTTGGCTTCAGCTAGTCAGCCGGTTCTCCCCGTTAGGTGCAAGGTACGTAATCTTTATTGTGTTGAGTCAAATTTTGTAGTACAGTATTATTATTTTTCCTAAACATATCGATGTATGAGATGAACATGAACATTTCTCTCATCAAGAGCTTATAATCTTAATGAGCAATGCCCAAATTTCGTATAGTATAAAAATCCAAAGCGGTGCTGTAACTTGCATTGAAAAATCCCAAAATGTGCATAAACGTGCATTTATGAACCTAATTAAATGCCAACTTAAAAGATAGGATAGTTTTTATCTTGATTATTGACCACAATATTTCTTTTATTGCGAATTATTGCAAATACAGTAGGTCGTGTTTCGATTTATTAACATGGCGTCATATGTCGATTTTAATCTGTCATATGTCGAATCTGTTTGTCTTAGCAAAAGACAGATTAACCAAAATCATTGTGCACATTGTGCATGACACAGCCAGACACATGTGGGTTTCGACATTCTGTGTTGTGTCCAGACACAACACAGCCATATGTGGTGTTGGCAGTTATGTGGCAGTTTCAATAACAGAAAAACTTTAACATTAAAGGAAATATAGAACAAAATTAGCACTTTCTTGAAAATTTTAACATTATATCAATATTAAGACTCGAGATCTGCAGTGTCCGCCCAAATAAGGAACCCTATATACTTCAGAGGGTGTTGAAAATGGGGAATGAACAATTAATTTTGCTGCAACTTTGTCGAGTCATGCATCGTTTTTGATGGTTTCTGTGATTATGAATCCTATAAGCTCATTCCAAACTGTCAGCAGATAATAAGTTATTAGAATATTAGTTAAAAAAACTATATTTGGAGTACAACTTAAGGACTACTGTGATGGTCCCATAAGATCTAGAAGTTTAGAAAATACGGAAGATTCATAGAGACTTTTTTTGTAAGACCTTTCTTCCAGTTCAACCTCCCTTAATTTATCCCCCCCTCCCCACCACACCCTAATTTGGCTGAACTCTGCACTTCTCCAATCTTACTACTGTTACTAAGTGAAAACCAAAATATCATGAGGGCACAATTTTTTCAGCATATTTCTTTTTATCCTGAACTATGAGCGGTGATAAAATCTTATTGAAAACATGTACATTTGGAGTCAATTCATCATTTTGTCGACTGGAATGCTCATCATACATAGTAATAAAACCATTTTTCATAACTACATACAATAAGAACAATAAGAACACTTCAAACTTGTTATTTTCGGTTTATAATCAGTCTATTCAGCTCTTCTTTTTTGTTTTATGTCTGTTTTTATTCGTTCACTCATATTGCATTAAATTAAATTGCATTAATTTAATTACGTAGTGTAACCTAAAATCGGTGTAACCTACTACCTACCTACTGCACCTACCCCCTATTTTTGGCCTCATCCAATTTCCGTCACCGATAATTAGCTTTTACCCTTAGAGCCGTGGCTATGCTCGATTTTTTTTTTTTTTTTTTTTTTTTTTTATTATTAAGATTCAAGTAGTCCTTTTTACTCTTTCGATCTAATCGGCAATTTTTATACTGCCTAACACTCCGCTCTCGTTGAATTTGTATGCTTTCGAGGTATGATAACTCAAGCCATAAATTAGGGTTAAGGGGGTGGGTAAGGGCGGTTACACCGATTTTTAATATTATTCCCGCACCTACCCCCCTATTTTTGGCCTCAAAAATATCAACTATAACTTTATATTAACTATAATTTATTAATAACTTATATTAATAATATTAATTAATATTATCAACTATAACTGAATTAGTTTTGATATTTCGAATTTTTATTCCCAATGAATGAAAATTCCGATAATTTTTATATCTCGATAATTAGTATTTTACTCTCTGTCCCTTGAAAATACGCATTATTGGGATTTTGCTGAACATTAAAAATGACTCACCTAATAGATGGGTGCTCCAGAGCCTCAGAGACTTTGACCTTGAGATGGGCCAACCGGTGGACGATGCAGGTGTCGATGACCTTGTTGATGGTTACCATGGCAGTGAACTGGAGGTCGTGGACCCCGTGGATGAGGGAGAGGCAGGTCTTGAGCAGGAGGCAGCAAGCAGCGGACAGCTCCCGCCGCCGGCCCTCCTCGTCCAGGCCTCCGAAACCCACAACACAGAATGTCACATGGGTGTCCAGAATGTCACATGGGTCACACATGTGTGGCCAGACACACCAGAATGACACATATAAAAAAGAACTAATAAAGAATATATTTGGAACAGGGCTTAGTCCAATCCAAATAGACAGCAAAAATGTACCAAATTAATCTTTTGCCATAATACTCTGAAGCATTCGAGGATTGCGTTCCGATTGTTGTCATGTCAAATCAACTACTTCGACAACTGGTAATCCTGGTTTCATGGTTACTTAAAGAGGGTTGGTATAGCTTCCCTCTAGGTTAAGGTTCTTTTACCTTTTGATAAAGATTTAATTCATTGCAGTTACGACTAAGCTTGAACTGATAAAAATATTTCAAGGTATAATGGAACCCATCCTCTATTTACAGAAATGTTCATCTTATTCCCTAATACAAAAGGAAAGAAAAAGTTCAAATGTGCATTATAGCCTCAAACATTCCAAATAATAAATTCTAGTATTCTACCCCAGTAAAACCCCACCTAGCTTAGAAGGTGATGAAGGGGAGGAAAAGAAAAATGGTTAACACATTAGTTAACAATGCCAACGTCATATTCTCTAGCTGAACCAGGTGGCCAGAGGGTTTTGGGTCATCATTGAGCCGGTACAGCCCCAGGCTGTAATCGGCCACCAGAGTCGCCAAAGAGTTTGTTAACCCGCAAAGCACCAGTTTAAAGGGCTGTTACCTTTCATTTCGTTAATATTTTTTTTTTACTTTCACTTACCTATATATGAAATATATAGTAAGTGGAAGTATTGCGATCGTGAAAAATTTCGACTTCCGGTTTTCAACGGAAATACACGTTTTGGGGTCCCCTGAGTCGAAATGACCAAGTCCCGCGAAATGGTCTGTGTGTGTGTGTGTGTGTGTGTCTGTGTGTCTGTGTGTGTGTGTCTGTGTGTCTGTGTGAACAGACTAGCTCAAAAACTATAAACCGTGCGATCCTGAAATTGGGTATTTAGTGTAAGTATATGCCCGCGATGTGACAGCATAAATTTCATCAAAATTACTTAAAGGGAGGGGGTAATTTACTTAATAACTTTTTAGGTTTTTTTCGATTTTCTCAAAAACGGCTCTAACGATTTTGATTAAACTGAGTATTTTATCTATGTATATGCCCGAGATATGACTGTAAAAATTTCATCAAAATTGATTAACCGGAGGGGGGACTTTACTTAATAAATTTTGTAACATTTTCACGCGTTTTTTTTATTTACTCAAAAAAGGCTTTAACGATTTTGATCAAACTGGGTATTTGATGTATGCATAAGCCAAAGATGTGATAGCCAACATTTCGCCAAAATTGACCAACCGGAGGGGGGACTTTACTTAATAAATTTTGTATCATTTTCACGTGTTTTTTTTATTTACTCAAAAACGGCTTTAAAGATTTTGATCAAACTGGGTATTTGATGTATGTATATGCCAAAGATGTGATAGCCAACATTTCATCAAAATTGATTAACCGGAGGGGGACTTTACTTAATAAATTTTGTAACATTTTCAAGTGTTTTTTTTATTTACTCAAAGAAGGCTTTCACGATTTTGATCAAACTGGGTATTTGATGTATGCATAAGCCAAAGATGTGATAGCCAACATTTCACCAAAATAGACCAACCGGAGGGGGGACTTTACTTAATAAATTTTGTATCATTTTCACGTGTTTTTTTTTTAATTCAAAAACGGCTTAAACTATTTTGATCAAACTGGGTATTTGATGTATTTATATGCCAAAGATGTGATAGCTAACATTTCATCAAAATTGGTCTAACGAAGGGGACCACAACAACGCATTAATTTCTAATCTAAGTAAATTGGTAAGTGAAAGTTGTGTGTTGGGCGCACGCACCAGATTTTTTTATATTTCATATAACTGTTATAAAAATAAATTAAGAATTTGTAAGAATGATCTATTAAATTTATAACTTAACAATCCTGAATGAATTTGATGAAAGTGAAACTAATTGTGGGTATGGGAATTTTCATTTAAAAAATCATCATCAAATTACTGTAACACATCATTATTTTTTTCTTTATAAGTTTTATTTTTAAAAAACATTATGTATAATAAAAACTATAAAACATAAAAATAATAATATATAACAAATAAAAATAATTAATACAAATAACAATAAACGATTACAATTACAACACATAAAGGAATTGTATTCTTATACGTAATTATTTTAAACTAACTATAATTATACTATTTATAATTTTTTTGTGACAAGAAATCATTCAAATTTATAAATACAAAACATAAAAAAAAATAATAACTAATATATATACAATATTGAAAAAACAATATATATAATACAAAAAAAAAAAAAAAAAAAAAAATATATATATATATATATATATATATATATATATATAATACAAATTTACATTTTCAAATGAAATTCCCGGAAGCAAGGGTCAATGCAAAGACCGGGTTGCCCTGGACAATCGGGACAAATCACAATTGTAGTTACCCGACGATTTTTGGTAGAACATACCCTGCAATTCTTTTGCTTCCGTGTATCCACTATAATTTTGCTTCCGTGTATCCTAATCCACTCTAACTGGATAATGTAATATAATAATAAAATATAATATAAGCAGTGAGAATAGTTTTAAAATCAGATATTATAAGCAAAATGAAAAAATAGAATTGTTAAAAAAAAAAAGTTAATTATAAAATATTTACTTTTTTTAGATGGCTGTCGACTGGCATTCCTCTTCTTAGGTCCCATTTTCAATTAAATTAAATACAAATTATAATTAAAACACTTAAATTAACAAATATTGAGAGAAATCTTTAAAAATTCACAACTTCGGCTATAATGCAGCTATCCAGAAACCAAAAACGCCGAAATGACCGTCATGGACCAGTGCAAGTGGCTGACTAACTAAAGTGAACTAAACCTGGCCATCGCTTTTAAGTGGAAAAGGTAAAATATACCTGAGTGCAGCCCTGGGCTGTAGTTGGCCACCTGGGCTCGCCGCTGGGTACAGCTCAGGGCTGTACTTGGCGTTGAATGTGTAAGAATAATAATCTTCTCTGATTAATAATCATCCCAAGATTTATCAAAAAACTCCGTTTAAACGGGACTTTTGACCATTGCAATCGTGCATGGTGGTTAAAAAGCGAAGCAACGTTTAGTTCCAAACTTCATTCCAAAAATTTAATCGTGTAAACAGGCATTTATATCTTCATACAACTTACTAATAAAAAAGTGGGAGTGGGATAGGTCACTTAAGGCATAGAGTTGCTGTGCTAAAAATTCCGAATTCAAATTTGGCTTGGCAGGAATATTTAATGTCCTGCCACAGTTCGTCTCGTGGGCCGAGACCCTTCTGGGGCACAGCCAGCCTCTATAAATTGGGCACTCTTAATTGAATATTTAAGGGGGAAAATCCTGGCGGTTGAGCGTGATCGCATTCAAAACCTAAAGCGTGACCACAGACCTAGCAACAGAACTTCATTACCCAGTACTGGACCCAAGGGCCCTGATGGGTTATTTTTTTGTAGTTTTTTTTTTTTTTTTTAATAAATCATACATCAATCATTGAATAAAAAAAATGGATCACTATTCTACCCAGGAACATAATGAATAAAATTATTAATCAAAATTTATTAAATCCTGTTAATTACACATTTATTCAATACTAGCTGTATATACCAGTTTCACCCGGAGAATTTCATTTTTTAAATCTATAAAGTAAGATTTTTATCGACTCAAATGGCCGATTTCGTAAATACCAAGGTAAAGCCAGATCATTACGATTTTTATAACAACAAAGAATATCAGCTGAAGTTATGCAATTTTAATTTGGACTGGTGGTATAAAAGAACCACTGAGCGAAATTTGGAGAATTTAGGACTAACGGTATGGATTTCTATAAAGAACAAACTAATAAACAAACAAACAGAATTTCATCTTTATTTGTATAGATTTTAGATTTATTATTTATGATTTTATGGTATTATTGTTGTATGATTTTAATGTTTATTGTTTTAGAATACAAGCGCAGAACTTCATAAGTCAAGATTCGGTTCCGGAGGTCGAGGTCGTTGCATCAAGCTCGGAAATAGTTGGTATACCCCGAGTGAATTTGAAGCTCTTTGTGGAAGGGCATCGAGTAAAGATTGGAAGAGGAGCATAAGGTATTATTAAACTTGATTTAACGTCTATTTATTTAAAATCGATTTGTTAGGTCGGGTGAACATTTTTATTTTCAATCTTTATTTTTACAGCCTAATTTTTATTGGCTTATAAAAATTGAATATTCATGCTTAAATATTTTAATTTGTAAAACTATTGTGGGTTTAAATAATTTTTATTAAAAGAAAATAACACTTCAAATGTCAGGTAAATGTTAAAAACTGAAATAAGCAAAAAGGTTACGAAAAGTATCAACTTGTGACGATACAATAACACTAAAATAATCATATGATTCGAGCTTTGGAGCAAGACTAACTCTCCAGTCCGACGCTCTTTAGATTTTATCTAAATTAGAACAGTCGAAAAATCTACTAGAACAGTTTGTTCCAACATTAAGTGTCTAGAAATCTTTACAATCATATTTTTTTTTTTGTTTCATGTTCTATCATATAATGTGCAATAATTTAACTTATTCAAGCAAACTTTGTGATCATAGGTTTGGTGGCAGAAGCTTACAGTCCTTGATAGATGGTGGTATTCTCACCCCTCATGCCACAAGTTGTACATGTTCTGCCTGCTGTGATGATGAACGTGCGGTAAGAATATACTAGAAGTGTGAAAATTAAATACTAAAGATTAATTAAATATGAGAATTATTTTGATTTGATACGTATTATTAACCCTCCAAAGCCAAGTGCGACTTTAAAATCACTCTAAAACGCTAACCATCTTACCATCCCTCTTTCTTTTTCATTATGTATTAGGCTATCACAGTCAGCTGTGTACCAAAAGTGTTTTTTTTACAGTGCTTATATCAGTATACCTTGAAGTTGTTTATCATACTTATAATTATATATCATACTCATAATTAACGTCGATCTCAATATTTCGTAAGCCTTCTGAAATGTTTACATTATTTTTAACTATTCCTGTTTTCCTACATCCCTATGGGGTCAAAGCTCTGAAAATTTTGTTTGATAAAAATATTTGTAGCTGCTTAACTTAGGTTTAAATTCCGTGTGATTTATACGTCACACTCGTACTGAGAACTACTTTTTCGAATTCATATATTCCTTTTAGTTTTTCAATACAGAAAATTTTGCCATCACTTTTGAAACAACAGATAATGGCTAATTTATATTATGAAATGATTTATAGAATTATTTTATGAAACTGTACAATTTTTTTCTTTTTTAATAACTTTATTTATATATCTACGCCTGTCAAAAAAAAAAAAAAAAAAAAAAAAGAACGCAGCAATAAGCTGTTGGGACAGAAGTTAAACAGGCACAAGGGAGTTCAGCACCTCCTGACTTGAAATTCTATCAGATTTTACATTAGATCTTTTAGCCAGCTGCTTTTCAAACTTCTGGTGTGCTCAGGCATGTCCGATGTCGCCATATTCTGTATAAGTTTGTTGTAATGTCCTTTGAGTTTGTCATGAAATCTTTTGTATGAATAAATTCTTGGACGGTAGATATATGTAAATCTATGTGAATGGTTTAGTTGCTAACGTGCCATTGTAAACGTTTAATTAATCTTAACTATACAAATTTAAACATAAAAAACAAACTGCGGTAAATGAGTGTGTATGTATGAATTATACAGACTTCATATATATATATATATATATATATATATATAAATATGAATCATGCAAAATAATCGAACAGATTTCTTATCGCAGGTAAAACTTATATTGGTACTGTAAATAAAGTTAGAATCCCAATGGAAATCTATCTAATTCTAATTACCTATAATTAACTAAATACCTTCACAGGATGTCACCAAGATTGGTATTTTCTAAAATTAATTTTCTCATGTTTTAATACTACACGCTTCTGAATATGAAAAATTAAAAAAAAGAAAGTGTATAATTTTCGAAAAATAGTTGTAGATTTTGGAGGGCTAAAATTGGTAACAATGAAATTTACATAGCTTTTGTTAATTTTTTATTTGAATAAAAAATAGCTTTTAATTTTTTTATTCATTAGTGTTTTTATTCTTTTGTCTATCTTTGTTTTGATTGAATTTTGGCTTCCTAATATTTTAAGATTCCTGTTTAATGATGTCTATAATGAATATACTTAGTCTTAATTATTTTGTAGGTGGGGCCTATCCGTCTTTTCACACCATATAAGCGAAAAAGGAGGAAAGAGAATGCAGATGGAAGCCTGAGAAAAGTTAAAAGAGACCCGAGTAACGGAGTTAACGGAGATGAGAGCTGCGATTCTAATGGTACAGAATTTGCTAATATTTCAAATTTATCTTTTTTCTCCTCTTTTATCATTAAACTTTACACAAATTATATAAATTTTAAACTTAAAATTCATAGGATTGGATAGCTCTCAAGAAGTTGGGACGAACAACACCGGTGGCAATGGAGGTTCTAATACTAACGATAATGGCCATCAGATGTCGGAAGATGGCAGTTCATCTTTTCCCGGACCGCTTTCTGAATTGATAGCCCGTCTCGACAAGACGTCTAGCACGCTCTTGAAAATGGCATTCCAATTACGCAAAGACGTGGATGAAATAAAGGAGCAGTGGAAGACGGAGAGGAACCATTTGCATTTAGAACATAAAAGGGACAAAGAGCAGGCTGTACTTACAGCGCGAGTAGAGACTCAAGTTGCTTGTTCAAGGTAATTTACTGAAAGAAATTGTCAGATTTCATAGTAATTTAAATTTTTTTTTTTCTTAACTTACTCTAACCTTAAAACATAATTTAAAAGGCTGAAAGTCGAGTGATATTTTTTTTTCTTGCTTTTTTAATCTGGTTTTTTTTTTCTCCGACTCTGTGCACCGCGACCTCTTGGGTCTATTGTGCGCCTGATTCTGCCTGAGTTCTAAATTGCTATATTTAGAGCGTCAGTGAATTTAAGCAGACTTGTCGGGTTGACTAGATCGTTAGAACTTGGGTCAGGTATGTTCACCTTGCCAAAGGTACTGAATCTTAGTCTAGCAAGTCTTTCACACCAGCTCACAATGTGGTAAGCTGTTTCTTCCTCCCTTCCACAGAATCTACAGATGGGTGAGTCTGCGAGTTTGAGCTTATGCATGTGTTTATTAAGCTTACAGTGTCCCGCAAGATCGCTGTAATGCTTTTGAGTGCTTTCCTGTCCAAGTTCAGTAGAGTATCACTTCTTTTGACAGAGTAGCCTTTTAAGAAGAATTTGGAGTGATACTATGTTTTGTCATTCCATTTCTGTTTTTTAATTGCACCAGAGATTTCCCATTTCATTCTTTTGGCGTAGCTTAGGCTTATGCCAATTACTGGTTCAGGGGTCATGGGTCTTTTGGCTGCACCTTTCCTTGCAAGGCCATCAGCTTTTTCATTTCCTTGGATGCCAGTGTGTCCGGGCACCCATTCCACTCTAACTCTATTACTTTCAGCTAGTTTGTTGAGCGAAATTTTGCAGTCCTTGACAATAACATTATTATTTAATGCTCCAATAGCTGCTTGGCTGTCAGTAAAGATGGTTATATATTTATTTACTGTATTTTCCGCCAGCGGCTCCGAAGGGCACTTGTAAATTGCTAGCACTTCTGATTGAAAGACTGTAGCATATTTACCAAGTGAGATTGATAACCTTTTTGTGGGTTTGTCCTCTCTCCAGATTCCTGCTCCAGATCCAGTCTTGGTGAGTGAGCCATCCGTATAGCAGTTGATTCCTTTATGTTTTTTGTGTGGTTTCAACTTCTTTATTATTGTTTGATAGTTAGCATCCAGGATTTCACGAATTTGTAGGTCAGAGTGCATGGACAGCACTTGATCTTTCTCGATCTTCCCGTATATCTCCCAATGGACATCCCTAGAATTTATTCTAGGTGAGTTGTTTTGTTTTACAATCCTGTATGAGGATTTCATAACCTGAACCTCCACTTCTATCTGCAGTGGTGCTAGATTTAGCATCACTTCCATAGCAGCTGTTGGAGTACTTTTCATTGCTCCTGTTATCATGAGGCATGCAAGCCTCTGTAGGTTGCTTAGCAGGATTTTGTTTTTTCCCCTACTCGCTTTGTGCCATCAAAGCAGGGCTGAGTATAGAACCATTGGTCTTATTGCAGTTAGATACAGCCAATAGACCATTTTAGGTTTTAATCCCCATTTCCTACCTATTGCTCTTTTACAGGCCCATAGGCATTTTAGGATTTTATTGGTTGTTGTTTCAACATGTTTGGTCCAGTTAAGTTTATGATCCAGTATTACACCCAGATGTTTTACTTCTTTAGAGGGTGTAAGCTGGTATCCATTTATTTCTGGCAGTTTAATGTTTATTTTTTTCTTTTGTGTAAAGATAGAAGTGTGTATTTTTTTGTGGGTTTATGTTCAACCCATTTTCTTTGCACCAGTTTTGTAGGATTTTTGTTGCATTTATAAGCAAGTCAGATAGTACGCTTTGATGTTTTCCTTCAATTAAAATTGCAAGGTCATCAGCTTACCCTTGTGTATAGAAGCCTGCGTTGTTT
Organism: Aelia acuminata; assembly: GCA_911387785.2. Classification (NCBI taxonomy): domain Eukaryota; kingdom Metazoa; phylum Arthropoda; class Insecta; order Hemiptera; family Pentatomidae; genus Aelia; species Aelia acuminata. The sequence goes on from OU426978.1 coordinate 223,146,497, forward strand.
AGTTTGACTAGCAGGGAATCCACTACTAGGCACCACAGTAATGGCGAGATCACACCTCCTTGTTGGCAACCTCCTTGTTATAATTGTTTTATCCACAGTTTGGCATGTCCCAGTTCTGTGACCAAAATCCTTTCCTCCAGCATTCTTTCTACTCATCTGGAGGAGATTTTGTCTATATTTCTATTTCTTATAGCGTCCTTGATGACTTTATATGGTGTTTTGTCAAATGCACCTTCGATGTCAACAAAAGTGCCAATTGTTATTTCTTTTTGGTTCAAAGATTTTTCAATCCTTTAAATCCTGCACCAAATTATGCAGTGCTACCTCACAGGATTTTCCTGCTTAGTAAGCAAATTGCCTTTCATGTATCGGGTTTGTTTCCGATATCTGTTTTCTCACATGTCTGTCAACTATCTTTTCTAGCATCTTCATTAGAAATGATGACAGACATAGGCTTTAGGATCATTATATGATTCTTTGCCTGGCTTTGGTATATACCTTACCTTGGATATTCTCCATTCAGTGGGTATATATCCTAGTGCTAGGCTGCCTCTTAATAATTTTAAGAGGTGAGGTCTTATGATATTCATTCCTTTCTGAATTAGAGCAGGAAATATACTATCCGCGCCAGCAGATTTGTACGGCTCCATACTGTTGACAGCCCATACCAAAGCACTGCTGGTGACTATTTGCTTTGCTTCCCTCCACATTGTTTCGTCGTTGGTTGACATGGTGTGTGTGTGGAGGTTAATCTGGTTACATTTATCTCATCATATTTATCTATTAGATTTATAATAATTCTACTAAGTATTTTTATGTTTTGATTTAATCAATGATTATCTGTTAGATAATTAATTTATAACTTTTAAACTATTTAATTAGACGACAAAAGATTCGACCACTGCTGGGAATTCCCAATCGAAAGCCCGGGATCGGGAATTGACCCAACCGAGAACATCGAGTCCTCTGCATCTACGTTGCAGCGCTCTTACCACTGAGCTAACTGTGGGGCCGTTTCCAACTGTGTTCGAATCTTCCTTTTCTGTGATCCCACCCACCAGCTCTCGCCACTTGTAGCGAAGTACCGGGGGGCTGAACATTATGCAGAGGACCTGGGTTCGATTCCCGGCCATGGTCAAATCTGTTATCTTCTAATTAAATAGTTTAAAAGTTATAAATTTACTATGTAACAGATAATCATTGATTAGATCACAACATACAATGTTTAAGTTGACGTATATCAACTAGATCCCTTTTGTCCGGACTTTTGTTCAGCCCCCGTGACCTGGTGGGTGGAATCACAGAAAAGGAAGATTCGAACACGGTTGGGGGCAGTCCCTCTGTTAGCTCAGTGGCAAGAGCATTGTAACGTAGATGCAGAGGACCTGGGTTTAATTCCTGGCCGTGGTCGAATCTTTTATCTTCTAATTAAATAGTTTATAAGTATTTTTAAATTGAGATCGAGCCAAATTAAAATATTTACTAATTCTTTACAACTTTGACCCTTTGGCGTCCCTCAACATTATACAGGGTGTCCAGAAAGAGTATTCCGGTTTTCGTTTTGAGATGCTGTTGTAAGAGGGCGGGGTGAGGATGACTGAAGGGGTGAGGATATAATTCTAGAACATGGTTTCAGCAAGACGGGGCCACTTGCCATACTCCAGACTTATCAATTGCTTCGGTAAACGAATTATTCCAAAACAAAGTGATTTCTCGTAGAGGCACCATTAGCTGGCCTCCCAGGAGTCCCGATCTCAGTCCTCTTGACTTCTTTCTGTGGGGATACCTGAAAAGTGGGGACACGAAAAGAAACCAACTAATCTAACGCAATTGAAGCAAAATATCAGAACAGAAATGAGGGCAATCTCAGGAACAATGTGTCAACGCGTTTTTAGAAATCTGCATTTGAGATTCGAGGAGTGCCAGCAGCGTTATGGTGGACACCTAGACAATATTGTTTTTTATAAATAAATTTCCAGTTCATTGCGTTTAAATACAACGTAAACATCCTACTTGATATTCTTTATTTGAGATTTTATTCAACTTTCAAACCCCAAATACTCTTTTTGGACACTCGTATATCAGGTGCCTTTACTTTCCATATCTGCCTGATAATGGTCAATATCGGGTTGCCGGTCATTTCCATTGCAGCCCACATCCTGTAATAGCTGTTTTGGGACTGGCGTCATTTAATGTTAACTACGCTTATTCAGAGTGTGGTTAATTTTACAACCTCATGATATTAAAAAATATTATAAAAAAAAAAAAAATTATTCATGAGCCATGCTAGTATATGTAGGTATGTTAATTCTGTTAAATCTTTGATCTTCGCCGATCCGTAATTTTTTTTCTTTCCATCTCTTCTAATTCTATTTTGGTTTTTTTGGCATTACAGCTGGAATCCTTTTCGTGGATCTGAGAAATTGTATAAAGTCGTAGGTATATGTACTGAATTTAGACGAAACCTCTGCTGCCATATCACGAGCATACGTCTATTTCAAATATTTAATTTCGTGAAAGGAAACAAACGCAAGTTTTAAAACAAATTAATTAAATTTCCTTTTCTGTTTGCTATTGAACTACTGGCCAAATAGATATTATCACTGCTTTATTCTACTTCAAATTCTTCAAATATTACCTATAATCCAAGTAGTATCCTTTCTACGTTATAATAATTGTTAACAAATTTAAACTTTTTCAGAGCGGTGTTTGATTCTGCTGTTCACGTTGTTGATCCTATTACAACAGTTGCACTACAACCTTCTGAGGATAACAATGATAATAAGAAGGTAAATTTTAATTTTTTTTTCTTATGTGTTTTATATATATAAACTTTATGGGTAAATGGTTGTACCAGGTGTGTAAATATGAAACCGGAATTCGCCAATGATAGGAGTTAGCAGTCAATATAATCTTCTTACTAATCCGTCAGTGTTGTTATCTGCTTTTGCCTACATGTAATAAAGAGATCCAATTGATACCAACATCAGTTTCATTCTATAACCGTGTTTTTAGTGGCGTTGAACATGTCGACTTTTGTGCCAACAAATCAAGATTTGCGGACAGCATTTATTTTCCGTTTCCTTCTGAAAAAAATTGGAGCATTATCACATAGGATGCTTGTTGAAGCTTACGGGGAGCATGCCCTAGGCAAATCTCAATGTTTCGATTGGTTCAAAAAATTAAAAGATGGATTTCAATAAAAGAAACAAAGACCGTGGAAAACCAAGAAAAACTTTGAAAACGCTGATTCGGAAGCGTTTGTTGGACAATTATTACATGTGACACTGTCTCCATTTGTTTGAAAGGCATAGAAAAGATCCAGAAGGTCGGAAAATGGGTACCTCACCAACTGAATGACAGGCAGCAGGAAGCTCGAAAAACCTCATGGCAAATGCTGCTCGCCAGGTACAGAAAAAAAGTCATTTCTTCATCAAGTTGTGACTGGTGATGAAAAGTGAATTTACTTCGAGAATCCTAAGCGTAAAAAATCCTGGGTAACTCCTGGTGAACCATCGGCATCGCTTGGGGAGGACGAAAATGCTCTGTGTCTGGTGTGATCACATGGGTGTTACCTACTATGAGCTGCTGAAACCTGGGGAAACTGGTAATACGGAACGCTACTTACAACAGATGATAAATTTGAATTAAGATTTGCGCCCAAAAGTCCCAAATATCAAGAAAGGACACACAAAGTGATCTTGCTCCATGACAACGCCCCATCACATTCGGCTAAACGGACCAAGGAAACGATCCAAGTGTTTAGTTGGTAAATTCTTCCGCATGCGGCTTATTCACCAGATTTGGCCCCATCCTATTACCACCTATTTGCATCGATGGGACACGCACTAGCTGAGCAGCGCTTCACTTCTTATGAAAATGTATGAAATTGGTTAAGTGATTGGTTTGACTCAGAAGAGGAAGCATTATTTTGGAGGGGAATCCTCAAATTGCATGAATGATGGGAAAAATGCATAGATAGCTAAGGACAGTACTTCGAATAAAAATGTATGTATCATTTTTACACCATCAACTCTTATTTGCTATTTGAAAAATTCCGGTTTCATATTTACACACCTGGTATTGTGAGTCGGTGAGATTGTGTGAGTCGGAAAGTCAAAAAGGTTGGATATACCAGAGACGATTAAAATAAACTTTTTTATACCATAATGAATAAATAATATTGTGTGAATTTATAGCATTTTTAAGTATGCTACATCTGAACCCTTTTCAAGTCACAAGAAATCTTTTCCAAATCAAATGCAACACTCTTCAACTCAATCGTTACCCTTTTTATTTAAATTGTAACCGTTTCCATTTATATTGTCACCCTCGTATAAATCCTTCAAGTTCCAACTTCACCCATTCCATAGCACCTTACATTTTATATACATATTTTTTTCAAGGGTCACAATTGAAAGGGCATTGGTTACAATTGAAATAGAAAGGGTGATGATTGAGTTGTAAAAGGCTAAGTTGGCTTTGGAAAGGATTACAACTCATATGGAAAGGTTACAGTTGACTTGAATAAGGTTCTAATAGACTTTGGAAATGCTAAATGTACATTTTTCATGCATAAAAAAGACTATATCATAAAATCATAGGTATTAAGTGCCCCCTCGATTTACTCAATTGTGACGAAACTTCTGCTGTCATATCGCGGACATATGTCTATTTCAATGATCTAATTTTGTGAAAGAAAACAAAAACAACTTTTAAAACAAATTAATTTATTAGTTAGGATTATGATTCAATTTTTGTTATTTTAAATGGCCAGACTCCGACTCCTGTTTAATATGCTATTTTCTTGTGGCTTAATTAAAATCCAATCCCTTATTAATACATAATTTATAATATCGTGCAAGGCTGCAGACAATTTTACAACATAAACTTACGCTGTCAAGTCACTCAAGGATAGCAACCTTTTCCTTCAGCCTTATTATAGGTGTTTTATCTTTAACCTCCTTTTTTTTCCATTTTGTGAACAATATTTAGACAAAAAACTTTAGTGGGTATGGACAATCTTTGACATGTTGTGGGCCAAACTTTAGTGTGCAAATACGTTCGCCAGCCTCTCTCAAAAGTATTGCATTTTAAAGTAGTGTTCATAATTTTTAGGGATAGGTATTGGACATGAAATAATACGACAATGTTATTGTAATACAATTTATTAAAATACCAAAATGAGATGGAAAAAAAAATAGTTAAAAAAAAAAAAACCTGTACCACTACAACCCATAAAGGGTCTTGGGTGCAATACTATGTAAGGAAGAGTACTGTTTCTTGGTCAGCGGTCGTGCAAGGAGGTGATTTGACGCGTGATCACGCTCAACCGCCAGGTTCTTTCCCCTTAATTTTTCAATTAAGGGTACCCACTTTATAGAGGCTGGGTTTGCCCCAGGAGGGTCTCTCGGCCCACGAGACGAACTGTGGCGAATAATAAAGATATCATAAGCCATGTCAGATTCGAACTCGGGACCTTGAGCACAGCAGTCCACTGCCTTACCAGTGGGCTACCCCGCTCCCCCCAGAAAAAAAAAAAAAAAAAAAAATAGTTACAATATTATAATTAAAATTTATTTTCTTCTAAATTTGGTTGGAAGATATTTACATTATAATTGATATTAAATTAGCATAAGTATCTTCCTTTTTCACCATAAATATTTATTTACAGCATAACATGTTGACGTTTCGGGGCTGTTTCCCCATTCTCAAAACCTGTACATTAATTTTTATATCTATTAACATTTAATAATCCAAACACTAGTTTAATAATTTAGATAAAATAAATTAAGTATAACTTACATAAATAATTTTTCAATCGTATGATTGATGGTCTTTTAATAAATATATCAATGTCATATGCTAAAATACATTGATGGCATTGATATATTTATTATAATATTTATTAAAAGACCATCAATCATACGATTGAAAAATTATTTATGTAAGTTATACTTAATTCATTTTATCTAAATTATTAAACTAGTGTTTGGATTATTAAATGTTAATAGATATAAAAATTAATGTACAAGTTTTGAGAATAGGGAAACAGCCCCGAAACGTCAACATGTTATGCTATAAATAAATATTTATGGTGAAAAAGGAAGATACTTTTGCTAATTTAATATCAATTATAATTAAAACGTGAAATTTGGAATTAGTACAAATCACAGAAGTTCAATAGGACACCAAAATCAATGATAAACTTGTGAACTTGAATTTGGGAAACTAAGCCAATCGATGTTTCCATTAATTTCACTGATACAAAGACGTAAGAATTTTCCAAATTATCATTAGTCAGCCTTGTATGATATTTTGATTATTTAATTGATTATATAACTTTCATCATTAAAAAGAACTATTCGCATTTATAAGTACTGCCAAATGCAGAAATCAATCTTCTTGCGAATTTTCTAAGCTGTGGAAAATGGTTTTCTTTGAGGTGTTTCTTGTAAATACCGTTCACCCTACATTGTAGGGTGAACATATGTAAATTATCGTTGTTCAATTGAAGCTTTACCGATACACTCTGAAGTTATGATGCCCTTATTGATCTTAATCTTCCTCATTTGGAGTGAGTATGAGTAAGTAGTGTAATATATATTTTTTATCGGGTTTTTCAAAATGTCTCGCGGGCCAGATCAAATCTTACAGTGGGCCATTTGTTGCCCACATGTGATCTATAGTTTAAAATATGTAACATAACTTCACGGTTAAAACAAAACTAAAAGATTACTATCAAAAAAATCAAAAACAGCCACTCAGTAGGCTTTGGTGGACTATCCTTGGGGTCAGTCTAGAGGAAGTTGGATTATCAAGATTGTAATCACATAACCAGTTTACTAAAATTTTGAACATTATGTCAACAAATACTGAAACAAAATATCAAGATAATGTCTCGAGAAGTGTTCTATAATAAAGAAAGTAAATTTTATAATAAAGTAAGAGAAATGGTAAAAATTAAAAGAACGGTTACTGGGAAAAGGTTATTGAGTTAAGGCTTTTTTTAGACTTATTGTTTTTTGTTTTTTTTTAGTTTAAAACCGATCTCAAAAATTTCCTCATGACAATATCTTCTTAAGCAATAAGTATATTATTCCAAAAAACAAAACAAAAACCTTATAACAAAATGAAATAAAAATAAATTAAATAACTGCTAGTGGCTCGTATATGAGCCAGCCGCGCGCTGGTCCCCGTGTGCTGATGGCTCGTACATGAGCCACCCTGTTTTTCCGCTTCACTGTTCCATACTTATTTACGAGCCTGGTATCTAGGGCTTTCTTTTGACGTTTTTTGGAATCTATAATATTTATCCATACCGCAAGAGGGCATTTGATTGTTTTTTTCCTCAGTATATTGCCTTGATACACGGTTGTTTTTCAGCTTTCTGTAAATAATATAACCTTTTGCCTGATATCAAACCTGTCTATACCTGCAATTTTAATAGTGAAATAGTTGTGATGGCAAAAAAAATATATAGTGAGGAGGAAGAGTTTTTGGAGCTCATAACGGGTGCTATTGATAGGGAAGCTTTTTAAATTTTAAAAAGTTCTTAACTCCACCAGTGCCGGTCCTTTGTCCGGATCAAAAACTGAGGATGAAGAACTTTGTGTAGTATTAATTAAGCTCACAAAAGATAAAAGATATGAGCGCTTGAATGGCATAAAAGTGCCTATCAACCCGCAATGGCGGACAACCTCATGGCCCACTAACTCCGCAGTTAAAGGGATAGTTGTGGAGAAAACTTGTTTCGAAATGAAAAAGGTGAGGAAGTTGCCTCCTAATACATCAAACCCCCTTTAGTATTGAGGATATTTCTTTTTTTTAAATTCTAATGGTAATGATACTGTTATGTTGAAATTAAAATGTTTTTCCTTCTTTTTTCTATAAACCTATCAAGCCTAAGAAAACACATTCAACCTTTTAAAAAAATTTACTACAATTATCAACATGATGTCGAAAAATAATGAAACAAAATACCGAAAAAATGTCTTGAGAAGTAGCTTTAGAAACCTTAACTGAACTTAGGCCTTCTTTAGCTGGCTTTTGTAAGCTTAAAACTTTTGTCAAAAATTTCCTTGTGGCAATATTCCCTTAAAAATATGTAGATTCATCTATAAAAAAAAAAAAAAAAAAAAAAAAAAAAAAAAGCCTTATAAACAAAATAAATGGAAATATGTTAAATAGTTCTTGTGAAAACTTATTTTTTTGAAATGAAAAAGGTGAGAATGTTGCCTCCTAATACATTGAATCCACTTAAGTGTTGAGAATATTTCTCTTTTTTTAATTCTGGAGGTAATGATACTGTTATTTCGAAATTAATATTGTTTTTTTTTTTTTTTTTTTTCAGTGTGCTAATTGTAACAGAGAAGCCTATGCTGAATGCTCCCTCTGCCGTAGAACTCCGTATTGTTCTACGTTCTGCCAAAGGAAAGACTGGTCTAGTCATCAAGTGGAATGTGTACGAAGCGCAACTAATGAGCAAGGCTCGATTATGTTGATCGTCGAAAGTGCCTCCGAGCCTGTCATGGGCGTCCAAGAATAATCTCAACAATGCATGTATGATCTCTTTCTGTTTATATACCTTATGTGTTATTCCTCATGTTCTCAATGTATATATTATATAATATATTTTATTTTAGTATTAAAAAGGCTTTTTTTTTCTTTTTATGTAGCTTCCTAACTGCTAATTTATTCCAGTAGAGCATTGCTAATCCCAATTGGGGTGAGAGCAGGTTAAAAATATGAAGATCCCAGGCCTAAAATATCAACTCGTTTGACCAAAATTTTCTTTCTGCTTATGGAGGGTATGCATGATGTCGAATCATTAAATGGGTATCTTTCACCCAAATCTAGTTGCCATCCGTTATCGCAGCCTCACAAAGATAGCTACGATCGCACTTTTCTTAACCACACGTTCTACAGGAATTTTTATATGTAGCAAAGTTGTAGAGCACAACAAAAAAACAAGAGATTTAATTAATACATCCTTCAGTCAGGTTGTGGGCACCAAACGTGTTATTTCGGGGAAACCTAACGCTTTTAAAGTGAAAGGCTACATGACAACTAAGTGAAAATAAAATATTAAAAACTAAAAAAATAGATGGTACTGTATACCAATTGTAATGTCTGGACTCAATAATAACAACACAATTGAGATAATACGTAAGGTAACAATGCATAAAAAATTGAGAAATATACAGAAGGAAGTTATACATACTAAAGATAATAATAATAATAAAAAATAAAAATAAATAACAATATAGATGTACATCGATAATGGCTGGTACCTATGAAATCAAAACTATGGGAAATATGCTATTATATGTGTCAAGATTGTAGCTAGTTTCTTTTCCCTTAACTTAAAAATTTAGAGATGTATAATACCAGGCATAAGTTCTTTCCGGTTTCACTAAAAGATGGCGCCACTGAACAGTCCGCTGCGGATGAATTTGATACTACGCCAGTTTGCTTATCAGACCTTATCCTATAATCCTACACGAGCTGAGTTTGCCAAACAATAGCGTCTGTTTTGTATAGTTCAGTAATCATGTCGTCATTTGTGCCTGGAAAAGAACATTTGCGGCACGCCCTGCTTTTCTTATTTAATCAAAAGAAAAAGGCTGTGGAATGTCATCGCTTGCTGGTGGAAACTTATGGTGAACACGCTCCGTCGATTAGAACATGTGAGACATGGTTTCGACAATTTAAGCAAGGAGATTTTAATGTGAAAGACAGTGCACGCTCTGGTAGGCCACAAAAGTGTGAAGACGAGGAATTGCAGGCGTTACTGGATGATGACCCAACCCAAACTCAACAGCAATTGGCAATTGCATTAAATGTGTCCCAAGAAACAATAAGCAGACGATTACGGCCAATGGAGAAGATCCACAAACTCGGTAAATGGGTCGCACTTGATTTGAACGAAAGGCAAATGGAAAATCGGAAAGTCACTTGTGAAATCCTCCTTCAATGTCACGAAAAAAAATCATTTCTGAGCCGAATTGTGACTGGTGACTAGAAATGGATTTATTTTGAAAATCCGAAACGGAAAAAATCGTGGCTGTCACCTGGCGAAGCCGGTCCTTCAACACCAAGGCCAAACAAGACTATGCTTCGGTAAGAAGACTATGCTTAGTGTATAGTCGAAACCGTTAACGCACAACGCTATTGTCAACAGATGATTAATTTAAATCACGCATAGATCCATAGGCGGCCAGAATGGGCCACAAGACTTTGCTAAGTGATTTTGTTACACGACAATGCACCGTCCCACACAGCTAAACCAGTGAAAGACACCTTGAAATCGCTTGGATGGGAGGTCCTTCCGCACCCGCCGTACTCCCCCGACCTGGCGCCATCTGACTATCACCTCTTCGCAGCAATGGGACACTCGCTCACAGCGCAGCACTTCAGCAATTTCGAAGAAGTTGGAAATTGGCTCAACGAATGGTTTGCCGCAAAAGACAAACAGTTTTTCTGGCAAGGAATTCATAATTTACCTACAAGATGGTCGAAGTGTGTAGAATCCGATGGCCAATATTTTGAATAAATAAAAAATTATTTTCCCTTGAAAATTATGTGTTTTCATTACCCCAAAAACCGGCAAAAACTTATGCATATACCTGGTAGACAGTTTTGTTTTCTTTTAGCCCTGATGAAGATCCAGAACAATGTGTACAAACAATCTCAGAATTATCTTCTCATCATTATTAGTAGGATATCATATGTCTCATAAGCCTGGAATTTAAGGTCTTTTTTTACAAGAAATCGATTCAGAAAATTGATTTTCAGATCTTAAGCCATTTCGAACAAAATTGGAGCAAACGATCATACTTACAAAGGAGGAATGTAATAAAAAAAAAACAAAAATGTAAAACTAATATAATAAAGAACACTGACCCGTACTGTTGAAAAATAAAAAATAGAATGTTGACAAAAGGAACATTTTTTTTAACAATTTTTAAAATATGTAAAATGATTATCAGGATTTTCAGTTAAAACTTTTTTATTTTGGAAAGCCAACATTTCGATCCAACTTTTGGATCTTCATCAGGGCTAAAAGAAAACAAAGTTGACTATAACACATCACTAAATTTTTAAGTTAAAGGAAAAGGAACTAGCTGCAATCTTGACTCATATAATACCATATTGCCCATAGTTTTGATTTCATAGGTACCAGCAATTATCGACGTACCTCTATATATATTTTTTTTTTTTTTTTTTTTTTTATTGCTTTTTATTATTTATTTTTTTGGGGGGGTCTTCAAGGCTTCCACCAAAGCCCTATACTGCCCATAATAACACCCATGGCACTGGGTGATACTTCTACGAAAGAAAAGCACCACCCAGGGCGGGACTCGAACCCACAGCTCCGGCATGGGAGTTCGGTGCTTTACCGCACAGCCACACTGGGCCCCATATTATTATTATCTTTAGTAGGGGAGAGCGGGGTTGGTTGGCAACAGTTTTCACTTTTTTTATTGTTGAGTGGTTCCTGTTAATATAATCCCAATAGGGCTGATACCACTGTAAACTCCAAGTATTAGAGTACTTCAAGTACTTTTTTTTCAACACATAACATTCAATACTAAGATCATAGAAAACTGAAGAATTCGTCAATCTAGAGTATGCCAATTAACCCCCTAAGCGGGGCAGGTTGGCCTAGAAGGTGGGGTTGTTTACCCATCTCATCCAAGTACTGCCTGACGCATAAAATTGTTATTAAAAGCTACATTATAATGGTAGAAAAATTTTGAATCGGTTTTTAACAGCTTTTAAGGGAAAATAGAATGACAATAGAAGAAGATAGAAGTTTAGACTGTCGTCACTTTCTGCGTAAGGAAAATTGCTCTCATCCTCCTTCCTGGAATTAAAGACAATTGGTAGTTTCACCTTTGTTTATGTTTTACCTTGCTTTTGTGAATTGCTACTGCGCCAACAAACCTCAGTTGAAGAGAGCCAACTAACCCCACAGGAGAGATCATTTGAAAGATGGCTGCCAGGACAGGGGAGAACAATGAAACAAGAAATTGGTTAGTCGAAAGGTTAGGTTTTTCAAAGGAGTTCGGGGCTATGTGAACAGAATCAGAGTCAAATGTTTTGCCATGCCTTTAAACCAAATTTACTGAAAATATAAAAATTTACTTACATGTTGTAAAATCAATCAATGAAGCACACTCTTTTCTACACTGTTAGTATCGGATTGAAAACTCAGGACAAAACTCCCGAGGTCCAGCGGGTCACCTGGTACAATGGTGGGGCCTTCGCACCAGGTATGACGGAAACTATAAGCCGATGGCCAACCTACCCCCTATGTCAACCAACCCTGCTCTCCCCTATTGTATAACTTCTGTATATTTTTGAATTTTTCATGCATTGTTACCTTATGTATTATCTCAATTTTGTTGTTATTATTGAGTCCAGACATTACAATTGGTATACAGTACCATCTATTTTGTTAGTTTTTAATATATATTTTTCACTTAGTTGTCATGTGCCTTTCACTTCAAAAGCGTTGGGTTTCCCCATCATAAACCTTTGAAGTCGGCAAATTAACTCCCTAACATTACCTCTCACCTTATTTTACTTTCAGTCTTTGTGTCACTCTGGACTCAGAAGGTAAATATCAGATTTTATTATATTTTGCTAACCAGCCACTTATTTAAATATTCATGTATAATGCTTACCATCTGTTATTATCAGTTTTATAAAGTATTCATTTATTGTCATGCTCTAGCATAGATAATCATATCTTTGTTTTCTTTTAGCCCTGATGATGATCCAAAAGTTGGATCGAAATGTTGGCTTTCCAAAATAAAAAAGTTTTAACTGAAAATCCTGATAATCATTTAACCTATCTTAAAAAGTATTAAAAAAATGTTCCTTTTGTCAACATTCTATTTTTTTTTTTTTCAACAGTACGGTTCAGTGTTCCTAATTATATTAGTTTTACATTTTTTTTTTTTTTTTTATTACATTCCTCCTTTGTAAGTATGATCGTTTGCGAGTATTTCAATTCCAATTGGTAAATTACTAGATGTTTCAATAAATTAATGAAAATTATTGTTTGTCAAAATTAATATAATGTTGTCTGTTTGACGTCATTTTATGCTGCTATAGCTTATCGAAAAATGTTACCCTGGGAGTTCTAAATTTTGAGTATTCAGGTATAATTAGGATAGGGATCTTTAACGAAAACTTAACATCGCAGAGGCTCAGGACCTCCATTTTACATCCTATCCAAGGGATAGCATAAACAATGATCGTTAACTCCCATAAAAAAAGCCAAGGGTTTTTGTTGCAATGATGTGTTTACATTTACCATTACTACCAGCTTTACATGTACAATTACAAGAAAATTGCTTTTTGTTATTAATAAATTTAATTTCAACTTTTATTTAATGGGGCAGGCCTTTTAGATCGCTTATTTGAAGGCACAAGGCTTGTAAAATAACTACTTTTTCGCTTCCAGATACTATTCCACATGTAATTATTTGGTTTTCATCAAGGATAGCTTGCCCTTCAATTATTGTTTTTCTGAAATTACCAATTATGTCTATCGCATCAACTATGTTTTTCCCCGTTCCTTCTGACATTTTGCAAAACTACTAGCGCACCCTGTAGTCGATTGCGACTGCGAATTATTTAGTGTGGTAAATAACATCAAAACACTATACTGCATTCAATAAATTGTTTCGTATGATTTATGTTTGGGGTCGCAAAATACTTTTTCATCTCACCTTTTTTATGAAAGGTTAAAGTGGTTGTATCCTTCCTACTGCCATTTTGTTTTTTTTTGTGGCTTTATGCACCGCGACCTCATGGGTCTATTGTGAGCCTGACTTGCCTGAGTTCTAAATTGCTATGTTTAGAGCGTCAGTATATTTGAGCAAACTTGTTGGGTTGACCAGTTCATTGGTGCTTGGGTCTGGTAGGTTTACCTCGCCAAAGATGCTGAATCTTAGCCTGACAATTCGTTCACACCAGCTTATGATGTGGTAAGCTGTTTCATCTTCCTTGCCACAGAATCTGCAGATAGGTGAGTCTGCGAGTTTGAGCTTATGCATGTGTTTATTAAGTTTACAGTACCCTGTATTGATCGCTGTAATTCTTTTGAGTGCTTTCCTCCCCAAGATGAGTAGAATGTCACTTCTTTTAGCGGAATAGCCTTTTAGGAAAAATTTGGAGTGATTCTGCATTTTATCATTCCAATTTTGTTTTTTAATTGCACCAGATGATTTCTTATGAAATTCTTTTCCCCCTTTTGCCTGTAAATCCAATACCCTCCCCAAAACCATCCCACCTGTTTAATCACTTCTCAGCATCCGGAAAAAAAAATGTAAATTGACATTTCCTATTCTACAATGTTTTATAACAATGGGAGCTTCCATCTTTTCTTTATAATTTTTCTTCTTCTTTAGAAAATTTAAATTACGATTTTGCTTAGGTGTATAAACAATTATGTATTATTAGATTTGCAAAACTAGTTTTTTTACTTTCACTTACCTATATATGAAATATTTAACGATTTTCATCAAATTCGTCATGTTTAATGAAAATTAGGTGTTCTTTAATATCAGGTAAGCTTTATCATTATTAAAATGTGCTGAGGGGTTTTTTTTTTTGGGGGGGAGGGGTTGGGCCTTTTTTGTTTGTTTGTTTTCTATAAAGTACCTTTGTTTTTGTTTATATGGAGAAATTAACTGTCTCTCGTTTCGCCTAAAAATAAGAAATGGCTAAATATGAGATATGATAAAAATAAAGAAAACATAAAGAGGAGAAAAAAAGAAAAATATTCAGTCAACTCATAAAACTCGTTGAGCCTACGCATGCAGAGTACGCCTTTAATGACAGACCATTGTTCATAATTAAAGCCGTTCTATTCATTTGAGAAGTAGCAATTAACAAAACGCATTAATTCTAATCTGTAAGTTTGTAAGTGAAAGTTGTGTGTCGCGAGCACGCACCAGATTTTTTTCACTTACACTAGAGTTTTCCTTATAATTTATCTTTATTTGTTTTATTTTAATTTGTTTATTTAATGTTTGTTCTAAAACCTACTCACCAAAATTAATACTATCGTTACGATAGATGTAATGTAAATAACAAAATTGAGGGAATTGTACATTATAACTAAAATCAAACTATCATCCTAAAGAAGATAATTAGTTGACCGTAGAAGTATATGTGATGGAAATGGTTAGGGGTGCAGTTAAATGAAACACTATATGTGCAATAAATGTCGGGTTGAAACGTCGGCTCAATATATATGTTATTGCACATATAGTGTTTTATTTGACCGCTTCCCTACCCATTTCCATCACATATCAACCTAATGATAAATATACACTTGAGAGAAAATTTCGAGAATCGACTTGTGTATAACTTAACCCTTTAACAGCTAAGCAGTCGGAACGAAAGTTGCACTGAGAGGCTAAGCGGGTCTGATGGCTTTTACACTCCCCAAGCGAAGGCGTACAGGTCACTCTATGCTGCTAAATGCCTCAACTTCTTCAACTCCTCATAACCTTTTCCAACAATTTCTTAATGTTTTATTTATTTTTTATGATTCTATAATATCTTTATCGTTATTTCAATAAATTAAAATGCTAGATTAATGATTGTAGTAACAGATTATGTCAGTGCGAAATGAAGCAGGAAATATCAACAAAAAACACAGAGGACTATCGATCAGAGCGTCTAGAACTCAAAATGAATAATGGTAAATATGTCCTTCAAGACCCCAGATGGTAGACGGGAGGAGGGATAAGGGACAGAAAAAAAATTTAACAGGTAAAAAAGGGGTGATGCGGACTTCCCTGAACGGAAGACACAGATGTAGGCAGCTACCCAAAAAAATATTTCCGTAATAGACACCCTCTAGATGTATTTATTAAGTCTCCGTGGATCCACTAGGATGTGCCTCAGTCGCGACATGTTATCTAATTTGAATCTGAGGATGTTAAATAAGTGAAAAACCGATTGCGAATATCTCTTCATTAGCTACTGGGGACCGGGAGCCCACGACGAGATATCTCGTCATTAGCTTTTGGGGACCGACTTTTTTTTTTTGCAAGATATATCATCTGGAGCCATGAAAGGGTTAATAACAAACTTTTATCTCTTTTGGATTCACATCAGGCCCAACCTAATCTGCTTGCATATACAATTTTTTAAATACAGTAAGTGAAACAAACGGTGTTCCTCACTCGTGGATGAGTTGCGGATGGAAGAGGCGCGCGCTATAGTTATAAAATTTCATTTGTATGTCTACATTACATTTTGTACATCTTCCTCTGTACTTCATTACCATCACGATTCTTATATTACATTTTCTAAGGCAAAAACATGTGAAGTTTTTGTTATTTATTTTAAAATTTGACCTTTTTTGTTATAGCGTGCCACTTATAACAGAGAAACCTTTGCTCAACGCACTCTGTTTTATAAAATTCTTTACTATTCTATCTTCATCCTCGGGAATGATTGGGTTACTCATGAGGTGGAATGCTTTTGGAGTATAACTAATGAAAAGGGTTTGATCATAGTGATTGTTGAAAGTGCTTCTGAGGTTTTCCAGGAATTACCTCTGCAATAAAAGTACGATATTTTATTTATTTATAATTTTTTTAAATTTCATAATTACTGCTAACTTACAATAATTAGCCACAGCGACATTGGCTATCAGAACCACCGCAGATAAACTGCAAAATGACCAAAATGCTGTGAAAATACTTAAAAGTATCTTCTTTTTATTAATACATTACTTTATTCAAAGTAAATATTAATAAAAATTGCCTAAATCTAGGAATTTATTTTAGCTTTTTTGTTCAATACAGAGCACTGCATTTTGGCTTACCAAAATATACCAAAAAAGAAATCACATAATTATTTGATAATTAGAAGTTATGTGATAATAAGAAATCACATAATATGATAAATAACATAATTATTTTTCTGCGCAGTATCACTTATGGGTGTTAAAAATGTATGATTATGTTAACCATAAAAAATAGTATAAATTAAAAAAATAAAATCATTATTTACTTAAGATTACAGAAATCATGTTGGAATATCTTTTTAATAATAGGAATACACCTAACAACGTATGAACAAAAGTTAAAACATTTGTTTAAGTACTGTTGCTTTTTTTTTTTTTTTTCTTTTTCTTTTTTTTTGGTAGCATAACTGTTCTTTCTGATTTTCAAAAAAAATTTGAGTGTACAGTAAACTATCGAATCTGAATAGAATATTTTTTTTTTTTTTTTTTTATATATATTTGGCACATAAGCTGCATTTTATGTTTTACAATCTCTCAGATTTTCACCACTCAATATTTATTCCTTCCTAATTAAATAAAAAATTTCATTTTCGAATAATTTTACATTTTAATAATTACTATCTTGGTAATCGTCCAGGCGAATCAAAACCCTGACATTGTTACGATTACTGCGAATGTATTCCCTACAAAAAAAAAAAATCATATAAAATAAATAATATTCAAAAATCACGAAGGCAGAAGCCTAATTACTCTAAAGAAACTGTTTTTTGTCTTTTCTGAAAAATTGAGGATTTGCAGATCTGTTAGTTAAGATCTGTCTTTCATATTTTTTTCCTGGATTTCACCCTCACCAAAAAAATCTTTCCTTACAGATCTTTATTTGTTGAGTTTAAAAGTAGCAAAAAATTCATTGATATGGTGCGGTTAATCAGCACGGTGAATAAACTTCTCGCAGATAATCGTTAGTTTACTGAACTTAAAATACAAATTTTTTTTTTTTATTCAAAGGTTGATTGTTCTTTTCTATTATTTATTATGCAGTATTTATGATTTATTTTAATCATAAGCTGATTTTTTTTTATTCTTGATTATTTTTTATTTTCCTTATGTAATGAGTAATATTGTATCATTTAAAGTTTTAACTATATTTTTGTTTACAGAGCGCAAATTACAACAAGAAATCTACACCGATCTCCCCTTTTCTCTAGAACTCCTTTCTGTTTTACCTCTTGACAAAAGAAAAGTTCGCCCAGTCGCCAGATGTATATAATATATGAATGATGTGTGGGACACTTAAACAGGGTTATTATTGTTTGATTGTTCAAGTGTATATGAACTTCTTCTTGTGATCTTAAGGATAATGTTTATGGTTTTCCTTTTTTTATTCATTGAACATTATAATTTTTTATTTCCTTATTTTCTGATTATACGAGGGCTATCCAGAAAGTAGATTACGTTTTGGAATAAAAAATAAACAAAGTATAGGAAACAAATTTTATTATATACAGATGAAAGCCACACTCAAATACTACTTTTCTACATAGTCACCATTCAAATTAAGGCATTTATCGTAGCGATGTACGAGCTTGGAAATTCCTTCATCGAAAAATTCTGCCGCCTGCGACTTCAACCACTTCGTTACCTCTTCTTGCAGACAAACTTCAAACTTCGCGAAATTTGTGGAAAACTCAAAGAAAGTTCCGTTATTGTGAACTTTCGATTTTCACGGACTTTAGCATCGACTTTTTCGACAAGTTCGGCAGTCACTTTGCTGGGTCTCCCACTTTGATCTTCGTCGTGAACATTGGTTCGGCCATTTTTAAATCTTATGACCCACTGACGCGCTCCACCTTCAGTGATAATGTTGTCCCCATACACTTCACACAGCTGCCGATAGATTTCTATCGGTTTACAGTTTTTTGCAGTCAGAAACCTTATTACTGCACGCACCTCGCAGCTCGCGGGATTTTCAATTAACGCAGACATTTCAAACCGTCACAGTATCTTAACGGAGCACAGCACGAACCTCTCACTAGCACGGCTAGATGCCGACTGAGCTGCGCAACGCTCTGACCCCAAGATGGCCGCGCTAGCCCCGCCCCTAGCGGACACAGACGAAAACGTAATCTACTTTCTGGATAGCCCTCGTATATATATATATTATGACTTAAAAGTTACCTTATCATTACATTCCTGGGTCATTGGATCCTACCTACCTCACTGGAATCCCACATTCCCTCTTTCCGTATATCATTTCTATACCTTTTCCTATTTTAAACCCGCCTATTCAATCATATATATATTATTAATCCATAACTATGGAGTAATAATAATTGTTAATAACTAATAAATATAGAGGTTTGTAATGGTCAACTGATTTCTTTAAGATGGGATGATTAATTATCAGGATTTTCACTCAAAAGTTTTTTATTTAGGGAGCGTACGTTTGGATCCAAACACGTGGATCTTCATCAGGGCTAAAATAAAGACAAATATATGAGTGACATGTAAAGTAGCAATGCTGTAAGATGAGATTAATTACAGATATTAACAATAAGAAGTAACAAAATCCAGCTGACAATATGTTTACATGACGTGGATACTTATGAATAGTGGTTTAAAACTAATGATAATTTCTGCTAGAGTAGAATTTTTCATTTGGAATAATAGGAGCTAAAATGCAGGCTTCCATTTTCAATTTTTTCTTTCCTTTTTATAATAAGGATAAGATGAACATAGGAATGTGTGAATATAGGATGGGTTCCCTTATACTTTGAAATAATTTTTACCAGTTTCAAGCTTAGTCAGAACTGCAAAGAATAAAAACTTTATCAAAAGGTTAAAAAAACTGTATTTTTCGGAAAGCTATACCTACTTGGTACTAACTATACCTCTTCAAGTAACCATTTGAACTCTTCAAAGTAGTTGACTTGACATGACAACAATCGGGACGCAATCCTTCGAATGTGTCAAGAGTTTTTGAAGATTAAAGGACGTTGATGTGACATTTGTCTAGACATACCTTGGGACGTGCATACTTCAAAAAAATAATCTCAGGTAGTTAATTTATAGAAGTACAAAGTATTGGGTTGTCCGGAAAGTTAGTAGAGAAATTTGGACAAAAATTAAAATTGATGAACAGCTTAAAATTTATTTATATAATTTATGAAACAGTTACCACCGTTAGCGATTACCCTTTCCCAACGGCTTGGAAGGTCCATTATCCCTTTTTTCCAAAAATAACTGTTCCTGAAGAACAATAAAAGGTCTGTTTTGAAGTCATCTTCTGAAGAGTAGGATTTCCCTTGTAGAAAATTTTCGAGGGAACGGAAAAGATGGAAATCGGAAGGAGTAATGTCAGGAGAGTACGGCGGGTGAAGTAGAACCTCCCATCTGAAGTTTAATAACTTTTGCCGAGTCTTTAAAGACGCATGGGGCCTAGCGTTGTCTTGGTGGAATAATACTCCTTTCCGATTTGCCAACTCTGGCCGGCTCTCTTCAATTCAATTCAAGTTTCAAGCTATCTCATGGACAGTAATTCATGGATTGTTTGCGATGTCCGTCATAATATCCTCGATGTCAAGAGTTGAACTCCGGCCAGCCCGGGGTTGGTCTTCCAAATTGAAATCTCCTGATCTAAACCGCGAAAACCACTTCTGAACCGTGCTATCAGCAATTGAATCGCTGCCATACACAGCACAAATATTTCTTGCAGTTTGGGCTGCGTTTTTCCCTTTTTAAAAAAAAGGACAGCATAATATGCCGAAAATGAACTGAATCGTCACTCATGTTGATTTGCAATAAACTACACTACTGAGCCTTAATAAAGACGAATTCAGTGTTTAAAAATAGTTAATTCCATGAGGATTAAAGGCATATAAATAAACATTAGGTTTGTGATTCATTTTTAGTAGAATAAATAAAAGGTAAATTTTATTTTAAAAATCTCTTCGAACTTTTCGGACAACCCAATATTTTGTTACAAAAACTGTGTACAATTTTTTTTCTAATCTGTTTACGAAATAATTTTCAAGTCAAGACTTTACAAATTGTTTTGTTTCTACATTATTCCCTCAAATTGGAAGGCATGTATGAGCAAAGTAATTTTTTTTTTCTTATAGAGTAAACATTTTTTGTTAGAAACAAACAAAATTACACTGTTACATTTTGTTTATTTTTCATATCCCCGAAGTATATAGTACATAGGTGCTTAGAGGCAGAGGCTATCACTTTATCCTTTAAAAATTATGTTTACAATATTTTATTGATAATTAAAAAAACTATCAATAGTTTTATATCACTACTTATGAAATCTAATAACTATGTAAAATATGGTAAAAATAAATATGAACATTTGAATAAGTTGCTGGTTAACTCGATAAAATAAAATCTGATATTTACCTTGGTGAGTCAAGAGCAATACAGGGACTGAGGAAAAAATTATAAGGTAATAGGTAGTAGGTGTTAGTTTGCCGACTTCAAAAGGTTTATTTTGATTGAAACATTGGCTCTCAAAATAAAAAACTTTTGACTAGAAATCGTGATAATTTATCATCCTAATTATAAATATGTCTACATATATTTTTTCACTATAAGCCTTATGTTTATTTCATTTATTGTTACTATGAGGTTTGTTACAGAATAAATAAAAATTATTATTATATATGTATCTGTATATCTTCTAGTCATTAAGATAACGGAGAATGGCTAATTGACTTATCATTCAACATTCATTATGTCTTTTCTATTTTTTGTTAATATTTAAAAACTTGTTTATTTTTGTATATAAGGATAATACAAATAAAGTTTCTAAAAAGTTTTAAATTCCTATATTTATTTGACCTTCTCTCGATAACAAAATAATAGTGATGTAAAAACTACCAGTAATCTCTGCTGCTATCGATAGTATTGGACATAAAATTATCAATAGTCTGAGGTGAGAAGAGGTGTAATAGTAGAATTTTTCTTTTGGAACGATAGGAGGTATAATGTGCGTTTCAATTTGCACTTTTTTCTTTCCTTTTTTAATAGGAAATAAGATGAACATTTCTGTAATTGGAGGGTGGGTTCCATTATACCTTTATCAAAAGGTCACAGAAACTGTATTTAGAGGAAAGCAATACCAGCCAGGATTTTCAGTTGTCGAATTAGTTAATTCGGCACGCAATCGTCAAATGTGTCTTTGTTTCTGAAGATTAACACGTTAGGTGCAACATCGGTCCGATGTCATACATTCCCATCGTAACAGCCGATTATCAAATGAAAATGTTCGAAAGGCCGAACACTTCAAAGACTCAATTTAGTCGATTTTTAATGAGATTATTGCATTTTAGTGCAACAAAAGTTTCTAACAGCTGAAATTCTGTTGTTTTTTAGAATCGGACTCGGGGGTCCGATACAGGCCATCAGTAATAGAACAAGACTACTGGACGGCATCACACTTCCGCATCCGATAATATTGCAAAGAATATCTTTAATACTTCTTACTAAGTCTGTAATTATCAATAAAACACTGATATTTGCTTTATTTATGTTATATAAATTCATTTCTTTATAAAGAATTTTTTTTATCATAGAATAAGTGGTTGTAAAGCAGTAAGACTCCTAAAAATTGTTTTAACATTGAAAAAATCATCAATATGGATGGTTATTCGAAATTCCAGCAGTTTAATGCTATTTTCGATAAAGTATGGCATAAATCCTGTACCGGACTCCAGGGGCATGTCCTGCGCCTGTTATGTCAAGGTCTAATCCTTACCAAGAGATAATTTCATTTAATTCACTTTTTAGTAAAAAAATATCACTTTCGTCAGAGCATTCCCATCGGACCCCGACGACCGATATCGTCTGTGGCTCATCCCAGCAGTCGGACCCCCGGGACCGATACCGTCCAATTCAGGATACCCCTAAAATACGCAGCCGCACCTAACGTGTTAAAGGATGTTGATGTGACATTTGTCTAGACATACCTTGGAATGTGCATACTAAAAAAGAAAATGTTCTCAGGTAGTTAGTTGATTTATAGAGGTTGAAAATATTTTGTTACAAAAATTGTAATTTTGTTTCCAAGCCATTAACCAAGTGATTTTTAAGTCAAGGGACTGCCTGGCAATTAGTTGTTTTGTTTGTATATTACTCCATCAAGTTGGAAAGCATGTATGAGCTAACCATTCAATTTTTCAGTCTTATATTTTTTACGTGAAGTTAATATTTTTTTTACTTTCACTTACCTATATATGAAATATATAGTAAGTGGAAGTATTGCGATCGTGAAAATTTTCGACTTCCGGTTTTCAACGGAAATACACGTTTTGTGGTCCCCTGAGTCCAATTAACCAAGTCCCGCGAAATGGTCTGTGTGTGTGTGTGTGTGTGTGTGTGTGTCTGTGTGTCTGTGTGTGTGAACAGACTAGCTCAAAAACTATAAACCGTGGGAACCTGGAATTGGGTATTTAGTGTATGTATATGCCCGCGATGTGACCGCAAAAATTTCATCAAAATTGCTCAAAGGGAGGGGGTACTTTATTTAATAACTTTTTAAGTATTTTTCGATTTTCTCAAAAACGGCTCTAACGATTTTGATTAAACTGAGTATTTGATCTATTTATATGCCCGAGATATGACTGTAAAAATTTCATCAAAATTGATTAACCGGAGGGGGGACTTTACTTAATAAATTTTGTAACATTTTCACGTGTTTTTTTGATTTTCTCAAAAACGGCTCAAACGATTTTGATTAAACTTAGTATTTGATCTACTTATATTCCCGAGATATGTCTGTAAAAATTTCATCAAAATTGATCAACCGCAGGGGGCACTTTACTTAATAAATTTTGTATCATTTTTACGTGCTGTTTTTATTTACTCAAAAACGGCTTTCACGATTGTGACCAAACTGGGTATTTGATGTATGTAAATGCCAAATATGTGATAGCCAACATTTCATCAGAATTGATCAACCGAAGGGGGGACTTTACTTAATAAATTTTGTATCATTTTCACGGGGTTTTTTATTTACTCAAAAACGGCTTTAACCATTAATAAAAATAAGATATGAATGTAGAAAAATGTGTGATTTTGGGAAATGATATCTAACAAAACACGTCAATTTTTATCTAAGTAAGTTGGTAAGTGAAAGTTGTGTGTTGCGCGCACGCACCAGATTTTTTACAGTCTCTGTTGAAAGAATATAGTTTCATTTATTATTGTGGAATAAACAAACACAATCAGAAATTATTTATAATGATTTTAAATACCTTGGTAAATTGTTTAAACTTCACTTGTTTAAACTTAACCCCTTTTGACCAAACACCAGTGATATATCACATGGGTGCTTAGAGACAGGCTATCACTATATTTATTTATTAGGCTATCACTATAGACAGAGGCTATCACTATGCTTTCAATAGTTCTATCAATAGTTTTACATCACTACAAAATAAATAAATTGGTAGCATTGTGTATATTAAGAGATAACAATGAAATAATTATGTGCTGAGACATTTAGACGAAAGAATAGTATTAAAATAAAATCTGGTAAGATCCATACCAAAACTTAATTGGTCTTCTTGATAATAAAAATACAAGGATTGCCAAAAATACCATTTCTCAAATAGCTTCTTAGATAAACTTATTTTCCTGGATTGTTTTCAATCAAAATTTTTTGTTTTTCTTCTCAATAACTTAAGGGAATCCTACCAGGGATCCGTTTTACATTTAATATTCTCGCTTTTAAAGTTAAACTTGAAAATTTTATTATAAAATCTACTTTCCTTCTCATCAGTGTTAATTTTAACAATGGCTTTAAAGGAATTTTGGTGTATCCATTAGATTACTTTAGTTGACCTCTCCTTATCCTCAATTCTATAAATCTCATTGTTTTTTTGTGGCATTTAATAAGTTCTATTTTAGTCATTATTTATTTTTAAATAATTTTAGAAAAAAGAGAAAAGATTGACTACGTCCGGGAATTGAACCCAGTTCCTTTGCATATCTGTCGCAGCGCTCTTGCTACTGAGCTAACCATGGGTTTCATTCCAGCTGTCTCGATCTTTCCTCTTCAGCAATCCCTCCCCTTATTAAAGTATATTTTATTTTTATGTGGTCAGTTTGCTCTGTGTAGGCATCTTTGGGCGAGTAAGAATTTTATGGGATTGTCTTAAAGCCCATTATCAGGGTAGTCATTCCAACGATTATAAATATCTATATTTGACATAATGTTAATGATTAATGAAATAATTTCAGTTGTAAAGTGATGTTAAAATAAATTAAAAAAAAACACGTGAAAATGATACAAAATTTATTAAGTAAAGTGCCCCCTCCGGTTAATGAATTTTGATGAAATTTTAACAATCATATCTCGGGCATATAAATACATCAAATACCCAGTTTGATCAAAATCTTTAAAGCTGTTTTTGAGTAAATAAAAAAATCTGGTGCGATGCGCGCAACACACAACTTTCACTTACCAACTTACTTACATTAGAAATCGGCATGTTTTTTTAATTGCCATTTTTATAAATAATATAAAAGAGATGACTTGATTTTGATTAAAAATGATTAATTTAATCAAAATCATTAAAGCCGTTTTTGAGATATTCCAAAAAAATGTAAAAATTAGAAAAAAAAGTTATGAAATAAAGAGCCCCCTGCATTTGACCAATTTTGATGAAATGTTGTCTGTCACATTGTGAGCATATACATACACCAAATATCCAGTCTGATAAAAATCATTACAGCCGCTGTTGAGTAAATAAAAAAAACACGTGAACATAAGAAAAAGTTTAATAAATGAAGTACCCCCTCCGTTTCACCAATATTGATGAAATTTCGGCTGTCGCATCGCGGGCATATACATACATCAAATACCCAGTTTCATCAAAATCATCATAGCCGTTTTTGAGAAAATAAAAAAAAACGTAAACATTAGATAAAATTCTTTAAGTAAAGTCCCCCCTCCGGTTGATCAATTTTGATGAAATTTTTACAGTCGTATCTCGGCCATATACATACATCATATACCCAGTTTGATCAAAATCGTTAAAGCCGTTTTTGAGTAAATAAAAAAAACACGTGAAAATGATACAAAATTTATTAAGTAAAGTCCCCCCTCCGGTTAATCAATTTTGATGAAATTTTTACAGTCATATCTCGGGCATATAACTAGATCAAATATTCAGTTTAATCAAAATCGTTAGAGCCGTTTTTGAGAAAATCGAAAAAAACCTAAAAAGTTATTAAATAAACTACCCCCTCCCTTTAAGCAATTTTGATGAAATTTTTGCTGTCACATCGCGGGCATATACATACACTAAATATCCAATTTCAGGTTCCCACGGTTTATAGTTTTTGAGCTAGTCTGTTCACACACACACACACAGACACACACACACACACACACACACACAGACCATTTCGCGGGACTTGGTTATTTCGACTCAGGGGGTCCCAAAACGTGTATTTCCGTTGAAAACCGGAAGTCGAAATTTTTCACGATCGCAATACTTCCACTTACTATATATTTCATATATAGGTAAGTGAAAGTAAAAAACACGTGAAAGTGATACAAAATTTATTAAGTAAAGTCCCCCCTTCGGTTGATCAATTTTGATGAAATTTTAACAGTCATATCTCGGGCATGTACATACATCAAATACCCAGTTTGATTAAAATCGTTAAAGCCGATTTAGAGTAAATAAAAAAAAAACACATGAAAATGTTACAAAATTTATTAAGTAAAGTCCCCCCTCCGGTTAATCAATTTTGATGAAATTTTTACAGTCATATCTCGGGCATATTAGTACATCAAATACTCAGTTTAATCAAAATCGTTAGAGCCGTTTTTGAGAAAATCGAAGAAAACTTAAAAAGTTATTAAATAAAGTACCTCCTCCCTTTGAGCAATTATGGTGAAATTTTTGCTGTCACATCGCGGGCATATACATACACCAAATACCCAATTTCAGTTTTGTACGGCCTATAGTTTTTGAGCTAGTCTGTTCACACACATAGACCATTTCGCGGGACTTGGTTATTTTGACTCAGGGGACCCCAAAACGTGTATTTCCGTTGAAAACCGGAAGTCGAAATTTTTCACGATCGCAATACTTCCACTTACTAATATATTTCATATATAGGTAAGTGAAAGTAAAAACATTCAGAAGATATTCTTTTGAAATTGTTATATTATGTGAATAGTAAATCCTAAATGAATCAGTGAAAATTATATTTTTATCTGTATTAAATTGATCTTTAACTTTTAAACCAATCTCTCACCTTCCAAGACTTATTTTATAAAAGGATGCGAATAAATCTATCATTATTATGGATATAATTGTTTTAATAACAATGAATATTTCTTATTAAACTTTTATTTACACACAAGCTTACAAAAATCTGATAGTTTTTAAAAATTCGTAACAATGAAATTTACACATTCGATAAACAGTGAGTCATAATTATGTGAATGTGAAATATGACAAATAATATTGTGTGTGTATCGCATCTTGAAGTTTATATAAAAATATCTCTTCTATTTTATATTTACAGTATCATCAACCTCAATTCTGTAATTTTCGACAATATAGGAAGCTTTTTTTTTTTTTTTATTAAATTTTCAATGCCAATATAATTTTTATAATGATATCAATTACACATCAATAGATATTGACGTGTCATTGTTTTGATTTTATAAGGGTATTAATCAACTTTCAAATAATACTAAAAATTCACAATCAAGAACGTTTATTTATTAAAAAATACAGCAAATCTCTATAAAAAAATAATTAATCTATATCATTTTAACTAACTTCCTGAATTAAGTCGAAAAACTTTATTTGGAAGAAGTGTTATAAATGATTTGGACCAATATTAATTTTGAACATTAAAAAAACCTAAACAATTTGGATACCTTACGCTTTAACTTAACAGCTGTGACTAGTTAATATCTTATCACAAATAGTTAACAGTTCAGGTTTTCGGAAAATAATTCCTATAGTACATTATAAAAAAACAAAAATGCACATAACATCGTTCAAAGAATTGCTGAAAAACGTTTTAAAAAATAATTTCAATCGAAATATCCAAATATTTTAAAAAAAAACATGCATAAATTTAATATCTTAACAAAACAATGTATAATGTAATATTCATATGTATACAACATAGTAAATCATAAAAAACATTTTAGTTTTAACAGGTTATTTATAGACTGTTATAAAATTTATATTAAAAAAAAAATAATAACGACATATATGTACATAAATAAAATATAAAAATAAAATGTGATGCATAGACATAAGAGAGACAGTCTATATAATATTTCTTTAACAAAATACAAAATTTGACATCCCTGAAAGAAATATTCTTATGTACACACAAAAGTTTAAAATACAGCAAGACATTTTGCTCACAAGCGTAAAATGCTAAAGTCTAAATTAAAAATAATATACAACAATCCTTATTGTTAAATGTACATAAAAGAAAGTTCTTAATTGAAAAGTTCATGAACTCACGTATCATTATTTTTCCATTTGAAAGAAGCCTCCCTTCTCGAATCCGGGGCAAGCTGATTCCTCACTCCACCGATAAGATTAGAAGTGGCAGCGCTAGCTATAATAATCGGAGCTACCATAGACGGCGGAATTTGCCTAAGGACACCTCCAACAGCCCCGACGGCACCTTTCTGTTCAGCTTCTGCGCTTGCTACTCGGACTAACGTCTCCGCTGTTTCTTCTAATCCTTCCTTAACTAATGCATAAGCATTCGTCACACCCTCTCTTATATCTGCCGGATGAGAATATCTATGAGGTTTCTTAGATTTTGTGCCGTGTATTCTCCTGACGCTAGGGCCCGGTGATACCATGTCGAATGCTGCTTCGGCAATACTCTGAATAGCTTGAACGATCCTAGCAGTCAGTTCCAAAGCTGCTATTACAGTAGAAGTGGTGAAAGAATTCGCTCCCCTTTGAATGCCTCGAAATATTCTTCCGTCCTTTTGGTATTGCTCGATCGGAAGCCAGAAGAGGTCTTTAATTCCAGCGAACAATTGAAACAGAGCGTGCATAGGACCGACACCACCAATTAAATTTGGGATCTGAGTTTTGGTAATATCGTGGACCCATTCGTCGCAGACATATTTCACAAGTTTGTCTAGTCCTAATAATCCCTGTTTGTAAGAAAGTCTTTTCAATCTTATTTGCAGACAGTTGAGCTGCCCAAGTCCCATCAAGATTCCTGCCATTGGCCCATGGCTCATATCTACCCTTTTCCCTACATAATCAATTCTTATAGGAACCTCAGGAGAAAAGATAAAATTTTTTATGTATAAAGGAGAAGAATTGGATTGAGATGTATTTTTAGAAGTCCTTTGTTTCTCGTTCAAGTTTCTGTTTGTTTGTTGATCTTTATTATCACCATGAACAGGGCATTTAGGATTATATTTTTTTTCACTCGAGTAATTAGATAATCCTTTATTCACATTTTCTTTGGTATTCATAACGGACAGTTTATACAAGAAATCGATCAAAAATTCAATTGAATCTTGGTCAATATTTAATCTCAGAGGAAGCATCGATATTTTCAAACATGTTTCTTGTACATCTCTTCTAGTATCAGGGCGTAAGTGTACAGCTTTTACCATGATCATATTGGCATTGGATTGACGAGGATTCATTTCACTCGAATATTGATATAAAAATTTATTTATTTCAGATGTTTTCAGTTTATCAGTTATTTCAAAATTGTGGATCAGTAAAACCTGTCTCGAAGCTTGAGGTGTTCTTTCAGGATATATTTCATATGTAAAACGAAGTTTACTGAAGTTTAGCTGCATCAATACATCGTGTTTCCTATTTTGGCCACCAGCAATAAACCATTTGTTGTTTCTATTTTTATTTCTAGAATGCTTGTTACCGTTTTTGCAATATTTAGCGGAGCATGTTTTTTTACTTTCGATATCAAAGGGGTCAATTTCTGCATTGATCTCAACGCTTGACTTGTTATTATCTGTTAAATCGAAAGATATATTCTTTTTAGCAACAGTTGTGCAACTGAAGTCATTTCCACCAAACATATGCCATACAACGTTTATATCGGAAAGGGTATATTTGTATACTGGAGAAGGATAATGCTTCGGGGGAAGAAGATGGTCGGTTTTACCGGGCGATACATTAAAATGATTTTCAATTATAGCAATAGGTTTGTCGATCAACACGTGGACTTGTGGTGCCGAATGGACAGAAGGTATTGTAACACTCTCATGATCTAGAAAACAAAATTCGTTTTCAGAATCAATATCCCCAGCACCCCAATCATACACGCATTCTTTACCCTCGACTTTTTTACCTTCATCAGGGAAGTAAAAAACTTCAACTTCATCATTTTCTTCTTGGTCAGATACTCTGACAGATTCATTGTCACTGGTTATTTCTCTCATGGCATCTTCCATCATACCTTGAACTTCACCTCGACTAGGGGAAGAGGGATCCGCATCATCACTCTCGGAGGTTTTTTCCAAATAAGGTTCGGTTGATTTATTCTCTTCTTCTTGTTCATTTACATTCATATCTCCATTTAAAGCGTAATAGTTTATCAATTGAGCTAACGAACAAGCGGAATCAGCACAAGTTCTGATATTTAATATGTCACTGGAAGCTTTTAAATCCACTTTCGGAGAACTAGGCTGATCACTAAGCCTCAATGAAAGCTCAAACAAACCGAGATCTATAACTGATATATAGTCATTTCGCAAGTTCACGTCATCCGTATTTTTGGAACATTTTTCAGAAATAAATAAATTAGTTTCTTCCGCTATGAAACGCAATGTTGAAGTTTTCGTTCTCGCTGCTATATTGCTTGTGATACTGAAGTTTCCAAAATAGACGACACACTTGGTTTTAAGATATTTTGGTCTGTAGTCGACAGAAGATTCTTCCAGATTAAAATGTAGTTCTGTGATAGCTTGAGGAGAATCGTATCCTTTGACTGGATAGTCAACAACATCAAAAAAATCCAACAGTTGTGTCAACCAGGAGTGCTCCGATGGAGAAACATAATGCCTCAAGGTGGCACCGTTTATGCCGCAAGCAACACGAATAGTCTTTACTCTTTTCGAATCGACGCTGGAACTAATAGCGGCAGTGAACATATCCGCCTTATTGTTAGTTTGCGAAATATCTACTTTATTGTGCAACATCCCTTCCTTACTTTTGTAAATAATGTCTTTTAACTGAGGGTCAGAATTTTTAAGATTATTTTCAACAACTGGCTGATGCATCATATGTATTTTTTCAACTTGGAAACAAACATAATTTTTCTGTAAGGTTCCATTGTAATGATTTACACTGAATATGTTAGCTTTATCCAGACTAAACTGAAGTTGTCCATGTTTGTCGGGAACTATATTGCCAGATGCATCTTTTAAATTTGGACAAATATTGAGGTAACCACTGTTAATTTGAATTTTAAAAGCTAGATGACTTTGTTGATTGAATTTATAAATAGGTTTTTGATCTAATAAGTTTGTATGGTACCCGGATTGTTCATATTCATCGTCAAAATCTCCTAATTGAAGTCCTGATTTGCATAGTGAGAAGGATTTACGATTGAAACCAGATGGAAAAATATTATCAGGATCAGAAGTTACATTACTAGGAGTTACTTTCAAAGCTGAGGATTGCCATAATGAAACATCTGAGCTAAACCTGTTATATAAAACTTCATAAAGATGTTTAGATGAAAAATCTACATGAATATACGGCAATACGATGTCAATTTGAATACTCGAATTTTCAAGCGAATCATTAATAAACTTAGTCAAATCATCTTTAGCAGCAGGAATAATAATTTCTTCCCCTTCACAAGAAGCATTTTCGGACGGATTACTTTTATAAACAAACCGTCTTGATGTAAACGGTGATGGTTCTTTAATCGGCGTTTCCATAAATGAACAAGTAAGCCCATTTGCATCATCTTTCTCAGCATTATCTTCCATCTCATCAATAGCTTTTGGAGAACTAAGTTTAATGGAGAGCCTTGGAAATTCATAAAAATGATGCTGTGCTGATTCGTTAATATCTTTTGGTGCAGAGTACATAAATTGCACAGGAACATTAGAATCGCCTTCTTGAAATAATAATGTTATACGACTGCAGTGCAAACTGTAGTCGAGAAACGCTCCAAGATAATTTATTGCAGTCTCAAAAACTGGTTCGACTAAATTAACATATAACACATCTTTTCTTATTGACCTTTTCCACCATGGATGTCTGCCTTTCTCAATATCAGGTCGGAGATCAGGTATAGGAAATCTGAATTTCAACACAAAAAATTGGCATTGAATTTTCAAGCTAATGTGATGATCTGTAATAGTAGTATTTTCAAAGGCTTCATAAAACGGTGTATTCCTTGGAAAGCCTTTGGATACATAATCAGTGTGGCACAGAGGACGAATATTCATAATTGAGTATAATCGATCATACAGCGAAAGATCAATTTCACAACAGCATTGCTGTAAAGAAAATTTTACTTCTGTCTTAGTAGAAATATGAGATGGCCTTGTCTTTTTATTTTGTAGAATAGATATTTTCAAGTCCGGTTGATTTGAAATAGGGAAATGAGGTTCAATAGGGCATTTCTCAGAATTTTTCATAAATTTTAACAATTCAACATATTCTGGATTTTTTGAATTCGGTTCAATTAGGCATTCTAAAATTTCAAAATTAGCTACGGATATCTTAGTGTCACATAATTTGTTGTATAAATTTCCCCCTTCCTTTCCTTCCACAATGATGGCTGTACCCATTACCCTTATATGATCAAGATTGCAGGCATTTAGAAAGGATGCTTTCGACGATTCAAAATCTTTGTTGCTTCCACCGAAAATTCCACATTTGCCAATCTGATCAAAAAACTGAAGCGATAAATTATTCATTGTTGAAACAGAAGATGGAGTAAGTGTATATGTATCAATACCAAAAGTTAATATATCTTCATGCAAAATTACTACTGCTACACTTGATAACCTTAAATGAAAGGCAGTTATTTCTCCGCTGAGTTCATAATCACATGCATTCCCTTTCTCTACCTTATCATGATACATACCTAAATTAGATGACGTATAAGAATGAAGAACGTCAGCTTTACTATTGTATACAGTTGAAGCACTCGTTTCCCAAGACATATCTGTGTTGTTAGAATGCAAACTAGCAGACTGAGAACATCTTGCACCAAAAGGGAAAAACTCTTCATAACTTTCTTCCATAGAATTAGAAACCCAACCTTTGCCTAGGACAGTTTTGTTTATATTACAAGAGCCCTGAAGATTTAATTTATCATTTAAATCTTGCTCTATTTTCTTATAATCTTCAGAAGTCAACATTTTATCTCCACTTTTCTTGTATTTCACATTACTAGTATCCTGAATATGGGGAGAACTTAAACTGTGAAAAATTTCAATTAACAAATGAAGTTGCCTTGGAGTAAGAAATAATGACAATGAACCAAAAGAAAATTCCAGATCAAACTTCGGTCCTGGACTTAAATTTTCCATCTTTTTAGATTTAAGTCTAATTTCTTGAACACCTGATAGTTTACATATTAATATTGGAACAGGTTCTATCTTGTCTTTATTATAACTCCTGCTCATATCGCTTTCTTCAAGTAGGACCGAACGAGAGAAAGTCCTACTTTCAACTGGGAATTCATCAGTATA
Source organism: Aelia acuminata (assembly GCA_911387785.2). Classification (NCBI taxonomy): domain Eukaryota; kingdom Metazoa; phylum Arthropoda; class Insecta; order Hemiptera; family Pentatomidae; genus Aelia; species Aelia acuminata. The sequence goes on from OU426978.1 coordinate 223,179,991, forward strand.
AAAACAAATTCCATCACAATGAAATTTTTTAATGCTAAACATGGGTAATTTTGTATCTTCACCATCATTGCCCTCATCACTAGTTTCATCACAATATTCAATCCTTTTCACTCTAATTTCTAAAGCTATACCATTTTTCCCTCCTTTTGGCAAATGTTCTAAGCGTAAGGTTGTGTCTATAAATTTTATTTTAACACGGGTTAGCACAGATTCGATAGTTTGAGCAAATATTTCGACACCTTCCATAGTGTTTTCATTGTCCAGACCTTTTTCATCTTGTAATGTAGAATCTTGTTGAAAACATTCAGCAGCCAGTTGCATGCTACTAGCCATAGAACTCCAAACTGATTCCAGCATAGATTCTCCATTTTCAACTCTTTGTCTGGGCTGTATAGTTATCTGCAGTCCAGACACTTCAATAAAAATAGAGTCAGTAAGAAGTGTTGCCCAGGGTATTGAAACAGAAATTTCTGACAAAAATCCATCCACAAATTCAAATGGTAAATTTTTTTTCTCTCCTAAGTCATTGAGAGCTTGAACATCCAAACTAACATTAGATACAGACCCGGTTCCATTGAACACGTTTACTTCAAGTTGATCTAAACTAAGCTTTTCTTCTAAAAACTGTCCTAAATACCTTTGTAGTAAATATCTGCAAGCCCTCTTCTTTAATCCGTCAGACCACTGATGATACCAGGACATTTTCTCATACTTTAATAACAAACAGGTTAAATATCAGTCAGTACAAGTAATGCACCTAAAAGCCAAACAAGTCCTTTGTTTTCTTCTCCTAATACCAAAATGAGACGTATTTACCTTCTTTGTTGACTTGGAGGTAGCAATGGCTCTGTTGTTATTGTTCAGTGTCAATAGTTAAATGACACGATATATCGATTCTATAAGCACAATATACATCTCATATATAAACATGTATAATATATTATACATCGAAATATCTTCAGAAAATAAACTACAATTAAAAAAATATAAATATTGTGTGGAATAAAGAACAATGAAAATGTTTTATGTCTTATCATTAAGTTGGAATCGATTACCACAATGCATGCTTTCCACAGTGTTATCAATTGATAAGAGCCTGATAACAGTGCAACTTGTGGAGCAAAATTCTGTTTGAAATTTTAAGTTTCCCCCTGGGTGTTTCCAGCAATTCATGATTTAGCACTGAAAATGAAATGTTATATAATTTCGAATTATTGCTTCCCTTAAATTGCATTTCAATTAAGTTGCCTAAGGAAACTATATTTCCAAAAATCTCTATAAGATGGAAATTCAAGGAAGAAAAAAAGATTGGTTAGATGGAACAATAGATTTCATTAGTGGTTCTTTAGGTAAGTGGTTCTTTCTTTTTATAAGATTTAATTTTATATAGATATAATTTTTTCTATATTTTAATTTTTTTAAATTATATGATGTAAGAACCATTAGATTATTGCATCAGATACAGACAGAATAATTTTGTTAAAAATTCATTAATTTTTTTTTTTAGATGTTTTTGAATAACAGTTTAGATTAAAAAAAGCTTAGTTAGTGTGGAACTTGAGGGTATATGTAAATAAAAACATTTATAAATACCATCCTTTGGTAGTTTGAACTTTAAATTGCTGAAAATCTACTATCTATTTTTAAAGGAAATTTAATTTTTACTCCCAAGTTCTATGTTTAAAGTGCTCTATTCACAGTTTTTTAAATTAGAGATAAATAAACTTGGATAGTTGTAGTGATGTGATAAGATTACTCCTATTATATAACTGTAGCAGTCATTAACTCAACATTTGTTGTTATGAAATATTTGAAATTCATTATTCAAATTATAGGAAATAAAATTTTAATGCCCTCATGCAAGAACAACTTAAAATGTAAAATTGTGATAACATCGGTTTATATGTATATGTTTATATTTTTAACCTTTCTTTTGCAACTAATAGTTATATTTAAAAATTATTTTTCAACAGGAGGAATGGCAGTAGTCTATCTTGGCCAACCGTTAGACACAGTGAAAGTTAAATTACAAACCTTTCCAAGCCTGTACTCTGGTGCATGGGACTGCTTTAAGCAAACTTTCCGAAATGAAGGCATAAGGCGAGGTCTGTACGCAGGTACAGTTCCCGCCCTACTAGCTAGTGTTGCTGAGAATTCTGTGCTTTTTGCAGCATATGGGGGCTGCCAAAAATTAGTGGCACTTCTTACTCATACTTCGGTTAGAAACTTGAAATCTGAACATCATTTTACATCAGTACTATAATACCTTTGCAGTTAGTAGACTTTTAATTTAGCTCTATATGTTTTTAAGTGGAAGTGAATGAATTATTACGAAGTTTTTTTTTTTTAAATGCTTTTATATGGGCGAATATATAATCACTCTCTCTCTCTCTCTCTCTTTCTCTCTCTGTATACATGTTTTTTTCCCTGGTTTCTTTACAGACCTTGTATATCTTATTTTAACTTACTTTAAATAAACTAGCCTTCTCCAGCTCTGCCTATCTTACGCTTCTTCTATCCAGTTTTTTACATGTAGCACTGCAGCGTCTTTATTGATTCTCCGATCCATTTGCTTTTTGGCCTACCATGGAATTTTTTATTATTATTATTTCCTGTTATCCCTCAGTGGGACATAGGGCCTTTATGAAGTTTCGCCACCTATCTCGGTCTGGAGCCATCTCCCTGAGGGTGGCCCACGTTACCATGGAATTTGCTGCCTACAATTTCCTTAGGAGATGCTTCCTGTTGGATTGCTTCGACTTCACCTTAACCTCCTCAACTTCATATTATGATATATGGACTGACCAGTTTTAGTCTGTAGTTTCTTGTTCATCCTTCCCCTCCACTGACCCCAGATCACTCAGTGTATTGTTTGGAAGACTTTTCTCTCGAATCTTTCAATGCTTTTTTTCAGGGCACTAGTTTATATCCACATCTCACATACATATAACAGAACTGCTTTGTTCATTGCACTATTCATCCTTAATGAAACTTTTCTTGATATGTTTCGGGATTCCAGTACTTTTATGTATGTAGTTTGCATTGGTCTCCAATGTTTTTTTCTATTACTTGGTCATTTACTGAGGTGATAACTTAATGGTCGGAATTAGCCTATTTTAATTGAATACTCCTGAACTGCTTGGAAATATAGAAAACTAATGAGTACTCCCAGGAGTTGACTTTAATTTTAAAATTATATTTTATTTTGTAGTTTTTAATATCTTTAATGAAATTAAGATGACTTTGATTTTAGATACTGCAGTAGGACCTCCATTATCCGGGCCTCGATTAACCGGGGATCCAATTAACCGGGGTCCCGAGGAGCCAATTTTTTTTTTTAATAAGGTTTTTTTAATTTGTATGCCATTTATTTTGTATGTATAATATTTTAAAAAATGTATACGTAAATATTTAACGATTACACAATGGTTAAATATCTATTATGAAATAAAACAATAAATGGAAAAACACAGAAAGCGAGTATTGTATTATGAGATGTTTCTGGTATCTAATACTCCAATTCATAATGTAGGAAGGGTATTGTTTTCAAGTCTTTCCAGGAAACTCCTACTCTGGCCTGTTTGGCTACAAAACAAAATATTGTCAGTTGTGATTTAGTCTCGACTTAAATACATACGAAGTAGCAAAATGTCGGAAAAAAGAAAACGTGTCGTTTTAACGCTTGAAGAGAAATTATTGATTATTGATTATTGAAGTGTTGAAAAATTGTCCGCTGAACTAGGAATTGGCGAAAAAACTGTACGGGATATTTTGAAGAAGAAAAAAGACATTTTCGTCTTCGTATCGTCGTTGACCCATAATATATAAAAACATAGATTTACTTTTTTTGTTATTTTTGTATATTATAATTTTATTTATATAAAACGTTTGTTTGTTAATAAAAGTGATTATACCTTACAAGTGATTTTTTAACCTTTTTTTCTACGACATTAAGTCAATAAAATGTTTTAATTCGATTTTCCAGGGTTTTCGATTATCCGTGGACTCCCATACCCATCATTACCCCGGATAATGGAGGTTCTACTATATATGTTTTTGTAATTTATCAAATTTTCTTTGTTTTTTTTTTGTTCCGAAATTGTCATTTTTTTTTTTTGTAAATATACTCTGGTGGTTGGTTTCCCACGCCTATTTAGTTTATATAATTACTATTTTTCGAATAAACTTAATATTATTATTTTTAAATAACTTATTTTTTGAAGAGAAAAGATTTGGCTCCGCCGGGAATCGAACCCGGGTCTCCTGCGTTACATGCGAGGATGCTAACCGCTACACCACAGAGCTCGGCTCAAGGCAGAGCAAATCCTTCCTCTTCACTGATACCTACTCCCCCTATCTCACAAGTATTGTGAGTAGTAGCGGGAGGTGGACAATTTTTGTCCAATTTATGATATTTATTGACATAAGTCAATTTTTTAAATTATTTTAATTAATCGAATCTTAAATTGTGGCTGACCACCAATTTTAAATTATTTTTAAATAATTTATTTTTTGAAGAGAAAAGATTTGGCTCTGCTGGGAGTCGAACCCGGGTCTCCTGCGTTACATGCGAGGATGCTAACCGCTACACCACAGAGCTCGGCTCAAGGCAGAGCAAATCCTTCCTCTTCACTGATACCTATCCGCGCATGTAAAACGGGAGACCCGGGTTCGACTCCCAGCGGAGCCAAATCTTTTCTCTTCAAAAAATAAATGATTTAAAAATAATTTAAAATTGGTGGTCAGCCACAATTTAAGATTGGATTAATTAAAATAATTTAAAAAATTGACTTATGTCAATAAATATCATAAATTGGACAAAAATTGTCCACCTCCCACTACTACCCGCAAAACTTGTGAGATAGGGGGAGTAGGTATCAGTGAATAGGAAGGATTTGTTCTGCCTTGAGCCGAGCTCTGTGGTGTAGCGGTTAGCATCCTCGCATGTAACGCAGGAGACCCGGGTTCGACTCCCGGCAGAGCCAAATCTTTTCTCTTCAAAAAATAAATTATTTAAAAATAATTTAAAATTGGTGGTCAGCCACAATTTAAGATTGGATTAATTAAAATAATTTAAAAAATTGACTTATGTCAATAAATATCATAAATAGGACAAAAATTGTCCACCTCCCGCTACTACCCGCAAAACTTGTGAGATAGGGGTATAGGGATAGGAGATACCTACTCAGGTATCAGTGAAGAGGAAGGATTTGCTCTGCCTTGAGCCGAGCTCTGTGGTGTAGCGGTTAGCATCCTCGCATGTAACGCAGGAGACCCGAGTTCGACTCCCGGCATAGCCAAATCTTTTCTCTTCAAAAAATAAATTATTTAAAAATAATTTAAAATTGGTGGTCAGCCACAATTTAAGATTGGATTAATTAATATTATTATTATTATTTCTGAGGTAATAGTGGAGCTTAGTTATTTAAATTGATATACTCTTGGTGACAAGTTTCCTTCTATGCAAATCGTGTTGTCAGGATGGATTTTTTGGCTTGCAATCTTATATTTAGTTTTATCTTCATTCACTTGTATGCCTATTTGTTCTGCTTATCTTATATAACTCTTATAAGTAGTCTCTCAATATCCTCATGATCGGTACAACATCGGTGAGAGTCCTCCTAGCCTCGAAACGATACTTCTCCTTGTATTAGGACTTGGCTTTTAAGGTCATTGTTACGTGCTTTCATTAATTTTCCTGAGACTCCCAGCTCTATAATAATCTCCCGAAAATAAATTCTGCCCACAGGCTGGATTAAGGTATGCACACTTTCCCTCAACAGCTTTTTTTTAACAAAAATTATTTCATCATGGTGCTATAAGGGGTTAAGCTAAGGTGCTATAATTCATGATGTATAAGTAATATTTTTAAAAATTTATGGCATTTGGTAATCATTTTACGAATGAATGTGAACTATTTTTTTAAATTGTTTGTTGCTGATACATATTCTACTTATAGTAATACATACAATACATACTAGTAATACTTATACAAAATACATAATATTTTGAAGATTTTGCAGTTCAATATATATTATTATTAAAAAAAAATTATTAGATAGCCAATGTATTTATGTGTGCTATATAAATACATATGCCAATTTGTGTATGTAAAATGCCAATATATGTATGTAAAAGATTTATATTAAAAGAGATGAGAGATGGTCAACTGTTCTTCAATTACGATAGGTTAAATGATGGTCAGGATTTTCAGTTACAATGATATTTATTATGGTAAGCCAACGTTTCGATCCTTGTGGATCTTCATCAGGGCTAAAAGAAAACAAATATATGAGTATCTATGCTAGAGGGTGACAATAAATGGATACATTACAGAACTGATAATAATATAAAAGATGGTATACATAAATATTAAAATAAGAGCCTAGTTAACAAGATAAAATAGAATCTGATATTTACCTACTGAGTCCAGGTGGATACTAAGACTAAAGGTAAAAATAAGGTGAGAGGTAGTGGTAGGGGGTTAGTTTGCCGACTTCAAAGGTTTATGGCGGGGAAATCCAACGCTTTTGAAGTGAAGGCACATGACAACTGAGTGAACAAAATATTTAAAAACTAACAAAATATATGGTACTGTATACAAATAGTTGTGTCTGGACTGAGTAATAACATAAAAATGAGATAATACATAATGTAACAATGCATACAAATTTGGAAAATATACAGAAAGAAGCATACAATACAAAAAATAATAATAATACAAGAGGTACAGAGATAATTGCAGGTACCCTTGAAATCAAAACTAGGATTTGAGGATGCGGAAGATGTTAGAATAAGTGGATGAAATTATCTCTTTATCTGTTTTGTGATTTACCGGGTTATTAGTTTCTAGATGGATGAAAATGGATTCTGAGAGGAGACGTTTGTCGTGGTTAGATACAGTTGCTAATATGGAGGGGTTCTCAAAGTCGAAGGAATGGTTGTGGGCAATGGCATGTTCTGCTAATTTATTAAATGTATCCATTTATTGTCACCCTCTAGCATAGATACTCATATATTTGTTTTCTTTTAGCCCTGATGAAGATCCACAAGTTGGATCGAAACGTTGGCTTACCATAATAAATATCATTGTAACTGAAAATCCTGACCATCATTTAACCTATCGTGATTTATATTAAAATGATTAGTTAATTTTTAATTGCTTATTTAAAAATACTATTTTCCATTCAGGATGTAGAAAATTTATCCACAATGAGTAATGCCACAGCTGGTTTTCTGGCTGCATTTTTTTCATCATTCACGTTATGCCCAACTGAATTGATCAAAGTGCAGATGCAAGCAGCCCGAGAATTAGAATTGACAGGACCAGCAAAAAAGATAAGTCAGGTATTGAATCATACAGTCCTTTTTTTTTTTTTTAAGTTTATTGTATTAGTAATGCTGACTGTATAGATTTTATATGAACGTGTATTTATTGCGCATGTCAACAATAGAACAATAAAACATCTTATTTAAAAGAAAGACTTGCATGTGAATCATAACAGTGCAGAGAACTTGAGTGGGTCTCTTTTTATATTATATTGGATAATTGATATTTGATCATGTATTTAAAAAGAAAAACAAATTCTTCATGGGTAGTGGTCAAAAGATCTAAAACTGAGACAAAAACCTTGTAGTTTTATGAAAACAAATAGTTTTTTAACACTCCAGCTGTAGTTTTCCTATAATTTTTATTTATAATATTATATGTATTAGTAATTATATCTTCTTTTTCTCTTTTATAAGTATAATTAAAAAAAAAAAAAAGTTGTAATAACTTCAATGCGACTCCACCGTACTAAAACATGTTACTAAATAGAGATTCAGGGCTTTATAAACTACAAATATTCACAAACCCGTTCTCCAAAAACTAATCAGAATGGCTTTGTGCCATTTTGTGTGGTTTACAAAGCACTAAAAAGCTATATTAAGAAATATGTTGATCTGTGGAGCGTGTTGAAGTTATTACAATTTTTGTGACTTTAAAAAATAAAAATTGAAGGCCTCTTTTCATTATTTATTCCTTATAAGGGTATAAAATTTAAAGTTGTTGATATAGTTTGGTAAAAAGAAAAAAAAACTCGTGCAGGTCCCATTATTGCATATCTGAAGTGTCCCATGGGTGGAGGATTTGGGAATGGTCGGTGGAAATTCCTAGTAAGTTCCTCCCGGCTAAGTCTGTAGGACTTACTGACCAACAATGGGAGCGGCCCGTCGGGCTTGCTGGAGGGTATGACGTAAGGTTTGAACGCCCTAATCACATAGTTTTAGTTCGCCCAAACATCACAAAAAGTCACGGATCTCCCTAAATCTGTTCAAGTTGGGTCTGAACACCAGTGGCTGGATTGAGGTGTGCAGGGAGCAAGTTATAGTGTCGACGTCCAACCTTTGGGTCATTAAGCCTTCATCATCATTATTGTTTGGAAAAGTAGTTAAAAAAATAAAAAATTTGCACTAAAAATACAAGGTGTGGCTATTAAATAACGAGACTGACGCTGCTACAGAAGAAGTGCCAGAAGAATGTAGTGCCTCTCGCTTCTGTAAACAAATCAGTACAGCCGTAGCCTTCGTTCGCATTAGAGTTGTTTTTTTTTTTCGCCGGAAAAATGTTAAGTGTAACAGTAGAGCAACGATTTGTTGTGAAATTTCATGTGAAACTTGGAAAAACCGCTACTGAAACTTATAATTTATAAAAGAAAGAAGTATATGGCAATGAATGTTTATCGCGTGCACGTGTTTTTGAGTGGTTTAAGTGTTTTCAAGATGGCCGAGAAGACATTCAAGATGATTCACGCCCGGGTCGCCCTTCCACGTCGAAAACGGATGACAATGGGTTCCTGAATGTCAAACAATTAATCAACATTACTACCTTCACGTTCTCGCTGAACTCCGTGAAAGAATAAGGAAAAAACGACCTGAATTGTGGAAGGACAAGTCATGGGTTCTCCACCAAGACAATGCGCCGGCTCATTCCGCATTGTCTGTTAAGAGGTTTCTAGCCAAATTCAGCATCCCAGTGTTAGACCATCCGCCTTATTCGCCGGATCTTGCGCCGTGCGACTTCTATCTGTTTCCTAAGGTGAAATCTGTATTAAAAGGAACAAGATTTGAGTCTGTTGAAGCTGTGAAAGAGAAAGCAGCACGCGTCCTGAAGGAGCTGACAGAAAAAGACTTCCAGCACTGTTTCGAACAATGGAAGATTCGCACGGAGCGTTGTAGGGATAGAGGAGGGGTGTATATTGTAGGTGATAATAAGTAAAAATGTATGAAATAAAAATAAAATGTTTTACAGCGTCAGTCTCGTTATTTAATAGCCACACCTCTTACACTCCCTTTAACTGCTGATGGCTCGTATATGAGCCACCCTGTTTTTCCCCTTCACTGCTGTTATAAACGAGCCGGGTAACTAGCGCTTTCTGTTGATGTTTTTTGGAATCTATAATATTTCCCCATACCACTAGTGGGTAATAATTGATTGTTCTTTTCCTTACTATATTGCCTCGATACACCGTTGCTTTTAAGCTTTCTGTAAATAACATAACCTTTTGCCTGATATCAAACCTTTCTACACCTGCCTATCTACCCTTTGTCTAATTTTAATTTATTTGCAACTACTGTGGCATAAACTTGTGATCTGAAATAGTTGTGATGGCGAAAAAAAATATACAGTGAGGAAGAGCTCTTGGAGCTCTAAGCCTGTGATAGTGACGGGAAAGCATTTTAATTTTTAAAAAGTTTTCAACTTCACCAGTGCCAGTCCACAGTCCGGATGAAAAAATTTAGTTTAGAATTAATTAAGTTCACAAAAGATATGAGATGCGAGAGCTTAAATGCCGTAAAAGTACTCCGCACAGCGGGACCGCTTGGTGTGCCTACGAACCCTCTACAGCATACCTCCTTATCCCGCTACCTCCGCTGTTAAAGGGTTAATTTTTTAACCCATTTATCGAAATCCATCGCTCCTAACATCCATACTCATCTTTGAAAATTGGAAAAAAAAAAAAATCACATCAGCCAAAATTAAGTAAATTCTACTGTAGTTTGTAATAATTCATGGTGTACTTTTTACTTACTCAAAACTAAGTTGGTATGATTTTGTGTAATAAATATATTACTTTATTTTACAGTTCAAAGTAACTCCATACTCATTAACCAAAGATATTATTAAAAGAGAAGGATTGAAAGGTATGTTTCGGGGTCTTGGCTCGACAATCGCAAGAGAAATGCCAGGATATTTTGTATTTTTTGGTGCTTATGAAGGGACCAGGAGTTTATTTGCACCTCCCGGATGTTCTAAGTCTGAATGTGGTAAATTTATTTATTTATTATATATTTTTTAAATTGCAATTAACCAACTGCTGAATTACAAATTTTTGTTTGGACAGGATTAATGAAATTTTCAATCAAGTCGATAATTTTATAATATTTATCGTTAATTTATCAATTTCAGAATATTTATATTTATCAATGAAATTAACATAACTGTTTTTATACCATTTCGGTTCTTTTTAATAGGCTTATTTTTATAACTTATGTATAAGTTTTATTAATATAAGGTATTTCAATTTTGATATATATAAACAACTAATTGTGTTTTATCAGCTTGTCAGGTTAAGGCTGGATTACAAACAGTCTGTCCAATGGAATCGTACATGGTTTGAAGAATCTAAATTCCTAGCAGAAGTGTAAAATTATCTAATTGGTTGTACCTTAACCTTATAAGAAGTTTTGTGAGACTTAAATAGTTATTTTCATCACCAGTGGTTGTTTTGGGTGCGCTGTCGAGTTTAACAGGCGAGGCATAGCCAAGCGCGGAAATTAGACCAAGCACCGAAAACACACTTTTAGTATATGTTATAAAAAATACTTTTCATCATACTGCTCATACTTGAGTACACTAAAACACTTTTATATTTCATTATTAACTTACAGATACAATATGAGAAATTCAATTGACACCTTTTTTTTTTTTAAAAACATCTGTTTATTGACCTATAATAGAAGAAAAGTACTTATATATTTACATTAATATTTATAGTAAAATTCTGATTATTCATTATATTAAAATCTTTGTTTGGCATTGCCTTTTGGAATACTGATAACTTTTGGTTAAAGGAATTATTTTCCAGTTCTGGCTCCTCTCTAAAAAGGTCGTCTACAGTCCAAAAATCTTCCTGAACATTTCTTCTTTCTAACCAATCTTTAATAATCTGTTGTATTCGCTTTCATATAAAGCGCGGAATTTAGCTGGAAGTAGTTCGTTTAAAGCTTCTAGGGCTTCTTTTAAAACATCTTTTGGTATATCCCTGTTATTTTGCACTTCAAACATACTACTTATATTAGAATGAAGCACAGTATAGCTACAAGTAACCTGCTGAAACACATGTTTATTAATATACATTAGTAGCAGGTAATGTTGGCGCACCAAAAAGATTTTTCAGGCCTAGGCCCAAAAAGTACTACTTTACGGACTCAAACCGAGTATTGAAAACACATGTTTTTGATGCAGTATGATGAAAAAAAGATATATGGAGATGAAAGAGAAAGAAAGATGAAAGTGTTTATGCAAAAACCTTGAAAAATAAACTAAAATTAACTCTCTCAAAATACTAGTTTCACTTTTTGAAATAAAGCTAGTTCTCTAATTTACCTTTATAAGTTTTTTTTTCTTCCATTTCCTTTTCTTTCTTTTTTTTTTCAGTTTAGTTTTATAACTTATTTAAAGGTAGGACTATAAGATATTTAAATTTTTATAAATATAAACAACAACATATGTCTTATCAGCTTTTCGGGGTTAGTTTTTCAAACCCAATTGTATCTGATTTGAAAATCGAGAAGTGCCATTTTTTCCTACTTATTTTAGAATCATAATTGTACAAAAATGGTGACATTATAGGGTATACTGGACTGTTATTGACACCCTTAAGACTACATGTCAGAGGTGAAATTAAAAAAATTTATGAAGGGATCAAATTGAAACTTCCTACAGTTCCTCATTATCTATTCTCATAAAGACTCAAGAGGTTTTTTTGAGTCAAAAGTTCAATAGTTTTACCATATGGCAATATATATTGTTAAAAGTGCAAAAACTAGTTATTGACACCCAGTGGATTTAATTGTAAAATCTTCCCTATGGTTAGTTTGCTAAACACTTACTTCATATATGACTTATAGGACTCTTCAAAAATTAGATTCATGTATATCTTGAAATAAAATCAGGACTTGTTTACTTATTTCTTTAACTTAAAGTTTGGGGTGTCAATAACCGTCTGGTTTACCCTAGTAAAAATAAGTTTCAATCAATTCTTATTAAAAATTTTCATTTGTACAATTTTATGATCCAGGTCCAATCGGAACAATGGTAGCCGGAGCCGCAGGCGGCGTAGCGTTATGGACTGTCATATTTCCTGCAGACTTAGTCAAGTCACGGATACAAGTCAGCAGTTTGGAGGGAACGTTTGTTTCGAATACTTTATTAATTATAAGGAAAGAAGGTCAGTAACTTCTATTTATTTTTTTAATGAATAATTTGTTTGATGTTATTCCTTTTTTATATAATAATTTTATTTTTATAGGTTTTTTAGCTCTCTATAACGGTCTTAGTCCTACTCTTATTCGAACGATGCCGGCCACAGCTGGTCTCTTCCTCACTTATGAATATTCGAAAAAATTACTCCATAACTTACTCGATTGAATAATATAGAGGCTGACGAAAATGATTATTTTTATAAGTAGTTGACTAATTAGAGAACTAATGTGTACGTCCTCAGGGGTATAATTTATATAAAGAAGGGCCTAATTTTTTTTAATAAATAAAGTTCTTTTGTAGAAAAATAATAGAGAATAGATTTTATATTCTCAGGTTTGTTACATATTTATTAAGACAAAAAGACAAAATAAAAACTTAAAATATGTATAATTGGATTTTAAAGAAAACCCTTTCCTTTCTTAATAAGATTATTTTTTTTTTTTTTTTAAATAATGTTATTAGGTGAAAAAAAATTGACCAGGGTCAGGAATCGAACAGAGTTCCTCTGCATCACCATCGCATCGCTGTTTGTTTAACGTCCATTTATGCTACTTAGGCTAATCGGACGATGTTACAGCGGGAGTCCTAAATTTTGCCTATCCAGGTATAATTAGGATAGGGATCTTTAAAGAGACCTGACATTGTACAGGCTCGGGACCTCCATTTTACGTCCTATCCAAGGGACGGCATGGCCAAGGATTTCTTACTTCCATTAAAAAATCCTAGGGCCACCGTGGGAAGTGAACTCGCGACCTTTAGTATTGTTTGTTTGTTTGTTTAACGTCCATTTTTATGCTACTAAGGCTAATCGGACGATGCTACAGTGGGAGTCCTAAATTTTGCCTATCCAGGTATAATTAGGATAGGGATCTTTAACGAGTACCTGTCATCGTACAGGCTCGGGACCTCCATTTTACGTCCTATCCGAGGGACGGCATAACTAAGGATTTTTTACTCCCATTAAAAAATCCTAGGGCCACCGCTGGAATTGAACCCGCGATCTTTAGTATTGTAGGTTGCCATGCTAACCACAACACCACAGGTGACCCCGACCTTTAGTATTGTAGGTTGCCAAGCTAACCACTATACCACATATGACCCCATCGCAGTGCTGTTACCACTGAGCTAACCATGGGGCAGTCCCAGACATGTCAATCTTTTCTCTTCAGTGATTCCACAAGCCAGGTCTCGCCACATTGCAGCATAGGAAATAGTGCGAGGGGTGAATAAATGTCCAGACGACAGGATCTAATTGAAATACCGTCACGGTTAAACTTTATAAGTAGAACTTTAAGTCATTTATTATTTTCTAAAAAATTAATTATCCACATGGAGGGGGGGGTATCTTTGTAGATAATAGTTAGACATGGCTGGGATTGACCCTACGGTTAGCTCAGTGTAAGAGCACTGCAAAAGAGATGCAGAGGACCTGGGTTCGATTCCTGGCCAGGTTCAGTCTTTTATCTTCTAATAAAATTAGGAATTAATTATTTAAGAAATAATTAATGACTTAATTTCATAATTTTTTTTGTCTCTTTAACCCTTTAGCGTCTGAGCAGTGCGAGTGTATTGCGGGCGCTGTGGCCTGAGACCTTAGACTGGCTGCAGTGCCCGTTGGCCTGAATACTTTTTGCCACATTCACTATTTTACTAAGGAATAAGGTGCAGGTACGAACCCCAGGTAAGAACCCCATGTCTCAATTAGTTTAGAACCCTCGGAAATTTTTGAGGATACCATAAACCTCATCACTGGGAAATACGGAAACGGGAATGCCAATTATATAAAAATAATTGTCGTCTTAAATATGAATAAGAAAATGATGATTATTTTGTCTGCTTGCCATGCTCCTCTAATATTCATGAAATTAAAAAGGAATGTGTTGGAACGTACGTAAGTATACATACTTACATATAATTTTTAGAACTGTTATATTAAATGAAGGGGTCAGGGCAAAATAGCGCCAAGAAACATTTTTAACAAAAATAAACTGTAGCTGCCGTCTCTTGTATATTACGTAGGACTACATGTCTATGATGGAAATGCCACCTGAAATATGACTATATAGAGCCTCTATAGTCATATTTAGGTGGCATTTCCATCATTGACATAAAGTCCTACATAATATACAGCAGACTGGAGCTACAGTTTATTTTTGTTAAAAATGTTGCTTGGCACTATTTCGCCCCGACCCCTTCAAATGTTTTCTATATCTGTTTATTTTTATAACATTTTTAAATTATATAATATATTCTTTTTTACGAATTGTTACCTATGATTTATGAATGTTGCTTTCCTAAATAATGATACGATAAATCCGAAAACAAAGAGAAAAAATTCAATTTTTTTTTTTAAAGAAGCCACAAAAACATCTTTTAAGGTGCTGACTGCTGGGGTTTTTATCCTAGTGCAATAGTAAAATGGAAAGAGTTAAGAAATCAATTGAAATAAAGTCCGCAGTTTCTGTCTTCTAACGCTGAAGCGGGTGGAACTGATATATCAGTCTACAGGCCACAGGGACTGCATTGCTCGAACTGATATATCAGTTAAAAAGGGTGAAAATAATCTTCATTATAAATCTATTGATATGCTTTTATCTTCCATAAGTTTATTCATATCTGATAAAACAGTGAAAATTAGCAAATGTGTTTGATTTTGGTTTGAGGAATGGCAGGAGGCAAGGGAAGAGTATAAATGTGAGTCATCAGGAGAAATTTCAGCCTGACCTTTTATTGAATTATATACATATTAATCACAGAAAAGTGCTGTTTAATTTTTTACTTTCACTTACCTATATATGAAATATATAGTAAGTGGAAGTATTGCGATCGTGAAAAAATTCGACTTCCGGTTTTCAACGGAAATACACGTTTTGGGGTCCCCTGAGTCGAAATGACCAAGTCCCGCGAAATGGTCTGTGTGTCTGTGTGTGTGTGAACAGACTAGCTCAAAAACTATAAACCGTGCGATCCTGAAATTGGGTATTTAGTGTAGGTATATGCCCGCGATGTGACAGCAAAAATTTCATCAAAATTGCTCAAAGGGAGGGGGTACTTTATTTAATAACATTTTAAGTTTTTTTCGATTTTCTCAAAAACGGCTCTAACGATTTTGATTAAACTGAGTATTTGATGTATTAATATGCCCGAGATATGACTGTAAAAATTTCATCAAAATTGATCAACCTGAGGGGGGCTTTACTTATTAAATTTTGTATCATTTTTACGTGTTTTTTTTATTAACTCAAAAACGGTTTTAACGATTTTGATCAAACTGGGCATTTAATGTATGTATAGGCCAAAGATATGATAGCCAACATTTCATCAAAATTGGTCAAACGGAGGGGACCCTTTATTTCATAATTTTTTTCCAATTTTAACCTTTTTTTTCGATGATCTCAAAAACGGCTTCAACTATTTTTATCAAATTCGCCATGTTTAATGAAAATTATATGTTATTTAATATCAGGAGGGCTTTATCATTATTAAAATGTTCTAAGGGGGCTTAAATGGGGTAGGGGCTTTTTTTGTTTTTTTGTTTCCTATAAAGTACCTTTGTTTTTCTTTATATGGAGAAATTAACTGTCTCTCGTAACGTCTAAAAATAAGAAATGGCTAAAAATGAGATATGATAAAATTAACAAAACGCATTAATTTCTAATCTAAGTAAGTTGGTAAGTGAAAGTTGTGTGTTGTGAGCATGCACCAGATTTTTTTTTTTAATGATGATAACTTTACATGCTTTTATACATTTGTAACAATGTTTAACAATATGAAAAAAAAAAAAGAAACTAGACTGCACTTTATGTTTCTATAATATATACTACTGACTGTTCAAAAATAGTGCTGACAATGAATTTGTTGTTTGTTTGTTTAATGTCCATTTATGCTACTTAGGCTAATCGGACGATGCTACAGCGGAAGTCCTAAATTTTGCCTATCCAGGTATAATTAGGATAGGGAACTTTAACGAGTACCTGGCATCGTACAGGCTCAGGACCTTCATTTTATCCAAGGGATAGCATAGCCAAGGATTTTTTACTGCCGTTAAACAATCCTAGGGCCACGAACCTGCGACCTTTAGTATTGTAGGTTGCCATGCTAACCACTACACCATAGGTGACCCTGACAATGAATTTATCTTCCCTTTTTTGAAAAGTTAAGATCAGAAAATCCAATTCAGCGCTCTACCTTTAACCTTAGTTATGGATTTAAAAATTCTTATCAAAGTTACCCCATAACTCACGAATTTCTCTTAAAACTCTTTCCAGTGTACTAACCAACTATGCCACCTGAGCCCGTATTCATGCCACCTCAACCTTATCTCTCCACAGAGCCCAGCCGTTAACGCAGTGACGGGTCTCATTGATAAACTGTTATTGTTAAACATCTATTATTTAAATACTAGCTGTACGTTCCGGTTTCACCCGGGGAATTTCATTTTTCTAATGAAACGGTCGATTTCGTAAAAAAACCATTGTAAAGCGAGATCATTAAGATTTTAATAGGATAAAGGATATCAGCTGAAGTTATGTAATTTTAATATGGACAGGTGTTAACGCACCCGGTATGAAAGAACCACTGAGCGAAATTTGGAGAATTTAGGATAAACGGTATGGAATTCTATAAATAACAAACAAACAAACAGAAATATTGCCCTGCAGTTTCAGCTTCTCGCAAATCGGCTAGCCTAAGCCTCTGTGGCGCAAGGCGGGCCTCGTATTCCTGGGCAGACTCAGTTTCCCGCGATTCTAAGCCTCTGTTGTTCAATCCTAGAGTTTCATCTGCTCGTATTTGACGTTGTTTTTTAGCTTTTGAGCTCACTACTCCTATTGAAACTCGCTTCTTAGGAGGTATTTTTAAAAAATAAATTCACCATATATGTAAATAAAGGTATTGTATTGTTAAAAAAAACATATGGTTTAAAAATCCCAGAACTCGCCGCCTGCCAAAGGACGGTCTTACCGGGCCTTGTTGGCCTCTTCGAAATCTATAAAATGATTTTTTAGGCCGTTTTTTCGACTCAAACGGTCGATATTGTAAAAAAGACCATTGTAAAGAGAGATCATGACGAATTTTATAACAATAGTGAATATACCCAGAGATTGGCTAAAGTTATGCAATTTTAATATGGACAGGTGTTCGCACCTGGTATGAAAGAACCACTGAGCGAAATTTGGAGAATTTAGGACAAACGGTATGGATTTCTATAAAGAACAAATAAACAAACAAACAAGCAGAATTTCAACTTTATTTATATAGATTATCTGAAGAGAAGAGATTGGCAATGGCTGGGCTTCGAACGTAGGTCCCCACACTTCTCTCTTCCCTGAGCCACATTGCAACAAAGTGATCGGAGGCCTGGAGATTGTCGAAAGATAGGATCTAATTGACAGGCTGTCATTATTAAACATCTATTTATTAATAGTCTATTATTGAAATAATATTATCTGAAGAGAAAAGATTAGTCATGACCAGATCTTTCAAGTCCGAATCCCGGCCTTGGTCAATCTTTTCTCTTCAGATGATAATAATATTTAAATAATATACTATTAAATTGAATAAATAATACAATATCAATCCATTTTTAATAGCCTTACTAATATTTAAAGCGATAAAAAATTGATATAACTGTAAAAACAGTACGAAAAATCATTTAACCTATATAAAAAAACTTCACACAGTTGAAATGTTTTAAGTATAGATAATATTGTGGACATGGTTTCCACCTCCACTCACTCTTGGAAAAACATGTTTCTGCACAACCGCCTTCTAATAATGTGAGTAATCTAGTAGTTGTATTGGATGCATCAATTTCTAATTATTTTTTGTTGATTCAGTGATAAAACATCACCAATTGAAAAAAAAAATAATATGCAGTCCTAAATCAAAATCAAAAAAATCTCTTTCATTACGTTCTAATTTAAAGACGTAAGAGAATCTTTGAAGATTGTGCATCACCTGTTGACAGTTTTGAGAGCACCAAACAAAATTTTTTTGGAAATTCATTGCTTTTTGTTCTTAAAACTGCCAAAAGATAATGATAAATTCATCAAACTTCAAATTTAATTTAAAATATTTGATATAATGTGTTAAGAGTGGAAACTTCCTTTTTTTTTTTTTTAATGAAATAAAACATTGTGTTTAAATCAAATTAATATTATTTTCTGTCAATAAGACAGCATTGGAAAATTTAATGCACAGTTTTAAAAAGAACGCCTTGTAAATGTAACTCTCCATTGTTAGTAGTCTAATTAAGACAAATTAAAAAGTTTTGATACACCTTTTTAAGCACTTTGGCCAGGATATTGGTAATATCGGCTTGGATGTTGTTTAGTAGGTGATGGGACAATTATAGTAAACTAGGACTTTAGGAAGCCATCAGGTGAGACTAAATCAGGTAAGTGCTCAGGCTAGTTAAAGTCCCCTCGCATCGAGATCAGTCCTCTTAAAACCTACTTAATTGGAAACCCTGGAGGTGTTGGCTGTTATACCATCTTGAAATCACACATCCGGATCCATTTCTTCATCAGAATGCTTGACTCCAGAATAGACACAAACTCTTAACACATTTTAAGGAGTTCCACATTTGTGTAAAGGTCCTTAAAGGTTATTTCCTACTTTTGGAGACACTTGCTGTTTCTCTGAAGGCATTTATACTCAATAAAACACATTTCCAATCAGGAACACAACCTCGTAGAAGAATATAGGAGTGACACCAAAAGGCATATTACATTGCAATGAGCCTCCATAGCCATAATATCAAAGTGATTGCTGACGATCATTTTACTGTATCAGAAATTGTTAATTTATAAATTATTTATTTGTTAAAAAAAAAAAGAAAATATAAAGGTGTGTTAATATCGATTGTTGTACCAGAAATTGTTAATTCATAAATTTATAAACATGAGATATGAATGTAACCCATTGGCTCAGAATAAAATGGTTATTAGCTGTGTAACATTGAATTATATTACTCAAGATTAAAAGCTAAAACACGGCGTAAGAGCGCTAGGTCTCTATCAAACGTTTGCCACTGAGACGGTCGGAAACACAAACACCCCCCTCTTCTCTCCATTAACTTTACTTTAAAAGTTTGAGAACTCGCTTCCTCCAGCATGATAAAATACAGGTTGTGTGAATTGAGATAATTGTTCATTACAATATTGAAAAAATATCTTTTATCAATGATCACGTCATTTAACTATGTAAATGAAAACTGAATCTAAATTCATATTCAGACATCCACTGGTTTTATTATAAGACTACAAAAATATTGAAATAAAGAATATAATAAAGGAATGAAATAAACTAAAAAAATTAATTTATTAAATAAAATCTCTTATAATACAATTATTATACATAAAACAGATCTGCCTCCTCAAATTCAGTCAGTTGCCATTTGCACTACATAATGGAAGAATATCCATCAGTATTTAGGCTCGACCTGTTCTTGTAAGATTAAACTGTTTTTGTGCTAGTAACGCACAAATTTTACAATATAATACAATCCAGCTAAAGGTAACTAAGTTGCATTCTCTACGAGGGTCTTTAAGTATTTAATTTTTTCTAATGTGTTCCCAGAAGGCCAGCCCTCATTATGTACCTTAAAACAAATTAATAAAAATCAATACATAGAATATTATAATAATAATCATTATCTTATGGTTATTAAATAATTATCTTATGATTAAATTATTAAATCATTATCATATAGATATGAGGGCAGGTCAAAAAGTTCTCGGCCTGACAATGAAGGAGGGAATTAATATAAAGGATTAATCCCTTATCATGTTTACCTATTCAATAGTTGTATGTACACAAACTTTTATAATCTTACTTTCTCTTGTCTATTATTTATAATACTTTTAAATACTATAATACTTTTAGTTTTATCAGTTTGCACTTGCCATTAAAATGAATAACATTGAGTTCAGAGCTGTGATGAAATTTTTAGTTAGAGAAGGCGTAAAGCCTTTTTAGACAGTTTTGAACGTCTAAGGAATGTGTATGGGGACTTGTCCCCTTGCTATAGCACTGTGAAAAGCCACCTATCCAGTTTAAAGTCATACCCTCGGGCGGAGAAATCATGGCCACAATTTTTTGGGATTCGGAAGGAATCCTGATGATTGATTAGAAAGACAAGGGTTTAATAATTACAGGAGAATACTATTGTAATGTTTTGACCCGTTTAAGAGAGCCAATCAAGGAAAAGAGGAGGGGGAAGCTGCGCCGAGGAGTAATGCTGCTTCATGACAATGCCCCTGTGCACACCTCTCGTCAAGTGATTGCCAGGATTGACACCTTAGGCTTTGGTGTGATCAACCATCCACCCTAGAGCCCAGATCTAGCCCCTAGTGACTACTTTCTATTCCCAAACCTTAAAAATCTGGTGCGTGCTCGCAACAGACAACTTTCACTTACCTACTTACTTTTAAGTCATTTATTATTTTCTAAAAAATTAATTATCCACACGGAGGGGGGTATCTTTGTAGATAATAGTTAGACATGGCTGGGATTGACCCTACGGTTAGCTCAGTGTAAGAGCACTGCAAAAGAGATGCAGAGGACCTGGGTTCGATTCCTGGCCAGGTTCAGTCTTTTATCTTCTAATAAAATTAGGAATTAATTATTTAAAAAATAATTAATGACTTAATTTCATAATTTTTTTTGTCTCTTTAACCCTTTAGCGTCTGAGCAGTGCGAGTGTATTGCGGCGCTGTGGCCTTAGACCTTAGACTGGCTGCAGTGCCCGTTGGCCTCAATACTTTTTGCCACATTCACTATTTGACCAAGGAATAAGGTGCAAGTACGAACCCCATGTCTCAATTAGTTTAGAACCCTCGGAAATTTTTGAGGATACCATAAACCTCATCACTGGGAAATACCGGACGGTCTGGAAACAGGTTTGGAGAAACGGGAATGCCAATTATGTAAAAATAATTGTCGTCTTAAATATGAATAAGAAAATGATGATTATTTTGTCTGCTTGCCATGCTCCACTAATATTCATGAAATTAAAAAGGAACGTGTTGGAACGTACCTAAGTAGACATACTTACATATAATTTTTAGAACTGTTATATTAAATGAAGGGGTCAGGGCAAAATAGCGTCAAGAAACATTTTTTTAAACTTCTGGATCTAATAGGACCATCACAGTAGTCGGCGTTTAAGTTGTAATCGAAATATAGTTTTTTAACTAATAGATTTTTCAACCATAATCTAATAACTACTACTACTTATTATCTGCTGACTGCTTTCACTTTCACTTACCTACTTACTTAGATTAGAAATTAATGCTAGAATAGAAATTAATTTCTCAAATGAACAGAACGGCTTTAATTATGAACAATGGTCAGTCATTAAAGGCGTACTCTGCATGCGATGGCTCAACGAGTTTTATGAGTTGACTGAATATTTTTCTTTTTTTCTCCTTTTTATGTTTTCTTCATTTTTATCATATCTCATATTTAGCCATTTCTTATTTTTAGGGGTAACGAGAGACAGTTAATTTCTCCATGTAAACAAAAACAAAGGTACTTTATAAGAAAGAAACAAACAAACAAAAAAGCCCCCTCAGAACATTTTAATAATGATAAAGCTTACCTGATATTAAAGAAAACCTAATTTTCATTAAACATGACGAATTTGATAAAAATCGTTAAAGCCATTTTTGAGATAATCGAAAAAATTGGAAAAAAGGTCATGAAATAAAGTGCCCCCTCAGTTGGACCAATTTTAATGAAATGTTGGCTTTTACATATTTGATATATACATACATCAAATACCCAGTTTCTTCAAAATCGTTAAAGCCGTTTTTGAGTAAATAAAAAATATGTACACGTGAAATTGGTACAAGATTTATTAATTAAAGTCCCCCCTCCGGTTGATCAATATTGATGAAATTTTTACAGTCGTATCTTGGGCATATATGTACATCATATACCCAGTTTGATCAAAATTGTTAAAGCCCTTTTTGAGTAAATAAAAAAAACATGTGAAATGATACAAAATTTATTAAGTAAAGTCCCCCCTCCGGTTAATCAATTTTGATGAAATTTTTACAGTCATATTTCGGGCATATAAATAGATCAAATACTCAGTTTAATCAAAATTGTTAGAGCCGTTTTTAAGAAAATAAAAAAAAAACGTAAAAAGTTATTAAATAAAGTACCCTCTCCCTTTGAGCAATTTTGATGAAATTTTTGTTGTCACATCGCGGGCATATACCTACACTTAATACCCAATTTCATGTTCCCACGGTTTATAGTTTTTGAGCTAGTCTGTTCACAGACACACACACAGACCATTTCGCGGGACTTGGTCATTTCGACTCAGGGGACCCCAAAATGTGTATTTCCGTTGAAAACCGGAAGTCGAAATTTTTCACGATCGCAATACTTCCACTTAATATATATTTTATATATAGGTAAGTGAAAGTAAAAAGGTGCTCAGGGGGAGGCGATTTAAAGTTAAAGAAGAAAGTTATTATTTGGGGGGCTTAGAAAAATAAATAAATAGATGTGAAAAGTGTATAAGTATCGAGGGACATTAGATTGAAAAAAAATATATGATTTGTGTTTTTATTTCATTCCACACTATGTCAGGCTGAGAAATCGACCTTCTCTCGTAGGATGATAAATAATCAGGATTTTCAGTCAAAAGTTTTTCATTTGGAGAGCATACATTTCTTGAATGTTTAACATCACTTTATCTCTCTAAGGCTAATCGGACGATGCTACAGTGGGAGTCCTAAATTTTGCCTACCCAGGTATAATCAGGATAGGGATATTTAATGAGTAGCTGACATCGTACAGTCTCGGGACCTCCATTTTATGTCCTATCCGAGGGACGGCATGGCTAAGGATTTTTTACTCCCTTTAGTATTGTAGGTTGCCATGCTAACCACTATACCACAGGTGACCCGCGGCATACATTTCTATCCAAATATGAAGATCTTCATCATGGCTAAAACGAAGATCCACTAGGGCTAGAAGATGAGATCAATTACAGATAGTAACAATATGAAGTAACAAAATCCAGGTAATGGTGCGTTTACATGAAATGGGTACTTATGAAATCTAATAATTATATCAAAAATAGTAAAATTATACATATTTATTTGAATAAGTAGCTTGTTAGCTGGATAAAATAAAATCTGATATTTACCTTGTTGAGTGCAGAGTAATACAGAGACTGAGGGAAAAATTATAAGAGAAGGGTGGTCGGGGTTAGCCAAACGGGGTTAGTTTGCCGACTTCAGAAGGTTTATTTTTATCAAAAGGTAGGCTCTCCAAATAAAAAACTTTTGACTGAAAATCCTCATAATTTATCATCCTAAATTATAAGAATGTCTACTTATATTTTTTTTTCACTGTAAGCCTATGTTTATTTTATTTATTTTTATTATTAGGTTTGTTACACAATAACAAACGAAGGTAACAACGTACAGTAGGACCTTCATTATCTGGGCCTCGATTAAACGGGGTGCCGAGGAGGCAATTTTTTTTTTTTTAAATTAATCTTTTTTTAATTTGTGTGCCATTTATTTTGTAATGAATTGTATGTATAATATTTTTAAAAAAATGTGTACATAAATATTTAACGATTACACAATGGTTAACTATCTATTATGAAATAAAACAATAAATGGAAAAACACAGAAAGCTAGTATTGTATTATGAGATGTTTCTGGTATCTAATACTCCAATTCATAATCTAGGAACGGTTGTTTTCAAGTCTTTCCAGGAAACTCCTACTTGTTTTGGCTACAAAACAAAATATTGTCAGTTGTGATTTAGTCTCGATTTAAATACATACGAAGTAACAAAATGTCGGAAAAAAGAAAAAGTGTCGTTTTAACGCTTGAAGAGGAATTAACTACTATAAATAGATTAGAAAAGGGTGAAAGTGTTAAAAAATTGTCCGTTGAATTAGGAATCGGCGAACAAACTGTACGGGATATTTTGAAGAAGAAGATAAATGACATTTTTGCTTTCGTATCGTCGTCGGCCCAAGATATATAAAAACATTCATTTACTTTTTTTTTTATTTTTGTATATTATAATTTAATGTATATAAAACGTTCGTTTGTTAATAAATGTGATTATACCTTACAAGTGATTATTTAACATTTTTTTGTATCACATTAAGTCAATAAAATGTTTAAACCGATTATCCGGGATTTTCGATTATCTGTGGACCTCCATACCCATCATTATCCCGGATAATGGAGGTTCTACTGTATATAAAATGTTCATGTTGCTCATATATTTGTCTTCATTTTGGCCCTGATGAAGGTCCACATGTTAGGATCGAAACGTAGGCTTTCCTAATAAAATTTTTTTTTTAACTGAAAATCCTGATAATTTATCATCCTACCTTAAACAAAACAGTTGACTATTACACACCTCCATCATTAAAGATTAAAGTCTGAGTTGAGAAAACTTTAATGAATTCATTCAACAAACGAAAATTTCTTCAGCACTGATTATTGAATCTGCTGTTTAACACGTTGAGCGCCAGGGAAAAGATGATGTACTTTTGCCTTGGGCCAAAGCAATTTTTCCTAATTTATAACTTTAATATGATTAGAATGATACAAAAATTGCAAAAGAAATAAATAAAAAGTTTAATTTTGGCAATTAAACAATAATTTTGTGAGCGGTACGTATGTACCGCCCGGCCCCAGGGTAAAGCCCGCTACCTATAGTAGTACGGGGGCTGCCCGGTTATGACCGCGACGTCAACCCTTGTCCCCTTAAAATATGTTATTTTAATAAATAAGATATTTTGTTTTGTAAAAAAATAAATAAAATTAATTTATTTTATTTATACCGCCCAAATTAAAAAAAAAAAAAAAAAAAAAAAAAAAAAAACATTTGGGCCAATTGCATTGGCGAAATGTTCGGGGCCGGAGCGGTCCAATATGCCTTGAAATCACGCTCGGCAGGCGGTCCCCTGGCCAAGAACAATCTTTTAGCTGGCGGGAGCGGGCGGTACCTGGGGACCGCCTCGGCCCCAGCCAATAGTCCAACAGCGGTACGATCGTACCGCTTGGCGCTCAACGTGTTAAAAATCATATTTCTATTATTTAAAAAAAAAATTAAGGTTAATAAAACATAATTTCATTTTAAATTTTATGAAAAAGTAAAAAAAAATTTTGGGCGAAGACTTGAAAATTATTTTTAAAATTCATAAATAGTTGTATGTTTGCATGGGCAGATTTGACATAAAATTTGAGTGGGGGTCACCATCCTCCTGTCTCATATCACTCATGGCTGGCATCACCATTTTAGTATGAAATTATTACCTAGTATTAACACATTACGAGCGGGTAGCTTAGGATATAGGACAGTGCCAGCTAAGCAAAATATATGCGTGTGAAAATAAACTTGATAGACATAAAAGTAATGGTTAGATTTTGGCTCTGCAACTAACTAACTACAGTAAACCCTCATTATTACGAACTAGGATATAACGAACACCTCGATATAGCGAACCAAAATACTATCCTCCCAAAATTACCATTATATTTCTGCTGAACCCCTCGTTATAGCGAAATCCTCGGTTAGTGCGAACTACGAACTAAATTTGATGCCTGAGAATTATTACATTCTGTTATAACAAACAGCTAGAATTTTTATTATTATTTTTTTTTTTTTTACTGTATTACGTAGAATGAGTGCAGGAAGACGAAGTAACTCCAGTTTCTAGAATTGAGGTGTTTTTTTACTCTTAACTAATCCGATTTGCTTTTGCTCTCTCTCTAATTCCATTGACTTTTTTCTCAAAACTAGTTCAGTTCTGTTTCGACTTCTGTATTATTCGAATCAGTGTACTGTAGTCGTTTATAGTGTTTTTTAAATACACAATGAGTTCGTTGGTAAACATGTGTTACAAACGTAAATCCTTATCAATCGAGAAAAAATTAAAAATTCTCCATTCCAGGGAATTCTAAGTACGGAAACCATCGCAGAAAAATATGAAATTCCAAAATGAACATTCTCAACCATTATAAAAAAAAAAAAAAATATAAAATAGATTCAACCGCAGCCCAAGGATTAACTTCAGCATCAAATAAACGACTGCGCTCTGCGGCTCATGAATATTTGGAAAAAAATTGATAATTTGCTTTAAACAAATGAGATCTCAAATACCAATCTTAGACCGTCTTATTAAAGCTAAGGCTAAAGAACTCTCAAGTGGACTTGGCAGGTAAATTAATGAATCACATTGTTTAATGAATATGTAGTTTATCTACAAATTAATTACATACACGTGATTTAATTTAACTAGTTCTAATGAATGAATTTTCTTCGAAATATGATCAAATTAGTGCGGCCATTGGCTTAAAAAAATATTAAAAAAAAGAATCCTCGGTTATAACGAATTTCGTTACAGCGAACTATGAAAATCAAACCCCCTACCAGTTCGCTATATCGAGGGTTTACTGTATTGGTTAGATATCTGCATCTATATTTCATATACATTTATTTATATTTTTATATTTGATAAATATTGTAGTAATAATTTAAAATGATATTTCAGAAAAAAAACTATAAGACCTGTGTAAATAAAAAAAAAAACGGAAAGAATTAGTGAGACTCAAGACAACAACTCTTAATAAACGAAGTTCGGCAATATAAACCAAGCATAAGTGAAATTTGAAAGAGAAGGAGTACTAATACCTGCCCTGCTTATAAGTGGCAATCCTCGCAACGGGTACAAATACCTGCCCCGCTCATAATGTGTTAAGAAGGAATGCGATATAAACAACCAAAAGTGTTATGTCTAGGCATAATAACTACGTCATGCATTGCTTGTTTTAAAATCCCAAAAAATTTAAAAAGCCAAAATATTTGAGGGATGGTCATGATCCGTGCTCCCCCTTGATCCGCTCAAGTATAATTGTAAAGTAGGGGGGTCGGTCCACACTAAAATGTAATAAACTCATTAAAAATCGACTAAGTTGAGTGTTTGAAGTGTTCGGACATTTTCATGTTAAAATCGGCTGTTAAGAAGGGAATGTAAGACATCGGACCCCGGGGACCGATGCCGCACCTAACGTGTTAAATCGTAGGAAAAATCCACATTTGAAAGGATAACAAACAATGAATAGCGAAATTAAGCAAACTTTAAAAAAAATTATGGTTAATAAAAATAATTTTTTTTTCAATCCATTATTTAATAATAATAATTAATTAATAAATATTTACTTAAAAATATGAAATAAAACAAAAAAAGAGATTTATATCTGACTGGAAAAAGAGAAAAATGAATCACTCATGTTAATGAATATTAAAAATAAAATTATTAAAATAATCGCTGTGTTTTAAAAAATTTAGTACTTACTAAAATTGGTTTATATCCTGCAAGCCTAAGTTGTTTCATTTTCGATACAGTTTCTCCGTTTGGTATGGTAGAATGGTACAAAAACATATTCTTACTCGCGACTACTATAGCGAAGTAGTTACCATCCTTTGGTGCTCTAAGAAGGCCAGAAAATGCTTCCGTGTTTTTGAAGTCGCTGTCGAGTGGTTGAGGTTCTTTGTCATTACTTAAGTTCACCACAATATCTACCAAAAAAATAAATAAAATAAAATAAAATTAATTCAATTATATATTGCTTTTAAACAAATAAAAATTGCTTCCATACAATTGGTCAATTCCAGAACTTTACTGTTTTCAAACCAGATTATATTATGTTGGGAAAACTGGTTTCAACCTAACCTTTCATACTTAGCTATCTGTTACCTCTTCTGTGTTATCTTGTGTTGTCATTTCTATATTAATCTTGTTTTCCGTTTTCAATTTTTTTTTTTTTAAATTTACTTTATTATTTGGATGGGGCCACACCAACGGGTCCTTTTCCTTGGAAAGTTTATGCTGTTGAATAAAATAAAAATAAAAATAAAAGGAATATAAGTGTTTGGTTTTTCTTCCGAATCCATTTCTTTTGGTTTAGCTTAGATTTATAACTTATTTTTATTTTTTTTATGTTTTCCCCATTCCAGTAACCCTGGGCATGGAGGAATCTATTGTTACATAAAGTCCTGCACGTTCCATCAGGTGATACTGAGTGCAGGAAAATAATTTACAAATAGAATATTATTACGAAAGGAAACAACAAAATAAAAAATACAAAATACGAAATTACAAAATACTTTAAGTATTAATGAGTATATACATTACAGTAAAATAATAAATGAAATGAAATGAAATGAAAATTTGACTTTATTTGTACAAACAATGTTTACAAAACGAAAACCTCAAAGCCATATAATGGCTTGACTGAGGCTCTAGTATACAATATTATAAAATTTTTGAGTTTAGAAATAAGTATACAATTGGTCTCAAGACAACTTAAATACAAATATTGCATCTCGAATTTATACAAAGTAATTACCATAAAACATTAAACATAAATTTATCCAAATTAGAACAAATAAAATAAAAACAGCACTATAAACATTGTAAATATTATATTAGTAATTACATTATTTTAAAAAAGAAATATAAAATAATAATTCAGAGTTTGAAATAAAAGAACTCAACTAAGGAAAAAGTTTCTATCACATAAATTACTAAGTCTGGTTTAAGTTTACTATAGGATGCATGCGATAAAAAACTTTGGGGGATTACATTAAAAGTACTAGGTATCAATACTCTCTTTGTTCGTCTACCATAATCATTATCGAATTTCGGTACTTCAAAAAATGTTTTTCTTGTCGAATAATGCTGATATTTTACTTTTTTACAGTCATTTGAAAAATAGTTCTTTAAAATAAGATTGTACATGAAAATTCCTTTTACCGGCAATAACTTGGTGACGTAAAATATATTTAACGGTTCAGCTACAATCGATCTAAGTTTATATGGTACAATACTACTTATTATTCTTTCTTGTATTTTTTGAACTTCATTTAACTTTGTTTTTGAAGCCGAGCCCCATGTATTTAATCCATATCTAATAATAGATTCACAAAAAGAGGTATAAATCAATTTCAAAGTACTCTAAGGGAGAATTTTTTTAATATAGTAGAATTTCAATAAAATAGTTCTTAATCTACTACAAATGATCCTGATATGAGAGATCTAAAGGAATTTGTGGTCAATCATAATGCCAAGGTATTTAAAAGAGGTTATATTTTCAATTAAAGGACAGTTGCAGACGTTGTTGATGTAATTGCCGTTATGTAGACAGACATACGTATGATATTTCAGTGGACAGAATTGGCAGTTATAGACATATGAATGAATATGCATCAATTTGGTTTTTTGTTTATTAATGATCAAGCCATTATCGTGTGACCAAGACAAAAGAGTATTAAAATCTTTTTGCATTTGAAAATTAGCAACGTTTATGTCCTTATTAGATACAACCATCGCAATATCATCGGCATATATAAATAGTTTGGCATGACTTATATGCAATTTGATTTCATTAATATACAAAATGAAAAGCATGGGACCCAAGACAATTCCCTGTGGCACTCCCATATTGGTCTCAACCATTGTGCAATTTCACAACAACTTTCCTATTAGTCAAATAACTAGTGAACCAATTTAACAAATTCCCTCTGATACCAATGTTTTCCAGAATTAGTATCAATTTACCTATTCTTACAGTATCAAATGCCTTCGTGAAATCTATAAATGGAACTAGAATTTGCTCTCTTTCACCAAGTTTTTGGTTTACAAAATCTGAAAATTTTTCCAAGGCCTGCTCAGTACCTTTCCCAATTTGGTAAGCATAGAGTGTATAATTAAAATAATACTGAAATAGAAAATTTACCGTATAAAATGATATGAAATTAAAAAATAAAACAATAAATAATAAAAAATAAAAATATGGTTAAATCATGATGTTTGATGTGGGGTCACCTGTCCAATCCAATTCTCATACTTTTTTCTAGTCTATTCCACCTAAAAACTCCTGAAATTCCCAGCCGAAACAAAAAGTAGCTCTTCTATACTAATTGGCCAATTGTGCCCACGGACCATAATTGTTCTTAATAATTTATATCTCTGTGTGTCAAGTAAGTATCAGTCTAATATAAGATGGCCATAAGTTAGTTCTGTACGTCCGTCACACAAGCATGTGTTATCTTCAATTATATTAAATCGATTTAAGTAACTTCTTGTTGGTCCGTGACAAGTCAATACCTGTGTAAGTCTACCGTTGATTGTACGTAGCTTTTGTCTGTTTTCTAATTTATCGAGATATTTGTATAAATGTCTACCTTTCGTTGTTGTATGCCATCTGTTATTCCATAGCCTGTACGGCATTTGCCTTAATATACTTTTGACTTATAACTTATATAAGTTATATTTTATAACTTATTTAAATGTGTCACTATAAGAAATTTCATTTTTGATAAATATTTTAACACTTATGTGTGTTTAAATAATTTTTATTCGACGAAAATAATAATTTACAATGGAAAAAACAGATTAAGCGGCAACCGCTATATTTATTTGTATTCTATGTTTTACTCATAAAGTATGGAAAATGTTTAGCCATAAGTGGCTTTAAACAAATAAGATCCAACATAATCCCATAATAAAAAACTATAATGTTTTCTTATATATTTTAAAAATGACAACTCACCAGCTCGAGGATGATTAGGTAACAAATATTTCTCGACAACGTTGTCTTTTCCAAAAATCGTTTCAGCTATTCCTTTAACTTCTAAATGCCACAAGCTGTGTTTGGACATTTTCTTTCTATTTGGATCAACAATTACCTCTGAATATTTCTGTTGGCATAAATATGAGAAATTTAATAACTAACCGTGCAAAGCAGGATAAATATAAGTAACCATTAAAAGAAAAATGTAAAAGTAAAAAATACATACAATAAAATCATTTTTTCTACTCTCGTAAATATCAACATTTAAAAATAATGAGCAGGAAATTCCTCCGCTTGACGCTAAAAACGTGTCATGTGCCCTTTTGTACTGTCTGTGGAATACGTTTAATGAACTCCTGAGACAGAATTCAAAATTTTCTTAATAAGGAATAGTCATTAGCGAGTAAAGTCCCAAACGGGCGTCACCCCTTAATCTTTGATCCCCTAATTTCCCAATTTAAAATCTTAGGGAAACTCATCAAAAACCAAAGATTAACTTTCAACTTAGAATAATATAATAATTTAACCATTATTGTGGGTGACCACCTATTTTTTAAATAATTTATTTTTGAAGAGAAAAGATTAGGCTCCGCCCGGGAATCGAACCCGGGTCTTCCGCGTGACATGCGCGGTATGCTTACCATTACATCACGGAGTCGCTTCCAAACAGTGCCAAAACGCGGAAGACCCGGGTTCGATTCCCGGCAAAGCCAAATCTTTTCTCTTAAAAAATATATTATTTAAAATAGAATAATATAAGTTTATTTATCCATTAACTTCAGTTAATGGACTATACTTTAATGCACCACTCCCGTTCAAAAGCTCAACCTGCTCGATTGCTCAACATGCGAGCAGGTAACCTGCTCGAGTCAAGCATGTCATAATTATGGTAATGGAACTTTTACCACATCATGTATTTTGTTAAATTCAGATAAGTTGTATCATACACATGAGTGGCCTTTCGGGTATCGTTCATGCTACAGACATACCCGAACCACCTCAATTTTCGCTCCTCCAGGATGTCTTGCACTGATCTTACTCCCAATTTCTCGCGGATCCTGTCATTTCTAATGCAGTCCCTCCTGGTTTTGCCAACTATTCTTCGGAGGAATCTCATTTCAGCTTTTACCATCTTTCTTGCATGTTTGTCGAGGGTAGTCCAGCTTTCAGATCTATAAAAAAGCACAGGTAGGAAAACATATTTAAATATCCTAATTTTAGCCTCTCTGCTAACTTCATGTTTCCCAATGACAGTTTTGGATATGTGCTATTATAGTCCATTGGCCTTCATCACTTTCCTGGTCTATTTTCCCATCATTGCTCATGACTGTCTCTAGGTACGTGTAGGCATTTGTTGTTTCTAGGAGTTCGACATTACAGAATATCCAGATCTTCTCTCTCCACACACATAATTTTGCTTTTTGCTGGATTTATGCTCAACCCTCTTAGCCGGAGTTCCTCATGCCATCATTAAACATCATTTATTGATCCAGTATAAAAATATCACCGTTCATTGGCTATTGGTGATATTTTTATAGCCCCAAGCTTACCGGTCTGCAAGTTTAAAATGTCGTTTTAATTCCAATAGAATGCGCTCTTAGCCTATTGAAGGATTTGCTTATCTCTAAACGCTATTTTGTTTGTTAGTCATTTGTTTACAAAAGTCAGTTGTTTTTAAGTCGTTTACGTGGACGTATCATACCTTTCTTTGGTGTTAAAAATGTCTAATTTTAAGCCAAATAAAGAGCATTTGCGGCATGTCATGATTTTCTTATTCAATCAAAAGAAAAAGGCATCTGAATGTCATCGAATTCTTGTTGAGACTTATGGCGATCTTGCTCCAACCGTCAAGACATGTGAACGTTGGTTTCAAAGTTTCAAACGTGGTGATTTTGATGCTACTGATAAAAAACGAGAAAATCGACCAAAAAAGTTTGAGGACGTCGAATTGCAATCTTTATTAGACGAAGACAATACCCAAACCCAACAAATGATGACAAATGATCAATTTGAGTCACGCATTGATCGAAAAACGCCCAGAATGGGCTCACAGGCACGCCAAAGTCATTCTTCAGCATGATAACGCTCCTGCACATTCAGCCAGATTGACTAAGGAAACGATTTCTTCGCTTGGTTGGGAACTCCTACCCCACCCGCCGTATTCACCTGACTTGGCGCCTTCTGATTATCATCTCTTCTCATCGATGGGACACTCATTGGCTGAGCAACACTTTAACAATTTGGAGGATGTAAGAAAATGGCTCGATGAATGGATTTCAAATAAAGATGAAGCATTCTTTTGGAATGGTATCCATAAATTGCCCGAGAGATGGACAAAATGTGTAGAAAGCGAGGGCCAGTACTTTGAATAAAATATATTATACTTTTTTTTTAAATTACTGTGTATATATTTTAAGAAATAAACGACATTTTAAACTTGCAGACCTGGTAAGTTAAAATGTTTTGTTAAAATTTGGTTATTTCACAAACTAAACAGATTTATACAATAGTATAGATGTAATTATTCCTGAGACTATAATTATCTTTGTAAATAATTAAATTGCTTGTAAATACAATAAAAAAGGAAAACATAAGCTGTTGTTGTTTTACTAACCGACAAAAGTTCTATTCAGTTTTATGATAACAATACCCTAATCTTCAACACTCAATGAAAGCTCCCTTTATATGGGTGATTCTCAAACTACGGGCAACTTCTTGTC
This sequence comes from Aelia acuminata, assembly GCA_911387785.2. Lineage (NCBI taxonomy): Eukaryota > Metazoa > Arthropoda > Insecta > Hemiptera > Pentatomidae > Aelia > Aelia acuminata. The sequence goes on from OU426978.1 coordinate 223,213,872, forward strand.
ACTCCATATTCAAAGCCAAACCCGGCATTGTGGCCTCTTTTTTAAGATGTAAACATTTTCTGTCAGCAGGTATCTGACTGATGAAATGAAAATTATAACATATTTCTATGTTCTTCTGACTGAATCTGATGATTTTTATCTTATTCGTCATTCTCGTGGGCTGTCACCAGTAACAATTTTTCTTACATAATATATATTTTGGTTTATAGTACTCATTAATTGACAGAAATGTATAACCCTGATTGTAATATAATGGAAGAAGAATTAAAATAACACGATTTTCAACCATTTGGTGTAAATGATAAACCAATAAAAAATACTTAAAAATAGTCACCGGGATATGACGCCATTACCATGGACGGATGAATTATGGAATCGTACACCAACCAAGAGGGAATTAAGTGACCCAAAGAGAGAATTTCAATAATTTCAATACTGTTGAGTAAGATTTCAACTCTTTTTATTACCTTCTGCACTATTTCGGCCCATGCCGGGGTGTTCTTTCATCGTTTATGTTTATTACCCTCATTCACGTGACCCGAATTTTGGCTGTTCTTTTTGAATTTACGGCTTAAAAATATTTTCTTCTTTTTCCCCTTAACTCGCTCTATTAAATTATGACATTCGTTCTTTCGTAAATCATATAGTTTTTAAAAGCAAAATTTGTAAATATCATTTTTTCATTCTCGTGGAGCTTTTCCCGCCTCATTCTCGTGGATATTTCCTGTCGTGGCCAATTATTTGCCCATGACAATGACTATTGTAAGGCAACATAATGAAAGAATATAAAACAGCTTTTAAATAATGAACATTTCTGCATCAAACCAGGAGGGGAAGAAAAAAAAAGTTAACTGGCAGGATGTAAAATATTTACATAAATGTGTCTCTTCGACTAAAACAAACTAAGCTATTCTATTTTTTGCTGATTTGAACCTTTCAATGTACTGGTGATTTAAAAAAGAAGGATAAATTTTTGTGTATTAGTCACGAAAATATGAATCAGTTAATGAAATAATTAAACTATTTGGATTCATCAAAGAGTCGGATACTTATTTCAGTTTTAAATAATTTAAATAATTATGTTGTTTTTGAGTTTTGAACGAGCATGACAACTTAAATTAAAGAGGACAAGGCACTTGCAACAAGTTTATATTAAAAAAAAAATTAATTTCTACCAAATGAAAACAAAATTCTCAATCTGATCATTTCTATTTCTCGAGGTGCTTAAAGGTGTATTGTTGAAAAGATTTTTCCTTTTCTCTACAATCTTTGGAATTCTTCGGAGATGATGCAAGATCTGTTTTGATAAACATTATAGAATATATATGATTAATTAATTTCATCCTCCTTCCAGCAATATAAATGAATTAGGTGAATCGGGGTCAGATGTTTGCTTAAGTTATTTTTCGATGCCTTTTTTATTTCTGGAAAAAAATATGATTTTATGTTTAAGAATTTTTTTCCTTTAATAAAAAATTACTATAGTAAATCTTATGGTATCATCCGATTCTGCATTGAATGTGGAATATGCTAAACAATAAATGGAATTAAGACAGTTTTGCAATTAGTCATTGACGTACGTAACAATGAAATTTTAAATTAAATTAACTGAATTTCAACCAATGATCATGAACTGCTATTGTGCTAGATTTGCTGTGGATGGGTCCGAATACATGTACACTTTTTTTTTTTTTTTAACCTCACTGAAAAATTTAGAAAATAAAATGTAAAACTTGCCCGTAGTTTGAGAATCACACATATGAGGACATTAGGTTTGTCTAGCACGCATTGCTTCACATAGTCACGAACATGTGTAAACATTCTAAAGGAGTCAGCTTCTTCCAAAACTGCTAGCGATTAAAGTTAGTGTATAACTGATATCTTCCTCGCAATTCCTGCCATATTTAGCAACTGCTACCTTATTCACGGTTTTCTTTGTTAATGTTTATATGAGTAGCTTAGTCACCAGCACTAACTTATTACACTATTATCAAGTATTTCCATCAGATAATTTCATCCTATATGCGATGCCTAAGTTCTTTGATTAAAACATGTTGAGAACCTTAATATAATCAATTGAAACAGTTACCTACTATTGAAATAGAGTTAGTCGACAAATTCTGACAATTGCTAAAATCTAATATTAACCAATGGTTAATTTTAACTCTATATGGTTCATTAGGTTTAATGATGTTTGCAGAGCTTCCTAGGAATCTCCGTCTATGCCGTCTGCAGAGATCAATACTGAGCAATCACTGGTGTTAGATTCCAGTACCCTACCACAGCTTTAGAAGTTCTTCTTTTGCAGACCTTCCATACCTCATCCATAAGAAGGACTAAGAGCAGAGGACTAAGGCTGTTCCCCTGCTTTACTCCTTTAAAAAGTGAAAGGGTTGGGATGTTTGACCGTTAAGCCTCACTATGCCCTTTGGGTCCTGGTAAACACGCTCAGCTATCCCAGCCCAGGGGTAACCGTAACTGTAACTCATAAGCTACCCTCTACCCTGCATTGACACGATCATCCCCTTCATAAAAGAATATGGTAATTTGCGCCTCAAGCGAACGGAACTATTAATACTTTTGTGACTATATTCTGGCATTGTAGGTCTTTTCATTCTGATCCAAATGGTCGGCATAACTCAAAATTGATATATACTGGGTGTCTCAGACCTAGTGTAAAAAAAAAAAATGAGTGATACTACACGCTACACGGGGTAGAATGACGCAGAAATGAGTTTCCTATCTCAATCTACCTTTTTTCTGAAAAATGGCAGTTTTCTCTACTTTGGTTTAACGTAGAAACAAAAACGATGATATATTCTTAATCAGCATTAAATTTCCTAAAAGATACTTTTTGTTTTAATACTTAAAAAAAAGGGGAAAAAAGTACCTCGATGTAACATTAGGTAATCAGCAAGAATTTGGGTCAACAACCCCCTCCCCCTTGACTCCCTCTAAATAGGATTATTTTTATTTTTTTTTGGGGGGGGGGGGGCGGAGGGGGAGGGATGGCTACCCTAGTTACCCCTCATGCATATCAACAAGAGATAAAATAACTAATAAATACTTTCAATCAATCAAGTAGTTTTTCTAGTAGGTACGTGAGGCAATCAAGTATTTATTCTCTAGCGTGTTTTTCATCAGACAAACTTCTTTTAGACCCAAAAGGTGAAGTGCAATTGTATCATGGGTTACATCACTAAAAAGCTAACTAAATTCCGCAGTTTTTAGGAAATTTGACGGCTTCTAGGATGCTCCAGTGAGGAGCAAAGAATTTCCAAAAACTATTAAAAATTTAAGTTTTAATAAATGTTTTGTGTTTTACACATTAAAAGGCCCACTGAAAGTAGATTTAAAATAACCAGACCTAACTCATATTTTAGGAAATTTAATGCTGACTAAGAATATATCATCATTTTTGTTTCTACGTTGAACCAAAGTAGAGAAAACTGCCGTTTTTCAGAAAAAAAATAAGACTTTTAAAAATAAAAACAAAAAAAATTCTATCTCCTCAACGGATTGAGATAGGAAACTCATTTCTGCGCCATTCTATCCCATTTAGCATGTAGAATCACCCATTTTTTTTTTTACACTAGGTCTGGGACACCCAATTCACTATTAATTTTTCTATATTTCAATACTTATTTAACTTAGAACTAACATATTTAGTTATAAATTAGATTTTACCTTTGAAAGATAATTTCGAATGTGAATTGGTAATCTTGGACCATTATAGGAAGTACACTCCAATTCCATCGTCGTGTCAATATAAAGGATCTCACGTCCAAACATATACTTATATTTACCTAAAAATAGTAATTCAGAATCGAAAGAAAAAAGAAAGTGAGTCGAACAATGATTATAAAATAAAATAAATACCATAAGCATGATGTACAAAGTCCATATCAAGAACTTTCTTAATCAAATTTTCATCGTAGATCTCCTTCAGGCAGAGGTAGTGTACAAGAGCAATCAGCGTTTTTGGAAAATTATTCATTTCAGGTTTTCTTTCATCTTTATTAAGCTCATTGAGAATCGACTTATAAATACAGGGTTCCGTTTGCGGGTCAAAATTCTCCTGTGCCAGAGGGAAAACTGCTTTCTCCATATCCTGCAACTCCATATTGATAAAAGTTAAAATCAGAGCCCGGATTTTTATGCAGTCAAAAGCGTCAAAATATGCCATATAATATGCAGCATAAAAACTAAAAATATGCTATCATTTTGTAATGACCCATAAGCATTTTTGTTCGAAAATTAATAAAATTACCATGTAAGCTTTTATTTATTTTTCATTTAAATGAATTATATAGGACATGGGCGCTCATAGGCAGAGGCAATCACTTTTCCCTTTTAAAAACAAAATTTTCATAGTTTAATTTTTCTTTTTCAAAATTTTCATACATAGTTCAAAAAACTGCTGATAGTCTCTATAGTTTTACATCACTACTAGGGGTATATATCTAATTTCTGTTCAAACAATGATTAAGTCTGATAACACAAAGGCTATTATATGTGGGACTCAGTTATTTGGACTCAAGGGACCCTAAAATATACACTCCTGATCAAAATTAACGCACCACCATAGAATTTAAGTATAAATCCCATTTGACATAAATATCCTCTTGATGTTTATTAATTTGTTTATGACCCAATGATTGTTTACAAACAGTGATTGTTGCTTTTAAACCCATTTGAAATGGAATTTATTAAATCAACTATTTTACTCTATTATTTGATTCCTTAGTTTAGTCAGTTTTACTGCAGTTGCTTCCAAGTGAATGCTTGCTTTTCCACAAGTTTTGAAGTTGATTTGTTCAAATTTCGATATATGGTCCCCACTAGACATTTATCTGATTATGAAGCTGCCAGGGCCTTAACTCTTCTCTCTGAAGGATACAGCCAGCGTGAAGTGTCAGAAGACTTGATTTCCACCATAAAACTATTGGGAGAGCCCTCCAGCGATATCACGGGACCGGCACACATGCAAGAAGTCATGAACAAGGGCGTCCAAGAGCCACAACCTAGAGAGATGATAGACTTTTATGCCTACAGGCTCTCAGAAAAAGGCAAGTTACAAGTTCTCATCTTAACAATCTTATTCAAAGTGTCAGACGAGTAATCATTTCGGCCCCCACTATCAGGAGAAGGTTGAGGGAGTTTGATTTGAGCAGTAGAAGGGTGGCCTCAGGACGTCTTTCAACCGGGGAGCACCGAGTAGCAAGACTACGATTCGCCAGAGAACACCTTAATTGGAATTTTGAAGATTGGTGGAGGTTTTTGTTTTCTGACGAAGCCAGAATCGCTCTAACATCTTCTGATGGGCGTCTTCGCAGATGGAGACAGCGTGGAGAAAGGTTCGCCCAATGCCACATTATCCCTTGACTTTCTTTGGCAGGGGCTCAATAATAAACTGAGGTGGTATCATGATGGAGGCTCGCACAGAGTTAGTGGTTATTCGAGGACTATCCTTGAATGCAGCAAGGTATGCGGAAGATATCCTACAAAACCATGCTGTGCCTTTTGGTAGAAATTTTAGAGAAGGATTTTTATTTATGCAGAATAATGCAGGACCACACTGGGCAATATCAATTAAAAATTCTTAAATGAAGAGGGTATTGAAAGATTGATTAGCCAGCTCGAAGTCCTGACATCAACCACATTGAGCATGTCTGGGACCAGCTTAAAAGAAACATTAGTAAACATCTTGTACTAGCTCCTACCACCCAGTTACAGTCGGAACAAGCTTCACTGGAAGAGTGGGGGAATATTCCTCAAGACAGAATTGCGAATCTGATCAAAAGCATGAGGCTACGTCTGGAAGCTGTAATCAAGGCCAGAGGAGACAACACAGAGTACTGACAAAACTGTAATTTTAAAGTTTTATTGTACTTTTTCTAAAACATTTGTTTTTTTGTTCATTTATAAGAAATAATTTTTTCAATAAAGAAAAACATTTTTTTTAATGTTTGATTATTTATTCCCGTTCTTCCTAAAAAGAAAGAAATGCTGAGTAATCATTATGACTTTAAAAAAATAGAATTATCGGTAAAATATTGAAGTGGTGCGTTAATTTTGATCAGGAGTTTATATTTCTGGTGAAAACCGGAAGTCGGATTTTGGCACGATCCCAATACTTTCCCTTGCTATACATTTCATGCATGTAAAGTACGTGAAAAGAAAAACATAGGAACATTTACCACTAATTGAAAAAAATAAGAAGTTACAAAAATGCGATATACAGTCGACTCCGTTTTATTGGGACATAAAACGAAAATTTGTTTTGTCCCAATTAGGCAATTTTAACAGGAGGACCCAATAAAGTGGAGACCATGAATCCACGTGTAAATGCACATTAAAATTTCTAAATACGCCTAATCACTGGGCTACCGAACATGTATTATAATTGATGTAATACATTAGACTTATTTGGGGGAAAACCCAGTCAATAGGTGCATTTAGGTGTACCTATTCTCGTCTATTCATTTAATGATGAGGTCAAAATAATACGATTAATTTAACTCTTAAAATGTATTTTTATTAAATAGGTGTTTTAATATAAGAAATATGAAAGATGAAACAAATTAAAATAACTATTTGTGTACAATGTAAATCATACTGATAAAGACGAAATAAGAAACGAATCAGAACATGTTTTTACGTCAATTTTTTTAACAGGTAAGAATCAAGTGTGCATAGTCACACTCATTGTAAACTACGACCAAATTAATTAGTGCCCTTCTTGAGGACGCCTAAGGACTTTCTTCATTTCCTTTTTGTGAAAAAAAAGCGACTAACCTTTATGATACGGTTTATCGCTTCTGGTTGAGAAACAAGCGTGGTCTCAGATACTTAGGTTATTGGATTGAATTGACACCGGGTCTCATAGTTATTTACATTAACTTGCAGAAAGTTTTGGCCCAATTATCCCATGTTTTGTCCCAATAAAGCGGTGATATTTTACCTATATTTGATTCCGTTTTATTAAAAATGGCTCAATTAAGCGGTTGTCTCAATTATCCGATGGCCTAATTAAACAGAGTCGACTGTAGTGCTAGTGAGATTCAAGTATTCTGAACTCATTGAACAATCTTGAAACTTACATTTTTGGTATTTCCAGATACATCAATAAAATTTTAAAAATATAAATTTTAAGTAAGGAATGCGACAAACCTTCAGCCTACAAGTGGTGATATTATCGACGAGCTTCTGTGATACCTTCTTCAAAACTCCCTCGTGCACAATCTGTGGCTTGGTCGTTAAAAGCGAAGCATGAACAGAACACTGTATCGTCAATCTCGGTAGTTCTTGTTCAACTGCATTTAATAATTCTGGTATTCTAGGCCAAAAAGTTATTGACATGCTGTGACGAAGTGCCTGAAAAATAATAATAGATAGATAAAAGAAGTTTAGAAGTGTGTAATAGTCAACTGTTTTTCTTTAAGAAAAGTTGATAAATAATCAGAATTTTCAGTGTTTCGTAAGTCAACAAAGTTTTGTCAAATACTCACTAATTACTATAGACCAGCTTAGTACATTAATATCAATCTAAAGGGAAAATGCTTAACACATTCAACTCCGGCTCCATATTCTCTAGGTGAGCCTGGGAGCCGGAGGGTTTTGGGGCATCAGTGAGCCGCTACGTCCCCAGGTTTCAGCAAAAAATCTTTCATGTGACTCTAATCATTAAAAAATATTTTTGTCATTAATTATTTTAATTTGTATTTTTATTTGGTGGGTCAATCCTTTAAGATGCTTGTTTGAAGGCACAAAGCTTTTATAACGACCATTTTTTCACTTTTAGACATTATTTCATTAAGAATAGCTTGTCCTTCAATTAAAGGTCTTTTAAAACGCCCAATTATTCCAATCACATCAATAAATTCTATCTAAATTCCCCCCCCATTTTTTAAATTTACTAGCTCACTCTATAGTTGATTGCGACTGCGAATAGCAATAAGCCAGTGGAAATAAAGGAGCTTAGTTTAGTTACTCAATATTCAATAACTTTTTTTTTCATAATAATTAAATAATAATAACTTTCAATAAATAAATCAAGAGAAAAAATGTAAAACTTACTTTTAAAATACAAGCCAAAGTTATTTCAGGAACAGACTTAATTTCATTAATAGTTTTGTCGATTATATGATTCATGATTTTTTTACTACGGATACAATTTTGAGTTTTAAAAAATCCCATTACAGCTACTCCTATTTCTTCTATGCTCAGTTCTTCGATACAATTTTCTAGCTCGTATTCCAAATTATAAATAGAAATATTTGTTGGGTGTTTCAAAACATTCATATAAAATAACAATTGAACAATTTGTTGAGGAGAAAGTCTAAAAAAAACACAAAATATGAATTTCAATTAATAAAATAATTCAATAATGGTTGTTAACAGTAACTTTTTACAGAAACCATAAAATTAGTCACATAAATTAATAATTAGCTATGTGGGGAAATGATATTAAGGAGCAGGTTCAGAGAAGAATATTGGCAGCAAATAAATGCAACTTTGGCCTTCTTAAACTTTTAAAAAGTAGAGCAATCTCCCGATTAAGAAAGATCAACATATACAAGACTTTGATCAGACCAGAATCAGTGTTGGACATTAGGAAAAGCACAAGAAGCCCACCTCCTTTGATTTGAACGGCTTATCTTGAGACAGATATTTGGTTCCTTGAACTATAATGGAGTATGGAGGATTTGAACCAATGCTGAGTTAAGGAAACTATACAAGAACCTGTATGTTGTAAGAATTGTGAACATTGGTCAACTGCGATAAGCTGGCCACATTTCCAGAATAACACCAGATCTGATACCTCGCAAGATTATAGATGAAAAAAATTAACATAAGCAGAAGATTGGGAAGTCCATGGTTGCGGTGGTTAGATGTATCCACTGATGCAAGATCCATCCTCAGTGTTCGTAACTGGAGAGCAACAGCAGCCAATAGAGGTGACTGGCAGATCAAACTGTGAGAGGCCTTGACTCTACAAGAGTTATAGCGCCAATAGTAATAATAATTGCTCTTTTTGCACCTGCCACCTTGATCAATATATATAATAAAGCAAATTGTACAATGTGCGTGCCGACAAGGCTCAAAAACGACTCCACGTACAATCAAGAAATTTATGTCGTCGTGTGGCCATATAGTCTCTAACCATGAAGAAGGTTTCCGATTTTATCTTTAGGTTGTAAAATTGAAGAGAAAAGGACTGGAATTTTAAGCCTCTCGCAGTATGTAATTAGAGCATCTGTATGGGTTTGTGTATGAAAAATTTAGTTCAAACTCCAGACTACCAGGAAGCGTTAGGATGCGTTTCACTCACTTTTTATTGTTCATTCATTCAGTTTGCATTGGTTATATATTTTTTTAGCTGTTATTTTTAAATTACTAAAAAATTAAGCGTAAATTAGTAGTTTCTCCTTGGCATTTTAAAATAATATAGTCATTTTACATTTCAGGAATTAATTAGAAAACCAACTGGATTACTTAACAAATTAATTTCAACATAAAAAAGCTAATTGATCAATACATTACATTTGATCAATAAGTAATATATAAGTAAATTTAATGCAATATGAGTGAACATTTCTAAGTAGTATTGTAAGTGAATAAAACAGGCATACAAAAAAGAGGTAACTTGACTGAATATAAGCCGAAAACCAAATAAGTTTTCTTATTACAATTACGAAAAAGAAGTTGTTTTCATAACTATGTATGATGAGCCTTCCTATTGACAAAATGACTAACTCCAATTACAGCATTTTTTCAATATGATTTTATCACCACTCATAGTTCAGGATAAAAAGAAATATGGTAAAGAAATTATGCCTTCATTAGCAGCAAAATTAATTTTCTGCAAATGAATGGTTCCTTATATGGGCGGACTCTGCACAGCTCGAATTTTAATATTAATACCAAGTTAAAACCGAAGTTTCAAGAAGGTGCTGATTTTGTTCTATATTTTCTTTAATTTTAAAGTTTTTCTGTTATTAAAACTACCACACAACTACCGGAGCAAAGCCGAGCACCCTAGTTAGTTAATAAATAAATTAAATATTTATATATTTAGGGGGAAAATATTTAAGGCGTAATATAGGCCAGAAAACACTCCTATTATGTATTCAACAATGGATGGCTAGATAAATGGCAAAAGGTACGGGTTTACAAAAAAAAAAAAAAGAAATGTTGAATATAATATCATTCATGTTTAGGCAAAAGGGCTTAAGTCATAAAAAAGTTTTTTTGTATCGTCTTCTTAAAATTCATAATTAACTATAATTTATCCGTTATTTTACAGTTTCTGTTGAAAGAATATAGTTTCATTTATTATTCTGGTATAAAGAAATACAATGAGAAAGAATTTATAATGATTTTTAATAGCTTGGTAAATCGTTTAAGCTTCACATTAGATGACTTAACCCCTTTTGACCAAACACCAGTGATATATCATTTCTTTTTCGTCATTATATATCAACATTTTTTACACTGTGAACCCATAGCTTCTCCCCTTTGAAATTAAGCACACCTTTAGTCACTAAATGGTAGAATCATATATATTTTTCTAAAAAAAAACAAAATAAAAAAGGGAACTTCTTTAAAACTAAAAATAGAATGTTTTAGATTTTTTTTTTTTAAATCGCTTAAAAGCTAAATAGTTTTTAAAATTTAGTCCAAGAACTATTTCTAAAAAAATTAAATATCAATATTTTTTATCTTAAGGACCCATTATTTTCCTACTTTGAAATTTGGCACACCTTTAGCTAAAAATGCTAGAATAACATAATATTTTTTAAAACAAAATGAGTGTTTTTTTTTTTTAAATTCACAAAAGAAGTTTTTATTTATTTTTTTAAAGATATTATCTTTTTAAAATATGGCATGTGGTATATCAAAAGAAAAAGCTCAGAATACTGATAAATATGACACCTATTGCATATTTATACAGCTGCAGAGTTCAGTTTTATAGCTCAAATAGATTTTGAGGTATACCTTAAAAACTGTTTAAAAAACGCACAATTTTGCACACCTTTAGCTAAAAAATGCTAGAATAACATATTTTTTATAACAAAATGTTTTTGTTTTTTTTTCAAAATTCACTAAAGAAGTTTTTAGTTCTTTTTTTAAGTTATCTTTTTAAGATCTGGCATGTGGTATATTAGAAGAAAAAGTTCAGAATACTGATAAGTATGACACCTATTGCATATTTTAGTTTTATAGCTCTAATAGATTTTGAGGTATACCTTAAAAACTGTTTAAAAAACGCACAATTTTCACTTATTTATTACTATTTCAAAAATGTATTCAAGATTTAGCCCTAAAACTATTATATGCCAATATCTTTTATCTTGAGAACCCATGATTTTACCACTTTGAACTTTTATAGCCAAAAAATGTTAGAATAACACACACATTCATATGTATCAAAGGGGTGTTTTTTTTAATATCTTCTCATGATATGGCCATGTGGTATATCAAAGCATTAGCTCAAATATCAAACTACACAAAAAAAAAAAAAACACTAAAGCACATGACCGCAAGGATTCTACTATATAAATATTAATGATAGGTATAATCAGGGGCGGATCCAACACGAAATTTGGAGGGGGGGCACAACCCACCTCTCTCATAATCACGTGGCTGTCAGCACCGTTTTTTAATGAGATTATTACCTTGTATTAAGAATGACTGCGATATAAACAACCTGAAGTGTTATAGTAAGTTCGTAGTAACTACCAAATTGCATTATTTGCTTAAAAATACAAAAAAAATTAGTTGAAAAGTCAAAATATTTGGGGGGGGGTCATGACCATTGTGACCCCCCCTGGATCTGCCCTTGGTTATACTAAAATACTTTGGAGCCTCCAATTAGTAATCTCATCCAACTCTAAAAAAAAAACAGTGGATATATGCTAATATTATGAATTTATTGAAACTAAGAGTACAAATTCCCCTTTGTTACTCCCGGCGTTAGACAATTTCGCACCGTTTAGTGTGCCATTTCAACTGAAAAGGACTCTTTAGGGGATATATTTATCCCCAAAGAGTGAGTGTAGCAAATGGGAGTCGAAAGCCTGGATTTAACAAAGCTAATCAAGGCTCTATTTAACTGATAAGGGCAAGATGGGAGTAAGCTTAAATATTATGGCCACATAACCTCCTGAAATATGCCACGCACAGAAGTAACATACGGAAAGCCTTACCAAAACAAGTTTAAAAAAATAAACTAAATAATTCCATTCAATGTAGTAACCATACCAAATAAATTGTTATTTACCAAATATTCAATAAAATAAAATAAAATAGACTGAAATAAAATGTTGAAGTAATAAACTTAAAAGGTATTGACAAAACTTCAGTGAGAAATGCATACATTTTTACTGAATTTTATCAAAATAAATTTAAAAAAAATAATTTAATCTAATAATCCAGTCTGTCTAATCCAATAATGTAAGCATTATTGATTAATGAATAACTATCATGTAGAAAATTTAATTACCTATGTGGCCTGAACACATTTTTATTATAAGATGTAAATACAAAATTACTCTTTTTAAGAAGACCAAGGCTGTACCACAAATCAATAAAATAAAAAACTTTCTGTATAGGCCAAGTTTTCCATCTCTTTAAGCATTCATTGTCAAGTTCCTTCCAAAGACCAGTCAATCCTTTCGATTTGTGGATTTGAAAATCAGTCGATATCTTTAAGTTCATCAAAACCGAAGCCAACTGATCATCATCAAATTCATGACATCTTTTTTGTATAGCTTTAAACACTTCAGAAACAAAATCAGGATCAAGTTTACCCAAATTGCACACTGTTTCAAACAGTCCGAGCAATTCCTGGATTGGTATTTTTGAGGTATCTGAGTTCTTAAAATAATCATTATCAATCAGCTCATTTTCTTCTGTAACCTGGGATTGGCTCCTACTTGGGTTAAAAATCATCGTTTCATAGGCGGGTAAATTTTCCAGAACACTGTGGGAAAATGCGATCTCTTTGAGAGGAAAAATATTTGAGTTGTGAGTAAATTGTCCATTGCAGTAACGTTGGTGAGATATAAACCACTTCGTGACATAAGGGTAAGATTTACTTTCAACGAAAAAATCTGATATTTGATTTATAGAGCATAAATACTTCTTCAAACAATTTGTTCTGCGCAAAATATTCATTAAGGATGAATTGTGTGTTTTTAATTGGGGAACCAAAACCGGCAAAACAAAGGGTAGGTTAACACATTGTTATATCTTTGTTAAGGCATTATAGCAATGTTTATAATTTAAATTTTAGAAAAAGTTTATATTAATAAGTTTAAAAAAAGAAGAAAATAATTAAGTAATTTGATTTTTAAGGATACTATAATAGTCTAGATCATAGTTTTCAAGAAATGAGCCAAGCTATAATTAAAAGAAGATTTGCTATAATATAAATGAACAAAATGATAAAAAATATGATTAAAAAAATAAACAAAATGCAAAATGTTTTGGGATAAGGATCTTGAAAGAGGATTTTTTTCATTTTGTTAATTTCTTACCGACGTCGGACAGTCTAAAAGTGGAATAATTAAGTTAATTCAAACCTAAGTTATTAGTAACCAATATCAACTTAATTCACACCATAACCAAAAATTCTCTTTTAGATTTTATATTTTTCACAGCTGTATCTGATACGATTTCAGAAATATAAGTCATAGCGAAAAATTATTATGAAACCTGGTAGCATCCAAGATACCTTTCCAGAGTCAAAGATTTCAGCTGATAGTAAATCATCATTTGTTGAATTTCCTTTCCAATTAACAGAACAAAATTACCATGAAAAGATTGAGTGTAAGCTTCGGAGTCTTTTATGTTTAAATACATTTATAATATATTTCTAGAAATTTATTACAACGTTCTGAATTATTTTTCAGTTATTAGAAATAGTCTCGAGGAGAGTATGCCGATTAAAGATAGCGGTAAGTATTTTATTTTAAATTATTTTCCTTTACTACATCAACTGCCTTATGTGGTATGAATTGAAAACTTCATACATTCTAACTTTAAGCAGTCTGGGACGCATCTTATGTAGTCACACTTGTTGATTTAGGTTTGGTGTAAACTTGAAAATAAATGTTAAGGTGCCTTAACACTGAGCGAACCACAGCCTAAATAAGACACGAAGTCGACAAATACTTTATCGTTCGCCTGTGTATTCGCGAATAGTGCTAGTGTCGCTTTTGAGTTAGTTAAGATAAGCTTCTAGACCTTTTTTTAGTATTTTTCAAACGATGTTTTTATCCATAATAAGATAGAGCGAAAGTCAGAACAGCCGCAAGTTCCAAGTCACCCGTCTATGAAATGAAAATAATTTTATTAAGGTGCATAGGTGCGGTCAGACATAATTTCTCGGTCGACTTCACGTTTCAGTGTAAATTTTATTATTATTATTATCTTGGAGCTACAACTCGTCGACGAGTCCTGGCCTCCTCCACCAGCTTCCTCCAGTCATCTCTGTTCTGTGTCGCTGTCATCCAGCTCCTGACTCCCAGGATATCTCTAGCGTCACCAGCAACACCATCAGACCACCTGAGTTTCGGTCTCCCCCTTCTTCTAGTGCCATGGAGGGGTTCAGTCAGTACCTTTTTAGGGATTGCCTCGTAGTCCATTCTAGCCACGTGGCCAGCCCATCGCAGTCTTCCCAGCTTCATTGTCAGAACGACATCTTTTTCATTGAAAATCGAATAAATTTCGTTATTCGTCCGTCTTCTCCAGTTTCCGTCGATATGAACTCCTCCGAAGATCCTACGAAGAATTTTCCTTTCGAAGACTAAAAGGTCAAGTTCAATTATTTTGCTTATGGTCCATGCTTCTGATCCATACAGTAGTACTGGGCGGATTAATGTTTTGTATAGATGAAGCTTGGTCTGCCGGGATAAGAGGCGGGATTTTGGTTTCGGCGAAATATGAATTTCAGGTAGGGGGGCTTCTAACCCTCACTCCGTACCCTAGTATACTAGTGGGGCTGCCACCCAGAGTTGGGCAAATTGTAATCTGAATAATGATGTATGAATATGAATAATTGGTAATCATAAAATAAATGAAAAATGAATAACCATTATTCATAATCAGAACGGAGTATTTTTAATGATTATTGAGTGTTTATGGTATTTATTTCAAATGAATAATGAATAACTGGTATTTAGTTATTCATTATTCATTTCAAATAAATACCATAAACACTCAATAATCATTAAAAATACTCCGTTCTGATTATGAATAATGGTTATTCATTTTTCATTTATTTTATGATTACCAATTATTCATATTCACAAATCATTATTCTGATTACAATTTGCCCAACTCTGCTGCCACCTTGGTGCCTGTATACCTGCACCCCCATCCGGAGCGGCTACCTAGGGAAGGTGATCCTAGGGTGTGTACTGTAGGTGATCTTAGACTGTAGTGTGTGAGTGTTAGAGTACTATTCCCCCAACCTGGAGGGCCAGTGGCTATCTGCGGTCTTGTGACCGGGCGATGGGGCCGCTACCTCCCTACGCCAGTTTCAGTGTAAATATCTGTTCTTAATACTCCAGAGCGGCAAGGTTCGGGTGATTATCTGTTCGAAGATTAAGTTCGCACAATGTGAAGGCAACTTAACTACCACAAAAGCGACACTAGCACTATCCCCGGACCAGAGTTAGACAAATTGTAATCTGAATAATGATTAATGAATATGAATAACAAATATTCATCAATCATCAATCATGAATATGAAATATTCATAACCATTATTCATTTAAATTTAAAAGACGAGGATGCATTTCTGAATTAAAAGTTGTCCTAATGAGCAAGGACAAGTCCTAAGCAGTGGGTGTAGTCAACTGAACAGCATTTGAAGTCACAAGTAAAGATTCCAATGGGTATAAGTAAAAGTCTATTGACAAGAATGGAAAGAGCAAACAAATTTTCAATCATCATTCATGATTAGTAAGACTCAGAATTGTGATTTTTTTTTTTTTTGTAATCATGATTAATGGATTTATATTATTCATGATTAATGAATGATCTGTAATCATGAGTAATGAATTCTTCTTAATCATGATTACTGATTAACATTTTATAATGAATAATACTCATTCATGATTGTTGAATACATTATATTCATGAATACTCCACGACCAGCAATTAATACAATTCATGATTAATGATTCCTCGCTAAAGAATGATTTGTGAATGATAATTACAATCATGTAGATAAGGTTAAGTTTTTAGGGGTAATTTTAGACAATAAGCTAAATTTCAAATCTCACGTCATGCACATAAAACACAGAGCCCTTCAGAATATGAATATTTTAAAATCATTAGCAGGAGTCTCGTGGGGATCCCACCCGCTTAACTTGTTACTGCTATATAAGACTATCGTGCGCTCATTATTAGACTATTGCTCAATAATATACAACGAAACCAAATCACCTCTGATAAACACCCTAAATACTGTACAAAACACAGCTATAAGAATATGCATAGGTGCATTCAAGACCACTCCAGTGAACGCTCTGTTGGTAGAAGCGGGTGAAATGCCTTTAACATTAAGAAGAACATGGCTTTCAAAGAAATGCATTCTAAAAGCAAGTGCCGATGATCGGAACCCCATGAGTAAAGCGATTCTCGAAAAGAAAATTTACGCTCCGAAAATCTATAATCTGGCCTTAGAGATGCATACACTACTTCAAGCAGTGCACATTTCCTCTGGACCACTAGATTTAGCCACACCGGAACCTAAAGCAACTATTATACTCTCCAGCAGATCCACATTAGATGCTCAAAACCCCTCAAAAAAGACAACCTACTCTCCAGTTGTCATCAAACAAATTGCGCTACAAACCATATCAAATCATTATTCCGGTTATATTCAAATCTTTACAGATGCCTCAAAAACAAACTTACAGACTTCAATAGCGGTCATAGACTCAAAGAAAGATCACGAAATTTCAACTTCAATCCCTACTAAATTCAGCATCGCATACGCCGAACTGTATGCCATTTACAGAGCCATAAAATACTGTGAACATACGTATGCCAAGCAGAACATTGTTGTATTAACTGATTCAGCTTCCTCATGCGCTAAACTAGAAACCATTCATACAAATAAAATCAATTCCTACATAGAAGTCAACATAATCCATATTCTAACCAAATCCAATAATAAGTATTATTTTCAATGGGTACCAAGTCATGTGGGCCTCTCTGGAAATGAGAAGGCTGACAGAGTCGCTCGAAATAGACATATAGAGAGGGACAACGTAAAGGTTCCAACTCCCGATTTGCTCAGAGCGATTAAAAAACAGTCTATAAAAGAATGGCAGGATCGGTATGACTGGGAGTCACAAACAAAGGGGAGGGATTATTATCGGGTTCAGCCCCAAGTAAGCCTAGCACCGTGGTTTCGTAAAATCCGCATGGATATAGAAAGGAAAGATATAGTGAAAATAACGAGGCTGAGGACAAATCACGGGAGCACGAAGAAGTATCTTGGCTTAATGAAAATAGAAGCCAGCGGAACATGCGAGATCTGTAACTGTCTAGAGGACCCACGTCATATAGTGTTTAGGTGTAAGAAATATAACAAGGTCAGAGTAGAATTAAATTTCAATCTTAATACTGAGGAGGAAATCTCATATCTAAAACAACTGGATAAAGATAAGGTAGTAAAATTAAGGGAGGTGTTGGATAAAATAAAAGGAATTCTATAAATGAAAAAATAAATAAAGTTTATAGACAAATTTAGCTCTAAATAAAAAAGCGACATATGGTTATATAGGATTTGGAAACAAATCTTGAAACCAAAAAAAAAAAAAAAAAAAAAAAAAAAAAAAAAAAAAAAAAAAAAAAAAAATTACAATCATTATCCAAATCGTTGATTATTAGTCATAATCATGATTACATTTTCATTTAAATATGCCCAACTCTGCCCCGGACACACAGGCGAACAGTGAAAGATTATATTAGCCGAACAGTGTTCGGGACTTGCTGTTCGTGGGCGAGGTTCGCAAAGTGTAAAGGCAATTTGACTGAAGAGTCTATGTACTATTCATTACAAACTTCTCTGGGACAACGAAGTTATAATGAAAATTAAGTTGTTTTTCGCGTTTTTTGTATATTATTTCTGAGCAAAATGAAAGTCTCATTAAAAATAAAAATAAAAATTAGGAGCAATTATTGTCTTATGTTTTAGAGCCGGTAAACCATGCATGGTATAAGACATAGTGCGCCACGTGCTTCTTTATGGATCTGAATGCTGGAAAACTTAAAAAGCCACGGAAAAGGACTTCCTTATTTTCGAAAGAAAAGTTCTCCGACTTAGTTTTGTAGGTGTGAAAGTTGGAGAGGAATGGAAGCGACGAAAGAACAACGCTTTCGGAGAGGCTGATGTCTTGAGAACAAGGATGTTGAGGCGCTTTAGGTGTGCAGGACATATCGCCAGGATGGCAGATGGAGAAATGCCTAAAACAATGCTAATTCTGCTGATTCATGGAAAAAGAAGAAGAGGAAGACCAAAGCCGAGGTGGTCTGATTGAGTGGCGGAAGATGCTCGCAACATCCTAGGAGTTCGAAATTGGATGGCGTGGGCACAAGACCGTGACTTTTGGAGGAGGCCAAGACCTGTAACCGGGTTGTAGCGACATATTAAGGTGCCTTTACACTCTACGAACCTCACCTTCGAACCTTGCCGTACCGACGTGATGCGAACAGCCATTTATACTTCACGTGACGTTAAGCGAACCAATTTGGCTGACGCACCCAACGCAAGCTTATGATAAAGAAAAAATCTCCATTATCAATATATTTTATATTATCTGAAAAATAAAAAAATAGAAGACGAATTACAACGTTTCACAAATTACACTAGTATCACGAACAACTCCTGTCACTTAGGAAAAACCCAAATCAAAAGTGACACTAGCGCTACTCCCGAACCCAGGCAAAGAGATGAAGTACCTAGAACACCCGAACAGTCGACGTGAAGGCTTCACGAAGGTTGTTCGAGGGTGGTGTTCGAAGGTAAAGTTCGTAAGGTGTAAAGGCACCTTTACATTCCTTTAAAAAATGTAAGAAAATATATACTGAAAATATATATTATTGAGACTGTAATGGGATACCATTGTTTCATTATTACAAATAAATCAAAGCAGTCTGACAAGATAATATTGATGTAGCTTTTAGCTAAGAAAGCAATAGCTGGACAACATAAAAAAATGTTCACCATACTACGATGTAATCACCTGTTTTACACACCTAATTTGCGGTCCGAAAGCTCGAAGCTTTGGTGTTCGAAGGTAAAGTTCGAGGAATGTAAAGGCACCTTTAAAAAAAAAAAACATGCATGAATCGCGAAGAAAGAAAAATGTTGTCTATTCAAAAGCTTTAAGAATAAACAAAGATTTCTATTGAAAAATATTTCCTTTATCTTCCATTAAAACAAAAATATGAGGATATAAAAGTAAATTATTTTGTATCGATAAATCGATGTTAACGAGTTTAGTTTTATTTACTTTCCTAAAAATTATTATCAGACTAAACTCCAGCAAAGCTAGTTTGTAGTAAAATCCATCTTTCTTCTCTACTGATAATATTTTATTTCAGATTTTATGTATGAAGAAAACTGTAGAAGAGAATTCAATTCGAATTTCGCATCATTGCAAAGTTGGTTCATACGAATTGCTCATAAAGAAAAGTTGAAATTTGTTCTAAAACTATTAGAAATTTTCAGTGTTGTACTGAAAAGAAATACGAATTCATTAATTGATATATTGGGCCCTGTTTCAAAAGATTTTATTTATGCCAAAACTCAGTAAGTTTGTTTTTTTAATTATTATACGTTATTAAATATTGTCTGTTTAAATTTGAACCCTTATTGTAAAGTAATAATCATTAGCTCAAACGTTTCCGTTTGAACACCTTGTATGAGATATTAGGGTAAAGGTACTGAAGAGCGGCTGATGGGCATGGCCTGTTTTGAGAGGTTATGTGACCTTGATGTTATCTAACTCCCGTCGCCTTTTTTTCAGGTAAAAAGTGCCTTGATTGGCTCTAATAGATTCTCTCTTTCGACTCCTGCTCGCTGCGCTCGCTCTTTAGAGATAAATAAACTCCCAAAAGGGTCCTTATCAGTGGAGATCGGGCCTTACTTTGAAGGGCGCCTTAGTGAACGACGCATAAGCCGCACTTCAGTTCTTGTAACAAAAAATCTACAGATTAAATAAATTCGTATTCATGTGCGATATTTATTTAGTACTAGCTGTATACCCCGGTTTATCCCAGAGAATTTCATTGTTTTAATATACGTGTACAATTCTAAAAACAAAAAATACAGCAATTTGGCTAGACGCCTGCCAAGGGAGCGCATGTTCATTTCATCCTTCTCGGCCAATAATTCGAAAAGGACTCATCGTTCAATCTTAAAACGTGGACCCCGCTCCGTTTTGCTGGAACGGCCTCAACGGGCCTTGTTGTCCTCTTCAAAATCTATAAAATGAGACTTTTTACGACTCAAACGGTCGATTTCATAAAAAAACAATTTAAAGCGATATCATAAAAAAAATTTATAACAATAAAGAATATATCTAGAGATCGGCTGAAGTTATGCAATTATAATATGGACAGGTGTTCGCACCTGGTATGAAAGAACCACTGAGCGATATTTGGAGATTTTAGGAAAAACCGTATGGGTTTCTATAAAGAACAAACAAACAGAATTTCATCTTTATTGTAGGGATAATGACAATGCTGTGTACTATCTGAACAAGGGATGCCATATTTTGTGTTGTGTTATTTGTTCGCAATTTTAAAATAGGAACTGTATTACTCCTTTTCACAGGGATCATTGGAATCTTCTCCTAAATGTGTGCGTGGGGCAATCGATATTGCGTACTATCAACTTGGGATTTAGCAATATGCCTAGATTAATATTATCATATTATGAGAAATAAAGAAAAAGCACTTAATCAAAACGTTTATTAAATCAAAGATTTTGAACATTACACTGGAATAGAATTTTTATTCTGACTCTTCATGAGGAAATTACATAATCTCTATATATATAAGAGGCTTTGTCCTGACTAACAGAATCAACGGAAAGCAAAAACTACTAATGATAGGAACTTGAAGTTCGGAATTTAGGTTTTAAACGCGATGTAGGTAACCACTAAGAAAGGAATTTCAAAATGTAATCCCTATGGATGTTTAAATGGCGAAATTGTCGTTTAACTCTAACGGAAACCTATTTTTTCACTTCGAGAAAAAATATCTAATTTGGACTCATTTTAAAGATCTTGATACGACGAGTTTAACTCGAAAGCCCCTACGGGTCGTCGAAAACCATGTTTTAAAGCCGAAAAATGAAGTGTTCACGACAAGAAAGCAATTTTTTGTTTCGGCGGTTTTAGAGAACTCTCTCTATTGCGCGCCTCCCTCTCTTCTACCGAGCCGGCAGGTTTCGCCCTCCAACATTCCAACTACCGGATGCTCCTATCCCTGTTATGTTGTTAATATATATGTACTTTACATATGTTGTCAATACATAACATATTATATTAAATCAATACCAAGATAATGTTCACAGAATTGATTTTAAAGGCTCGCGGGCAAAGAAGGAAAGAAAAAGCTGTTAATCAAAACATTTATTAAATCAAAAGAAAAGAAAGATTTTGAATATTAAACTGGAATAGAATTCTTATTCTGACTCTTCATGAGTAAATTATATAATAGGGGAGAGCAGGGTTGGTTGGCAACAGTTTTCACTTTTTTGATTGTTGAGTCATTCCTGTTAATATAATCCCAATATGGCTGATACCACTGTAAACCCCAAGTATTAGAGTACTTCAAGTATTTTTTTCAACACATAATATTAAACACTATGATCATAGGAAATTTAAGAATTCGTCAAGCCAGAGTATGCTAATTAACCCCCCGTGTGGGGCAGGTTGGCCTAAAAGGTAGTGTTGTCTGGCCATCTCATTCATGTACTGCCTGACACATATTATTGTTATTAAAAGCTGCACTATAATGATATAATAATTTTGATCGGTTTTTAACAGCTATTAAGGGAAAATAGAATAACAATTGGCTGCATTTTACCATACGGCTGCATTTATTTCAATTAAACAAAATTACATAACATTTCAAACTGTAGAAATTAGAAAAATGTAATGGCTCAGAAGCATCATTTCGTTAGAAAAAATGTAAACGAATTTTTCATAAAATAAAACGAATTCAACACATCTTCAAAAACTTTAGGTAGGATAAATATTCTCTGGCCCTTCATACGTATCATGAGAAAGTGTCTGCTGTGCACTAGTTTTATTTTCATGGTAGCCAGGTGTGGCTGGTTCATCAATAAGCTTCGATTGCGGCTGAAGGTGATCTTTTATGTCATTATCTTTTTCGTTGTTCCTAAAGATTCCGTTTAAGTTAAGACAGTCGTATCTTTTTGTATAGGAAATATTGTTCTTCTTCTCCTCGCTAGAACTAATGATGAGTGTCACCTTTGTTTATGTTTACCTTACTTTTGTGACATGCTACTGCGCCAACAAACCCCAGTTGGAGATAGCCAACTAACCCCACAGGAGAAATCATATGAAAGATGGCTGCCAGGACAGGGGGAGAACAACCAAACAAGGAACTGATTAGTTGAAAGGTTAGGTTTTTCAAAGGAGTTTGGGGCTATGTGAACAGAATCGGAGTCAAATGTTTTGCCATGCCTTAAAACCAAATTTACTGGTAATATAAAAATTTACTTAAATGTTGTAAAATCAATCAATGAAGCACACACTTCTCTACACTGTTAGCATCAGACTGAAACCTCAGGAGAAGACTCCCGAGGTCGAGCGGGTCCTGTGGTACGATTGCGGCAACTAAATACGTGTAAATTATATAATACTAAACATTAAATATAAAGGTGTATCCAAAAAAAAAGTAATATAAACTCGTTTTAAGAACATTAAACATGAAAACTACTTTTAGAGTTAGAGAAAACTACTTTTAATTAGTTTATGTCACCTGAAAACTTGTCCAGGCTTCAAATTTACTATTAACCTCATAACAGAAGCGGATCCGCTGAGAGCTGAGGACACCCATGAAGTATTTCTATTTCTATATAAAATGAGTTATATTTAGTCATTTTTCAAGTCCAATAATTGAAAATGAATTGTATTTAAACATTTACAGTAATTTACAAGGCCATTATGTACTAAGGTGTGATTTAAATTAGGGCCTTTATTACTCATGATATGTAAAAAAAAAAAAAAAAATGCGCCCCTCCCCTCAGAAAATATCTGGATCCGGCACTGCCTCGTAATTAACAAAAACAAGAGCGTAGGGACTATTCGCGGGCGCAATCGACTACAGGGTGCGCTAGTAGTTTTACAAAATGTCGGAAGGAACGGGGATAGACATAGTTGATGTGATAGCTTTGGCGGATCCAGGGGAGGGGCTATGTGGGCTGCAGCCCCTTCCTTTGGTAATTTTTTTGTCATTTAAAAATAGGATTTGACTTTCCTTAATGTAAGGAAGCAAGTTAAAGAACAAATAATTTGCAGAACAAGTAGAATTTTAATTGTGGTAAAAGAACATAAAGGTAAAAAACTGATTAGCAGATCCAAATGAAGGGCTGTGGGGCAGCAGCCCCCCCCTTCCCAATTGGCTGGATCCACCCATGTGTGATAGAGATAATTGGTAATTTTCAAGACCATTAATTGAAGGGCAGGCTATCCTTGATGCAAACCAAATAATTACATGTGGAATAATATCTAGAAGTAAAAAAACAGTTATTTTACAAGCTTTGTGCCTTCTAACAAGCGATCTTAAAGGACTGCCCCATCAAATAAAGGTGGAAATCAAATTTATTAATATTAATAAGCAAGTTTCTTATAATTGTACGTGTAAAGCTGGTAGTTCTGGCAAATGCAAACACATCAATATAACTTTACTCTACGTTTTTCGGTTAGTAATAACATTAATTACCTATCCCTACAATCATTGTTATGGCAGCTGTCATTTTCATGACAGCTAAGTTTCTTTGTCATATTATTTATTTATTTGTCAAAACTTTCAGGCATCGCATTGAAAACTTGGAACAATTAAGCACAACGGATGTAATACAAAATGGGGAAAATTAAAAAAGAAAAAAAATCTATAGCACTATGGTCCCAATGTTATTTGCACAAAACTAGCATTTTGGAATAATAAAATGTCAAATACTAATATTTACCTGGATAAATATAGCCCCTTTCTTTAAAATGAAGACTACATATCGTCATATGTTTCGAAACAGGCTTATCTATTCTTAATTTTACAATCCACTCTTAAAGAAGCTTTTTATTTTTTGGAAATAAATGGAATGACACGTCTTTTGATTTTCTAATTGAACACTGAGGGACCGAGCAATACCTATTAGACATTTTTCAAATAACTTTTTGCTCAATCGGGTTAATTATGGAAAAATAAATTAAAAACGCAAAAAAACCCTATGAATCCCAGGTAATGGCCCGGCTTCTATCCCCGTTTCTCTAGTTTCTGTGAAGAAGCAGCACCGTCGCTTGCGCCCGCCTATATTTATTCTAACGGTTGTTTCAGAAAAGGACACTTTCGGTTGGTCACGGCGGATGTTGGTGATTTATCGATTTCTTTCGATCTAACTCTTCTCTTGGATGCCAAGCATCCTTATTTGATTAAGGCTCTAGTTCCCTGATCATCTCTTTTATTAATAAACTTATTAAAATTTGAATTTTACCATTGAATTGTTCGTTAAAAATGCACACTGTTAATATCTCATAAGGTATATCTAACCCTATTCATTACGAAAATTTAATCAATCCAGGATATGAGAAGCCTTACTAAATGGATCTAAATATTGTCTAGAATGATTACACAAATTATTTAGACAAACTGCTGGGTAGTTTTAATAGTAGTCTGGTACCCAGTCTGATACTTACATAGCAATATATTTAGTAACTTATAAGATTATCAAACAACTCCCTGAGCGAAGTCGGGTCACCCCATCTGGTATAACAATAACATATATCACTGTGGTAATCATTGTGTCTCATGGTAATCATCAATAACTTTAATCATTGTTCGGGTCTGTTTGCGAAGACCACATACAGTTACTTTCATGACGCGACATTCATATCATGTAATATTTCATTTTCTTTCAAAAACTGATATGCCTTGTTTTTTGTCAGAATTTTCTTGAGCTAATTTCAAAAGACCCATTTTTATTATCACTGAAATTACAAATGAAGGTTATCCCTGTTTATAACCACTAAAGATTGTTGAAAGTAACTGTTTACTAAAAGTAACTGGATGTGGTCTTCGCAAGCAGTTACAGATTTGCAAACAGTTGTTCTTTGTTACAGATTTACATTTTCAAAATACGATATAACCCCTCTAGACAACAATAGATGTTTGAGCGATATTCCTTTAGCTGAAGCTAAGACCAATAGCTTATCTTGGTTTTCTGAATTAGAAGAAAAAGAACAAGTTCGTGTCATGATAAGTAATCTATAAATATATACACATAAACATATTTATATGCATTTTTCATTTTTTAAATGATGAAACATAAGTTATTTTTGTTTCAACAGTTTTGCTGAATCTATCAGGAAGTGTCATTACATACCATTTTTATTTCAAAGCAGTTAAATACCTTGATCATCGTATCAATGATAATTTATCACGTAAGAACTTTTTTTATGGCTAAAATCTATGTTTACATAAATCTTTTCACTAAAGTATTGGATTATATTTAAGTATTGTATTTTTACTACCACTTACTTATATGGGTGATTCTCATATGAATTGACCATTTAGTGTCCCTGAACTTAACATTCGTTTTTTAGATATTTTTTTATATCCAAAAAATTTTTTTGATATTTGTTTTATAGTCTTGTGTTATAACAAAATGATGGTAACATTTAAATGAACCTAGGCATCATAAAAAACAAAATATCTCAAAGTGAAGTTTGAAAATGTCACGAGTGTTACAGTCCCCAAGGTGGTTATGCTTAGTTCACAACACCCTTAAATGAACCCCTGATAATTGATTAAATTTGTACAATCAGTTATTTCATTGTAATGCGGTGGTGTTTTAAGTTATGAATGATATTTTGAGTTACCTCTACTACTTCGAATGTAAATCAGGAAAATGAATCTGTCCCCAAGGTTAGTAGAAAAATTCATGGCGTGTGTTGTCGGCTGTTCTGGGCAACACTGTTCTTTGAATATGTTGGGAATGGCCATGGTAACCTTTGGTGATGATACCGGCTACCAGTCGATGTGCAAACTTGGTGAAGAAAGTATCTAATAGGCAGTTATTTGATATCCAATGCAAAATAATGTATATCACAAAAATTAGTTGTCACGAGTGTTACGTTAATAGTGTGTATCAGCGTTAATTGAAAAATCCGAATGATATGGGCAAAAGATGTTGGTTAGGGACATTTATTCGAGTTCATCCTCTCATATATGTCCGACACTTGGTTTAGCTAAGGATAGAGATTTTTTGTGAAAATGTCACGAGTGTTACGTAACACTCGTGACGGAAAAACAATTGTGGGGAAGTGTTGTTATTGTTATGTTTAAATGCCTACATGATTCATTCCTTTTGTATAGCCATTTTACCAAGCTGTGGAAAGGAGCTATAGAGAAAAGAAAAAATAGACTTGGGACATAATGTAAAATATGTTCTTAATAAAAAAGAGATGTTGGCCAAGAGAAAGAAAATAAGCAAATCGGCAGCTTGTAAAAATATTCAGTCTACTCAGCTTGTGAAAATGCCTCTCAGTCTTTGAATTTGACCAACATGTAAAGCAGCGAACGAATTAATTATGGGTGAATCGTTGACACTGAATTGAGTAAAAACTGTGCAGCAAAATCATGTATGTTTCACAACGAGATGATCAATGAGCTGCAAATTTCCGATGAAAAACCTAATCCTTGACAGAGCGACTTATTCATAGGTCAACTAGCGAGAAAGTATAGGCTACTAAGATTGGCAAGCAAAGGAGTAGCAATAGACGCCAGCCTAGTAATTATTGTACAACAAAAGGAAAACAACATTCGATGCCTTACAAATGAGTTTTCACGCTGTGATATGGAGTGACGAGAGTGAGCGAGAATAGAAAAAAAAAAAACATTATAAAAAATAAATAAACGAAAATACAGAAACGCTCCTCACTAAACTCATTTTTGAGTTGAAAAAATAATAAAACATACTAAGACTGAACGAACTGACAAACTTTGTTCAACTTTGTTTTCTTGAACATCTTATTGATGATATTCACATCAAATTTTATTCATAAGCTTAATTTTTTCAAACCCAAAATTCAATTTCTAATAAAGTTAAATGGTCAAATTAAATGAGAATCACCCATATATGAAATATATAGTAAGAGAAAGTATAGTGATCGTGAAAAATTTGGAGTTCCTGTTTTCAACGGAAATACATGTTTTGGGGTCCTCGAGTACGAATAAGCAAGTCCCGCGAAATGGTCTGTATATGTGAACAGACTTAAGGTGAGGCCACACAGGTCCGCACCGCAGCACGGATCTGATTCATTTGCGATGGATAGATAGTAGTGTCCGACCGAAACCAAAATTTTAGCCGAAACCGAAAAGAAACCTAATTTCGGCCGTAGACCGAGTTTCGGGCCGAAACCGAAACCGAAACTTATTTACGTGTCTATATATAATACATATAAGTGTGCAATAGGTCTAGTTTAGCAATAACATCAATGAAAGCTGATTAAATAACAGTAATTTAACTCAATTATTCATTTAATAAGTAAGCTGGTATACAAGAGTGATAAAACAGTTGTATTAGCTAAGTTATAGGATCGAATCCCGGCCCCCTCCTTCCTAGTACTGCTGGTCCCCGTGGGATGTTAGACCGTACCCCCTTAACTAGTACAGCCCTAAAAGTTGAAATAACAGGCTGATATTAATAAAAAATCATATTATTATGTATAAATAATAAATAATATAGTAAATCTTTCCATAATAAAGCCGATAGAATACAAAATGACGGCCTATTGAATACGTAAAGCCGTAGGTCAGAAGCTATTTAATCTACTGAGACAGTTTTGGTCTCAAATGTTTTTTTTTTTTTTTGTTTTTTTTTATACGGCTCTACGACCCACAAGTTGAGTCTTGGCCTGCTCCAGCAATGACCGCCAGTTATTTCGGTTTTGTGCTGCTGCCTTCCAGTCATGAATGCCAAGCATCGATAGTGCATCAGTAGCAACGCAGTCTTCCCATCGGAGTCTAGGGCGTCCAACCTTCCGTGGTCCAAACAGTTTCTCCGATATGACTTTAGATGGGATTTCGGAGGAATTCATTCGAACAACATGTCCCGCCCATCGCAATCGAGATAATTTAAGGTCTCAAATGTTAATAGATTTAATCTAGTTTGAAAATTTGTGGAATAGTTTTTGGTCGAAAACGTGCTTTCTTCATGGTAAAAATTGAGACAAGTTTTTGGGATTTTATTGGTGAACCACTGGGGGAAAGAGGGCTGCCAAGGTTGAAAAATTGGTTTTACATCTGATTCCCATTCCATACAATATCAAAGACCAAAATCTACTACCACCATTTGATGCAACTTTTAAGACAAGGTTACTGACTAAAACATTTTTTTCAATGTTGAATTGAATCTGTAGACATGTCGACTAATTTAAGTTTAAGTATTTAGAATATATATTCTTATTTATGTTAATCTTTTGTTTTAGAAAATAAATTTTATTATTAATGAGGAGATGATTAAAAGCACAAAAGGGTTCTTAACGCTCAAGGTAAAGAATTAATACTATTCTTTACACTTAAAGTAAAGAATTCTGTATGAAAAGCATGCTTTCATTACATGTTAAGACTTGATGTGATTTACGCGGACATTTCTGTTTGTCACTCTCAAATTTTTGTCTCCACACCCAAAGTTTTCGATCAAGTAAAGATACCAAAAGAATGATAAAAATCTATGTTCTACCGAAATACAAGACAAGTGTAATTAACTAATATAACAGATACTTCCAACTATTAAATTCAAGGGTGTTAAATGCCATGAAAGAGACCGAGCTTACAAACTGAAATCGTGTAGTACTACTTCTTTCTTGGAGATATCAGACACAGGAGCTGGAACACAGTCTGGAACGCTTCTAATGTAGTCACACTTGTTGATTTAGGTTTGGTGTAAACTTGAAAATAAATGTTTAAGTGCCTTTAAGGTCTGGCCACACATGTCGCACCGGATCCGCACCGCAGCAATAATATAGGTTATGTTCAGAATATATTTCTTTATATTAATATAGTAAGAATTTAACTTACATATTTCTTTTAGTTATGCCTGAAGTGGCCTGTGTCTGACATTTGTGGCCTGACCTTTAGGCATAACTAAAGGTAATATGTTAGTTAAATTAAAAATATTCTGAACATAACCTATAAAAACGATTAAAATTACATATTACTCAGACTGTTCGAATACTTTCTGCACTGACTGTATCTTTATTAACTGTGTAAAGGTCAGGCCACACATGTCCGCACCGCCTCCGCATCCGCGTGTGTGAACGGTTACTATCTATCCTTCGTAAATGAATCAGATCCGTGCTGCGGACGCGGATACGGTGCGGACACGTGTGGCCTGACCTTAACGCAAAAACTCTAAACCGTACGGACCTGAAATTGGGTATTTGATGTGTGTATATGCCTGCGATGTGATAGCAAATATTTCATGCTTTTTATTTTGATTAAACTTGTAATTTTTAATGATACTCAAGTATCCTTTAATATCAAATAGGTTAAATCATCATTGAAATGTTCCGACGGGGCTTAAATGGTGAAGGAAAATTTTCTTTCTTCTAGTAAAGAGATATTTCCTCACCTTATAGCATGCTGGAAAGGATTTCGTCAAGGGGATGCAGGCTGGTAATATTTTAGTTAGTGCCCAATCCAAACCAAAATTTTAGCCGAAACCGAAACCGAATTTTGACCATAGACCTGGTTTAGGGCCGAAAACGAAACCGAAACTGTAACTGTATGTGTGTATATATAATACATGTAAGTGCACAATATGTCTAGTTTAGCAACAATATCAATGAAAGCTTATAAAATGACTGGATCTTACTCAATTATTCATACAATACGTGAGCTTGTTATAGAAGAGTGTTTAGACAGGTGTACTAGTTAGGTTATAGTACTTCCCCTACTTTCAAGTACGGCTGATCCCCGCGGCATGTTAGACCATACTCCTAATTAGTACAGCCCTAAAAGTTGAAATAATCTTGAAATGACAGGCGGATAGTAAAGAAAATTCATATTACCTTATCTAAATAATAATTAATGTAGTAAATCTTTACCATCATAAAGCCGATGAAATACAAAATGGCGGCATATTGAATACGTATAGCTGTATCTGAGAAGCTATTTAGTCTACTAAATAGGGTCAGTGTTGTTCTCAAATGTTATATACTTTAACAATCAAATGTTATATACGGATATAATATACTTTAGAAATATATACAATATTTTTTTTTTGTCGAAAACGTGCTTTTAAAATGACAGATATTTTACACTATTAAATCCTAGGGTATTAAAGATCATGAAAGTGATCGAGATAACAGGCTGAAATGGTGTAGTCCTACTTTCTTCTCGGAGATATCAGACACAAAAGCTAGTTTCGGCTTGGCCGAATATTCGGCCGAATTTAGGCCTAAACCGAAACTTCAGTCGGTCACTAATTTTCGCCTAGGGTGGCATGCTTGACATGAAATTTTCGAAATGGTTGAAGTGTTCTGACATTTTAAGGTTCAATTAATCACTCAAATGATATTTAAAACTGATATTTAAAAGTTAACACTTAGCACTCGGCACCGTTTCGGACGTTACCTACCTGCAACTCGACGCAACTTATTCGCGAAACATACACCCCGAAAACGTAATATTATACAGTAAAATTTTAGAATCAAGTAAGGAATTGTAAAGAAATTTAGGTTATATCTATTTTTAAAGCTTCAAAAAATTTTTTTTGATAATTAAGAGAACCAGAGCGGATAACGATGGAAATCCGTTAGATTTCACAAAGGTTTCGCCGTTCCTTATTTATAAAAGCATCAAAAATATAATTGGAGAAGTAAAAACAGTTAAAAATTATGAGATGTGGGACCCTTTTAATTGAAGTTTTCTCAGATATCCAATCAGAAAAGCTCCTAAAATGTGAAAATCTACTTAATAACTTTCCGGTTAAAGTAGAAGCACATGGGAAACTGAATCAAAGTAAAGGGATTATTTGGTGCCCCGAACTAAATTATTGTACAATTGAGGAAATAAAAGATTAATTAAAACCACAAAGTATAGCCGATGTTAAAAGATTAACTTAGTATAAAAATAATGAAAAACACTTCGAGCCGCGACTTTCATTTATCAGCAAAAGCGAAATATCCTATAAATAGTTTTTACGATTTGTTTATGACCTTATATGTTAAAAACTGAAAACATTTTGCATTGTCTCCGTAGCGGAGCCATCGAGTTTGAAGACAAATTTTAAATGGCTCCGCTCCGGAGACCTCGAGTGCAAAGGGTTAAAATGCGTGTTTATATAATGCTTTATAAATATTGTAAATAAATACGACTTTTTTTAATTGTTAGTTTTTGTTTCTCAAAATTTCTATGGGGACACCTGCCTCCCTCCCCTCCCGACAACCATGGTTTGTTTGTTTGTTTAACGTCACTTTATGCTACTTAGGCTAATCGGATGATGCTACAGTGGGAGTCCTAAATTTTGCCTATCCAGGTATAATCAGGATAGGGATCTTTAACGAGTACCTGACATCGTATAGGCTCATGGGCGGATCCAGCCGATTGTAAAGGGGGGGCTGCACCCCCACAGCCCTTCGCCAGGATCTCCTAATCAGATTTTTTCCTCTTATGTTTCTTTCCCACAACTAAAGTTCAACTTGTTCTGCACATTATTTGTGCTTTAACTTGCTTCATTACTTTAAGGAAAGTCAAATTCTATCTTTAAACGACGAAAAAGTTTCCAAAGGGAGGGGCTGCAGACCCCACAGCCCCCCCTGCCCTGGAACCGCCAATGTACAGGCTCGGGACCTCCATTTTAAGGTGCCTTTACACTTTACGAACTTTACCTAACACCACCCTTAAACAGGGTGCCTTCAAACACGTGAAGCCTTCACGTCGACTGTTCGGGTGTTCTAGGTACTTTATCTGTTCGCGTGTAGCGCTAGTGTCACTTGTATACACTTTTGATTTGGGTTTTTCCTAAGTGACAGGAGTTGTTTGTGATACTAGTGTAATTTGTGAAACGTTGTAATTCGTATGCTATATTTTTTTTTTCAGATAATATAAAATATATTGATAATGGTGATTTTTTCTTTATCATAAGCTAGCGTTGAGTGCGTCAGCCATATTGGATCGCTTACGTGAAGTATAAATGGCTGTTCGGTTCACGTCTGTACGGCAAGGTTCGAAGGTGAGGTCGTAGAGTGTAAAGGCACCTTTTCGTCCTACACGAGGGAAGGCAGAGACAGGGATTATACACCTCTGGTTATAATGGACTAAAACTGGACACTAGAATTAGAATTACCAATATAAATTAGGTATTAGGAATGTTATGTTTTAAGAAAGAAAATTCGAATCCATTATTCATATTTTATCTTTGTTTTAGTTATTGAAGACAAATTGAAAACTTACAAGTTTTATAATTACTTAGTGGAAAGGAATGACCACAATGAAGAAGAACAAGCCAGTGAGATTAGTTCTTCTTTGGCCAAACATTTTCACTTCGAAAAACATCGAAACTCGGAAACGTTGAAGAAAGTTGGATGTAAGTGGATTTTTAATAATATTTAAGGTATACAATGTTACATATAATGCCCCGTTTGGTATTACTTCGGATAAGCAACTCCAAGATGGCGGCCGGCGTGAGTAAACAACAAGGTATTCCGATCACGCCCTACACGATATCCACGATTCAGTTCGGGTTAACCGAGATCCGATGTCGGCTTTATCCACATTTTTGGAAGAGAATTCATTCGTTGTTTAATTTGTTAGATTAAATCCGATCTAGACAAAATCTTCAATCTAATAAATCATTTACGATCATATCATTTAAAATCATCATCAAATCAATTTAAAAAATATTCTTTTTGGTTATTTAAATACATTTTTCTTGAAATAACAATATAAAATATAAAGATTTAATAGCAATAAAATATAAACATTTAATTAAATTAACCATGCACAGAGGCAATGAAGGTAGCTTTTACCATCCCTAACCACTGAAGGTCTACTGAAGTGGAATTATTACTAGTTGAAACTTATTTAATTAAATTAATTCTATTTAATTACTCATCAGTGGATTATAATAAAGTTAGCCGATAATTATAGTTAAATTGATTTTAATAGATACAATTTCATCTGTAACCATCCCTTTATTCATTCTAATAAATCATGTACAATATGTTCTTTTTCCTATAAAGTGATATCATTTAAAATCATCATCAAATAATTTTAAAAAATATCCTTCTTGGTTATTTAAATATATGTTTCTTGAAATAAAAAAAAGATGATAATCTGGTTGTTAGGAATACTCGGATTCTTATATTATTAATTTATTTGTACCTTTTACGTTTAACTTTATGTGTATTTAATTTGAATCCATTTAAACAGGACAATAATATATTTTTAAAAATCTGGTGCGTGCGCGCAACACACAACTTTCACTTACCAACTTATTTAGATTAGAAATTGACGTGTTTTCTTAATTGCCACTTCACAAAGTCACAAATCTTTCCACATTCATTTCTTATTTTTGCCGTTTATGAGTAAATAAAAAACACACGTGAAAATGATACAATATTTATTAAGGAAAGTATCCCCTCTACTTGATCAATGTTAATGAAAATTTTACGGTCACATCGCGGGCACATACATACACCAAATACCTAATTTGATCAAAATCTTTAACCCGTTTTTGAGTAAATAAAAAACACGTGAAAATGAGACAACATTTATTCAGTAAAGTGCCCCCTCCAATTGATCAATTTTGATGAAATGTTGGCTATCACATCTTTGGCATATACATACATC
This sequence comes from Aelia acuminata, assembly GCA_911387785.2. Classification (NCBI taxonomy): domain Eukaryota; kingdom Metazoa; phylum Arthropoda; class Insecta; order Hemiptera; family Pentatomidae; genus Aelia; species Aelia acuminata. The sequence goes on from OU426978.1 coordinate 223,248,012, forward strand.
AAATATCCAGTTTGATCAAAATCGTGAGAGCCGTTTTTGAGTAAATAAAAAAAAACACGTGAAAATGATACAAAATTTATTAAGTAAAGTCCCCCCTCCGGTTGATCAATTTTGATGAAATGTTGGCTATCACATCTTTGGCATATACATACATCAAATATCCAGTTTGATCAAAATCGTGAAAGCCGTTTTTGAGTAAATAAAAAAAAACACGTGAAAATGATACAAAATTTATTAAGTAAAGTCCCCCCTCCGGTTAATCAATTTTGATGAAATTTTTACAGTCATATCTCGGGCATATTAATACATCAAATACTCAGTTTAATCAAAATCGTTAGAGCCGTTTTTAAGAAAATCGTAAAAAACTTAAAAAGTTATTAAATAAAGTACCCACTCCTTTTGAGCAATTTTGATGAAATTTTTGCTGTCACATCGCGGGCATATACATACACTAAATATCCAATCTCAGATTCGCACGGTTTATAGTTTTTGAGCTAGTCTGTTCACACACACACACACACACACACACAGACCATTTCGCGGGACTTGGTTAATTGGACTCAGGGGACCCCAAAACGTGTATTTCCGTTGAAAACCGGAAGTCGAAATTTTTCACGATCGCAATACTTCCACTTACTATATATTTCATATATAGGTAAGTGAAAGTAAAAACAAACAAATAAACTAATACATCTGCTCGGGAACTCTCGGTAAACCCGAACTGATTCGTGGATATCGGGTAGGGCGTGATCGGAATACCTTGTTGTTTACTCACGCTGGCCGCCATCTTTTAGTTGCTTATCCGAAGTTATAATAATTGAGGAGGTGAGGTGCAAAACTCGTTCGTTCCATTTTTACTTTCACTTACTTATATATGAAATATATAGTAAGTGGAAGTATTGCGATCGTGAAAAATTTCGACTTCTGGTTTTCAACGGAAATACACGTTTTGGGGTCCCCTGAGTTCAATTAACCAAGTCCTGCGAAATGGTCTGTGTGTGTGTGTCTGTGTGTGTTGTGTGTCTGTGAACAGACTAGCTCAAAAACTATAAACCGTACGAACCTGAAATTGGGTATTTAGTGTATGTATATGCCCGCGATGTGACAGCAAAAATTTCATCAAAATTTCTCAAAGGGAGGGGGTACTTTATTTAATAACTTTTTAAGTTTTTTTTTCGATTTTCTCGAAAACGGCTCTAACGATTTTGATTAAACTGAATATTTGATCTAATTTTATGCCCGAAATATGACTAAAAAAATTTCATCGAAATTGATCGACCGGAGGGGGGACTTTACTTAATAAATTTTGTATCATTTTCACGTGTTTTTTTTTTTTTTATTTACTCAAAAAAGGCTTTAACGATTTTGATCAAACTGGGTATTTGATGTATGTATATGCCAAAGATGTGATAGCCAACATTTCATCAAAATTGGTCAAACGGAGCGGGCACTTTATTTCATAATTTTTTTTCCAATTTTTACCTATTTTTCGATGATATTAAGAACGGCTTTAACGATTTTTATCAAATTCGTCATGTATAATGAAAATTGAGTGTTCTCTAATATCAGGTAAGCTTTATCATTATTAAAATGGTCTGAGGAGGCTTTTTTGGGGGGGGGGCTTTTTTGTTTGTTTGTTTCTTATAAAGTACCTTTGTTTTTGTTTATATGCAGAAATTAACTGTTTCGCGTTACGCCTAAAAATAAGAAATGACTAAATATGAGATATGATAAAAATAAAGAAAACATAAAGAGGAAAAAAAAGGTAAAATATTCAGTCAACTCATAAAACTCGTTGAGCCCACGCATGCGGAGTACGCCTTTAATGACAGACCATTGTTCATAATTAAAGCCGTTCTGTTCATTTGAGAAGTGGCAATTAACAAAACGCATTAATTTCTAATCTGAGTAAGTTGGTAATTGAAAGTTGTGTGTTGCGAGCACGCACCAGATTTTTTTTTTTAGAAATCGAGATGGCAGTGGATTCTAAAAGATACTTTATTGCTCTTTTAACATATCTTATCAGATTGGAGAAAAACTTGTTATTTCATAAAAATGTTTGCTGTACAAAATGGTGGTATGTTGCAGAACTGATTCGATCCATAGCCCATTGTGTTTGAAAACTGGTTCGTTATTCGTTTTGATGCAAAACTCTTTGGTTCCAATGATCACTTCTCACTTTGTACACATCCCATTCGTTCACTTGAGCAGTTTCTGTTACTCTTTCTGAACAAAATATCGAAAGCTCCTTAAACTTGCGTGTTTTATTTCAGTTTATACTAGATTCTTCTTACCTAGCTATATTAATAATTGATTTTTCAATGGCTCCAACAAGCTGAAAGACGTTGATAATATGCTGAAAAAGCATTTTGGTGACGAGTGGAGGGCCAATGATTCATTGAAGTATTACATACGAGTTCTCAATATATCTGCCACAGACGAGGAAAACAATGAACAATAGGATGATGAAGTCGCTATTATTGAAGAAGGCGATGGCCTTAGAATCGAGTCTTTTTGTAACATTTTTGTAGTCAGATGTTTTTTATATCAGTAGCTGGTATTTTTGAAAAATTCATCAAAAAAAAAAAAAAAAAATGTTGAGTCAAATGTTTTACGTCAATGGGTGATATTATTTTGTTAAATGATACCGAATTTATTAATAAAATGGTTGCGAACCTAAATAAATATTAGGGGAGAGCGGGGTTGGTTGGCAACAGTTTTCACTTTTTTTATTGTTGAGTCGTTCCTGTTAATATAATCCTAATAGGGCTGATACCACTATAAACTCCAAGTATTAGAGTACTTCAAGTATTTTTTTCACCACATAATATTTAATACTAAGATCATAGGAAATTGAAGAATTCGTCAATCCAGAGTATACCAATTAACCCCCATACATGGGGTAGGTTGGCCTAGAAGGTGGGGTTGTTTAGCCATCTCATTCAAGTACCTCCTGACAGATATTATTGTTATTAAAAGCTGCACTATAATAGTATAATAATTATGAATCGTTTTTTAACAGCTTTTAAGGGAAAATAGAATGACAATAAAAGAAGATAGAAGTTTAGACTGTCGTCAATTTCTGCATAAGAAAAATTGCTATCATCCTCCTTGCTGTAACTAAAGACTATTGGTAGTTTACCTTGCTTTCGTGAATTGCTTCTGCGCCAAAAAAAAAGTTGAAGATAGCCAACTAACCCCACAGGAGAGGTCATATAAAAGATGGCTGCCAGAACAGGGGAGAACAATCAAACAAGATACTGGTTAGTCGAAAGGTTAGGCTTTTCAAAGGAGTTTGTGGCTATGTGAACAGAATCGGTGTCAAATGTTTTGCCATGCCTTTAAACCAAATTTACTGAGAATACAGAAATTTACTTACATGTTGTAAAATCAATCAATGAAGCACACTCTTCTCTACACTGTTAGCAACGGATTGAAAACTCAGGACAAGACTCCCTAGGTCGAACAGGTCACATGGTACAATGGTGGGGCCTTCACAACAGGTGTGACGGAAACTATAAGCCAATGGCCAACCTGCCCCCTATGCCAACCAACCCCGCTATCCCCTACTAATTAAAAAAAACTTTCCTTTTGATTTCTTTATCTCGTATATGCTTATTGGAAGATCAACTTACACCGCGTGAATTAAAACTCGTTCGTTCCAATATGGTGTGCAGCAAAAGTCTTTCCTTTAAACATTTTGTTGCAAAACTTTCTCGTTTCCAACTTTGTTACTTTTTTTTCCGTTATTTTAAATCAGGATTTTTTTTCCTTCCAAGCTCACTTCCACAGGGTAGCTGTACCTTTCGAATGCAAAAAAAAAAATTTTTATCTGACAACTGTACAAGACGTGGTACGTTTTTTTGAGTATCCTGAAAACCGTGTTCATGTGGAACGAAATTTTTTCATCTCACCTCTTCAATTGTTCTATATTTGAACAATGAGTTGATGAGGACTTGGTATGCAGCATCGTCAAAAAAACTATCCCCCCAAACATCAATGTTTTTTAATAACCTATTAGCGCCCAATCGTATTTAAACATGGATGTCGCCTCCCCATTAAAGACATAGGCGGGCGCAATCGACTATAGGGTGCGCTAGTAGTTTTGCTAAATGTCGGAAAGAACGGGGATAGACATAGTTGATGTGATAGAGATAATTGTTAATTTTAAAAGACCATTAATTGAAGGGCAGGCTATCCTTGATGCAAACCACATAATTACATGTGGAATAATATCTAGAAGTAAAAAAAAAAACGTTATTTTACAAGCCTTGTGCTTTCATACAAGCGATCTTAAAGGACTGCCCCATCAAATAAAAGTGGAAATCAAATTTATTAATAATAATAAACAATTTTCTTGTCATTGTACGTGTAAAGCTGGTAGCTCTGGTAAATGCAACCACATCATTGTAACTTTACGTTTTTCAATTAGTAATAACATTAATTACCTATCCATACAATCATTGTTATGACAGCTTAGATTCTTTGTCATATTATTTATTTATTTGTCAAAACTTTCAGGCTTCGCATTGAAAACTTGGAACAATTAAGCACAATGGATGTAAGACAAAAATAGGGAAAATTAAAAAAGAAAAACAAATATGACACTATGGTCCCAATGTTATTTGCCTAAAACTAACATTTTGGAATAATAAAATGTCAAATACTAATATTTACCTGGATAAATATAGTCACTTTCTTTAAAATGAAGACTACATATCGTCAGATGTTTCGAAACAGGCTTATCTATTCTTAATTTTACAATCCACTCTTTAAGAAGCTTTTTATTTTTTGGAAATAAATGGAATGACACGTCTTTTGATTTTTTAATTGAACACTGGGGGACCGAGCAATACCTTTTAGACATTTTTCAAATGATTTTTTGCTCAATCGGGTTTTAATTATGGAAAATAAATTAAAAACGCCAAAAAACCCTATGAATCCCAGGTAATGGCCCGGCTTTTATCCCCGTTTCTCTAGTTCCTGAAAAGAAGCAGCACCGTCGCTTACGCCCGCCTATAGGAACGTATTTCTGATGAATATTTTTAAATGATTTTGTTAGCAGTTACATTAACTAAATAACGATCATGAAATAGCTTTATTTCAAAAGGCTACAATAACTATTGAGATATTTACTTCTTCATAAACGGATCGTTGGAGGCTAGGGCATGGGCGGATTCAGTCAGTTGTAAAGGGGGGGGGCGATTCTTTTATCTCCTATTAATTGTATCCAAATTCATTTTTAAATCGATTTCTTGAGCTGGATATTTTATATTGTTTTGATTTTTTTTTTTTTTTTTTTTTAATGAATAAACGTAGTAGGGTAAACCGTTCAGTTATTGGCACCCTTAAGACTACATTTCTGTGGTTAAATTAAAAAAAAACCACTTTTTATGAAGGGATCAAATAGAAACTTACTATAGCTCCTCATTATCTATCCTCATAAAGACTCAAGAGGTTTTTTTGGTTCAAAAGTTAAATAGTTTTACAATATGGCAATATTTATTGGTAAAAGTGCCAGATATAGTTATTGGCACCCTGTGGATTTAATTGTGAAATCTTCCCTATGGTTAGTTTGTTAAAGTTTTACTTCATAGATGACTTAGAGGACCCTTCAAACATTAGACTCATATATATCTTGAAATAAAATTAGGACTTATTTCTCAAAGTTAAATTTGGGGTGCCAATAACTGTACTGAGTGCCAATAACTGTATGGTTTACCATATTAGAAAAAAAGAAAAGGAAAATACTTCCAAACGATACTTTTTGGACCAATATTTGTATATTTTTATTAATATTTGTATTTGACCAATATTTTCTTTGTGACATTTGTAGAGGAAAGATGATAATGCGAAAAAAAAAAAAAAAAAAAAAAACAACGCATCACTTTGAACCCAATTTTCACTGTGCAAGAGCTCGTTCTGATCTTTGTTTGTTTAATATCCCTTTATACTACTAAGGATAATCGGACGATGCCACAGTGGGAGTCCTCAATTTTGCCTATTTGTGTATAGTTAGGATAGAGATTTTTAACGAGTACCTGAGACATCGTACAGGCTCGGGACCTCCATTTTATGTCCTATCCGAGGGATGGCATAGAAAAGGATTTTTTTACTCCCATTAAAAAATCCTAGGGCCACCTCGGGCTAACTATAACACTGTAACTATAACAATTATAATTGCATTTAATCTTTTTAGCCCTGGTCAGCGTTAAGTCTTCAGAAAGTGGAAATTCTGCCGCGGATTATGAACGTAGGCTTGAAGAATGGGAAAGAGAATTCAAACAACTTATTGAATTCTCTGGATTACATTCTGGAACTTTGAATCAAATTGCACTTCCTGTCATTGACATGGTTGTATTTTTATGCTTTTTTTTTTTTTTTTTTTAATAAAAAAGTTAGTTATTATTCCAGTAGTTGGTTTTAGTTAACTAGTAATTTAATATTGGATTGGCTGATGCTCTGCTTATTTGCGGGCGCAAACGACTGTAGGGTACGCTGGTAGTTTTGGAAAATGTCTGTAGGAGCGGGGATAGACATAGTTGATGTGATAGAGATAATTGGTAATTTTAAAAGACCATTAATTGAAGGGCAGGCTATTCTTGATGCAAACCACATAATTACGTGTGGAATAATATCTAGAAGTAAAAAAATAGTTATTTTACAAGCCTTTTGCCTTCGAAAAAGCGATCTTCAAGGACTTCCCCATCAAATAAAAGTGGAAATTAAATTTATTAATTATAATAACCAATTTTCTTGTAATTGTACGTGTAAAGCTGGTAGTTCTGGTAAATGCAAACACATCATTGTAACTCTACGTTTTTCGGTTAATAATAACATTAATTACCTATTCATACAATCATTGTTATATCTTAGATTCTTTGTCATATTATTTATTTATTTGTCAAAACTTTCAGGCTTCGCATTGAAAACTGGGAACAATTAAGCACAATGGATGTAAGACAAAAATAGGGAAAATTAAAAAAGAAAAACAAATCTATGACACTATGGTCCCAATGTTATTTGCATAAAACTAGCATTTCGGAATAATAAAATGTCAAATACTAATATAATACCTGGATAAATATAGTCACTTTCTTAAAAATGAAGACTACATATCGTCATATGCTTCGAAACAGGCTTATCTATTCATAATTTTACAATCCGCTTTAAGAAGCTTTTTATTTGTTTGGAAATAAATGGAATGACAAGTCTTTTGATTTTCTAATTGAACACTAAGAGACCGAGCAATACCTATTAGACATTTTTCAAATAAATGTTTGCTCTATCGGGTTAATTATGGAAAAATAAATTATAAACGCAAAAAAAAAACCAATGAATCCCAGGTACTGGCCCGGCTTCTATCCCCGTTTTATCTAGTTCCTGTCAAGAAGCAGCACCGTCGCTTGCGCCCGCGAATCTCAGTTAGAATATTATAGGTGGTATTACTTCGGATGAGGAGCTCCAAGATGGCGGCCGGTGTGAGTAAACAACAAGGTATTCCGATCAAGTCCTACTCGATATCCACGATTCAGTTCCGGTTAACCGAGAGTTCCCGAGATCTGATGTCGGCTTTATCCACATTTTTGGAGGGGAATTCATTCGTTTTTTACTTTTATTAGGTTAGGTCTGATGCAGCTACACAGTCTGTGCCTATATCCAAATGGCATCTTTATATAACGAATTTCCAATAGCTCTTCGAAACTTGGAAGTATTGATAGAAAAATTATTGAAATATATGGGCAACTTTTAATTGGGTTAGGGCAGAATAACATTAACAAATATAAACATTTAACTAAATTAACATTGCGCAGAGTCAATATCGTAACCGATGAAGGTCTACTGATGTGCGATTATTGCTAGTTGAAACGTATTTAATTAAATTAATTCTATTTAGTGGATTATAATACAGTTAGCCGATAATTAGAGTTAAATTGATTTTAATAGATACAATTTCTTGAACCTTTTATTCCCTTTCTTCAATCTAATAAATCATGTACAGTTTGTTCTTTTTCCTTTGGAGACATATCATTTAAAATCATCATCAAATCATTTTTAAAAATATCCTTTTTGGTAATTTAAATACATTTTTCTTCAAATACAAAAAAATAATAATCTGGTGGTTAAGAATGCTCGGATTCTTATGTTATTAAGTATTTGTACCTTGTGCATTTAACTCGATCCCATTTAATAATTTAAACAGGACAAATATTTTTTAAAATATTTTTAAAAAACCAACAAATAAATTTACAAAACAAACTATTAAATTTATTTGATAAATGGTCTGTTTAGTTTAAAATTTAAAATTTTATGCAACCATCAAAGGAAATGTTCATATATTGAAATAGTACTTCTACTGATATCTGTTGTTGTACTTTAATTATATTAAAGAAACATTCATTTGTACATTACGTTGGTTGTTCCCATTATTGAAGCGGGGAAGTTGGTTATCTGGACTACATCTGCTGGGGAACTCTCGGTTAACCCGAACTGAATCGTGGATATCATGTAGGGCTTGATCGGAATACCTTGTTGTTTACTCACGCCGGCCGCCATGTTGGAGCTCCTCATCCGAAGTAATACCTTATAGGTTATAGGCTTCCTGTGGAAGGACATGGGTCGTCATTTCTTGTTTTAATTTTATCCAAGTTCTCCCTCTGATCTTAATCCTACTAATTTCATTGCTTTCCATTAATTTTTTTGAGCTTCATCGAGTTGATGGAAAGTAGGATCAAGCTGCTCGGTTTAAAAAAGAAATGGAGACCAATTCTTGAGATCTAACTTTATAACAGAATTCATAAAACAATAGGCGGGCGCAAGCGACGGTGCTGTACCTTTGCAGGAACTAGAGAAACGGGGATAGAAGTCGAGCCATTACCTGGGATTCATAGGGTTTTTTGGCGTTTTTACTTTATTTTTCCAAAATTAAAACCCATATAAGCAAAAAAGTATTTGAAAAATGTCTAATACGTTTTGCTCGGTCCCTCAGTGTTCAATTAGAAAATCAAAAGACGTGTCATTCCTTTTATTTCCAAAAAATAAAAAGCTTCTTAAAGGATGGATTGTAAAATTAAAAATAGATAAACCTGTTTCGAAACATATGACGATATGTAGTCTTCATTTTAAAGAAAGTGATTATATTTATTCAGGTAAATATTAGTATTTGATATTTTATTATTCCAAAATGTTAGTTTTATGCAAATAATATTGGGATCATAGTGTTGCATTTGTTTTTCTTTTTTAATTTTTCCCATTTTTGTCTTACATCCGTGGTGCTTAATTGTTACAAGTTTTCAATGCGAAGCCTGAAAGTTTTGACAAATAAATAAATAATATGACAAAGAATCGAAGCTGTCATAACAATGATTGTATGAATAGGTAATTAACGTTATTACCAACCGAAAAACGTAGAGTAAAGTCACAATAGTGTTTTTGCACTTTCCAGAACTACCAGCTTTACACGTGCAATGACAAGAAAATTGCTTATTATAATTAATAAATTTGATTTCCACATTTATTTGATTGGGCAGTCCTTTAAGATTGCTAGTTTGAAGGCACAAGGCTTGTAAAATAACCGTGTTTTTACTTCTAGATATCATTCCACATGTAATTATGTGGTTTGCATTAAGGATAGCCTGCCCTTCAATTAATGGTCTTTTAATTACCAATTATCTCTATCACTTCAACTATGTTTAACCCCGTTCTTTCTGACATTTTGCAAAACTACTAGCGCACCCTATAGTCAATTGCGCCCGCCTATACAGTTCAAGCTGTAATAAAAATTATATATGATTGATTAATCAAATATACAATACGCCTGAAAATGCTTTTAAAATATTTGTGAATAATACAGCATCAGATGGAGAAATTGAGAGTAATCAATCAGTAGGGTATGCAGCTTTTAATTAATATTTTATTAAATTTGATTGTTTAAATTCGGATAAGTTCCCTTCTGCCAAAATATTGGGAGGGGGGGGGGGGGGCGTGTCCCCCCTGCCCCCCCCCCAGCGGTTATACCTGTGATCATAAATATAAATGATCCGATTTTTTTGTCAGTTTGAAAAACTCCAGCAATTTAGTCTTTAGACTAGCATTTTAAACTTCTTAATTCATTAGAAAACGTTATTATTTAATCACTGGACTCAAGATTCAAATTTATATTATATTTATCAATAGTAAGACTGTACAATGTATTTATTTTAATCAAAGTAACATACTCCAAAACAGTCCATATATTTTTCCAGACCTTACATGTCTACAATAGGAGCTTTCGGCGCCTTTGCTCCATATTCATCTAAAATACAATTACAATTAAACAACTTTATCATTAATAATTACAAAAATTGTCATGAGATATAAGAATTATCTCATGAGATATAGGAATATATTACTATATATTCCTAAGCACAAGCTTAATAGACAAGTTTTATAAAAAAACTAAAAACAATATAAATAAAATATATATTTATATAAAAATATGTATATTGCAAAGTATTATTTTATATTTTCAAGTTGAATGAACATAAAACAACTTACTGAAGTAAACAAGTTATCATTAGCCTACATGGATCCAACATTTTTACACTAAATGTGTGAAAGAGTGAAACTGGAATTTGATCCTCCCCACCCCAATTATTATCCTCACTTCAGTCATAATACGCCCAATTATATTAAGAACCAATTTCAATAAAATAAAATTAAATACATGCACAAGCAAACAATCACATTTTATATAAATAAGTAATTAAATAATCACAGGCACACACACGTCCATATATTATCATAATATCATATAAGAATTGACTAACAGAAAAAAAACCAAAAAAAAAAACCCAAGCATGTCCAAGACCAATCCTTCCAAGCTGAGCTGTATAGGACCCAACCTAAAATATAAAAGCATTTTGAACAATTCCCAATTATAATTATATGTATTGTAATTGTATTTTAGATGAATATGGCGCAAATGCGCTTGAAAGCTCCTATGTTAGAGATGTAAGGTCTGGAAAAATATATGGACTGTTTTGGTGTGTGTTACTTTGTTATTTTTTTAGATATTTATTATTAAACATTTATACCTATTAATTTATTTATTGAATACTGAAATAATTAAATTTATTAGTTCGTAAAATTATGTAATTTATTGTTACCAATTGTTAATAGTTTATTTCTTAAAATGAATAACGTGTTACCATTTATTTTGTATAAATTAATGTTTTTGATGATGGACATCAGCAGAATACGAATTTATGTATTGAATGTAGAAATATAGTTATATACAGTTAGTAAAAAAAGTCTGTGTACACCACATTAAAATTTTCTAAGTTTGCCCAGGACTTCAAAGGAAATGAAGAAAACATTTTTTCTATTATTTTCTTTTAAACTGTAACTTTGAAAGAATTAAAATTCACTACCAAAACAAAAATAAATATAACATTAAAGATAGGGTAAAGATAATTGCTAATAGAACTCCTGAACAATTGCAAAATAAATCTGTGTATAATTTATTATAAACTCCTTCAAATACTGTACAATAAAAAACAAACCTATTCAATATAAACAAAAAGCTTTATTTTAGTCAGTTAATTCTTTATAGTGGCCGTGATTTGCGAGTTTTTCTGTTACTTTGCTAAAAATGGAATCACAGGACTGCAATTTTGGTGATCTGTGAATGATAATCCTACAATGAGTGGACCTCTGCGCTGCAACAAGATTACCAGCTAATAGTAACACCACAATAACAATTTGTTTACAAAAAAAAAAAAAAATATATATAATTTTTTGAATTAATTAGTGAACACAGACTTTTTTTTATTTTGTATAAATAATTTTTATAAATGTCTTAAAACGTTGTTTATGAAATTGAAAATGTTTAAAAATTATCAAGTATTAAGTGTATATTTGCCTAATTATCTATATTCTTATTGTGCCTAAAGGATATAGTACCGAGGGGATATTGCAGCTATTGTTATTGTTGTTTATTCATATATCAATTGATATATACGATTGTGTGTATAAAATATGTTTACAGACCAAATTGTGTTTATGTGTAATTAAATTTCAGTATTACAAGTTATTTTAAATGAACGAATGAATGAATAAAACAAAAATTAGTCGCTATCTCGACCTCTGATGGTCAATGACCTAGAGTATGTTTTCTTAAATGAAATGTAATGTTGTAATTTTGTTCAATAAAAAAGGCATTAATATAAAAAAAAAAACAATAAAAAAAAACAGTCAGTTGTTCAGGGAACTATTACCTAAGCTTTCCCGAAAAAAATGGATCCCCATGATTTAATACAAGATTTGCCACCATTTCCTGAACAATCTTTGAAAAAAAAAATTATCAAAAGTAAAACAATAGAAATGCATGATTAAAGTTTTTCTTCATTTTTATGTACATTTTTAAAAACTTTTCAGAAAGTTTCAAGATCCCTTGATATTCTTGAGTTATCTCAGTGCATTCAACACATACTTTTATCATTTTTTTAAACATTTTTATTTCTTTTGTCAATTGTTGAAATGAAATTAAATTTTGAGCTTTAGATATTGATAAATGGTAGGGAATCAATTTTATTTAATATTTTGAGACACAAAATTATCTTTCATTCATTTGAATAGGGTTTAAAAAATATTATTTTTTTAAATATGGCTGAAATGAAAGTTAAGCTAAATTCATTTATTTATTGAACTGGATGGAACTATTGCAGCTTGTCTGCTTTGGCAATTTATTTCAAATTATTTGTATTTTACTTATTAAAAATATATTGAAATTTTATCTTTTCTAGTTACAACTTTTACCAATATCAGTCAACAGATACATATACTCACTTCTTGATCCCAAATCGAAGAGGAGCATGAAACATGTGAATAGATATTGGTATAAAACTACGGCGATTATGAATAAAGAAGATAATACTAGACATTGGCTCGATCAGACAATAGACATGTTGGATTTCAAGGTAATCTTATTCAATTACAGTTTATCTCTTATTATGGTATAATCAAATGTTCTAATCGGGGGCTGCAACCCCACAGCCCTTCGTTTGGATCTGCTAATCAGCTTTTTTACCTTTAGGGTAACTGTACCATAAGTTGACAGTGCTCCAATAGTTGACATTTTGCACAAAAAGTGTGAATAATAAGATTCAGGGTTGATTATTTTGGTTCAAAATTTGGCGGTAATTTGCCAAGTTCAACTAGTTAGCTGTGCTGCCATCAAAATTAGTTTGATGAAAACTCAAGCTTATTTGTGAGAGGTTGTAATGGCGAATTTTCTAGTGACCTGAAAACTTGGTTTCTGCTACCCTGTTTCATTAACCTGGAAGTCAAGTTAAATAAGCTTTTTAGTTGGTTTATTTGAGTTAAATTATGTTTTAATTACTTTTATGGTATTCATTAAGTTCATGAAAATCGTTTGATATTCTTTTAAATATATATATACAATGTTTTAGGACTTAAATGTAGGTGTCAACTATTAGAACAGATATTAATCCACAATTTCAATAGTTGACATCGATGGCAACTACCGCCAGAATTAGCAAATAGTGTTCCATCTGGGGGTGGTTTATGAAAGACTGAGGCTAGTTTATGAATTTATAGCTAGTGTGCTCTACCCATGGATCGTTGAGAGCAAAATTGCATTGCCAATAATCCTATTCCTATATGGACAAGCGTCTCTTCTGACTCTCCCCACTTCTCGATTCTGTAAAGAACATGGGATACTTGCTATTAGTCGCACTCTATCAAAATGCTACACATTTCATCCAACTAATGAATGTGGCCATCTTTAATTGTCTAAAAGGGCACTGGAAGAGTGAAGTTCATCATTAGAGAGTCGAAAATTGTGCACACCCAATATTAAAAAAGCGAAACTTTGGCCATTACTAAAATCTATTCATCATACTTAACTGGGTGATCTCATTTTTCGTTTAAATATGTTTGTTTGTTTTTTTGTCTCATTTAAGCTTTTTGTGTATAAAATAATTAAATTGTGGAAATTTTATTTTGTTTCCATTGTGAATTTACTAGTTTATAAATAAAAAAAAATATTAACTTTTATTTTAGTCCTTTTTACTTATTAAAAATCATAGGAAATCAAATATTAATGCATGTGTCAACTTATAACCATAAATGTCAACTTTCCAAACCTTTACATTTTGATGTGCCAACTATTGATTCATTTTAGAAGTTTCTAAGAAATCAATTTTTATAAAAACCGTAAATGTAGACCATAGGATATTGTATTCCTAATTTTCTAGAGGGATTGGCCTAACTAAATTCATAACAAAGATTATCCTAACATCAATATATTGTGTCAATAATATAATTTTTTTTTCTTAAACTGTCAACTATTGGTACAGTTACCCTTTCAGTTACATTCAATATACTAATAATATTAACTAAATATAAAATTTAAATAAAGGCCTTAAGGAGTGGAAATTGGCCAGGAATAGGCAATAGGGCGGCAACGACTATTTCTAGACTACTGTCTAAGACTCGACTCTTTTAAGACTGACGGTTTCTTTAAGACTACCTACTTCTGGAGTGGGCTTTCTTAGTATTAGGGGCAATCAGAAGGACTTCATGGGACAAAGTTGGGCCAATAGAAATTCATATCTATCTAATCTATCCATGCCCATGTCACACAGCATTTCAATAAACAAAATACTCAGTCAATAAAATATAATGCAACATTATAAGTATAAATATATCATGTAGCCCTTTTGTAACATATACACCTTATATAAAAATAAGCATCTTTTCCAGGATTTTGCTCTCCAATATTATCCTTACTCAATCAAGCCTATCTACTGTCTGCATGTCTTCTTATCTTAACATTCGCCAGGAAGTGAGAATTTGATTTCTTTGGTTTTTATAACCGCTGTTCACAATAGCAAACTTTTTGCTCGCTTAGTCCTCTATCTGTCCATCTTATCTCCTGGAGGATCAGTCCAGTGCAGAAGTTCTTTTTTGTAACTTCTATGCTGCTTCAGGTTTAAATAAACTACTCACATTCCATTCAGCTAAGAGATTTAGTTATTATTCATGCCATTATCGTTGCAGTTGACTGATGCAATGTATAATGGCTTGTTCGGTTTCTTTGACAGAACTGTTTGTTTGAATGGTGAGTGGTGACTACCTTGCATGTAGCATTTTTATATCAGATTTCTTAAAGATTTTCTTATCTCAAAATAACTTTGGGAACTTAAATACTTTATTTAACGATTACTTTAATAATACATTTTGTGAAACTCATTCTCCAAATTTTTTGTAAAAAATAGAATACTTATCATTATAAAGGAAGATCATGATATTTCTTATACATAGATTGGTGAATGGCAATCTTACAATAATATCTGTTATTTAAACATTACATATTAAAATGGTCTAACGCCAACGTTTCGGACAATTCTCGTCCATCTTCAGGGCGGGAATTGTTCTTGAACTGAACAAAAAGAATATTTATAGTTCAGTTTAAGATTATGTACAGTTTTTTTATTGTCGTTTTAATTCTGATAAACTGTTATACTTGGTTTTTAATTTTTCACGGTCAATCAGTAATTTTAGGTATTTTTCTTCAATCGATGTTATTGGAGATAGTGGTTGAATCTTGTTTACCCTATCTTGAACCTCACGTTCTTTATCTTGATCACCTTTTGCAACATTATCATCTTCAGTTGAACTCAATAATTCTTTAACAAGAGCTGCATTGTGGCGTTTATTTGCACGCACTTGTCTTGGCGTTTTGGAAATAGATGCATTTAGTAAATCTTTCCCATTTAAGCACCGAGTTGGAATAGCTGAAATAAAATGAAAGAGTTATTAAAAATACCTTGATTAACAATAATTAATGAATATTTTATAATAATATGGTAAATTACCTGACGTTTTCAATTTCCTTTTTGTTTTTATGTTCATCAATTGATTTCTTAAATCAACTTCAAAGTCCTCTTCTAAAAAATGTACACTACAAATTGTGCTGGTTTTGGGATTTAATTTATCCTTTCTCCGACAAAAATTTATCCAAACTTTACATAATTTAGGATCCTTGGGAAATCTATGATATGAAATATTCAGATTTTTCTTCTTAGTTAAATATAAGCTATTCGAACATGTAGCGACAGCACATCTTGTTCCTGGCATCTATTTTAGAACAGAGAAGTGTAATTAAGGTTATTATTTGATTATCAAGAGTTTAATTTATAGAAACATCAACTTAAAAACATTTTTAACATCAATGCACAAGTATAAATGTATTATATTTTTGGTGAGTGAGTGAATATACATTTAATGAATAATGATTGATACCAATTATTAAAACTGCTAAGATACATAAAGTAAGACAATACAAATGTTTATTTTTACAAGGATAATAATTGATACAATATTATAAAACTAGAGATACTTATTTCCCACAGCAAGAATCTATTAAAATATGATAACTATGATTATCCTAACCTATAAGTGGTATAGAATACTTATATAATTATTTATATTTAAAAGGATAAATATAAACTATTTTTGCTTAAATGTATCAATTGGCTATCCATAAATGTGAAATTATCTTAGGATCGATATTATCTTATTACTAACCTCAAAGGAAAGTTGATATGAATCGTGTATTCTTAAAACATGTAAGTTTAACTTCTTCACGTAGAAGATAGACTGATAGATCCTACCGCATAAAACCTGTTTTATTCAATATGCAAACAATATTGGTTTATTCTTTATTAAATATAAAAAGTTAGGAGTCTAGTGATAATATTTTATGCGACTATTGAAGGTAAAGCGGAGTTAGTAGAGGTCTGCAATGACGCCATAGAGGTCTGCAATGACGTCAGGATCCTGAAACCACTCCACACTCTAAATAGAGTGCTTCGGTGCAAATGGTGAGGTGGGGTCTATCAGACCCCAATAGCTCTCCAGAAAAATAAGACATGATAACTGGCTGCAAAAAACTTGTCATATGAAAATCATGGATGAACCCAAATCATGGATAAACCTGCAAAACACTTGTCATATGTAAATCATGGATAAACCCACAAGCCAATTAACACTAAACCTACCGACATAATATATATACCTATTTCTACCGATGGCGGTCAAATGACCGCTTCTGAAATAAACATTATAGTCTTTTCCAGGTGATTGTAATTGTTGCAGCACCTACTTGTAATAGAAATCTGCCTTTGTCAGTGTTGCCACAAATTATATAAATGTATTTATACCTGGCTACGCTGCGGGTAACCAGACATATAAACTCCCTCAGAGTGTGTGTTGATTACGTGCGTGGGATACTGTGACTTGCTAAAAAAACTGCATATTAAGACTTACATTATATTTTCAAGTGGTTTATTTACTTTTTTCAACAGATGTTTCTTTATTTTCATTATTCGTTTTGTTATTTTTATTTGAATACAGTGTTTTTTTTTTTGTTTATTTTATCAAACGTTATTATTTTCATCCCGTACTGTTACAAATAGAACAATCACGTCGCAAATATTCATAATGCCGCGTACAGAGCCAGTAAACTAATTTGAATGATCGCCATTTTGCCTCACCTCGTGAGTTACCAGCAGTCGCTCTGTACCCACCATAAAACAAACTGTAAGCACATGGCGTTTTCCTAGAACACAATCGGATGACATTTTCTTGGAAAAATACTGTTTTTGTGTTAAGTTATAGATTTCAATGCAGATAACTTCATAAAATTTCATCGGTCAAAAGACCGCTCAGGGTAGACAACGGTAGAATACATATTATTATCAGGAAAAAAGAAAGAAGAACAGAACTATATATTGAAGAATTAAACAGCTATATACTATAGAAAAAGTAGTGCAGTAAGTTCAAGAAAAATAAAAACCTGGAATTTACAATTTAGATTAAACTCTCAAAAGGGGTCATTTAACCACTCTGGTAGGTTTAGTGTTAAAGAAGGAATTATCATTTTTTTAAACTTTTAGCGTAACTTGAGCCGCAGCTCCGTGACGTGAAGTGAAGTGTGGTGGCTCAGGAAAGCAGGGACAAGCCCGCTGCGCGAAGGGGGAGCGAAAGTTGAGACGTGGTTTTATTGAAAACTGCAGACCTCTAAAGCCGAGTTGGTGAATGTGCAAGATTTATATTAGAGTTCCGACGATCTCGAAGATCAATTATAATAACATTATTGCATGAAACACTTCCTTAAAGTTGCTATTTTAAGAAATGGAAGAGGCACGCAGAATTTAACCTCAAAGATGAATTTTCTAATTTTAACTTGACTTTTAAATAGTAAGGATGTTATCTACAGCTAATCGTCAAAAATATAACAACTGGTTCACTCATTTGAATAACATTTTAATAACTCTAGGATACCAAGATTATTCATGTTTTTCTAACATAAATGAGATAAGAAGGGAAAAAGATAATTTAATAGAGAAGTGGGAAAATTATTTGAAATCTAAAGATGTAAATAGATGCTTAAATTCTAAATTTAATAACAACTTTCGATTGAAGAGAGGAATATTTAATAAACAACAATAATATCAATAAACAGAAAATTATTATGCAGTTGAGACTATCCTCTATAAATGTCATACAGTTTTATATAAATGGTATTAAATATGCAATAGAAACAAATGAAAACTGCATATTATGCAATTAAAACGTACCGGAATCCAAGCAGCATATTTTGATTATCTGTCCAATATATAATCCTCCTAGATTACACTATCTCAAAAAATATATTAGCGGTTCTGGTAGCTTAGATATTGATTTTGCAAATATTGTAACAATCAAAGATCGGGAACAATTGGATAATGTTAGTAACTTTATTAAACAAGCAATGAAAATAAGGTCTTTTATTATCAATGAGTAGGTAACTAATCGGCTGAGTGTTGTTGTTATTATAACTTCCATATAACATTCTCTTAATATAAAGGATTAAAGTACATTATTTTATTTTGGCTCTTTTTTTAAGTTTCTTTGATTTATTTAATTAATTCTATTACTATTTTCTTTTAATATTGCTTGGGATTACAAAAGTAAAACAATTAAGAATGTTTCAAGGCATTCCATAATTTGTATACCAATATGTTATACACATCTGTAATTTATATATATAAATTAAACTATTATATATTCTTATATTGTACCATTGTTGGCTGTGGGATATGTAATTATGATTACATGTCATATGCTATTTGTATATAGTGTTTATAAATAATGATTCATATATCCATAAACATAATTCAATAATATAGACTGTCAATTGTATTATATTCATAAAAAATAACCTATATTAATATTTACAGAAGTTTATATATTATTTAACATACACTATTATGTTTCGATATTAAAATAATGATGCCAGACTACCTGTAAAATGTACAAGCATGTATACAGTAAAAAAAATAAAATAGTCAGGATGTGATATTTCGTATAAAATTTCTCTGTCTTTGACAGCCTCAATTAATTTTTCTTACATTTTTCATTTCACCTGCGCGGCGAAGGCCGTGGCCACCTGCCTCAGGAACACGAACCTCCGCAGCTCAACGTTCGCATCTCCTTGCGTCACAGATTCTCTCGTCCACTCAACTCACGTCACGGAGCTGGGTTTCAACTTACGCCCGGCAATAAGGCTGGGGTCTCCAGGACCCCGCCTCACCAGTTGAATCTTAAAATACTCATAGAATATCAATTTCGTAAATATTGAAGTAAAACTTATCTTAAAAAAATATTATAAGTTTAGATGAGAATTTCTTTCCATGTGTGATTTTTTACTTTCACTTTCCTCTATAAGAAATAAATAGTAAGGAGAAGTAATGATAAGACAGAATTTATTAATGATACATTTTAGACGTAACTCTGTACCCAAATTAATACATCATTTTTGTGTTGCCAGTTATTTAAATACAGAGGGAAAGATTTGTATTCTGAACTCAAATATGTCAATCCAAAAATACATGACAAAGATCAGTCTCTGTCTGATACAGAAAATAAAATAAAACCTAATAAAAAATATCTCCAATCAGCTGATGCCCAAAAACGTAAGAACACGTTTCTTTTCTTTATATGGTAATTAATCAAGATACTTCCATGTTTTCAAACCAGATACAATTCTGTTGGACAACTGGTTACAACCTCGTCCTAACCTGACACTTTGATAAGAACTATGTAGTGAAAGGAGAATAGAGACAAGGTAGGCTCACTTGGGTAGGCAAGCCCGCACAAACTCTTCCCGCTTACGTCACCGGACGCATGACTCAGCGCATGCGTATTGAATTACCTTTAAATACTATAATTTCTCGTTATATGTTAAAACCTTAATATTTTCCATTATTTTAAATTCTGATTACACAACTGAGATTTTATTTCTGCAAAGCGGACCATTATTTCCGAACATCAGACTTTTTTATTACATAAAAAATTAGGTTTGGTATAGTTTTTTCTTTTCATAATACTGAAATAATCTTGCATGTACATACCAATTAATTATAATTTCCTAAATGTAATCTATAGTCGTTGATGACCTAAGGGTTTTACGCCTCTAAGCCATAACAAACAATTATATTTTCCTAATGATTATTTATATCTGGTGTGACCACTCATTGGATTTTCGTTAATGAATTAATAATTTCAACCAGGAAAGATTTATATATAAAAATATATATTCATAATATAAAATTACATGCACAAAAAATACAATAAATAAATCTTAAGAGTTCAAGACTTAAGCTTACCTATGAAATTTTTTTAGTGTTCTTGCATATAGGCGGGCGCAATCGACTATAGGGTGCGCTAGTAGTGTTGCAAAATGTCGGAAAGAACGGGGATAGACATAGTTGATGTGACAGAGATAATTGGTGATTTTTAAAGACCGTTAATTGAAGGGCAGGCTATCCTTGATGCAAACCACATAATTACATGTGGAATAATATCTAGAAGTAGAAAAAACAGTTATTTTACAAGCCTTCAAACAAGCGATCTTAAAGGACTGCCCCATCAAATAAAAGTGGAAATCAAATTTATTAATAATAATAAGCAATTTTCTTGTAATTTTACGTGTAAAGCTGGTAGTTCTGGTAAATGCAAACACATCAATGTAACTTTATTCTACGTTTTTCGGTTAACAATAACATTAATCACCTATTCATACAATCATTGTTATGACAGCTGTCATTTTCATGACAGCAGTTGTCAGTTTCTTTGTCATATTATTTATTTATTTGTCAAAACTTTCAGGCATCACATTGAAAACTTGGAACAATTAAACACAACGGATGTAAGACAAAAATGGGGAAAATTAAAAAAGAAAAACAAATCTATGGCACTATGGTCCCAAAGTTATTTGCATAAAACTAGCATTTTGGAATAATAAAATGTCAAATACTAATATTTACTTGGATAAATATAGTCACTTTTTTTAAAATGAAGACTAGATATCGTCATAAGTTTCGAAACAGGCTTATCTATTCTTAATTTTACAATCCACTCTTTAAGAAGCTTTTTATTTTTTGGAAATAAATGGAATGACATGTCTTTTGATTTTCTAATTGAACACTGAGGGACCGAGCAATACCTATTATATAGTAGTACGCAATGCCGGATCAATACCGGATAGTATGCAAAATTGAAGCCCTGAGCCTGTACGATGTCAGGTACTCCTTAAAGATCCCTATCCTATTTATATCTTGATAGGAAAATTTAGGACTCTCACTGTAGCATCTTCCGATAAGCCTTAGTAGCATAAAGCATGATGTTAAGCAAACAAAGAAACAAACTGTAAGTAACATGTAGTTTCGTCAACTCCTATTCGATCACTGGGCGTCATTGATTGTTCTCAAGTCTTCTCGTGCACCAGATCCTTCAAACCTCCTTCCACGTTTTTGTCAATCCGGACCAATACTCTCTCTGCGCAATGTCTCCGCAAGTCTGCCTCATGCTTGGATTCAACCGGTTGTAAAGGAGGCTGCAGACCCAGACCCTTTCCCCTGGATCTCTTAATCAGCTCTTTTACTCTTATGTTCCTTTCCTACAACTAAAATTCTACTTGTTCTGCATAATATTTTTTTCTAAACCTTACTTATTTACTTATTCAAATTCATTCTTTATGTGACAAAAATTTTCCAAAGGGAGGTGTCTGCAGCCCCATCAGCCCTTCCCCTGGATTCGCCAATGGTCTGCCTTGCCTTTTATTTCCCTGAGGGTTCCAATGATGGGCAGATTTTTCTATCACTTTAGAACTTAAATTAAATCAGACCTGGGCATTATTTTAAATAAAAGTATTTTAAATATAAATGAAAATACTTTTTTTTTTATTTTAGAATTAAAATAAAATAAATCACATGTTTATTTTCATTTTAATTCTAAAATACTCAAATAAAAAAAAAAAATTTTATAAAAAAATATTAAACCGACTTCGAAACCTAGGAACCAGTAAAAATAAATTCACTGAAAAGTATGAAATAATTACGTTCTGATTTTCATGAATACACAGCAAAATTGAAAATGGTATAAAAAGTGGAAAAGTGCAATAAGACGAATAATTTTATTTTGATTTGTACAAATACACACTAATTGTTAATAAAAATTATTAAATTTAAATATTAAATACTATGTTCAATACAACACAATCTTTTCGGAGGCGGCGCAAAATAGAAATAACATGTTACTGATCCATTAGTAGGCATTGAAATCAATAGCTGGGAAGAGAAGATCCATTTAGAAGATTTTCATAATGTCCAGTGTAAAAAATTTTAAATTTTGCACCGCCTCCGAAAAGATTGTGTTGTATTGAACATAGTATTTAATATTTAAATTTAATAATTTTTATTATCAATTAGTGTGTATTTGTACAAATCAAAATAAAATTATTCGTCTTATTGCACTTTTCCACTTTTTATACCATTTTCAATTTTGCTGTGTATTCATGAAAATCAGAACGTAATTATTTCATACTTTTCAGTGAATTTATTTTTACTGGTTCCTAGGTTTCGAAGTCGGTTTAATATTTTTTTATAAAATGTTTTTTATTTCACAATTTTTAGTTGGAGAAGATAACTAATGTAGAAAACCGTAAGTTGGTTTGAAAATTTCGTTGGTCATTGGTCGTTGATAAAATAAACATTGGTTTAAAAATTTCGAAATCTTTTTACGCTCTACCACGTTTGTCTTTCCCAGGTCTTTTTATTATACAATAATTGTATAAAATTATTATGAAATACACTTTACCTTTTCAATTTTATGAATACACACAGAAAAGTGGGAAAGCGGTGCGTGTATTATACAACTTTCAACACACTACTTTTTATGATTATAAATGGATTTTTTTTTTTTTTAAAAAGATCAATGTTCAATTGGGGGAGGGAACACATAAAATGTTTTTCCACAATGACAATATTTTTCTTTTGCTAAATGTCGTCAGTACTTGTCATTTACGTAGAGAATCAGTGTTCCGAGATGTGTTGAGTTAAATATACATAAATCCGGCCATTCCAAGATGAAGTAGATAAGTCACTGAACAGTTGAGATTTTGGCCGGTTTTAGACATGATATCGTTAATGGAGAATCGATGAGGATGCTAATATGACCTATAGTAAATTTGAAAGTAATTTTTAAATTTTGATGGCTTGAATATCCTTCTGAAAACTATGGCGATATTATACACGACTTCATTGGATTACATCATTGGATAGAAGTCCCTGCAAAAAAAGGGGCAACCATAAAATTTATCGATATCAAAAAGACTGCCCCGCTAGGATAGAAGCAACTGGGTTTGGGACTCACAAATGGTTAATTTTTTATTACGAAGGATATTATTATTCTCCGTATTAGACTACTGACTTAATTCCAAAGGTTGATTCAATTATGTTCGTAATTCTTTTCGATGAATTTTTGACTAAATTTATTACCGAAATACTATGAATTATATCCTTCGTAATAAAACATTATTGAGAAAATAAATTGCTAAACAATGTTGCTTCAATTCTAGTGGCGTAGCATTTATTATCATTTTTAACAATCATTTCCATGACTGCCAAATTTTTGCTGAGGGGACTTTCATACAATGAGGTTGTTTTTGGGTAGTTATCAAGTTTTATTTTGTAGTTTTTATTGATGCATGAACACCAGCAAAAGCCTCGATAGTTGTAGAAACAAATTTAAAAACCAATACTAGTAATCCGGATAACATAACAGAAGTGTCACCCTTAAAGGATCGGCACAAGACCTCCGGCAAGATATTCAACAGTAACCGAGTGTATCTGGAAGAAGACAGAGGTATCTGAATCCTTTATTAAGTCAACTGAAAATGAGCTTTTCCATGAATTATTGTATTGTCTTTTAATGCGCATTGTCAATAAAAGATAGAAATCAAAATCTAATTTAAATCAATAATAGCTACGATTTTAAATTTAAACGATCCTTCGGGAACTTGAAGAAGTCTTAAATTCTGCTTTAAAACGATTACCAATACTCAGTCTTTCTTGGAATTCCACGAATTTTGTTGTCTTATGATTATGGTGTCCAACCGTTGATTAGATCTAAATTAAGAAGGTTTACTGTTATCGGTGAATATACATCTATCTATTATTTATGCTAATATCGCTACAGAAAATGACAGCGATATTATATGCTGCTGATATTTATATCTTCATTTAAATCTAATGTTTAAAAATTAGTTAAGGTTATGTATTGGTTTGTTCCAACAAGCACGTAAAACACATCGATAACTAACAGACTGCTCATGTTCTCCCCCCACTCTTTTGATTCTGAATTTGATTGGTTGGTTTTCCCATTTGATTCATCCAGCAGTAATACAATATTTGGATTTGTTAGTTATCAATTAGTTTTAATAGCTTGTCGGAGCATACCTTATGTTATATATGCCATATGTTTTTCCAATAAGTAAACAATTTGAGCGATAATTAAATAATTATTTTCATGTTTTTTCCTGATAACTTCTTAAATAAATTAGGAACCCCAAAAAGGATTAAATGGGACCACCTTGGGAAAATACTCTACAAGATGCAAAAGGTTTCATTCCAATTGGTCCACCCATCTCTGAGTAATCGGTGAACATACATAGAAAAAAAAAAAAAAAAAAAAGGCACAAAAAAAAAAAAAAAAGTCACATACGTATCGAATTGAGTAACCTCCTCTTTCATGTTTTTTCCTGATAACTTCTTAAATAAATTAGGAACCCCAAAAAGGATTAAATGGGACCACCTTGGGAAAATACTCTACAAGATGCAAAAGGTTTCATTCCAATTGGTCCACCCATCTCTGAGTAATCGGTGAACATACATAGAAAAAAAAAAAAAAAAAAAAGGCACAAAAAAAAAAAAAGTCACATACGTATCGAATTGAGTAACCTCCTCTTTCGTTCGAAGTCGGTTAAAAAAGTATTTTCATTTTAATTCTAAAATACTAAAATTAAAAAAAAGTATTTTCATTTGTATTTTAAATAATAAAATAAAATAAATCTTAAATAGGTTGTTTGAATTAAAACAATTTTCGTAATAGGATAGTGTAGTCCTTTGCCCTAGAGCTCTCACTCCTAAATATTGAGCATGTATATTTATTTCAGTTTGATGTTGCTGTTTTTTTTTGTGGAGGGGGCGCAATTATTAACTTTTTACCGCTTCATCTGATTTCAACTAATTTTGTCACATTGGTGGTTTTTGATTATCTAAATAGACGTCTAATGAATTCATTTCACATAAATGGTTTTATGCATAGGTTTTGGGGTGGAGGGTTAAATATTAACTTTTTACCGCCATATCGGATTGTCACGAAATATAAAACAAAGGTTGTTCATAAGTCAAATAACAAGGCCAATTCCTCATGATTTTTACAATAAATAGGTTTTCTACGGGGGGGGGGCGATAATTATAGATTTTTCACCGGTTTATTCGAAAGTAAAAAAATCGATTGAATTCCATAGATATTAATAAGCGCGGTGACGAATGGAAAACGTCTGAGGGAAGTAAGGGCTGAAAAGTAGGTGGGAGGATTTCGTTAGGGCTGATTTGCCGAAATTCCTATTGGACGGAGGACGTTGGATCGTGTATGGGTAGCGAATAGTCTAATGGGTAGCCCAATTAGTTTAAATAGGTTCCGAATCAGTTGGATCTGTAGAAAATAAATTTTATTAAATAATTTTAACAAAATGAAAGCAAAGATGATCTGAGTATTAAATACATTACACCAATCAAAGACAACTGAAAAAAAAAAAAATAAAAACTGTCGATTTATTAATCAATTGCAATATTAAAAAAAATATTTATTTATTAATCAATTGCAATGCACTAGCTAATAGGTTTTAAAAGTATTTTGTATTTTCATTTTAATTTTTTTTATTTAAAATACAAAATACTTTTTTTTTATTTTGCATTTAAAATAATTTTATCGAAAAGTATTTTAAATGATTTGAGGTTAAAATGCAATTTATTCAAATTTATTTTAAATACTTGCTATTTAAAATAAAGTACTTAAAAATAAAAATTAAAATACTTTTTGCCCAGGTTTGAATTAAATTAACCCCATAAGCAGTATTCCTGACGGCTCTGGAAGAGTCATAATTATAACGTTGGACCACTTTATTGCAATATTGGTGGAAACATTTTATACGTGTATAGAATGTTTCACGTGGCAGCAAAATCTTTGTACGGGCCACCTATGGCAAGTAAAAAAAGATTTTGTATTTTGTGTTCGCCCCCTACTGATCTAAGATATAAAAAACGTGGAAAGTAGGGAACAAAAATACATTTTAGAATAATGTGAATGGAGCTAAACGCCTCATATATTTAAGAAAATGAAATACTAATTTTTTTTTTTTTTATAGGTCCTAACAGTGCACCGGCATTTTTCGTACCGAATTTCAAACCTAAGTATGCTATTAAAATGATCCCATCTCCAAATCATCAATACACTAAAAAATATCCGGAAAATCCTTACAAAGGAAGATTTACTATATCTGAAATTTGCCGTAGGTAATATTTTAAAATATGTTTTTAATGATTACGTAACAATTCACATTAAAATTTAGTTACGGAAGAAACCAAAACAGATGTTTAGTTTCTGTTAAGATTTACAAATTTCTAGAATTGCCATGAACGGTTATAGTACGAAATCACACGTTTTGGAATGATCTAGGCCTTTCTGGGTTGGCCTATTTCGAGCTATAAATAAGAAGCGATTGCTTAGAGTTTCAGTCTTGCCTTGAACATCAAAGCATGAGGTTACTTTTCTGTCACTGTTCTGTAACTTTGTTACTAAGTTGTGCTTTTATTGTTTGTTTGACATTGTGTATTTTAATTTTATATCAATAAAATTATTTGAACCCATATCACTGTTGTAAATAATAGGTTCGTTAACATGTTCAAGCAAACCACACATAATAAGAAACACAGTTTATTGGGAAAACACGAATACAATAAGCTTCATCCAGGGGTGACAAGCCAGACAGAGACTACACTGTTACCCTCCAACCAACTTATCTGTATCAGTGTTGCCAGCGGGATAGTACAATATTAACAAACAATACAAATAATTAATCCTAACATGGGGAACAAACAAATAGAACTGAATTACTAACAATGTTACAAACAGTAAATAGCATTGACAGAACAGTAACCCAAAAGTAACTGTATTCTTTGCTGTTCATGGTTAGACTAAGCCACTAGTCGATAGCAGTTTATATATGGTCTGCCGCCGGGAGAGGGGGGGGTACAGGGGGACACGTCCCTCCAATATTTTGGCAGAGGCCTGTCTCCCCTATGTAAAAAACTAGCTAGGGTGCCCGGCTTCGCTCCGGTAGTTGTGTGGTAGTTTTAATAACAGCAAAACTTTAAAATTAAAGGAGATATAGAACAAAATTAGTACCTTCTTGAAACTTCGGTTTTAACTTGGTATCGAAATTAAGATTCGAGAACTGCAGAGTCCGCCCAAATAAGAAACCCTATATACTTTATTGGGGGTTCAAAATGGTAAATAAACAATTAATTTTAATGCAACTTAGTCGAGTTATGCATCGTTTTTGATGGTTTCTGTGATTATGAATCGCCCATTCCAAGCAGTCAGCAGATAATAAGTTATTAGATTATAGTTGAAAAATCTGATATCTCAGTTAAAAATATTATATTTCGAGCACAACTAGGCGCCGACTACTGTGATGGCCCTATTAGATCCAGAAGGATAGAAACTACCGAAGATTCATAGAAACTTTTTTTGAAGACCTTTCTTCCATTTCAACCTCCCTTAAGATATCCCCCCGTAATTAGAGTGGACTCTGAAGATCTCGAATCTTACTACTATTGATATAAAGTGAAAACCAATTTCTTTTTCATAATTACATAAATATGAACACTTCAAACTTTTTATTTTCGATTTATATTCAGTCAATTTATCTCTTTCTTTTTTTATGTCTGATTTTATACGCTCACTGTACTATTAGGAAATATTCACTTATATTGCATTAAATTTACTTCAGTATTATATATTGATTAAATGTAATGTGTTGATCAATTAGCCTTCTTATGAGGAAATTAATTTTTTAAGGAATCCAGTCGGTTTTCTAATAGATTGCAGAGATGTAGAATCATTATTTTATTTTCAAGGAAAAGGATAAACTAATTATCATCGCTTAATATTTTAGTAATTTAAAAATAACAGCTGAAAAAATATATAGGCGGGCGCAATCGACTGTAGGGTGCGCTAGTAGTTTTGCAAAATGTCGGAAAGAACGGTGTTAGACTTAGTTGATGTGATAGAGATAATTGGTAATTTAAAAGACCATTAATTGAAGGGCAGGCTATTCTTGATGCAAACCACATATTTACATGTGGAATAACATCTAAAAATAAAAAAACAGTTATTTTACAAGCCTCGTGCCTTTAAACTAGTAATCTTAAAGGACTGCCCCATCAAATAAAAGTGGAAATCAAATTTATTAATAATAATAAGCAATTTTCTTGTCATTGTACGTGTAAAGCTGGTAGTTCTGGTAAATGCAAACACTTCATTGTAACTTTACTCGACGTTTTTCGGTTAGTAATAACATTAATTACCTGTTCACACAATCATTGTTATGACAGCTTAGATTCTTTGTCATATTATTTATTTATTTGTCAAAACTTTCAGGCTTCGCATTGAAAACATGGAACAATTAAGCACAACGGATGTAATAGAAAAATGGTGAAAATTAAAAAAGAAAAACAAATCTATGACACTATGGTCTCAATGTTATTTGCATAAAACTAGCATTTTGGAATAATAAAATGTCAAATACTAATATTTACCTGGATGAATATAGTCTCTTTCTTTAAAATAAAGACTACATATCGTCATATGTTTCGAAACAGGCTTATCTATTCTTAATTTTACAATCCACTCTTTAAGAAGCTTTTTATTTTTTGGAAATAAAAGGGAATGACACGTCTTTTGATTTTCTAATTGAACACTGAGGGACCGAGCAATACCTATTAGATATTTTTCAAATGGTTTTTTTGCTCAATCGGGTTTTAATTATGGAAAAATAAATTAAAAACGCCAAAAAACCCTATGAATCCCAGGTAATGGCCCCGCTTTTATCCCCGTTTCTCTAGTTACTGCAGCGCCGTCGTAGAAGCAGCACCGTCGCTTGCGCCCGCCTATAGAGATAATTGGTAATTTTAAAAGAACCATTAATTGAAGGGCAGGCGATTAAATAAAAATACGATTTTACGAATTTGTCCGAGTTTAAACAATCAATATATAAAATATAAAATATTAGTTAATTAGTAGAGGTGAGAGATGGTCAACTGTTCTTCAATTACGATAGGTTAAATGATGGTCAGGATTTTCAGTTTACAATGATTTTATTATGGAAAGCCAACGTTTCGATCCAACTTGTGGATCTTCATCAGGGCTAAAAGAAAACAAATATATGAGTATCTATGCTAGAGGGTGACAATAAATGGATACATTACAGAACTGATAATAATATAGAAGATGGTGTATACATGAATATTAAAATAAGAGGCTGGTTAATAACCCCCTACCACTACCTCTCACCTTATTTTTACCTTTAGTCTTAGTATCCACCTGGACTCAGTAGGTAAATATCAGATTCTATTTTATCTTGTTTACCAGCCTCTTATTTTAATATTCATGTATACACCATCTTTTATATTATTATCAGTTCTGTAATGTATCCATTTATTGTCACCCTCTAGCATAGATACTCATATATTTGTTTTCTTTTAGCCCTGATGAAGATCCACAAGCTGGATCGAAACGTTGGCTTACCATAATAAAATCATTGTAAACTGAAAATCCTGACCATCATTTAACCTATCATATTAGTTAATTACAACATTCTCTATAGAGTGATTAAACCCAATTTCTCCATCTGATACTTTATTTTTACAAATGGGCGCCATATTTTTTAAAAACCATCGTCAGGTGTATTATATATTTGATGAATTATATAATTCTTATTTCAGCTTGGACTTTATTGTTTAATGACTTATTTAACAAAGTTTGTTCTCCTGAATGGGTCTTCAATTCTCTTTTAAACCAAGTAGCTTGTCTCTATAAATTACTCAACTCTATAAAACTTATAGAAGTTGGTGGAAAGCAATGAAATTAGCAGGATCAGGATCAGAAAGAGAACTTGGATCAAAATCAATCAAGAAATTTCAGCCCACATCCTTCAACATGAAGCATTTGCAACTACCTATATTCTAACTGAGAACATAAATTCACAAGTTTTAAGAGACTATAGATAACTTTGAAATACAACATTGGAGGATGAATTGAATGGCCAAACAGTTGTTTTTAGATGTTATTGTCACCCCTATTCTTAAATATCTCTATTCCAATGTGACACAGGGATCTTTGGGCAAGGGTTGTGAGGTAATTAAGCAGCTATGTACAATTTACACTATTTATTATTTACAATAATCTCTTACAAGCCCCAAGTACACAAGGGGGGGGGTACCATGACTCATAAATTACTTGGGGCTACTTTACTACTTCGAATCCCACTATGCCCCAGGCTCACTCTGCCTGTCCCAGACTTCGACAGCCCATCTCAGACCCAGCCTCCGCTCCAGACTGCTGACTGTCTCTGACTCTGCCATACTCTCCCAGACTGCCTGACTCAGACTCTCCCAGACTGCCCCACTCTCTCCTGGGCCAGCCTCTCCTAGGGGTTCCCCCTCTCTCTCAGGGTCTCCTAGGTTCAATGGACATCTTAGGTTTTCCACGTGACATTATTATTATTTCAACTTTTAGACTCTCAAATTTCTACCTACGCTATCTGGGAGAATATTGAGCCCTCCTCCCCAATAATTTGGCGCTGGTGACGCCCATGCCATGCTAAAAAAGAAATTAACGTCTGTTTTGGTTTCTCCTATCAAAATATCATTAAATTCTGTTATGAAGATATTATTGTGAGATGAATTTTTATGTTAATAAAATGTAAAATAACATGTTATTTCTTGGCATAATACAAACTTTGATTTGGTTTTTTACTCTCTCGTATTTGCACATCTGGTAAGAATAGGGTATTCTATAGGTGGTTTAAAACACACTTAGTCAAAGCAGAAAGGTCAAGATATATTCTCTGGAACCTCCCTGTGTGAAATAAAATATGATGGATCTGAATTAGCAATATTTCTGACTCTAGAATGCTAAGGTGGACAAAAATAAACATGATCAACCACAAGAAAAATGAAAACTTATATAATTGAAAAGAAAAAACTACTAATTTATCAAAATTTCTAATTTTAATGAGACTTATGATATAAAGATCAAATTCACATTTTTTATTTTTGGAAAATGTTGAATGATTCATATATGTTTCTCTTTTCTTTTTTCATCAACTTCAGACAATAGATGATTCATTCTATGATGTTAAATACTATTGATTCTCTCTTCCAATTTCTATTTTGACTACATCATGCCTTTCAATATCTTTGTACTATCCATTATTACACAAAGGACTTCTACTTCCATAAACATAGTGCTTTATGTTAGAATGAAAAACCTGTTAACAACCCACTAATTGTTCTTACATTCATGGAACATACCATGTTCCATACAAGTTTGTTTATTGCTAAGCTGGATAAAAATAAATTTTGAGAAATTAGGAACTAAAGTGCCTCCCAGATTCCTGGTCTTGACACTTAATGCTTATCTTTGAAGAATTGATTAAAAACATATTTCCACAAGCGAAAATATCAGAGGAGGAAGAAATCACATATTTCTATTTTAAATCTTTCCATTATCTAAAAAAAGTTTTGAGTGCTCTTGTAATATTTTATTGTGTAATAATAACCCTTTGAAGATAATCAAAACTTCTATTATATAGTGACCGGATAATAATATAATTATATGGGAACTCTTTGGTCCTTCAGCATATTTTATTGCTAGAAAACATATATGTAAAATAGGGGTTGGTCCACCATTGGGCAGACAAGGCGTTCACCTATAGTTAACTTTTCAATTTATTTCATTAAATCGAATAATGCAATGAACAAATTAATGGTTTTATTTTATATGTTATTTTCTGGTTTAGCTAAAAAAAAAAGTTTTTATGCATCCCTGTTCTTATATCTTTTATAAATGCCCCTGTTTAACTAATACTATTTTTACTGATTATTATTTTAGGTTTGACTCTACTCGTTGCATTGCTGCTAACTTCCAGTGGATTGCTATGAGTGATAAATCAAAAATAACATTGCATAGTTTGCTGACTGGAGCTCCAAATCCATGCCAGTTGATAGGTCATACTGGATATGTTACTGTATTATGTTTTCATCCTTCTAAAAACTGTTTATTTTCTGCAAGTTGTGATACCACAATTAAGTATGATAATATCTCTTATTTTTTTATTAGTTAATAATAATCATATACTTACAGTTTTATTTTATTTTAATAAATGTAGAAATTTAGAATATTTTTGTAATTTATATTATGAGCGGCAGGGTTTATGGTTGTCTCAGTCCACAACCATTCTCTGAAATAAATTAAAACTTATTATTAAGTTAATGCCAAAAGCCTTAACACCTAGTTATTAACATAAATAATTTATAAAATTTGTTACCAATTATTAATTTCAATTGTTATTCTAATTCGTTAACTAATTTTAATTATCCTGAATTTTTCTTAATAATTTTGCACAATTTTCTTAGAAGTATGATATTATTTAAACATTTGAAATTTTTATGTTAGTTTTATATGTTACTCAGTTAATTGATCAGTCTTGAAGTTATTGTTTTAAATGAGCTAAAGTCAATAAATTGTCAAATATTAACTCTTGAAAAAGTATTAAAAAAATAAAAGAACAATATTTATTCCGTTTCTTTCTAAAATAAAAGGTACTGGGATATATATTCAAGAAAGGTTATCGACACTTATACAAACCATACGAGCCTTATTACAGATATAAATGTCAATGATAATCACCTCGCTTCAGTATCTATGGATCAAACGTTGAGAAGTGAGTATCAAACATAAGCAAGCAACATTAAATTTTCACATGCCTAAATTTTTATGATGATATTTTGTTTCAGTTTTTAAAATTGAAAGTGGTTCTTTGATGTGGCAGTATCTATTTTCATGTAGCCCTGTGGCTGTAGCTATAGGCAGGAAGCTTGAAGTTTATTTGGGAGTTGAGGACGGTTCAGTTTTCAAAACTGATTTGGAATCTGCTCGAGCTCCTGTTGAATGGGTAAGGGCTAGGTTTAAATTTTTTATCACATGAATAACATTAGAGGAGAGCGGGGTTGGTTGGCATAGGGGGCAGGTTGGCCATTGGCTTATATTTTCCGTCACACCTGTGGTGAAGGCCCCACCACTGTACCATGTGACCCACTCGATCTCGGGAGTCTTGTCCTGAGTTTTCAATCCGATGCTAACAGTGTAGAGAAGAGTGTGCTTCATTGATTGATCCGACAACATGTAAGTAAATTTTTATATTTTCAGTAAATTTGGTTTAAAGGCACAGCAAAACATTTGACTTCGATTCTGTTCACATAGCCCCAAACTCCTTTGAAAACCCTAACCTTTCGACTAACCAGTTTCTTGTTTGATTGTTCTCCCCTGTCCTAGCAGCCATCTTTCATATGATCTCTCCTGTGGGGTTAGCTGGCTCTCTTCGACTTTTTTTTTGGCGTAGTAGCAATTCACAAAAGCAAGGTAAACAAAATCCAAGGTGAAACTACCAATTGTCTTTTGTTCCAGCGAAGAAGATGAGAGCAATTTTTCTTATGTAAAAAGTGACGACAGTCTAAACTTCTATCTTCTTCTATTGTCATTCTTTTTTCCCTTAAAAGCTGTTAAAAACCGTTTTAAAATTATTATACCATTATAGTGCAGCTTTTAATAAGAATAATATGTGTCAGGCAGTACTTGAATGAGATGGCTAAACAACTCCACCTTCTAGGCCAACCTGCCCGACATAGGGAGTTAATTGGCATACTCTGGATCGACTTGGTTTCTTGAATTTACTATGATATTAGTATTAAATATTATGTGCTGAAAAAAATATATGAAGAACTCTAATACTTGGAGTTTACAGTGGTATCAGCCCAATTGCGATTATATCAACAGGAAGGACTCTACAATAAAAAAAGTGAAAACTGTTGCCAACCAACCCCACTCTCCCGTACTTTAATTTTTATCATAGTTCTTTAAAAAACCCTATTCTTGAATCTTTTTTATAATATTTGTAAAGAAAACTATTTTATTTTACTTACTAATTCCATTTCTCTTAAATATTTTTTTTTGTCCTCCGCTACCTCGCCTTTTAGGCTATGTGAGGTTTCTTGGGCCAGGAGAGAGGGCAGGGGAGTTAATTGGAGTTAGTATTATTATAAGCGACACTATTGTACCCTTTTATGTATACCTTTTTGGCTGGATTGATCCCAGTCCATACCCACAATGTCTCAGGGACGCAGAGATGTCTCTGCCCCTGATGAGATGTCTGGTACCATCCACTCGGATCACCATCGCATGCATTGGGTACCATCTCAGAACATGTACTAGCCGTCTCAATCGAGAGCCTTTATCTTGTCGATCAAGGGAGTTGAATCCAGAGTTCCCTTGATTATTTAGTTTCTCGCTGCATTTCTTGAGCTAAAATCTGTTCGTTTCCTTTATAATTGTGAAAAAATACTTTAATAATCCCCAAAATACCCATGAGAACCCATGAACATGTTAAAATTATATATTTTTTAATGTATTTTAGAGTAAAAGAAGTTCAATGTCACACCTCATTCGAGTACTGAAGAATAGGGTGGCAGTTCCTACCGACCCCGCATCAATGCTTTGTACTTTCCAAAATTTTGTATTTTTTAACTGTAAATTAGTACATAAGCAACTATTAAATCTGTAATAATACAAGTTGTCTAAAAGGAAGGAGATAATGGCAAACTTGGTTTTTCATGTTCCAGGAAATAACTTATGCCCATGCTGATACAATAAGCTGCATTCTATTTGACGAGCCATTTGTAATAACTGGAGGAGGCGATGGCTTTGTTAGGGTGTGGCATTTTGAACACTTTGATGCAGCTGCGCTTGCAACTTTTGATCACAATGGACTGTAAGCTATATATACAGTTAGCAAAAAAAGTCTATGTACACCATGCCAAAAATCAAATTTTAGCCAAGGAAAAAAAAGGAAAAATAACAGACTATTCTTTTAATTTTTTCTTTATAAATTAATCCTTAATAATTGATCATTTTTAAACATTTCCAATTTCATAAACAATGTTTTAAGACATTTATAAAAATTATTTATACAAAAAAAAAGTCTGTGTACACTAATTATTTAAAAAAATAATAGTTTTTTTGTTAAACAGATTGTTATTGTGGTGTTACTATTAGCTGGTAATCTTGTTTCAGTGCAGTGGTGCACTCATTGTAGGATTATCATTCACAGATCGCAAAATTGCAGGCCTGTGATTTCTCAAAATTTATTTGGGCCTCCCGGATCTAGGTTTACTTTGAAGATAACTGGTTTCTTGGTAATGTTTAATTATTCTTTTAACTATAGAGTGACGTTTCTTAATTATTTCTGTGATTTCTCTCAAAGATTTTCCCACATTTCTTAAATTAATAATGAATTATGTATAAGTAAATCATGAATAATATAAATGTACACAGACTTATTTTGCAATGGTTCAGGAGTTCTATTAGTAATTATCTTTACCTTATCTTTAATGTTATATTTATTTTTCTTTTGGAAGTGAATTTTAATTCTTTCAAAGTTACAGTTTAAAAGAAAATAATATAAAAAATGTTTTCTTCATTTCCTTGCGAACTTAGAAAATTTTAATGTGGTGTACACAGACTTTTTTTACTAACTGTATAAATAATCGTATATATAAAATGCTTAGCTGATTTTGCTTCTTTAATGAATTTTTTATTATTATTATTTATTTATTTAGGTATGTAAGTAGTATAGCTTTGAGCTATATGAAAGTATTAACAGTAGCTTTTGATGGAATTTTGAGAATATGGGACATTTATAATTCAAGGTTCAAACGTCAAATAGTTGTGAACCTGGCCAAAACTCCCATACTGAGCATGGTTTGCTTGGAAATATATGATCATACCAAGGTATATATTCATATCATTATTTTATTATCAGTAATTAACAACATTTGTGGGCTTATAAGTTTTTATTTTGCACATATGGAAAAATGCTGAGGAATACAATTACACACACACACACACACACACACACACACACACACATATATATATATATATATATATATATATATGATGCGAATTTAAAAAAAAAAAACTCAGTGATTTAACCTATTCCAAGTAAATAAATATTAATTGAGAAAGGCAATTTGTTGTTATCTATAGCTCACAAAATAAACATTCCCTGCCAGTCAGAAAAAAACATTTTAGCCTTCCAGCGGGTTTGGGCGCCATTTTCGGTTTTCAGGCCAATTTTCTTGCCAAACCTCTCAAAGTGCTTGGGATTGAAGTAAAGCTTTGTTTGTAAACACTTTTCCAAACTTTGTTCCAAAAATTTAACTGTGTAAAAAGCTTTTAGAATTATAATTCTATAAATAATTATATTAACAGGTTATTATTAACAGTGAAGATAGTATTAAAGTGATCGAGTTCCCATACCATTGGGTTACATTTAATAGAGCATGTCTAACAAAGGAGAATAAAGAACCCAGAGTCATGAGAGGATTGAAAAGAATAACCACTACAACACCAGGTTTGTGCCAACTCAGTAGGAATAAATAGTAGTATATTTATAATATATTTATTTAAAACCAACTATAGTAGAACACAATTGATGGGAGTTGATAGTTTTATTAATTTTTCAATATTTTTATTATGAAGAGAAAAGATTGCCAAAGTTAATGGCAAGCTTACCACCTCATTTCAGGTAAACATAGGTCTCAGACAGGGTGATTCTCTGGCACCGCTACTATTTAACATCGTACTGCAAACTATAGTAGCAAAAGCCTCTCAGGATCAGGGCGGTAATATCTTCTATAAAGGGGCCCAATTATTAGCGTATGCGGATGATGTGGTGATAGCTGGAAGATCTCTCTTAATGTTAAAGAAGCGTTTGGGAAACTAGAAAGGGAGGTTAGGAGATTCGGTCTTAAAATTAATGAGGAGAAGACCAAAATTATGGTATTGAGGAAAAAGGAACCCTTGCGCCCCCAGACGTGTTACGCAATTGGAAACTACACTTTCCAATGTGTCACCAGTTTCAAGTATCTCGGTGCACAGGTTAATGTAGCATTGAAGGAGGAAGAGGAGATACAGGCGCGTATTGTCTCAGCTAATAAAGCTTTCTTCTCCATAGCTCACCTTATGAGAAGCCGACTGATTAGCCGCACAACCAAGCTAAGGCTATATAAGACCCTTGTGAGAC
The DNA here is from genome assembly GCA_911387785.2 of Aelia acuminata. Lineage (NCBI taxonomy): Eukaryota > Metazoa > Arthropoda > Insecta > Hemiptera > Pentatomidae > Aelia > Aelia acuminata. The sequence continues at coordinate 223,285,894 of OU426978.1, forward strand.
CAGTCGCTACATATGACAGCGAGACATGGGTACTAAAGAAGTCAACAGCCAGTAGAATCGACACCTTTGAACGCAAAATATTGAGGCGTATTCTAGGACCTGTGAATGAAGATGGAGTATACCGGTTTAGAAAAAATAGAGAAGTATATTCCCTCTACGGCAACATGAAGCTGTCAGACTATGTGAGAATACAACGCCTAATGTGGTTGGGTCACCTCCATAGAATGGAAGATAGCAGAATCGTCAAGGTGTTGTATCAGGGCTACCCAGAAGGAGTGAGAGCTCGAGGGAGACCACTAAGCAGATGGAGGGACAGTGTCTCAGGTGACCTCCGAAATTTTAAAGTGTCACTAAGACTTGCTGCAGACCGACAGGAGTGGGCAAGGGCGATTGAGCAGGCCAGGGACCGCCTAGTGCGTCTGTCGTGCCTATGAAGAAGAAGAAGAAAAGATTGCCACTTGCATTACCAAGGACATATAACAGCCAATTCAATCCATACTCTTCCCTGATCCCTCTTCCTACCAAAAATTGCTACACAAACATTGATGCCAGTCAGGTTACTACTACCTGTTAGGTTATTGTTTTGGCTTCTTACCAGGCAAAAATACCAGGGATTTTATTTAAAAATTGGGGGGGGGGGAGTGGTGTCACGACCTCCTGTCACATAATTATGTGGCTGACAGCACCATTTTTGTACAAGATCATTACCTTGTATTAGGGAATGCTATCTAAACAATCAAGTGATAGGGCATAGTCACTACCTAATAGTATTATTAGTTTAAAAAAACAAAAGGGTATTACTTTGGTTAAGTTTTAATGGGTATTCCGATCACGCCTTACCGGATATCCACAATTCAGTTTTTACCAGTGTTCCTGAGCAGATGGAAGCGAGAATCCGAGCACTCCTAACCACCAGATTATTATTTTTTAGTTATTTCAAGAAAAATGTATTTAAATAACCAAAAAGGATGGGTCTGTTTCGGATTAGGTAAGCCAGTGATTTTTTTATAAATAACTATTACATTTAAAATTATTTATTATTTATCTAACTGCCTTCTTCTGAGGGCTTTTGTTATTAATGAATAATTTGCTAATTATTCGAATTCGAATAAGTTATGTTTGAGTGAATGCATGTATTTATTTATTTATATATATATTATTATCTCATTGTATAGTTCTATTTGTATAGTTATTAAATCTATTTATATACTTATTTATTAATTTTGTTTATAGTGCATAAATATTATATGTTTATAGTCTATTAGTCTAGTAGTAAGTATAGATACTATAAGTGAAAATACCGCATACTAATGGACCTTTTAATATTATTAATATGCTTAATAATGCTATAATTGTTACGTTTTCTATTTATAAGATGTATAACTGAAAATGTTATTTTGTAAGGCTAACTCTATTTGTATAGGGTTCAACCCTAAAAACAAATAAAAGCATTACTCATTACTCAACTATTACATTAAGAAGAAAATACACCTCAGAAATATATGTATTTGTACGTATAACTTCAAAATAGAAATTTCCTAACATGAGATAAATATAAATTACTTTCAAAGGCGAAAATCAGTGATGTTCATCAAAATAGCATTCCTTCTCATACCTCCGCCTCCATATAAATTCGCATAGATAGGAATCTAGCATGCTCCTACTTGTCCCGCATTCTTTCTTGTTTCTGCGTTTGACCGAGGACCAAAGTGATTCGATCCTCTGTCATTTGTCACATTCCTCTGGACCCCAGGACACTCCGGGATAGCAGGCAATGAAGCCGCAGATAGAGCAGCTAAAGAGGCAGCCGACAGTACCTCTCCCGCTCTACAAATTTAAGAGCCCAACGATATGAAGGCACATCTCAAGTTCGTAAAAGTTGGGAATCAATGTGGGAAGAAGTCCCTAGTTCCAATAAACTAAAAAACATCAAAAGAAATACAAGATAGTGGATAAGTGCCACAAGAGAAAAGTGCCACTGATAACGAGCAGACCCGGTCGGGCATCCTTACCGCTCGCCGTCTGAATTTGGTTGCACTAGACCTTTTGGTTCGCCCAGTACACCGAGTGTTTCATTGTGCCCCACCCTCCCTACGTATAATTTTTCCCCCTTGAAAGGTGAGGACACTCATAAAGTATCACTATATTTAGTTTTCTTTTTTTGATTGTTGAGTCGTTCCTGTTAATATAATCCCAATGGGGCTGATACCACTGTAAACTTCAAGTATTAGTGTACCTCAAGTATTTTTTTCACAACATAATATTTAATACTAAGATCATAGGAAATGGAAGAATTCGTCAATCCAGAGTATGCCAATTAACCCCCTATGTGGGGGCAGGTTGGCCTAGAAGGTGGGGTTGTTTAGCCATCTCATTCAAGTACTGCCTGACACATATTATTGTCATTGAAAGCTTCACTATATTGGTATAATAATTTTGAATCGGTTTTTAACAACTTTTAGGGGAAAATAGAATGAAGAACATAGAAGTTTAGACTGTCGTCACTTTTTGCATAAGAAAAATTGCTTTCATCCTCCTTGCTGGAACGAAAGACAATTGGTAGTTTCACCTTTGTTTATGTTTACCTTGCTTTTGTGAATTGCTACTGCACCAAAAGAAAAGTTGAAGAGAGCCAACTAACCCCACAGGGGAGATCATATGAAAGATGACTTCCAGTACAGGGGAGAACAATCAAACAAGAAACTGGTTAGTCGAAAGGTTAAGTTTTTCAAAGGAGTCAGGGGCTATGTGAACAGAATCGGAGTCAAATGTTTTTCTATGCCTTTAAACCAACTTTACTGAAAATTTAAAAATTTACTTACATGTTGTAAAATCAATCAATGAAGCACACTCTTCTCTTCACTTTTAGCATCGGATTGAAAACTCAGGATAAGACTTCCGAGGTCGAGCGGGTCACATGGTGCAATGGTGGGGCCTTCACAACAGGTGTAACGGAAACTATAAGCCAATGGCCAATCTACCCCCTATGCTAACCAACCCCATGGGCGGATCCAGCCGATCGTAAAGGGGGGGGGCTGCAGTCCTAAAGGAGGGGGCTGCACCCCCACACCCTTCATTTGGATCTGCTAGTCAGCTTTTTTACCTTTATATTCCTTTCCCACAACAAATATTCTACTTGTTCTGCACATCATTTGTTCTTTAACTTGCTTCCTTACATTAAGGAAAGTCAAATTCTATCTTTAAATAACGCAAAATTTTCCAAAGGGAGGGGCTGCAGCCCCCACAGCCTCCCCTCTGGATCCGCCAATGACCAACCCCGCTCTCCCCTATATTTTTTTTAGATATTACAATTAAGAATTTTTATTTATTCAAGTACTAATTGGTGCGCAATGTTTTTTTTTAACCTGTTTTTTGCTATCAAAAACAGATTTGATGGTTTCCCCACACATGTGAGCAGGCGACATACAATTGCCCCTGGAAAAACAGGAATTTTCAAAGTCCAAGCCGCAAGTGGACATTGTTTGTCCTTGAAGTTTGTTTGAGGTCATGGCAAAAGCCTAACGAATAGGAAATTGATGCCTTTTAAATTTTATTTAAAATTCTGACGGTGTCAAGGAAATACATACGTGCCAACAGGACGGTATCTCCTCTAAAATTAGCAATAAATACGAAGATTTGTATTACTATTTGTACGTGGAAAATAATAATGCACGAACAAATAAATGCATTCATATAACACGATACATAATTATAACCTGTACTACAAAAGCTTGCTTACAAACAAAAAGGTAATGAAATCGACATATGACGCCATGTTAATGAATTGAAACACGACCTACTGTATTTGCAATAATTCGCTTTAAAAGAAATATTGTGGTCAATAATCAAGATAAAAACTATCCTATCTTTTAAGTTGGACAAAACTATACACATTGAGCCAAATTTCATAAAATTCGTTTGAGTAGTTTCTGAGTTTACCTCCGACAAACATCGGGACACGGATTGTTTCTTTATTTCTTTCTTTTTTTTTTTTTTATTAAGTTTTAATTATTATTTTTTAGATGACGTATTGAAGTTTGAATCTCAATTGAGAATGGTGCCAAAAGATAAATTTGAAAAACGATGCCGTGACAATTTGCGGTTGAGGCATGCTGCTTTACCTGCTGTTGTCCAACCCAGTAGGGGAGACCAAGTTACAATAAAGGAAGTTCCCATTGTTTCAAATGCTGTAAGTTTTTTTTTTCTCTTTTGTATTCTACTATCGTTAAGCGATCGGGTCTGATTTAATCAAATCAATTCAAGTTTAGTGACTTTTTTGAGATGAATTTTAAAACTAGATATTCGTATTTTTGCTTCTGAGAGATGAAAAAGCTGTTTCAAGGACCCGAATTTCAATTCGCGGGCGCAAGCGACGATTCTGCTTTTTGACTGGAACTAGAGAAACGGGGATAGAAGCCGGGTCAGTACCTGGGATTCATAGGGTTTTTTGGCGTTTTTAATTTATTTTTCCATAATTAAAGCCCTATTGATCAAAATATTATTTGAAAAATGTCTATTAGGTATTGCTCGGTCCCTCAGTGTTCGATTAGAAAATCAAAAGACGTGTCATTCCATTTATTTCCAAAAAATAAAAAGCTTCTTAAAGAACTGGATTGTAAAATTAAGAATAGATAAGCCTGTTTCGAAACATATGACGATATGTAGTCTTCATTTTAAAGAAAGTGACTATATTTATCCAGGTAAATATTAGTATTTGACATTTTATTATTCCAAAATGCTAGTTTTATGCGAATAACATTGGGGACCATAGTCTCATAGATTTGTTTTTCTTTTTTAATTTTCCCCATTTTTGTCTTACATCCGTTGTGTTTAATTGTTCCAAGTTTTCAATGCGATGCCTGAAAGTTTTGACAAATAAATAAATAATATTACAAAGAAACTAAGCTATCATGAAAATGACAGCTGTCATAACAGTGATTGTATGAATAGGTAATTAATGTTATTACTACTCGAAAAACGTAAAGTTACATTGATGTGTTTGCATTTACCAGAACTACCAGCTTTACACGAAAGTTACTTATTATTATTAATAAATTTGATTTCCACTTTTATTTGATGGGGCAGTCCTTTAAGATCGCTTGTATGAAAGCACAAGGCTTGTAAAATAACGGGTTTTTTTTACTTCTAGATATTATTCCAAATGTAATTATGTGGTTTGCATCAAGGATTGCCTGCCCTTCAATTAATGGTCTTTTAAAATTACCAATTATCTCTATCACATCAACTATGTCTATCCCCTTTCCTTCCGACATTTTGCAAAACTACTAGCGCACCCTATAGTCGATTGCGCCCGCGAATTGTGTACAGTAGCGGATCCATGGCAGGGGCGCCCATGAAAGGTGAGGACACTAACCACGGGCATCACCAGTACCAAATTATTGGGGGGGGGGGGGGGAAGGCTTAATATTTTCTTAGATAAGGTAGATTGAAATTCAAGGGTCCAAAAGTTGAAATAATAAGTCCTAAAAAACAACTGTTGTGAGATTTAATTCATCCTCCAACGATGTATTTTAAATTTAAAGGCTCAATTATGAAATAGGGAGTTGTTAAGTCTTTATCTTGAAGGATGTGGGCAAAAAATTTCTTGATTGAATTTCATTTAAGTTGTTCTTCCAATCCTGATCCCATCAACTTTTATAAGTTTCACCGAATTGATGCAAAGTAGGATCAAGCTGCTTGGTTTAAAAAATAAATGGAGACCAATTCCTTGGATAAAACTTTGTTACATAATTCATAAAACAAAATAGTTCAAGCTGAAATAAAAAATATATAATTCATCAAATATACAATACGTCTGGCTATGCTTTTAACAGTATATTGTGGAGTAAATAACTAATATTTTTTTATTTATATTTTGTTGGTTAAACTGCCGAAATATTGGGGGGACGCGCCCCCCCCCGCCGGTGATTCCCATGATACTAACTATTTCTATTTAAAATGCGCTAGATTTAGTCCTCAAATTGAAAATGGATTATATGTCAATATTTAATAGTAATTTGCAATGTCACTATGTACTAATACATATTTTAAACTAGCTAGGGTGCCCGGCTTCGCTCCGGTAGTTGTGTGGCAGTTTTAATAACAGAAAAACTTTAAAATTAAAGGAAATATAGAACAAAATTAGCACTTTCTTGAAAATTTTAACATTATATCAATATTAAGATCCGAGATCTGCAGTGTCCGCCCAAATAAGGAACCCTATATACTTTATAGGGTGTTGAAAATGGTGGATGAACAATTCATTTTGCTGTAACTTTGTCGAGTCATGCATCATTTTTGATGGTTTCTGTGATTATGAATCCTATAAGCCCATTGCAGACAGCAGATAATAAGTTATTAGATTATTAGTTAAAAAAACTATATTTGGAGTACAACTTAAGCGCCGACTACTGCGATGGTCCCATTAGATCCAGAAGTTTAGAACATACCGAAGATTCATAGAAGCTTTTTTTGTAAGACTTTTCTTCCAGTTCAACCTCCCTTAATATATAACCCCCCCCCCACCCTAAATTTGGCCGAACTCTGCACTTCTCCAATCTTACTACTGTTACTAAGTGAAAACCAAAATATCATGAGGGCACAATTTTTTCATCATATTTCTTTTTGTCCTGAACTATGAGCGGTGATAAAAGCTTATTGAAAAAATTGAATTATTGGAGTCAATTCATCATTTTGTCAACTGGAATGCTCATCATACATAGTAATAAAACCATTTTTCATAACTACATACAATAAGAACACTTCAAACTTGTTATTTTCGGTTTATAATCAGTCTATTCAGCTCTTCTTTTTTGTTTTATTTCTGTTTTTATTCGCTCACTCATATTGCATTAAATTTACTTAAGTATATGTTAGATATTGATTAAATGTAATGTGTTTATCAATTAATCTTCTTATGAGAAAATTAATTTTGTAAAGTATCCAGTCGGTTTTCCAATTTATTGCAGATATGTAAAATCATTAATTTATTTTAAAAGAAAAGGTGAAACTAATTATTTTCGCTCGATTTTTAAGTAATTTAAAAAGAACAGCTGACCAAATATATAACCTTTACAAATATAACGGATTGAATGAACAATAAACATTGAGTGAAACACACCCTAGCGCTTCCTGGTGGTCTGCAGCTCGAACTAAATTTTTCATTCATAAACTCGTATGTCATTTTCAGGCAGGCTAATTACATGTTGCGAGAGGCTTAAAATTCCAGTCCTTTTCTCTTCAATTTCACACCCTTAAGAGAAAAACGGAAACCTTCTTCTCCATTAGGAGACATACAGTTACACGCTGACATAAATCTCTTAATCGTATGTGGAGTCGTTTCTCAGCCTTTTCGGCACGCACATTGTACACTTTGCTTTATAATATATATTGATTAGGTCCTTCATTACTCATGAAAATTTCTGGAACCGCTACTGATTGTGTAACACATCTAGTGCAGCAATAATATCAATGAAAACTCAAAAAATGACCATGCTTGAACTCAATTATTTAATGATTTATTTAATCATTGATTGTTTGATTAACAATTAAATTTTAATTTTTAAACTAATTAATTAGAAGAAAAAAGATTCGAACACGGCCGGGAATCGAACCCAGGTCCTCTGCATCTCCATCGCAGCGCTTTTAGAAAAGCGCTTTTTTCTACCACTGAGCTAACCTTGGGGCCATTCCCTACCGTCTTAGAATCTTTCTCTTCTGTAATCTTTTTATACAATTTCTCAATTTCTTTCTTATAATATTTCTCTTCTGCAATACTTCCTTCTCGGAGATATCAGACACAAATACAAGTTTTGGCTTGGCTGAAGATTCGGCCGATTTTTAGCCGAAACCAGGTTTTTCGGCCGAAACTGGCTTCGTTCGGTTACTAATTAAGACATTGCAGGGAGTTTTCGATTTTTCATATGTTTTTTTTAAATTATGCTCTTATAATTTCATATTTTTTTTTCTTTTTTAGCTTCTAAAAAATAATTTGCATTTATTCCCGAGAATCATACCTAGAAATCAAAAACTTGCACTGCATGCTGTTAAGAGTGAGATTACAGTAGATGGTGGCGCTAAAATCCTTAGTTCGCTCTGGAAATACATACCAAGGTCAACAAAAGGAGTTCTACCTGGGTACAATCCTTCCAAACGGAGCATGTAGAACAATCTATCTGCTTGAATGTATCACAAACTTTATTTGTCGTAGAAAATGGTTAATATGAATAAAGTATTATTTAAGGAATTGGATTATTTCTTATACTTGAAACCTAGTAAAAGACTTATGAATAAAAATTATAATTTAAAAAATTTGCACTTACTTTTACTTTCGTATTTTTACTTTCAACTACCTGTAAATGAAATATATAGTAAGGGAAAGTATTGCAATTGTAAAAAATATCTACTTCCGGTTTTAAACCGAAATACATGTTTTGGGGTCGCATGAGTCCAAAACCAAGTCCAGCGAAATGATGAGTGTGTGTGTGTGAACAGACTAGCTCAAAAACTATAAACCGTACGAACGTGAAATTGGGTATTTAGTGTATGTATTTGCCCGCGATGTCAAAATCCAAATTAGTCCAAATTTTTACGTTTTTATTTTTTTATTTATTCAAAAACGGTTCTAAAGATTTTGATCAAACTGGGCATTTGATGTATTGTATATGACAGCGATGAATTTCATTAAAATTGATCAAACATGGTGGAACTTAATACATTTTGTCTCATTTTCACGTTTTTTATTTTTTTATTTTGTCAAAAACGGCTTAAACGATTTTTATCGCACTGGGCATTCAATGTATATATGTATGCAACAGCTAAAATTCCATCAAGATTAGTCAAACGGAGGGGGCAATATATTTCATAACTTTTTTCCCCATTTTTACGTTGTTTTTTTGTCAGTTTCTCAATAACGGCCTTAACGATTTTGATCAAACTGGGTATTTGATTTATTTATATGCCCGCGTTGTGACAGCCGAAATTTCATCAAAATTCGTCTAAGAGAGGGGGGCAATTTATTCAATAAATTTTCTGACATTTTTTTATACTTTATTTACTAAAAAACGGCTGTAACGATTTTAATCAAAAATGCCCTAATTAATGAGAATCAAGTATTCATTAGCATCAAGTAAGTTTTATCATCTTAGAAGAAATGTTTTGTGGGTGTTAAAATGGCAAAGGAAAAAGTTGTTGCTATATAGTAACTTTGATTTCGTTATTTTGGAGAAATTAACTGTCTCTCATTATTCCTAAAAATCAGATATGGATTTTAGATACAATACATATATACAGTTATGGAAAAATAAGTAATCTTCATAATTATATCCAATATGTAATTGGTTCCTTAACCTCCTGGGATATTTTTATTATATGGGTATAGTTGCTGTTAACAGTATTGGAGCAATCACCAGGACAATCACACAAACAACATTTATCGCTTCATTTACAACGTTTCGGCTATGTCGCCATTTTCAAGTCTCAATCTGAACAAAGATGTAATTAATCCAGCTTTTTTAAACATTGCCTACATCAACCAAAATAAAACTTCTTTATTTATATATATAAACCATTAACTGGTGTCGTCATATATGAATATGAAAGACTTAAATTGTGTCTTTAAAAACAATATTTAAGTCTTTCATCTTCATATATGCCGACGCCAGTTAATGGTTTATATATATAAAAAAAGAAGTTTTATTTTGGTTGATGAAGGCAATATAAGTAAGTAATACAAACATATATACACATATAAGCATATAAAAGTGAAAAAATGTGCGAAGTTGAAGAATGGCGTTTGCATATTATCGAAGAACGTCGATTTCTAATAAAATAAGTTGGTAAGTGAAAGTTGTGTGTTGCGCGCATCGCACCAGATTTTTAGATAAGCAATACTATTAGATAAGCAACACTACTCTTTAGTGTAAATCTGCTTACAAATTTATCAAAATCCACTTATAAAAAAATTTGAATCGATCAAAATGAAACACTTATAAGTATTGTAAATCTATTTCACTATAAAAAGAGGAGATGATTTATAGATAGTTATGTATAATAATAATAGTAATAATAGTTTACGTATGTTCCATCTAGCTCTCAGAACACATTGTCGACTCTTTTCGCATGCTTACTACGCCTTATCTTGTTGACAATGAGCAGTTAGTAAAGGTGTACTGCGCATGCGAAAGTTGCCATCGTGTTTGTGCCAAGTCCTTGTTGGAACTTCATTCATCAAAATGGCTCGTATGGGGTTCCTTGAAATAAGGGCGTTGGGGGCACAATGAAACGTTTCATGGAGTCCCACGAGTGTTTCATCGTGCCGCATGTGTTTTTTTATTATGCATTAAGCAGTCGGTTTTTCATTCATGGGTGCGAAATTGAGAGCGGAACACCAGAAAACTGTATTAATTTATGACAACTTTCTTCCAAAGTCAAAAATTCCTCTTTCCAGAAGAATTTCGTGGCTATCCTAAAGCAGAAGAACGAAAAACCGACTGGAAGTCGAATAAAGTTTTTTCACCATACTACGATGTAATCACCTGTTTTACACACCTAATTTGCTGCGAAAGCTACACTTCGCCGACCTAGGGCCGCAAAATCAGCTGTTTATTATTTTAATTCATTCATTTCATTACATAAGTTTGTTTTGCTCGTATTATTGTTTAGTTATTTAGTAATTATGGCTAATAATATATCAGAATCTATAAATAGAAGAGCGAAAGAAATCATAGCAGATTTGTTACCAGGTATAGGTAGGTATAGGTATGACGAAGAGTATAAAAAGTTTTTGAACTGGTTAAAAATGGAAAATGTAAAACCTACGAACTAACTTTTTTTAGCATTTTGAAATATATCAGTTGTATTAAATGAAACACACATATGTTCATCTCTCTTTATTAACTTACATAATAACATAACGTAAAACAATCCATACATTAAACATTCATCATGTCCCCATAACCACAAGATAACCTTCTAACAAAGAGGTACACTTAACCAAAAGAAAATCTTGTTTTTGATTAATGTTATATCGTATTAATATTTATTGTAGTATGGGGAAAAATAGCGTTCGTGCCTCGGGCTAAAGTGCTTTTGCAGGCCCTCGAACTTTTCATGACCTCGACTACGTCTCGGTCAAAAAATATCTCGGGCCGGCAAACGCCCACTTTCGGCCCTTGGTACGAAATATACTATTTTGTTAATTATGGTGTTGTTTTTTTTCAGCTGTTTCATTGTACCCCGGGCATGAAACAAAATTATTCTTTTGGAAAATACCTGCTCGCGGTAAGACATGATGCAAACAATAATGTTGAACGCATTTCGTACATATATAATATCCTAAGGTAACATGGAAAAAATAAAAAATTGAAAATAAAATATGGGTAATAAAAATTTTTCTTTTTCATTGTGCCCCACTTTCCCCTATTTATTACTACTAATATTAACGGAAATTGAAGTTTTTGTTTTGGGAAATCATATATTTTATTTCGTTTTTATTTGAATATCTAATACTTCCGTATTTTATATTTAGCCAATTTCTTCTTATTATGGAGGTAAAAAAAAAAAAAAAAAAAAAATGAACTAAGAAATGATCAGAGTTCGCCTCTTCTAAAAAAAATTCTAGTAGGTACATATTAATATGTCAGCAAGAGTACCAGAAAGCAAGGAGATTTCTGTATAAAATTTGGCCAGTGCGTTGGAATATCCATATTGCTAAATCTTTTTAGTGTTTCACTTTTATTTAAATTTTTATTAAACGCAAGAATACCATGCATTCTGTTTCATATTAGTAGCTCTTTTTAAATTCAAAACCTTTTATCTCGATGAACAAGTTGGTTTAAATGATTAAATTCATAGTGAAAGAAAGGATGTAAGATAAGGTATATAAATCTTAAAATATAAATATTTTAAATTGAAATCTGCATTCTTTTTTTTAATCAAACCAATACAGTAGCGGTGTTGGAATTTTAATCGCATGGATTAGGAGTTTCAAACGTATATAGATAAATAGTTTTTTTTTTTTCAGGGATGAAACGAAACAGTTAACAATTTTAATTTAAAAGTAAAAATTTAACATTTGATCCATAAAAGTATATTTTTAACTTATAAAATTTTATTATCATATGATATTTCAGAACAGTTCATTCATAACTTTTATTTTCAAACCTAAATAATAAATGGTTTTTGGATAAATGATGGTCAATCGAATTGAATAAATATAAGAACAGTCCCGGGTGGCGGTCAAAAAACTATAAATAATATTAAACTAATTTATTTTTAAATAATTTATTTTTTGAAGAGAAAAGATTTGGCTCCGCCGGGAGTCGAACCCGGGTCTCCTGCGTTACATGCGAGGATGCTAACCGCTACACCACAGAGCTCGGCTCAAGGCGGAGCAAATCCTTCCTCTTCACTGATACCTACTGAAGAGGAAGGATTTGCTCCGCCTTGAGCCGAGCTCTGTGGTGTAGCGGTTAGCATCCTCGCATGTAACGCAGGAGACCCGGGTTCGACTCCCGGCGGAGCCAAATCTTTTCTCTTCAAAAAATAAATTATTTAAAAATAATTTAAAATTGGTGGTGAGCCACAATTTAAGATTGGATTAATTTAAACTAATTTATTAGAGCAAACGTTTCGAACCAACCAAGCAGGTCTTCTTCATGGCTAAATGAAGGAGACATAGAAAAAAAATTTAAATACATAGGAAAAAGAATACTAGATAACATATAAATGTCTGTAAATTGATCTCGGGCGGGAGTCGAACCCGGGTCATGCGCGGTGCGCTATCCACTGCGCCACCGAGCCCGCCTCCAGGGCGAGTCAATTTCTCCTCTTCACTGATCCCTCTCTCACAATCTCGCATGTTTTAGCGAATTTTTACGGGGGGGACAATTTTTGTCCAATTGACAGGATCTCTTGAGATGACCAATATCAAATATTTTTATACTAATTTATTAATGCATTCTTGTGGGTAACTGCTTAGTTGCTGTTTGCTTGTTTAACGCCACTTTATGCTGTACTAAGGCTATTCGGACGTTCCTACAGTGGGAGTCCTAAATTTTGCCTATCCAGGCATAATTAGGATAGAGATTCCATTTTACGTCCTATCCGAAGGACGGCATGGCCAAGGATTTTTTACTTCAATTAAAAAAATCCTGGGGCCACCGCGGGAGGCGAACCAGCGACCTTTAGTATTGTAAGTTTGTAAGCTAGTCACTACACCACAGGTGACCCCTAAATACTTAATTTAATTTTATCGTATATTGTTTTTAAATATTTTATTTTTGAAGAGAAAAGATTGGGGGATGGGAAATTTAGAAATAATCTGCATATATGTCCCCGACGTCATAATAATGTATTATTCGTAGTATAAATAATTTGGGTCAGTTTGCGAAGACCACATCCAGTTACTTCCATGACGCGACATCCAGTTACTTTTAGTAAACAGTTACTTCTTTTAAACACTTATTTTGCCACTTGTACTGAAGTGTGGCTTCAAATTAAGGCCCGATCTCCACTGAAAAGGATCCTTTTGGGGGTTTATTTATCTCTGAAGTGCGAGCGGGAGTCGAAAGCTAGAATCTATTAAAGCCAATCAAGGCAGTTTTTAACTGAAATAAAGGCGATGGGAGTTCGATAACACCACGGTCACATAACCTCTCAAAACAGGCCACGCCCATCAGCCGCTCTTCAGTACCTTTACCCTTATTTTGATAACAATATTTATAACCTGTAAATACCCTGTATTTACAAATAATGGCCTAGATGAGAATAACAAGAATATATTTTAGCTATGAATATTCATTTATAATAGAACACATACTTGTTCTGTGTTACATTTCATTTTCTTGCAATAACTGAAATACCTTGTTTTTGTCAGAAATTTCTTGAGCTAATTGCAAAAGACCCATTTTTATCATCACCGAAATTACAAATTAAGGTTATCACTGTTTATAACCACTACAGATTGTTGAAAGTAACTGTTTACTAAAAGTAACTAGATATCGTGTCGTGAAAGTAACCAATAATTTAAGCTCTTTCAAATTTAACCAATAATTTAAGCTCTTTCACATTTTCTTGCTATGAGCTGCTGGAAATAGTTTTATAAGGTTTATAAAATGTCTAATTTTGAATATTAATGAAGCATATGATTACTTTTTTGTCACTAGTAGTTACTTTTTGTAACATTGTTATTAATTTGAACTATGTGAATCGTACTTTGTGCGTTATTTTTCTTTAATTTATCATGCATCTTTGATTTTATTATAGTGTTATAAATATGTTAAATTAAAATACAATCTTTCGAGGTTATAAAAGCACATTAGATTTCATAGGAAAAACTTTACTAACTAGAAATAAACAAGTATTAGAACATATGGTTGTTGCCATGGCAACCATTATCATAACATTTTTTTTTTACCTGACCTTTTTCTTAACTTACCGACTCTTATGTAACACTTCAAGACTTAATGACACATGCTTACACACCTGACACCATGTCATAGTGTTATAAATATGTTAAATTAAAATACAATCTTTCGAGGTTATAAAAGCACATTTTTTTTTTTCGTAGGAAAAACTTAACCAACTTGATATAAACAAGTATTGGTACATACATTAGAGATGCGACATCGAAGGCAAAACATCGATGTTTTGAACATCGATGTTTTTGCAATCAAAAAATCGATGTCGATTAAACATCGACCACAAAACATCGATGTTCAAGAACATCGATGTTTTTTGACATCGATGTTTTTTAATTTATACAGTCTTTAAACATTAACATATTAATGCCCAAACGTAATTAAATCGATGTTAAAGTGTAAAGCATTTTATAATTCATATTTAATGTATAAAAAATTCGATTTTTTCGACATGTTTTGATTACATCATATATGTAGTTTTAAACATCGATGCTTTTACCATAACAAATTGGTTTTGAAAAAAAATAAATATTTTAAAACATCGATGTTTTGGAGAAAAACAAAGCTGTTAATAACATCGATGTTATGGACTAAAACTAATTTTTTTTAACATCGATGTTTTTATGAAAAACAAGTATACTTTAACATCTATGTTTTGACAATAACATCGATGTTTTGGATAAATGTGTATTAACATCGATGTTATGGACAAAAACAAAGCTGTTAATAACATCGATGTTATGGACTAAAACAAATTTTTTTTAACATCGATGTTTTTATCAAAAGAAGTATACTTTAACATCTATGTTTTGACAATAACATCGATGTTTTGGATAAATGTGTATTAACATCGATGTTATGGACAAAAACAAAGCTGTTAATAACATCGATGTTACGGACTAAAACAAATTTTTTTAACATCGATGTTTTTATCAAAAGAAGTATACTTTAAAAATTATGTTTTGACAATAACATCGATGTTTTGGATAAATATTTATTAACATCGATGTTATGGACAAAAACAAATTTTTTTTAACATCGATGTTTTTTAACAAAAACAAGGATACTTTAACATCGATGTTTTGACAATAACATCGACGTTTTTAACAAAAACAAAGCTGTTAATAACATCGATGTTTTTGTTTAACAAATTTGTTTTTGTACATAACATAGAGTTTAATATATATTTATCCACAACATCGATGTTATTGTATATTAAAGTATACTTGTTTTTCTTAAAAACATCGATGTTATTAACAGCTTTGTTTTTGTTAAAAACATCGATGTTATTGTCAAAACATCGATGTTAAATGATACTTGTTTTTGTTAAAAACATCGATGTTATTAACAGCTTTATTTCTCTTAAAAACATCGATGTTAATGTCAAAATATCGATGTTATTGTCAAAACATAGATGGTAAAGTATCCTTGTTTTTGTTAAAAACATCGATGTTAAAAAAAAATTGTTTATGTCCATAACATCGATGTTTTGACAATAACATCGATGTTATTGACAGATTTGTTTTTGTTAAAAACATCGATGTTATTAACAGCATTATTTCTCTTAAAAACATCGATGTTAATGTCAAAAGATCGATGTTATTGTCAAAACATAGATGGTAAAGTATCCTTGTTTTTGTTAAAAACATCGATGTTAAAAAAAAAATGTTTATGTCCATAACATCGATGTTATTAACAGCTTTGTTTTTGTTAAAAACATCGATGTAAAAAAATTTTTTTTTTAGTCCATAACATCGATGTTATTAACAGCATTGTATTTGTTAAAAACATCGAAGTTATTAACAGCTTTGTTTTTGTTAAAAACATCGATGTTATTAACAGCTTTGTTTTTGTTAAAAACATCGACTTTATTGTCAAAACATCGATGTTAAATGATACTTGTTTTTGTTAAAAACATCGATGTTAAAAAAAATTAGTTTTAGTCCATAACATCGATGTTATTAACAGCTTTGTTTTTCTCCAAAACATCGATGTTTTAAAATATTTATTTTTGTTCAAAACCAATTTGTTATGGTAAAAGCATCGATGTTTAAAAAAACATATATGATGTAATTGTCAAAACATGTCGAAAATTTTTTTTTAACATCGATGTTTTTAACAAAAACAAGTATCATTTAACATCGATGTTTTTAACAAAAACAAGTATCATTTAACATCGATGTTTTGACAATAACATCGATGTTTTTAAGAAAAACAAAGCTGTTAATAACATCGATGTTTTTAAGCAAAACAAGTATACTTTAATATACAATAACATCGATGTTGTGGATAAATATATATTAAACTCTATGTTATGTACAAAAGCAAATTTGTTTTAACATCGATGTTTTAACAATAACATCGATGCTTTAGATAAAAACAACAATATATATATATATATTCTTAACATCGATGTTTTAGTTAAAACAAAGATGCTCTAACATTAACAAACTTGTTTTCGACATCGTTGCATTTACCATAGCAAATTGGTTTTGAACAAAAATAAATATTTTAAAACATCGATGTTTTGGAGAAAAACAAACTTTTTAACTTCGATGTTTTTAACAAAAAAAAATATCATTAAACATCGATGTTTTGACAATAACATCGATGTTTTTAACAAAAACAAAGCTGTTAATAACTTCGATGTTATGGACAAAAACAAAAAACAAGTCGAAAACAAGTTTGTTAATGTTAAAGCATCTTTGTTTTAACTAAAACATCAACAACAACAAGTACCCTTGTTATGGTTAAAAAATGTTAAAAAAAATTTTGTTTTCGTCCATAACAACGATGTTATTGACAGATTTGTTTATGTTAAAAACATCGATGTTATTAACAGCTTTATTTCTTTTAAAAACATCGATGTTAATGTCAAAACATCGATGTTATTGTCAAAACATAGATGTTAAAGTATACTTGTTTTTGTCCATAACATCGATGTTAATACATATTTATATAAAACATCGATGTTATTGTCAAAACAAAGATGTTAAAGTATCCTTGTTTTTGTTAAAAAACATCGATGTTAAAAAAAATTTGTTTTTGTCCATAACATCGATGTTAATACATATTTATCCAAAACATCGATGTTCTTGTCAAAACATAGATGTTAAAGTATACTTGTTTTTGTTAAAAACATCGATGTTAAAATAAATTTGTTTAAGTCTATAACATCAGAAACAACGCTGTTAAAAACATCGATATTATTGTCAAAACATCGATGTTATTGTCAAAACATATATGTTAAAGTATACTTGTTTTTGTTAAAAACATCGATGTTATTGTCAAAACATCGATGTCGAAAACAAGTTTGTTAATGTTAAAGCATCTTTGTTTTAACTAAAACGTCGATGTTAAGAATATATATATATATTGTTGTTTTATGTCTAAAGCATCGATGTTATTGTTAAAACATGGATGTTAAAATAAATTTGTTTTTGTCCATAACATCGAGTTTAATCTATATTTATCCACAACAGCGATGTTATTGTCAAAACATAAATGTTAAAGTATACTTGTTTTTATTAAAAACATCGATGTTATTGTCAAAACATAGATGTTAAAGTATAATTTGTTTTTGTCCATAACATCGATGTTAATACATATTTATCCAAAACATCGATGTTATTGTCAAAACATAGATGTTAAAGTATACTTGTTTTTGTTAAAAACATCGATGTTAAAACAAATTTGCTTTTGTTAAAAACATAGATGTTATTAACAGATTGGTTTCTGTTAAAAACATCGATGTTATTGTCAAAACATAGATGTTACAGTATACTTGGTTTTGTCCAAAACATCGATGTTGAAAACAAGTTTGTTAATGATAAAGTATCGATCTTAAAAGATATTAGTTTTTCTCAAAAACTTCGATGTTATTGTCAAAACATCGATGTTAATGTATATTTCTTTTTTTCCAAAGCATAGATGTTAAAACATATTTTTATTTGTCGAATAAATCTATGTTAAAAACATCATTGTTATACCTAAACCATCGATGTTAAAACATATTTATTACCTAAAAAAAAAAAAAAAAAAAAAAAAAAAAAAAAAAAAAAAAAAAAAAAAAAAAAAAAAAAAGTCAGCTATTATAAACATCGATGTTAACATCGGTCCAAAAACATCGATGGTCGGAAAACATCGGCTGCGTAACATCGATGTTAAAAACATCGATGTTTTGCGCAAAACATCGATGTTTCAAAAACATCGACATCGATGTCGCATCCCTAACATACATACGATTGTTGGTATGCCAACCATTATCATAACAGATTTTTTTTTTTTTTTTTGTGCCATTTTAATGGAAAACTAGAGAGAATACTTTAATAGGAAACGCGTTTCTTAAACTATTGCTTTGGAATGAGTTAATGCTCAGTAATCACTAATCAATTTTCATGTCCCCTCAGAGCGGACAACCGAGTGCTGCAAAGGGTTAATGTTATAATGAAAGCTCGGAATTTCGTCCTGTAAAAATTTGAAAACGTGCAATAAAAACTTTAAAAACGTGCAAAACCGTGCAATAAAAACTTTAAAACGTGCGAAAACATGCAAAAAAATTTATTGCTTGAAAATCATTAATTAAATTATTTATGTGAACAATACCTATATAGCTACTTTTGAAACAAATAAGTAGCGGAGAGTAAATTGAAGTAAAATCTTTTATTTTTAAAATATTGGTTTTAATATAGATTTTGGAAAAATAATGATTTTTTTATTAGTAAAGAAAAATTAATGGAGTACATTAGAAATTAAAATACACTTGTAACTACACAGAATGTAACTACACTTCATTATTTTATTAATCAAAGTTTATAACTAAATACATTTCTAGATTTATTTCTGTAAAACAGTGCCTCCTGTCACTTAAACTTTCTTTCAATTTAGAAAAAGATTAAATGTATACTCGTTATCGTTATTAAATGTATCGTCGTTACAGGACAATAATTATAGCGACTCAGCAACAAGGGATCTCCTTCAATTCAACAGGGACTGAATTTCCGTTCAGGCAATCATTACAATTTATTAATAGCATGTAGATAGATAGATAGATAGATAGATAGATAGATAGATACGTTTATTTACAAATTTACATAAATTACTAATTACTAATGTATATATTTTTTCTCAAACGCAATTGGACAATGGACTAAGTCCGTCTGTCGAGTTGTCCATATTCATTTTATTTTATGTGTACATAAAAACGTCAAAATATGTAAAAATAAACAAAACAGAAAAGTTTCCTCACAGAACAAAAAGATAAAAAACAAAAGGAAAACAATGTCTATGTGCATCTCTTATAAAATTAAACAGGTAAATAAAAGCTTTTACAAGATAGATAAAGGACAATTAATCTTATGTATATTAAATTATATAAACCACTACAGATGTATCTATTACATGTTCTTATACCTAGTAGAAGCTATATATATATATATATATATATATATATATATATTTTTTTTTTTTAATCTCTCTTTAAAAATATGTTAATGAAATATTTATACTGCATATTTTAAATATTAAATTCTTTAATCAGTTCTGCTCTATATCTTGTTCCTACTTGTAGGTATAGTTTTAATTTTCTACTGTATTTTCCGTTTAAGATGTCTATTGTCTCGTTTAAAGAAAAAGTAGACTTTCCAAAAATGTTTTGCCTAAGTTCCGCTAATATAGGACATACTGATATGAAGTGATGTGTGTCTTCCGGGATGTTTAAATTGCATAAGGAACAATTTTTATATTTTTGAAGCCATGGTTGGTAATTTAAGCTTAGCAGTTCTCCTCTTGCCTTGAATATGAGACGGCTATACTGGATGTTTTTATTTTCTTGAAAATAGTCATAAGAATAATCCAGAAGGGCATAGATACGGTGGTATTCTGCTGCTCTGGCTCTTTCTATGTAGCTATTTCTTAGTGCTTTAGTAACATTTTCCAGAAGAAGTGACCGGGAATTTTCTATTTGCTCTAAGAAACTATCATTTTCCAGAGTTAGTCCTAAATGTTTTAGAAATAAATTTTTAATGATAGATACCCACGAGACATTGTTTTTTATGGCATTTCCTGCTATCAATTTTGGAAATCTATTATTACCCATTTTAGAGACCTTCACAAGATAATCCAAGTGTAATTTCAAGGTATCAATGAAGAGGGCATTACGTTTAGTCTCAAGATACAACATATAGTTAGGGGTATTATGCGGTATACCTATCATCTTCTTAATAAAAAACCTTTGTGCTTGCTCTAATATATCTGATTCTTGGTATCCCCACACTTGTCCACCATAACAAATAATTGTTTTAACTGCTGCTTCAAAGATTAGATATTTTCTCTCTAGGTCTATCTCTTTATTCTTTATAAGTTTATTCCAGAGAACCATTATCGCAGTTTTACAATTTACTAACTTATCTTTTAAATGGGTTTTTAAGGACAGATTTGGTGTTATTGTGATTCCGAGGTATTTGTAATTCTTTACACACTCTATTTTTTCACCCTTGTAATGCCATTTTAGGGACTTATCTCGTTTATAAGTTCTCTTCCTGCATATTAAGATTTTTGATTTACTCAGGTTTAAATCTAAATTCCATGTGTCACAATATTCTTCTAGTCTATTTATCATTCTCTGCAACACATTCGGATTATCTGCGATGAGTACTATATCATCAGCGTACATTAAGATATTTATCTTGGTATTCCCTATTATAATACCTCCTTCAAGCCAGTCCACCATATCGTTGACAAAGAGAGAGAACAACAACGGGCTTAACAAGCACCCCTGCCTTAGACCGACATGCGATTTGAAAAGTTCAGATAGACCATCAGTTGTCCATACTCGGTAATCAGTCCAGCTATACAGGTTTTTTAGTAAGTTGAGGAACTTTGATGATATTCTCATACTTTTCAACTTGTGTAGTAATGCATTTCTGTCAACTTTATCAAAAGCCGATTTAAAGTCCACAAAGAACAAGTAGACACCTTCTTTTCTCTTGAATTTATATTCTATGATACCAAATAGTGTGAACAGGTTATCTGTAGTTGAATATCCACGTCTAAAGCCTGCTTGGTTTTCTTTTAGGATCCTATTGTTTATTGTCCAATCTGTCAATCTATTAAGCATTATTCCAGTAAACACTTTTGTTATTGAGTTTAAGAGCGATATACCTCTGTAATTACTGACAACGTTAATGTCACCTTTCTTATACAGGGGAATAATTATAGCTTCTTTGAAACTGTCCGGAATGATTTTTGATTTCCATATATTACTGAATAATTTAAGCATTTTTTCAAATAGGATTTGTGGGGCATGTTTTAAAAATTCAAATGGTATTCTGTCGAGTCCCGGTGCTTTATTGTTCTTAGCCTTTAGTATGACTTCTTTGATTTCTGTTAAAGTAATTTCTTTATCTAAACTATTATCTCTAATAGGTGTCGTTCCATTACTTATTGCGGTACGTAATGCGGAAGACTGTAATAGTTCTTTAAAATATTCTGTAATTTTATACGAGTTTATTTGTGACCCACAGACATATTTCCGATTTTTAAAATAATTGATAGCTTGCCATAGTTCTTTTGAATCATTCGCTTTATTTAGTTTTTCGATTATTTTGGTATAATACGTTTTTTTCTTTTCTATGCACAAACTTTTATAGTATCTATTGTAGTCTAAATACGCTGTTTTAATAACCTCAGAGTTTGTTTTCCTATAAACTTTAAGCAGATTAAATGATCTCTTACGTGCTTTGTAGCATTGCCAGTCAAACCATTTATTTTTATTTTTCTGTATATAATTCGGTTTATTGATAACGGCAGCTGATTGAATACATGACTTTATGAATGATAGATTTTTGTGTACATCGTCATAGTCGGTATTGTTCTCATACATTAAATTTTGTATTGATCTATTGTAAGTATCTTTGTTATTCTCAATCCATACTAATTTAGGAAGCGGGGGTATAAATTATTCAAATTTGTTTCTTGTATCTGTTGTAACATTTAAGCTTAGAGATAATGCCATGTGATCAGAAAAGGTTTCATATACTATTTCGAATTTATTTACATGTTCCAGGCAGTCAGTTGATGCAAGACAGTAGTCAATTACAGAGTTACCTCTTACAGAAAAATATGTCAGCGCACCTTTCAGGTCGTCCTTGGTTCTACCATTTAATATGACAAGTCCGTTGTTATCGCAAAATTCTAATAGTTTACGTCCCCTAGTATCTAACTTTTTATCTTCCGAATTTCTATTTTTATGTATTGTAGAAGTAACAAATAATTCTTCTGGAATAATTTGGTGGTCTGACACATGTGCATTGCAATCGGCCATTAATATTATTTTATTGAGCTCATGATTATTAAAAAAATCAATCATTCTGTTAAAATCATTTTCCCAACTGTTATCATTCAAATACAAAGGTATCAGTGTTATATAATCAGTTTTCATATTTATTTTCAAACAGACATATTCATCTATTAGTATAAATTCAGCTACAATTGGGTATAATGAAACATCTATGCCGCAGAGCATACCGCCGCTTGCTCTACCTCTTGTGGCCTGCTTAACAGCAGGTATCCACCTAGTTTTAAATTTTTTAAATATAAATTCAAACTCGGGAATATCCTTCTGAAGCACAAATGTTTCAGACAAGAATATAATATTTAAACCTTAATAGCATGTATTCAGGATTTTTAAAAAAAAAATTCCAAATTTTTCGTAAATGATAATTCTTTTTTCGCTCTTGTTTGTTTCCAATGATTTTCCAACGTCCTCAACTATTTTTATTTGGTCATATAGAGAAAGATTTTTCTCCTCTAGTTTTGTAAGAGCAACCGGCAAAGCTGCTAAATTCGATCTAATAAATGCCAAATCAGATTGAACGGTTGGAGTCATCAAAATGGTTTTTCATTTGATAATTGATTGCTCATTTTCTTCCAATTCTATGTTTGAAAATATTTCCGTTAAAAAAAAAGAAAAAAAATCAGAATATACAATATTTACTTAAAAAAGTTAAATTAAAAGGTGTGAAATAAAGAGTAAAACACTCGCATGTGAGCTGTAATTATATTTGGAAAAGGGAGATATTCTAAAGGAAAGATACTAATCAAATTAGTGAATCACTCGATGCATTATCCGGTGCGTAGGCTTATTTTTAAATCACTCTGATGACACGCACTACCCCTGGTAACGTTCTATGGTTAGAAAATAGTTATGTAGGTACTCAATTATGTAGGGCATCAATTTGTGATTTCCTCTCACATCCAATATTTTTATCACAAGATTTGCAAAACACTACACTTCCATCCCTTTTGAGTCAGAACATTTTTCAATCCATCCCGCAATTTTCGAAGACACACCTCCAATTTTTGACATTTTAAGTAACAATATACTCGATGGAAGCTAGATTGATAGTGATAGAACGATGAGAATTAAGCAAAAAATGTAAACATCCAGGAACTACTGAGCCCTTAGTTCTTGGAAATTGGAGGTTTGTGTTTGTTTACATCTCCCAAGTTCCCTTTATTTTTTACTTTCACTTACCTATATATGAAATATATAGTAAGTGGAAGTATTGCGATCGTGAAAATTTTCGACTTCCGGTTTTCAACGGAAATACACGTTTTGGGGTCCCCTGAGTCGAAATAACCAAGTCCCGCGAAATGGTCTGTGTGTGTGTGTGTGTGTGTGTGTGTGTGTGTGTGTGTGTATGTGAACAGACTAGCTCAAAAACTACACACCCTGCGAACCTGAAATTTGGTATTTAGAGTATGTATATGCCCGCGATGTGACAGCAAAAATTTCATCAAAATTGCTCAAAGGGAGGGGGTAGTTTATTTAGTAACTTTTGAAGTTTTTTTCGATTTTCTCAAAAACGGCTCTAACGATTTTGATTAAACTGAGTATTTGATCTATTTATATGCCCGAAATATGACTGTAAAAATTTCATCAAAATTGATAAACCGGATGGGGGACTTTACTTAATAAATTTTGTATCATTTTCACGTTTTTATTTTTATTTACTCAAAAAAGGCTTTAACGATTTTGATCAAACTTTGTATTTGATGTATTTATATGCCCGAGATATGACTGTAAAAATTTCATCAAAATTGATCTACAGGAGGGGGGACTTTATTTCATAACTTTTTTCCAATTTTTACTTTCACTTACCTATATATGAAATATATAGTAAGTGGAAGTATTGCGATCGTGAAAATTTTCGACTTCCGGTTTTCAACGGAAATACACGTTTTGGGGTCCCCTGAGTCAAAATAACCAAGTCCCGCGAAATGGTCTGTGTGTGTGTGTGTGTCTGTGTGTGTGTGTGTGTGTGTGTGTGTGTGTGTGTGTGTATGTGAACAGACTAACTCAAAAACTATAAACCGCACAGACCTGAAATTGGGTATTTAGTGTTTGTATATTTCCGCAGTGTGACAGCAAAAATTTCATCAAATTTGCTCAAAGGGAGGGGGTACTTTATTTAGTAACTTTTTACGTTTTTTTCGATTTTCTCAAAAACGCCTCTAACGATTTTGATTAAACTGAGTATTTGATCGATTTATATGCCTGAAATATGACTGTAAAAATTTCATCAAAATTGATCAACGGGAGGGGGGACTTTACTTCATAAATTTTGTATCATTTTCACATGTTTTTTTTATTTACTCAAAAACGGTTTTAACGATTTTGATCAAACTTGGTATTTGATGTATTTATATGCCAAAGATGTGATAACCAACATTTCATCACAATTGATCAACCGGAGGGGGGACTTTACTTAATAAATTTTGTTTCATTTTCACGTGTTTTTTTTTTTTATTTACTCAAAAACGGTTTTAACGATTTTGATCAAACTTGGTATTTAATGTATTTATATGCCCGAGATACGACTGTAAAAATTTCATCAAAATTGATCTACGGGAGGGGGGACTTTACTTAATAAATTTTGTATCATTTTCACGGGTTTTTTTATTTACTCAAAAACGGCTTTAACGATTAACAAAAATAAGATATGAATGTAGAAAAATGTGTGACTTTGGGAAATGATCTTTAGCAAAACACGTCAATTTCTAATCTAAGTAAGTTGGTAAGTGAAAGTTGTGTGTTGCGCGCACGCACCAGATTTTTACCTTTTTGATCGATTATCTCAAAAACGGCTTTAACGATTTTTATCAAATTCGTTATGTTCAATGAAAATTAGTTGTTATTTAATATCAGGTAAGCTTTATCATTATTAAAATGTTCTGAGATGGCTTAAATGGGGAAGGAGCCTT
Source organism: Aelia acuminata (assembly GCA_911387785.2). Lineage (NCBI taxonomy): Eukaryota > Metazoa > Arthropoda > Insecta > Hemiptera > Pentatomidae > Aelia > Aelia acuminata. Next base: position 223,311,579 of record OU426978.1, read on the forward strand.
TTTTGTTTTCCTATAAAGTACCTTTGGTTTAGTTTATATTGAGAAATGAACTGTCTGTCATCACGCCTAAAAATAAGAAATGGCTAAATATGATATATGAAGAAAATCAAGTAAACATATACAGGAGAAAAGAAGAAAAATAATCCGTCAACTCATAAAGCACCTTGAGCTCATGCATGCGCCGTATGCTTTTAATGACAAACCAATGCGTTATTATTAAAGATTTGAGAAGTGGCAATTAACAAAACGCATTAAGTTCTAATTTAAGTAAGTTGGTAAGTGAAAGTTGTGTGTTGCGAGCAGGCACCAGATTTTTTAATGTGTATTTGAGAAAATTAAAATTTGTAATAATTGTTTTTCTTCAAAATTTAAACTGATGCAGTAAACCCCAAAACGTGCAATTTCGTGCTGTATAAAACTTCATTCAAACATCCCATTAGGCTTAATTCGGATAAGTAACTTGAATTCGCTTTATTCTGACTTACCAATAAAAAGATGCAATTGCACGGGAATCCGAGCTCTAGTCATAATACATTATCTGACTCGATGTTCTATTTTCTTCTAATCCCTAAAAGCTTTTCACTTCTTATCTAGGTATACGATGAAACACGTCAAGGTTTATACTAATAAATTCAGAACTATGTATTTTGTTTAGTTCGAATCCGATAAGAGGACCTGAACCGCAATTTTTAATAAATACATGAGATTTATATCTATACTTCAAAGAACATTAATCCGGACGTGATAAAGATGAAATAAAAAAACGAGATATTTTCTTTATAAGAGATAATTTAAGCGGCATTTGTTACAGCCATGATTACTGCGTTGTTTCTCATTTCGTTGTTATACTTTCCTACAGGTCACGTCCTGGCTGGTACAGTTTCTCCTGGATCTTTAATAGATACTATTGGTAAGAAACAATTTAACCTATTTCTTTACTTTATCTGTTAAAAGAAAGATCTTCAATGTAACACAAGTAAGAAGTAAATGTTCATATATATAAAAATCTCTTGTCCCGATGTTTTTCGGAGGTAAAATCAGAAACTACTCAACCGATTTAGATGAAATTTGGCTCTTTTTGCGTAGTTTTGTCCAACTTAAGAGATAGGATAGTTTATATCTCGATTATTGGCCTCAATATTTCATTTATTGCAAATTAAATGCTTATTAAACTACAATCGATTGTGATTATATTTCAAAGTTCTATAAATGTTCAACAGATGGCGTTGTAAGTTGATTTATTGACGCAACACTTTTTTTTTTCAATATTTAGGGGGGGGGGGGAGGCATCCAGTTGCCAAATCTACTTTTTTTCAGCTTGGTCTTGGAAAATCCGCATTTTTCCAATTGGCAATTAGATGTCGCATTTTCAACGTGTGGGGGAAACATAGAATCTATTTGTCTTAGCAAGACAAGTTAACCAAAATCATAGTGCACCTATTAGCACTAAAATAAATAAAAATTGTGAATTCTAATAATAAAGAAAAATTTAACTTATTATTAAAGTTATAAATTATCTCATTCATTAAATTATTTTTTTTGTTTTGATAAGTAGTTTTATAAGAACATATGGTTTTTTTCAAATGGTTTGAGAACTTTTCTTAACCTGTTTCGAGTAGAACCATGTGTTATATTCTGAATTTAATTAATATGTTTCATGGCAAAAGATTAATTCGGTACATTTTCGCTGTCCATTGTTATTATACTAAGCCTTATTATAATTATATTCTTTATTATTTCCTTTTCCATTTTACAATACTCTAACCTTTCTAAATTCTTCACCAAACAATTTTAAATTTGGCCTACAGTTCTATTTTAAATTCAATTTTCGACTCACAGACAGAGAAACAGCATCATGAGGAAATCCTACTCAGGTATGAATTTGGAAAATAGACTAGTTGGCAAGGGCGTACCCAGGATTAAAACTAGGGGGGGGGCAAGCTAAAAACTAGGGGGGGGGGCAAGCTATAGTCGTTCAGGTTGTAACACCTTACCGCGGAAAAGGTGAATGAAACCAAAATTATGTATAATTATAGCAGTGCCTTATTTATAAGTTATTACGATTATTTGCTTGAAAAAATGAATTATATTATTGCTTCCAGTCTTAAAAGCCTAAAAAATTATTGCTTCCAGCCTTCAAGGGGGGGCAGCTGCCCCCCCCCCCCTCTCCCCCGCTGGGTACGCCCATGCTAGTTGGCACATTAAATAAACAAGTAGTAAACATTGACCAAATAAGGAAACTCCTCAAATTAAAAATGATTCCATAGAAAAAATGAGCTCACTTTCAATCTTGTCATATAACATATGTGGACTAACTAATAAAACCATTCAAAATAATTTCATTCAATATGAAAACAAATTTGATATTCTTCATTTATGTGAGAAAAACATATATCTGAAGAAAATACAAAAAAATATGAGAAGTTCTTTAGTGGATTTAGTATTAAATGGATCCCTGCAGTAAAAGAAAAAAAAGTTTGGAAGGGCACCTGGAGGTAAATTATTAGGTTTCAAGAATAATAGATCTAATGAAATTGAATTTAATAACTTGGATAACCAAGTAATAATAGAGAAATAGTTAACCTTAAACAATACATGCTACCAATTTATCTTCGACAAAAAGAGTGGAATAATGAGTTTAACAGTCTGATAAACTTTGTCAAAAAGTATGACCATCTTAATTTATTAATCATCGGGGACCAGAATATCCAAATTGCTGATAAACAAACATTGTTTGAGGATATTATTTTTGATATACTTATACCCATTTAGCAGAATAGGCGGGCGCAAGCGACGGTGCTGCTTCTTTTCAGGAACTAAAGAAACGGGGATAAAAGCCGTGCAAGTACCTGGGATTCATATGGTTTTTTGGCGTTTTTAATTTATTTTTCCATAATTGAAACCCGATTGAGCAAAAAATCATTTGAAAAATGTCTATTAGGTATTGCTCGGTCCCTCAGTGTTCAATTAAAAAATCAAAAGACGTGTCATTCCATTTATTTTCAAAAAATAAAAAGCTTCTTAAAGAGTGTACTGTAAAAGTAAGATTAGATAAGCCAGTTTCGAAACATATGACGACATGTAGTCTTCATTTTAAAGAAAGTGACTATATTTATCCAGGTAAATATTAGTATTTGACATTTTATAATTCCAAAATGTTAGTTTTATGCAAATAACATTGGGACCATAGTGTCATATTTGTTTTTATTTTTTAATTTTCCCCATTTTTGTCTTACATCCGTAGTGCTTAATTGTTCCAAGTTTTCAATTCGAAGCCTGAAAGTTTTGACAAATAAATAAAGAATATGGCAAAGAATCTAAGCTGTCATAACAATGATTGTAGGAATAGGTAATTAATGTTATTACTAACCAAAAAACGTAGAGTAAAGTTACAATGATGTGTTTGCATTTACCAGAACTACCAGCTTCACACGTACAATGACAAGAAAATTGCTTATTATTATTAATAAATTTGATTTCCACTTTTATTTGATGGGGCAGTCCTTTAAGATTGCTAGTTTGAAGGCACAAGGCTTGTAAAATAACTGTTTTTTTTACTTCTAGATATTATTCCACGTGTAATTATGTGGTTTGCATCAAGGATACCCTGCCCTTCAATTAATGGTCTCTTAAAATTACCAACTATCTCTATTACATCAACGAAGTCTATCCCCATTCTTTCCGACATTTTGAAAATGCTACTAGCGCACCCTATAGTCGATTGCGCCCGCCTATAAGAAAATGAAAGGCTCAAATTTAACAAGCAATGGGAGAAATTTTTTGGAGTTTTGTTCAGATTTTAATTTTATTGTTTTAAATGGACGGTCACCTGATCTGAACGGTGAACTAACATTTATATCATCAGTGGGATGTTCTGTGAATGATTTACGTATAATTTCTGGAACAAGTTTAAGAAAGGCACTTGACTTTAGTGTATGTTTTTTACCTTTCTCGGATCATCAACCGATAAATGTTTACCTAAAAAGAGATAGAGGGAAAGAAAGAACTGACACTTCAACACTGTTGTCTTGAACATCAAAATCAAGTGTCATCGGTGGTATAGTGGTTAGTATGGCAACCTACAATACTAAAGGTAGCAGGTTCGCGCCCAGCGGTGGCCCTAGGATTTTTTAATGGGAGTAAAAAATCCTTAGCTTTGCCGTCTCTCGGATAGGACGTAAAATGGAGGTCCCGGGACTGTACGATGTCAGGTACTCGTTAAAGATCCCTATCCTAATTATACCTGGATAGGCAAAATTTAGGAGTCCCACTGTAGCACCGTCCGATTAGCCTTAGTGGCATAAAGCGACGTTAAACAAACAAACAAACCTACAAAATTCATATTTTTAAGAATGCTTCATTAGGATTAAACATGATAAATTTAAGGGAAATCGTTAGTGCCGTTTTTGTGAAATCGTAAATAGAAAAATATACGTTGGGATAAAGTGCCCCCTCCGTTTACTCGATTTGGACGAAATTTTTGCTGTCACATCGCGGGCACCTATATACCTCAAATACCGGATTTCAGTTTCGTACGAAAAATAGTTTAGTTAGTAAAAGAATGTTAAGAAGTTCAGTAAAAGAAAATTAACGAGTTCGGCATACAGCCCATTTTATGTTAATTTATGGGATCCACAAATAATACCCCAAGCCTATTTATCACTAGAAAGCCACTTTCCCATGCTTCGAATGTTGGCACAGCTTAGACTATCCGGTAATCATATTGTTAAAATTACGTATAAAAACTCAGTGTACATTATTATTCCTCAATTAAATTGTTCAATCTGTAATTTCGAAGCAAAAGAGACCCTCTACCACTTGTTTGTTTCTTGCCCGATATTCTCTGAGCTTAGAAAGCATTATATTCCAGACGCCGAAAACATGAACATTCCACAATTTACCGAATTTTTAAATGTAAAAACCAAGGAATCACTATCTAAAATTTATTATTATTTTTCTAGATACTATTGAGGTTTTTTGTGATAAATGAATAATTTAAGATAATATACAAATATTTTATTAAAACAATAAGAATATCATGATAAATGAATTTATTTAATTTATTACGGATATGTGTTTTATAATTTTGTAAATACGTGCATTTATTTATTTATGTGTTCATATTTATTAATATGTATATATTATGCATGCTTATATATATTGTTTATTTAAGATTTAAAATTCTCAAAGTTTTGTTGATTTACGTAAAATTACTATATATTTAATCCTATGCTAGTTTAAATTATATATGTACTTGTTAACGCTCTTAATGTTACTTTTATGTTATTATTTCTATTCATATTGTTATTTGATTTATAACTTATAATGTTGTTATATCTTGTTCGGCTAACTCTATTTGTATAGGGTTAATCCCTAAAGACAAATAAAAGCATTATTATTATTATTACACTTAATAATTAACAATGCTTCAATAGAGAGGTAAAAGAATGTAATAGCAATTACAGGCGAACCTTCCAACAGGCTAATCCATGTATTCACTCGTCTTAAAGATATAACAGATAAAGGTTTAGATTCCGATATTATTTACAGATTAAACTGTTTATCATTCCCTAATTCTTATATCCGGATGACGAGAAAATATGTGAAGAATAAAATATGTCAACATAAATCGTCATGTGGGTGATTCTCATTTAATTTGACTTTTTTAGAAATTGAATTTTAGGTTTAAAAAAATTTAACTTATCTCTCTATATATAAGAGGCTTTGTCCTGACTGACAGAATCAACGCAGAGCAAAAACTACTAATGATAGAAACTTGAAGTTCGAAATTTAGGTTTTTAAACGCGTAGGTAACCACTAAGAAAGGAATTTCAAAAATGTAATCCCGAAGGGGTTTAAATGGAGAAATTGTTGTTTAACTCTAACGGACACCTATCTTTGCACTTCTAGAGAAAATATCTAATTTGGACTCATTTTAAAGATCTTGATACGACGAGTTTAACTCGAAAGCCCCCTCGAGGCTTCGAAAACCATGGTTTTAAGCCGAAAAATGAAGCGTTCACGACGAGTAAGCAATTTTTTGTTTCGGCGGTTTTAGTGAACTCTCTTCTACCGAGCCGGCAGCTTCCCCCTCCAACATTCCACCTACCGGAAGCTCCGATTCTACTAAATCTCCTTAACATCAGTTAACATATTATATTAAATCAATACCATCAATGATCACAGAATTGATTTTAAAGGCTCGCGGGCAAAGCCGCGACGGGGAATGCTAGTGAATAATATTTGATGTGAATATCATCAATGAGATGTTCAAGAAAACAAAGGTGAACAAAGTTTGTCAGTTCGTTCAGTATTAGTATTTTTTGAACTTGAAATTAGTTTTGTGAGGAGCGTTTCTGTATTTTTATTTGTTTATTTTGTGTAATGTTTCTTTTTTTTCTTTTTCTTTCTATTCTCGCTCACTCTCGTCACTCCATATCACAGCGTAAAAACTCATTTGTAAGGCATCGAATCTTGTTTTCCTTATGTTGTACAATAATTAATAGCCTGGCGTCTATTCCTACTCCTTTACTTGCCAAGCTTAGTAGCCTATACTTCCACGATAGTTGACCTATGGATAAGTCTTTCAAGGCTTAAGTTTTTCGTCGGATATTTGCAGCTCATTGATTATCTCGTTGTAAAATATATATGATTTTGCTGCACAGTTTTTTACTCAGTTCAGTGTCAACGATTCACCCATAATTATTTCGTTCACTGTTTTATATGTAGTTCAAATTTAAAGAATGAGAAGTATTTTCACAAGCCGAGTAGACTGATTAGTTTTACAAGCTGCCAATTTGCTTATTTTCTTTCTCTTGGCCAACATCTCTTTTTTATTAAGAATATATTTTGCATTATGTCCAAGTCTATTTTTTCTTTTCTGTGCTGCTCCTTCCTACAGCTTGTTAAAATGGCTATACAAAAGAAATGAATCATGTAGGCATTTAAACATAACAATAACAACACTTCCCCACAATTGTTTGTGTGTTACGTAACACTCGCGACATTTTCACAAAAAATCTCCATCCTTAGCTAAACCAAGTGTCGGACGTATATGAGGGGATGACCTCGAATACATGTTCCTAACCAACATCTTTGCACGAATAATTCACATTTTTAAATGAACGCTAATACATACACTAAACGTAATTTTTGTTACATATATGATTTTGCACAGGATATCAAATAGCTGCCTATTAGATAGTTTCTTCTCCAAGTTTAAACATAAACTGATGGCCGGTATCACAAACGAAGGCTATTATAGCCATAACCTTCCCAACATTTTCATAGAACAGAGTTGCCCAGGACAGCCGACAACACTCGCAATGAATTTCTCTACTGACCTCGGGGACAGATTAATTTTCCTGATTTACATTCGAAGTATTAGTAGTAACTAAAAAAATCATTCATACCTAGAAACACCGCCGTATTACAATGAAATAACAGATTGTTCAAATTTAATCAATTATCAGGGGGTCATTTCAGGATGTAATGAACTAAGCATAACCAGCTTGGGGACTGTAACACTCGTGACATTTTCAAACTTCGCATTGAGATATTTTGTTTTTTATGATGCCTAGGTCCATTTAAATGTTACCATCGTTTTCGGCTATAAAACAATATCCAAAAAAATTCTTTGGATGTAAAAAAATATCTGAAAACCAATGTCAAGTTTAGGGACACTATTCAATTCATATGAGAATCACCCATGTACCGGGTACTACGAAAAAAAAAAGAAAATAGGACTAAAGAACCTAAACATATTTCTGAACCAAAACATAATTTTGATGTTGAAACCCCCCTAATTTTGCACCGAGATAGATCTCAACAAACCTTGAAATATTTAGAAGCTTAAGGGAGTTTTACCGAAACGAATAAATAAAGATATTATTTTTTTGTATATTTATGTATATTAACTTCTATCTATCTTAATCTATCTATCTACTATCTTAACCCTAATCGCTAAAGCTATTTTTTATTTGACCTTGTTTTATTGATAATATTTATATATTTTTCCATGTAATGAATAATTTAGTTTACTAATAGTATTTATAAATAATTTATTTTTGAAGAGAAAAGATTTGGCTCCGCCGGGAAACGAACTTCCGCGTGACATGCGCGGTATGCTATCCATTACACCACGGAGTCGCTTCCAAACGGTGCCAAATCCTTCCTCTTTCCTCTTCACTCATTTATATATAATAGTATTTATATATTTACCATGATGATAAGGCCCAATAAATGATAGTTTATTTTAACACCAATTTTGATTTAGAAGCTCCCCAATTCGTAATTTTATTAGATTACCAGACCTTATGTTGTATAAATCCAAATACAAATTAGATTACCAGACCTTATGTTTTATAAATCCAAATACAAATTATATATATTTGTCTCTTTGCAAAAATATTAAATAAAAACTTGATAAATCAAATAATAGAGAAACACCTATGAATTTTTATTTTACTTTTCACAACACATAAGAAAAAAAATAAAAAATTTAAAAACCATATTTTGTGCATTAAGCCTTCATAATATCTTCCTGTTGTTGTTAACACATAAATAAATCTAAATTATGTGTTTTTAAATTCTGTTTCCATTACATAAATATAATTATTTAACATTGTTTTGGTATCATTGAAGATCAGTGATAAATATTAAAAAAAGGTATCAAATATTGGTTATAGACCACATAAAACAAATGAAATAGTGAAATCTGGTGCGTGCGCGCAACACAAAACTTTCACTTACCAACTTACTTAATTAGAAATTAAAGCGTTTTGTTAATTGATACTTCTCAAATGAACAGGACGGCTTTAATTATGAACAATGGTCTGTCATTAAAGGCGTACTCCGCATGCGTGGGCTCAACGAGTTTTATGAGTTGACTGAAATTTTTTCTTTTTTTCTAAAAAAAGATCTCTATGTTTTCTTTATTTCTATCATATCTCATATTTAGCCATTTCTTATTTTTAGGCGTAACTAGAGACAGTTAATTTCTCCATATAAACAAATACAAAGGTACTTCATAGGAAAACAAAAAAGGCCCATTCCCCATTTAAGCCCCCTCAGGACATTTCAATAATAAAAAATCTTACCTGATATTAAAGAACACCTAATTTTCATTAAACATGACGAATTTGATAAAAATCGTTAAAGCCGCTTTTGAGATAATCGAAAAAAAGGTAAAATATTGGTAAAAAAATTATGAAATAAAGTGCCCGCTCCGTTTGACCAATTTTTTGATGAAAAGTTGGCTACCAAATCTTTGGCATATACATACATCAAATACCCAGTTTGATCAAAATCGTTAAAACCGTTTTTGAGTAAATAAAAAAACCACGTGAAAATGATACACAATTTATTAAGTAAAGTCCCCCCCCCCCCGGTTGATCACTTTTGATGAAATTTTTACAGGCATATCTCGGGCATATAAAGAGATCAAATACTCAGTTTAATCAAAATCGTTAGAGCCGTTTTTAAGATAATCGAAAACAACTTAAAAAGTTATTAAATAAAGTACCCCCTCCCTTTGAGCAATTTTGATGAAATTTTTGCTGTCACATCGCGGGCATATACATACACTAAATACCCAATTTCAGGTTCGCACGGTTTATATTTTTTGAGCTAGTCTGTTCACACACACACACAGGCCATTTCGCGGGACTTGGTTAATAGGACTCAGTGGACCCCAAAACGTGTATTTCCGTTGAAAACCGGAAGTCGAAATTTTTTACGATCGCAATACTTCCACTTATATTTCATATATAGGTAAGTGAAAGTAAAAAAGGTTGTAATTGTCCAAAAGTAGACACAATATAGACTGAATAGCATTATGTAAACAGTAGAGATGAAAACAATATGGCCGCGAAAGCCATAGCCAATAGGAAAACTCACCTTCATTGACCACACTGTCTCTATCAAGCCCCTGTAATTTCAGCAATAGACTGTAGAGCACTCTATAGTCTTATTTAGGTGGCATTTCCATCATAGACATATAGTACTACATAATATACAGCAGAAGGCAGCAACAGTTTATTTACTTATTTGTTAAAAATGTAGCTTGGCACTATTTTGCCCCGACCCATTCAATTGTAATATAATAAGCATTTAATTTGTAATAAAGGAAATATCGTGGTCAGTAATCAAGATAATAATTATATTATACCTTAAGTTGGACAAAACTACACACTATGGGCCAAATTTCATCGAAATCGGTTGACTATGTTTGAGTTTCTGATTTTACCCCCGTAAAACATAGTCAAGTGAGATTATGATGTACATAAAGAAAACATAAATAATCTAAACTTTTTTTAAAGAATCGTTCTTTAAAAGAGTAATTTGGTCTTCCTACTAAATTATAAGAAAAATATATAGGATTTCTCCCTGTTTGTTTGAGAATTTTTTATATTATAATTTACTTAAATAACTCCATTATCCTTATTTCATTTGAAAAATAATTTTTTTATAGTTCATTATAAATGGTCGGGGAGTCAAAAGGGTATTCGATGCTCTAGAGCCAAATGTTGCCGACCTCATATGTTTTGCTGTAATCAAAAATCTTACTGTTGTGGTGTCTATATGCTGTGAGTGACAAAATTTTATTAAATGACTTTGTTTTCCTTTAATTTTTAAGTAAATATTCATTTACAGAATTTATTTTATTTTTTCCCAGAACATATCCTGCTTCGGAAGCCTACTGCTGACGTAAAAAAATAAATGATATTTTATTGGCTGTTATTTAATGATTTGCAGATTTCAGATGAGTCAGATCTTGAATGTATCTCTTTTTAAATAAAAGGATTTATAATAATTTTTTTTGTTTATATAATTATTTTTTTTTTTAACTTACCTATATATGAAATATATAGTAAGGGAAAGTATTGCCATCGTGAAAAATTTCTACTTGAAATTTTCACATGAAATTTTTGCTGTCATATCACGGGCATGTACATATACCAAATACCCAATTCCAGGTTCGTACGGTTTATAGTTTTGAAACTAGTCGGTTCACATTCACACCGAACATTTCGCGGGACTTGGTTATTTGGAATCAGTGGACCCCAAAACGTGTATTTCCGTTGAAGTCGAAATTTTTCACGGTCGCAATACTTACTACATATGTCATATATAGGTAGGTGTACTGGAACTGAAAACTCAAAACACCAGGCAAACCGACATGCGAAACACCCAGGCAACTAGTTACAAACCAGTAGCGTCTCGTGCGGCGTCTCATTGTAATGCATAGGTAGTGACTCAAAGCAAACCAGTTGGGAATTCGCGTCACTATTCAGTTTCTTTTTAGTATCCCCGTGTGTAGTGGGGCCTAACTTTTAGTAAGTAAATTACACCATTCTTAGTTTCTTTACTGACAAAAGGCATAAAAAGTTTAAATGTAAATAAGGCCTGTTTTAATGTATTATAAATACTTTAAAGCATTTAGATGATGATTAGACATACCTGAAATGAAAATAAGGTCACTTCGTCTCACGGACGAAGCTCAACTTAAATCAACCCTTTAATTAGCGCTAACTTTCCCGGGTTAAATTTACTTTTATCGGCAAATATTACCGTTGACTAAAAGTCGGGGTCCTTCAACAAATATTCATTTGCAAATTGCACACCAACTGATTTTTCTTGCTGATAGAAGATTTCTTCCGCAAAATTTATTTATTCTTAGCATACGTCGCTCTGTTTCTGCACTTACTGTCTTACCTAAGCGTTTGCACAGTTCCACGGCTATTTCGGCTGCACTTAAGCGTCGATTTTGTTTTATTACTCTGACGATCCAAGTCTCATCCCTGTGACAACATTTTACTTGTACTTTTAACTTATTTTATCTGGCAATGCGATTTTCCTTATTGTATTTCTCCACAATATGCTGTACAGTTCAATGGATTTTTTTTTTTTTAATGATTTCAGCTATTTGATCGAGAGATTTCCCATCATTAAAATGTTGAATGACCAACTCACGATTTTTAAAAGTTGTATGTTGTCCCATTATTTAAAAACACACAACTTTCACTTACCAACCTACTTAGATTAGAAATTAATGCATTTTGTTAATTGCCACTTCCAAAGTTACACATTTTTCCACATCCATTTCTTATTTTTGTTTTCATTTGCTCTATAAAAAACACTAATTTTATTATTATTAAATACAAGTTTTTACTTGTGATAATTCGGCAATGTAAGCATAATACTCCAAGTCGTCTGATTTTGTAATTCAACGTGTTTTATGAGTTGACTGAATATTTATCTTTTTTTCTCCTCTATATGTTTACTTGATTTTTATCATATCTCATATTTAACCATTTCTTATTTTTAGGCGTAACGAGAGACAGTTAATTTCTCCATATAAACAAATTAAATTTTATGAATGAAGTTAATTTATAATTTTTTATAATAATAATTTTTTTTTTACTTTCATCTGCCTATATATGAAATATACAGTAAGGGAAAGCATTGCGATCTCGAAAAATGTTGACTTCCGGTTTTCAACTGAAATACACGTTTATGGGTCCCCTGAGTTCATAACCAAGTCCCGCGAAATGGTCTGTGTGTATGTGTGTGTGTGTGTGTGTGTGTGTGTGTGTGTGTGTGTGTGTGTGTGTGTGTGTGTGTGTGTGTGTGTGTGAGTGTGTGTGTGTGTGTGCGTGCGTGCATGAGTGTGTGTATGTGTGTGAACAGACTAGCTGAAAAACTATAAACCGTAAGATCCAGAAATTGGGTATTTGGTGTATGTAAATAACCGCGATGTTACAGCAAAAATTTCATCAAAATTGGTCAACGGGAGGGGGCAATTTATTTAATAACGTTACGTTACGTTATTTAATTACGTTTTTTTTTCGATTTTCTCAAAAACAGCCCTGACGATTTTGATAAAACTGGGTATTTGATCTATGTATATGCCCGCGATATGCCAGTAAAAATTTAATCAAATTGATCAAAAGTAGAGGGCACTGTATTTCCTAACTTAATCCGATTTTTAGGTTTTTTTTTTCGATTTTATCAAAAATAGCTTTAGCGATTAGGGTTAAGATAGCAGATAGATAGATTAAGATAGATAGAAGTTAATATACATAAATATACAAAAAAATAAAATCTTTATTTATTCGTTTCGGTAAAAATCCCTTAAGCTTCTAAATATTTCAAGGTTTGTTCAGATCTATCTCGGTGCAAAATTAGGGGGGTTTCAACATCAAAATTATGTTTTGGTTCAGAAATATGTTTAGGTTCTTTAGTCCTATTTTCTTTTCTTTTTTCGTAGTACCCGGTACATGGGTGATTCTCATATGAATTGAATAGTGTCCCTGAAATTGACATTGGTTTTCAGATATTTTTTTACATCCAAAGAATTTTTTTGGATATTGTTTTATAGCCGAAAACGATGGTAACATTTAAATGGATCTAGGCATCATAAAAACAAAATATTTCAATGCGAAGTTTGAAAATGTCACGAGTGTTACAGTCCCCAAGCTGGTTATGCTTAGTTCACCACATCCTGAAATGAACCCCTGATAATCGATTGAATTTGAACAATCCGTTATTTCATTGTAATACGGCGGTGTTTCAAGGTATGAATTATTTTTTTAGTTACTTCTAATACTTCGAATGTAAATCAGGAAAATTAATCTGTCCCCGAGGTCAGTAAAGAAATTCATGGCGAGTGTTGTCGGCTGTTCTGGGCAACTCTGTTCTATGAAAATGTTGGGAAGGTTATGGCTATGTTAGCCTTCGTTTGTTATACCGGCCATCAGTTTATGTTTAAACTTGGAAAAGAAACTATCTAATAGGCAGCTATTTGATATCCTGTGCAAAATCATGTATGTAACAAAAATTACGTTTAGTGTATGTATTAGCGTTCATTTAAAAATGTGAATTATTCGTGCAAAGATGTTGGTTAGGGACATGTATTCGAGGTCATCCCCTCATATACGTCCGACACTTGGTTTAGCTAAGGATGGAGATTTTTAGTGAAAATGTCGCGAGTGTTACGTAGCCCACAAACAATTGTGGGGAAGTGTTGTTATAGTTATGTTTAAATGCCAACATGATTCATTTCTTTTGTATAGCCATTTTAACAAGCTGTAGAAAGGAGCAACACAGAAAAGAAAAAATAGACTTGGACATAATGCAAAATATATTCTTAATAAAAAAGAGATGTTGGCCAAGAGAAAGAAAATAAGCAAATTGGCAGCTTGTAAAACTAATCAGTCTACTCGGCTAGTGAAAATACTTCTCATTCTTTGAATTTGACCTACATATAAAAAAGTGAACGAAATAATTATGGGTGAATCGTTGACACTGAACTGAGTAAAAAACTGTGCAGCAAAATCATATATATTTTACAACGAGATAATCAATGAGCTGCTAATATCCGACGAAAAACTCAAGCCTTGAAAGAACGACTTATCCATAGGTCAACTATCGTGGAAGTATAGGCTACTAAAGGCTTGGCAAGTAAAGGAGTAGGAATAGACGCCAGCCTAGTAATTATTGTACAACAAAAGGAAAACAAGATTCGATGCCTTACAAATGAGTTTTTACGCTGTGATATGGAGTGACGAGAGTGTGCGAGAATAGAAAAAAAAAAAAAGAAACATTACACAAAATAAATATATTATAATACATGAAGCGCTCCTCAAAAAACTAATTTTTGAGTTCAAAAAATACTAATAGGTACTGAACGAACTGACAAACTTTGTTCACCTTTGTTTTCTTGAACATCCCATTGATGATATTCAGATCAAATATTATTCACTAGCATTCCACGTCGCGGCTTTGCCCGCGAGCCTTTAAAATCAATTTTGTGATCATTGATGGTATTGATTAAATATAATATGTTGACTGATGTTAAGGAGATTTAGTAGAATCGGAGCTTCCGGTAGGTGGAATGTTGCAGGGGGAAGCTGCCGGCTCGGTAGAAGAGAGTTCACTAAAACCGCCGAAACAAAAAATTGCTTACTCGTCGTGAACGCTTCATTTTTCGGCTTTAAACCATGGTTTTCGACGTCCCGTAGGGGCTTTCGAGTTAAACTCGTCGTATCAAGATCTTTAAAATGAGTCAAAATTAGATATTTTCTCTAGAAGTGCTAAGATAGGTGTCCGTTAGAGTTAAACAACAATTTCTCCATTTAAACCCCTTCGGGATTACATTTTTGAAATTCCTTTCTTAGTGGTTACCTACATCGCGTTTAAAAACCTAAATTTTGAACTTCAAGTTTCTATCATTTGTAGTTTTTGCTCTGCGTTGATTCTGTCAGTCAGGACAAAGCCTCTTATATATATAGAGAGATAAGTTAAATTTTTTTAAACCTAAAATTCAATTTCTAAAAAAGTCAAATTAAATGAGAATCACCCACATGACGATTTATGTTGACATATTGTATGTAGTACTATAGGTCTATAATGGAAATGCCACTTGAAATATCACTATAGAGTGCTCTATAGCCATATTTCAGCAATACAGTGGCTTGATAGAGACAGTGTGGTCAACTTCTTGTGTCCGCCATCTTGTTTTCAAATGAATGAAGGTCTCTCATCCACGACCTTTTCAACCTTCTCTGGATGTTGTCAGGCATGCTGGTGGAGGCCATTCTAACTATTAGTGGATTGTGATGTCCCTGTAAGTTGTCATGAAATTGTTTAAAGTACGTATTTGCTGACAGTTGGTACGCGCAAGTCAGTATGTAGGGTAATGTTGGAAACGTATAGAGGTGCGTGTGTAATAAGTCTTAGAATTTTTGATTGGAAGGTCTGTAGTCTCTGTATGTGGGTCTTTTTCGCAGATCCGAAAATTTGGGAGGCGTAAGTCCAAATTGGTTTAAGTAAGTAAGTATATGTAGCGAGTTTCTGTCTTAATTTTGCTTCTTTGATTTAATGTCTTTCGTTTTTTCTTAATGTGGGGGCCCCAAGTTAACCTCCTGTCAAGTGTCAGTCCTAGATAGTTAACATTGTCTGTTTGTGGAATTGGCATATTTTCGAGATAAAAGCGGGGACAAGTTTCACGTCTTAATGTAAAGGTGATGTGTTGGCATTTGTCATAGTTGAATCTTACTTTCCAAAACTTGCACCACTCGTGTAGTTTTAGTAAGTGATGTTGTAGCGTTAGTGAGGCCTGTGTATGATCTCGGTGTCTTGTTATAACAGCAGTGTCGTCAGCGTAAGTAGCTGTCATGATGTCAGGATGGTTTGGTATTTCGTATGTGTATACAATATATAGCAAAGGTGATAGTATAGAACCTTGGGGTACTCCTGATAGTGCTGGTCGTATGGTTGAAATTTCGGAGCCCTGACGGACGGAGAAAAATCTATCGGATAGGAATGATTTAATAATTAGGAAGTATGTAGGTGGTGATACATTTTTAAGTTTAAAGAGAAGTCCCTGGTGCCAGACTTTTTCAAATGCTTGAGCTACATCCAGAAATACCACAGTTGCATATAGCTTTTGCTCTAGTGCAGTAGAAATAAAGTCGGTCACTCGGTGAAGTTGGTGCGTTGTCGAATGAAATTTTCTAAATCCAAATTGGTGATCGGGAATTATTTCTTTATCAGTTAGTATGTCAATTAGTCTTTTGTACAACAATTTTTCAAATATTTTGGAGCAAACTGAAATCAAAATGATCGGACGGTAGGATGAGGGGTTGTTCTTGTTTTTGTTGGGTTTGTTGACCATGGAGATGTACGAATACTTCCACTGTAGTGGGAATTTTGTAATTCTGAGTATTGCATTATAGATAGTCGGAAGGAACACTAGGGCCTTTCTTGGCATTTGCTGGAGCAATAAAGCATTTATCAGATCATGGCCAGGGGCTATTCTTTTCTGTAAGAGTTTAATTTGTTCAGATCCCTTATGTATTGAGGGTAGCAAGGTTCATGGCTTCTTTTGCTACAGGTTCAGATGAAGACCAAGCAGCATTTTGTATGGACTTAGTGAAAATTTCAACTGCTTCCTCAAGTTCTTCTTCGGATTTTATTGACATAGGTATAGAAAGGTTGGATTACAGATGTGCTCTATTTAGCTCCCAGTCCATATTTCTTCTTATGAGCGATGGTCTACTTTTTGCTTCTGAAGGCTCGTCGTACATAACCAATTGAACTAAGGAATGATCAGAGCAAAGATCAGAGCTGGATTTAACAGTGTGAGGTACCGTCTGGAGTCCTTTTGTTATAAAAAAGTCTAGTAAGTCGGGAGTTTTTAAATATAGAATTTGGCCAGTAAGTAGGAGTATTTGGAGAGATCGTGTCTAATGAAAGGTCATGGAACACGCACGCAACAGGTTTCTGCCTCGAGGGGTGCATAATCGGGAACCCCAGCAATGGTGCTTAGCGTTAAAATCACCGCCGGCTATGAAACATTTCCCCTAGAGTTTAAAAAAGTCTAAAAACATTGCCGGTGTCAGAACATACCTTGGGGGGCAATATACAGCGGCTAAAGTGATGGTGAGGTGTTTAGTGTAGAGTGTGAGTCCTGTTGATTGTATGTTTGGTGTTATAGGTAGGTCTATCGGATAGTGTTTAAGTGTCTTTTTACTTTCACTTACCTATATATGAAATATATAGTAAGCGGAAGTATTGCGATCGTGAAAAATTTCGAATTCCGGTTTTCAACGGAAATACACGTTTTGGGGCCCCCTGAGTCCAAATAACCAAGTCCCGCGAAATGGTCTGTGTGTGTGTGTGTGTGTGTGTGAACAGACTAGCTAAAAAATTATAAACCGTGCGAACCTGAAATTGGGTATTTAGTGTAAGTATATGCCCGCGATGTGACAGCAAAAATATCAATCTTAGAAATATCAGTGGGTGAGGGAGATAGGAAATGAAACGACACTCACTGTTTTAACCGATAAAAACACCCTCACGAGGGAACGAGAGCAGAACTTCTGTGAAAAAGTTTATCCTTGTTGAGATGGGAATCTGTTACAATGTTGCCAACAATGAATTATAATGAAATAAAGGTTTTTTAAAGTTTAGAGACCACATTTCAAAACAATGTGTGGGAGATAGGTTGATTATGGGACAGGTAGATTATGGATCATAACTTTTTTTCTATATTACGAAAATAGCAATAAACCGTAAAACCAAATATTTAAGACCTTCTAACAAGTATGAAAAAAAAACTAGATCATAAATAAAAGAATATATATCTTTTTTCCGCCATCAAAGTCAGCAACTTGAGCTTTGGGACAGGTGAGGGAGATAGATATTGACATTTTAAGTTTAAATTTAGGCCTATAAAAAAGTTGTTACTGAGATAAAAATTCTTGAACAACAAGCTGAGCAAATAATAGTTTAGCAAACAACACTTCTATTAACCAGTGGATGCAATTGAATTAATAGCAATTTCACAAAAATAATATAATCTCTTTGGGACATAAAATTGTATGTATTGGGAGAATGACCCATATAGTACTGCATAATATACAGCAGACTGCAGCTACAGTTTATTTACTTATTTGTTAAAAATGTAGCTTGGCACTATTTTGCCCCGACCCATTCAATTGTAATATAATAAGCATTTAATCAATATATATATTATAAAGCAAAGTGTACAATGTGCGTGCCGAAAAGGCTCAAAAACGACTACACGCACTATTAAGTATGTTATGTCGTTAAATTGCACTATTGCCCCTAACGATGAAGAAGGTTTCAGTTTTCATTTTAAGTGTGTAATGTTGAAGGGACAAGGGCTGTAATTTTAAGCCTCTCGCTACATGTAATTAGCCCCTCTAATAAGCCCATGCGAGTAAATGAATGAAAAAATTTAGTTCGACATTTGGAAGCCAGGAGCGCTAGCTAAGCTCAATTCATAAGGTTATCCTTCATTAGTTCGGTTTGTTATGGTTTTAGCTTCAGCTGTTTTCTTTAAATTACACGAGATTATGTATAATTAATTATTTTTTCCTTTTTATTTTTCAATAAGGTCATTACATCTCTGCAATGAATTGAAATTAAAAATAAACAAAACCAACTGGATTCCTAAGCGAATTAAGTTTTACAGAAGAGGAAAGACTTGGTCGAAACATTGCCTTTAATCAATATACAATATAAGAGTAAATTTACAACAAAAGAAAAGTTGCTTAATAATGTTGTGAGCGAATAAAAACTAACACTGAATAAAATAGATAACCTATAGATAATATGAATAAAAGATATAATCTAATGGAATATATACCGAAAATAAAGTGTTCATATAATAGTTCTGTTCTGTTCGTAAATTTTCAACCGAATTCGAAAAAGGAGAAGTTACTCAACTTGATAAGGATACGGTACCGTCATGAGAATGGTCTCAATGGAATCAGAACATAGAAACCATAAAGAATGGTACATACCAGAACATATTTGCTGCAAAAATAATTTTTCTTAATCAAGAAAAGGGAAGAAAACGCATTGAGAGAACCGCATTAATAGGGTCTCTTATACCCAAACCATATATGGGCAGACTCTGAGGATTCGAAACTTACCACTTATACTAAGCAGAAGTTTCAGGATGGTACTAATTTCGTTTAATCATGATTAATTTTGGTCTATTTTTCTGTACTATTACATTTTAAAGTTATTGTTTCATTCCACATATTCCACAACCCCCAAAGCTAGTTTGTAATAAAGGAAATATCGTGGTCAGTAATCAAGATAATAATTATATTATACCTTAAGTTGGACAAAACTACACACTATGGGCCAAATTTCATCGAAATCGGTTGACTATGTTTGAGTTTCTGATTTTACCCCCGGAAAACATAGTCACATGAGATTATGATATACATAAAGAAAACATAAATAATCTAAACTTTTTTTATAGAATTGTTCTTTAAAAGAATAATTTGATCTTCCTACTAAATTATAAGAAAAATATATAGGATTTCTCCCTGTTTGTTTGAGAATTTTTTATATTATAATTTACTTAAATAACCGCATTATCCTTATTTCATTTGAAAAATAATTTTCTTATAGTTCATTTAAGATGGCCGGGGAATGAAAAGGGTATGCGATGCACTAGCTCCAAATGTTGCCGACCTCATATGTTTTGCTGTAATCGAAATAGTTACTGTTGTGGTATCTATATGAAGTGAGTGAGAAAACTTTATTAAATGACTTTGTTTTCGTTTAATTTTTAAGTAAATATTTATTTACAGAATTTTATTTTTCCCAGAACATATCCTGCTTCGGAAGCCTACTGCTGACGTAAAAAAAATAAATGATATTTTATTGGCTGTTATTTAAAGGTTTGCAGATTTCAGATGAGTCAGATCTTGAATATATCTCTGGTTAAATAAAAGGATTTATAATAATTTTTTTTTTGTTTGTGTAATTATTTATTTATTTTTTTAACTTACCTATATATGAAATATATAGTAAGGGAAAGTATTGCCATCGTGAAAAATTTCTACTTCTGGTTTTCAAGGCTTACTTACAGTACCAGTCAAAAGTTTAGACTCACTTGTATTTAATTCACAATCTTCAAGTTTAAAAAAATAATTGTAACTCAAGAGTTAACATTTAAAAAAATATATGATTGTTTGGAATAAAATTTATATAAATAAAGAGGAAATTCTTTTTTTTTTTTGTTGTTTGTTCATTATAAAAATCCACACCGTTTGTTCTAAATTCTCCAAATTTCGCTTAGTGGTTCTTTCATACCAGGTAAGAAAACCTGTCCATATTAAAATTGCATAACTTCAGCCAATCTCTGGGTATATTCTTTATTGTTATAAAAATCGTTATTATTATTATTTGTTTTGTTTAAAGGCGTAAAAACTCTTCCGTCATCAACGCCTAAAAATGTATTTTTCTGTAATCGTTGAATAATGGTAACATTACTAAACTGAAATGAGTGAAGAAAGTGAAACATTTTGCAATAGAGTGAAGAAAGTGATTACTTTCTTCACAAGTGAAGAAAGTGAATTGCCTTTTAATTAGTAATAAGTATAAATTAAAAAATAATTTGAAGTTGGAAATTAAATGCTTTTAAATGTTTCTTAACACTGTAAGAATTTATTTTAACAAAATAAATTGAAATGTGAATGAATTATTGGTGGAAATAATCAATATATTTTAAAATTTAAATGTAATAATAATTACCTTCCTTGTTTATAACCTGCACTTGTTTATAACTATGCTTATAACCTTTCAACAACCATGCTTATAACCTACCAACAACATACCATAATCTTCACAACATCCTAATTTTGTTCATATTCTGGTTAGATCTGATCATGTATTACACGATTACAGAAAAAAGTAGAATTTACAACTCTCGTGAAATTACCACACTCGCTTCGCTCGTGGGGTAAACGTTTCACTCGAGTTGTAAAATGATCTACTTTCGTCACTTGTATAATAAATAACTATTCTTCTTCACATTTTTCATCTCCATCTTCTTCTGTTCCGAAGTTCTTGCAGGAATCGCAATTCTTCTGCAATTCTTCTTCAACTCGATTTCTTCATCAGCCGATAACTATTTTCTGATGATCCGTTCCCTGGTATTTTCTGATGATCCAGGACTGCACCCATTTTTTCCTCTTGTTTTTCTGTTAAGCAGTTTAAGATGTAATTAATAAAGCTATATAGATAGGCTTTTAAAAACTGATATTTAGATGTTGTGTTCTTAAAAAAATCTTTAAAAAATATTAAATTTGAGACAGGAGTTTATTTTCTTTAAGAAATTTAAGGACCATTGTGACTGAAGTTTCGTTATCACCAAGAGACTCTGATAAATTTGGGATTAATCCGATTTTAGTGATTAAAGGCTAATAGTGAGAACATTCTTCAAAAATATGTTAAACCGAAAGAAGAGAATCACAAAATTGACACGACGGAGGTAGCAGTTTTTTAATAAGGTGCATGTGGCTGAGCGCGGTGTGACCGATCCTCAATCGGGCTAGGGCAACTTCCTCCCTTCGATTTTTGCGGCAGGATGTAGTCCATGGTTTGACTATTTTCTTGATGTTTTTCAATTTACTTGGGGGGCTTTCATCCCACATGTTTTGCCATTTATTAGAAACCTCGATTTTTAGAGGTCTAATAATTTCTGATGGAGTGAGAACGGCGGTCCCTCGGCCAGGCAACGTAAGTGCCTCTCTGGCAGCCCGGTCGGCAAGCTCGTTGCCCACAATAGCTATGTGACTCGGGATCCATATGAAATAAACGGACTTCCCCTGTTCAAGGAGTGCTGTTAGAAACGACTGTACTTTTACGACAGCTGGATGCTCCGAATTGACCCAACATTTAGCATATGCTGATGATGTGTTAACGGCAAGATCGATTGCAGCCCTTTCAGGTATTTTCCAAGAGTTCGAGAGTGCAGCGCGAAAATTGGGTTTGCAAATCAATGAGAAAAAGACTGTGTATATGAAGACCTCAAGAAGACCAACAAGGGCAGAACCAGAAATAAAATTTGGGTCATACATCTTTAAGACGGTGAGCCAATTTAAATATTTGGGAGCGCTTGTTACGGAGAAAAATGAGGTTATGGAGGAAATAAAAGCGCGATTGGCCGCGGGCAATAGATGTTTCTTCGCACTACAGAAGCCACTTAAGTTTAGAAGCTTAAGCTACAGAGCTAAGGTCATAATATATAAGACAGTTATAAGACCAGTAGTAACATATGGCTGTGAAACCTGTGTACTGACAAATGAAATCGAAAGATTATTAAATGTTTGGGAACGAAAAGTACTCAGAAGAATATATGGACCTGTCTGTGAAGCTGGGAGATGGAGGCTGCGGAAAAACGAAGAACTTCGACGCATGTTTCAAGACCAAGAATTGGTGACATACATCAAGAAGTGTCAATTAAGATGGGCAGGACACGTCGAAAGGATGCCTGAAGGTAGACTGCCTAAAACACTATTGAATGGTAAGCCAGGAGGACGAAGGCAAAGAGGGCGACCACGAAGCCGTTGGATAGAAGGCGTCGAAAAAACTTTGGAAAAGCTGGGCGTTAGAAGATGGAGGAGACAAGCCCTAGACAGAGCGGAGTGGCAAAACGTCCTAAAACTATAGTAAAGGAGGCCCAGGTTCTCAAAAAGGACCGTAGAGCCATGGAGTGAGTGAGTGAGTGAGTGGATGCTCCGAATACATGATTTTTATACTTCTTATGGCTCCTAGGGAATCTGACATTATAACAATGGTTTGCTGAGTTATTGACATACTAATACGAAGGGCTGAGGCGATCGCAAATACTTCAGCGGTGTATACTGAACATAGTTTGTGTAATTTAAATTTATGGGTTGAATCGCGAGTTACAAAAGAAGAAGCCGTTGAATTCTCTGATTTAGATCCATCAGTGTAAATTAAATAGTGATTTGGAATTTTTTCAAGAAGCCGAGATAGTTTTTCTTTCTATTCAGAAGGGGTGTTATTATATTTCGGAGCATGTGCGAGATAAAGATTTATATTGGGAGTTCTTAGTGCCCAAGGTGGATTCTGTGGTTCAGGTTTAAGTAACGGAATTGCTTTGATTTTTTTAATCACCATAGAAAGTCTTTCTGCCAAAGGGAGAGTAGAATTGGGTTTTTGTCGAAATATCGCTGAGAATTTTGGTTGAAATATGTATTTATGCGTAGGATGACTAGTTTGCGGAAATAATTTCGAAAAGAAATTTATGGCGAGTTTTTGTCGTCTAAATGATAAAGGTGGTAGGTCGGCTTCTGAACAGATGCTTAAGACGGGACTAGTTTTGAATGCGCCAGTTGGTGCATGCCGGATACCGGCATGGTGAACTGCATCAAGCTTAGCTAGGGTTCGCTTTCGGGCGGATTCATAAATAAATGACCCATAATCCAACTTAGCACAAACCAAGGCCCGATATAATTTTAGCATTGTTAGCCTGTCTGGCCCCCAAGAGGTACCACTAAGAAAACGTAGCGTACTTAATTTCATAGTGGCACATGTCTTCAATGAAGAAAATAGCGATTCCCAATTTAGTTTTCGATCGAACGTAATACCTAAAAATTTATGATCATTTGAATACGGTAGAATTGAATTTCCCAATCGGAATGCAGGGGGAGGATGACCATATCTTTTTCGATTGAAGTAAAGGCACTTGGTTTTTTATAAAGAGATTTGTAGACATATCGATGTGCAGCAGTTTTGGATTCTGTTAATTGCGTCTTGTAATTTATTATGAATGGTATCAATGCTATCAGAACGGCAGAATATGGCTAAGTCATCTGCAAACAATAATGGTTTGACACCTGTGATGGCGGGTAGAGGTTCAGGGTGAGCCTTTCCTAGCCCAACCACCTCACCATAGGCTGGTCAAAATTTAAAGTTAAAGAAAATAATTAAAAATAAATAAACATAAATAAACTTCAAAGTAATGCCGGATGGCTATATTTTGAACCTTGCTATGTACAATTATGATAAAAAAATGAAAACATAAAACAAAATAAAGCTCATGAGCTAATACAAACAAAATTAGGAAAAATAGTAATTAAAAGAAATTTCTATAAACAGCATTATACTAAAATTAACATTAATTAATTAGAGAAGATATCCGTAAATTTGCCTTAATATTTAGATAAAATTGCATGTGCACTAACATTAATATGAATTGTTCATTGGCTGATGAAAATATTTCAATGTCAATATTAAAGTCTTTTACCTTAACAATTTATTAATCAGAGTCCTTCGATATCAATGAGCCACTGTGGCTAATTACACCTCACCCAGACTGGTCCGAGGTCACTATCTGTTCGCTCAATGCGAATAATTATTCACCGTGAGTAATAAAAGTTGTTACCTGCTGACAACTTTGGGAATAAGCAATGCAAAACCTGCTTAGGCTGCTGGACCATAGATGCTTGTCCTCTGGAGAATTAATGTGCCTTGAGGCCTCGATGTTGAAACTGGTTCAAAACAATCTCCTCGGACAACATTCACGGACACTCACAACGCCTGTGTGTAATTTTAATTTAATAATTCTTTTGTTTTTCAATTTAAACATATGATTGAACGAGAGCAGCCGAGGGCTGCCGAAGCGGCCCGAAGTCTTCCGAAGTGACCCGAAGCCTTCGTAGAGCTTCCGAAGCTGACCACACTCGAATTCAATGTCACTTAACTTAGTATGACTAGTTAATACAAATTAAAAACAATTAAAGTTAATTGAGATAAATTAAAAAAAAATAATTTAAAGTGTGTTAGCCACAACAACACCTTTTGGCAAGTTCAGCCCCAGATCATTTATAGCTAATATGAATAGAGTTGGGCTAAGGACACACTCCTGGGGGACACCATTCATCTGTTTATAACACCGAGATAGATCGCAACCGATTCGAACCTTAAAGTGTCGATTTGTAAGAAACTCTTTTATGAACCGGAACAATTTTCCATTTATTCCCACAGATTTTAGTTTTTGGAGGATAACTGCATGATTTATACTGTCAAACGCCTTTCCGGTATCAAAGAATACAGCAACAGCTTGCTGGCCGTTGACAAACGCGTATTGGATTTCAGCCTCCAATGTAACCAAATGGTCTATTGTGGAGCGTCCTTTACGGAAACCCGATTGGAAGGGTTGGAGTAAACCCTTCTGTTCTATTACCCACATCAATCTCTTGTTGGCTATCCTTTCTACGATTTTACAAAGACAGCTCGTTAGAAAAATAGGACGGTAACTATTAGGTAATCGTTTATCTTTTCCACTTTTGAGTATTGGGATTATGAACGAATCTCGCCAAGTATTCGGTAATTTCCCCATAGACCATAAATAATTATAATAGCCAAGGAGCCAGTTTAAAGAGTCACGTGGAAGGTTTTTAATCATCTTATAGTGAATATTATCCGGACCTGGTGAGGACCCTTTTACGGTATTTAAAACATTTTCAAGTTTCCACATCGTGAAAGGAAGATTATAATTAACAGTATTTTCATTGGCATCACGACATTCCCTTTCATCACAATTAGCTTCGAAATTATTTTCACCAGGGTTATAAAGTCTAGAGAAGCATTGTGCAAATTCGTTTGATACTGCTAGTGAATCATCGGTTAGTTGACCATTAAATAGTATGGTGTACCGGGGAAAAGAGGGATTTTTTGTTATTTTGCGAATTGTTATGTTGTTCAATAAATAAAATGTTGTTATTTAATTATTAAACAAAATCTAAGGGTGAGTCTAACTTTTGCCTGGTACTGTACTTCCGGTGGAAATAACCAAGTACCGCGCACGTGTGGGTGAACAGACTTGTTCAAAAAGCTATAATGATTTGCAGATTTCAGTGTATGTAACTTTTTGTCAGCCTTGGAAACGAAATGCTCCCTAATGTTCGTCTTGAAAGCTAATTCTATCTGTAGGTGTAATATTTATGGACTATTAGGAACTCGAGAAGTGTGCCAATTTTGTCTTTGGCAGAAGAGAAGAATATCAAAGGCATTCCGTTGAAAACCGGAACTCGAAATTTTTCACGATCGCAATACTTCCCCTTACTATATATTTCATATATAGGTAAGTGAAAGTAAAAAAGTTAAAATATACGATAGAAATTGCTAAGATAGCTTTAAAAAGAACCAAACACTTTCGATACAACTAAAAGAAAATGCAAACAAATATTGATAAACATCGAGGCGTATCATTTTCAATGTGAGATCAGTAAATAGAATACTAACGTGTTTATTGATATTATTATATCCTGGCTTATTTTTATCTGTTTATACGCAAAGAACATATTACTGTGATACTAATGTATAACAAAAAATTATAGTTTTCCATATAAAAAAGTTGAACAATTTATTTATTAAAAGATTTCTTTTTAAAATAGAGGTTATCATTTTGACTGTGAGCCACTGTATGTATATGCCCGCTATGAGACAGCTAAATTTTCATCGTAATTGGTCAAAAGGAGGGGGCACTTTGTTTTTTTTATTTATTTTGTCTCTTTTCACGTTTTTTATATGATTTTCTCAAAAACGGCTCTAACTATTTTGATGATACTCGTCTGTCTACCTACACACACACACACATACCATTTCGCGGGACTGGGTTATTTGGACTCAGGGGACACCGAAACGTGTATTTCTACTACGTTGAGCTTGACTAGCTCAAAAACTATAAACCGTGCGAACCTGAAATTGGGTATTTGGTGTATGTATATGCCAGCGATGTGACAGCAAAAATTTCAACAAAATTGCTCAAAGGGAGGGGGTACTTTATTTAATAACTTTTAAAGTTTTTTTCGATTTTCTCAAAAACGGCTCAAACGATTTTGATTAAACTGAGTATTTGGTCTATCTATATGCCCGAGATATGGCTGTAAAAATTTCATCGAAATTGATCAACCGGAGGGGGGAATTTACTTTAAATTTTTTTATAATTTTCACGTCTTATTTTTATTTACTCAAAAACGGCATTAAAGATTTTATAAAACTGGGTATTTGATGTATGTATGTGCCCGAGATATGACTGCAAACATTTTTGGGTGTGGCGGGATGGCCGAATGGACAAAGGCGTTAGAAAATACGCGTTGCCCATGGCAACATATGATTTGGAACCTGAAAGTAGCAGGTTTCAAAACCCAGGGGAAATTTAATAATCCTCGGCATCAATCCCTATCAAGCATCAATCATGGCACGGGAGACCCCGTATAGCGTATAAGGCGAGGAAGGGGAGGAACAAAAAAAAAATTAGCTTTACCTATTTTGATTTAACTCCTCATGCTTAAAGAGAATATCAAGTATTCTTTATTATCAAGTAGGCTTTATCATTATTAAAATGTTCTGAGGGGGCTTGAATGGCAAAGGAAATTTTTTGTTTTCCTATAAAGGATTCCATATTATTATATTATATACAATATAATATTATATAATTATAATATTATATGGGTGATTCTAAAATTATGGTGGTATTTGTGTCACAACGTAATATATCGAGAACCGTCTGAAGGATTTTTAAATTTTTTTTTCCTAATTATTACCTCATTGCTTATGAATACAGCTATCTTATTTTCAAGTACCTATATACAGGATAACATTCCATAAAATCAATTACAATGCTCTTTTTGTCTCTCTCTAGCCTGTCACAAAGTGTAGGTCATGTACTTTGAAAAATAATTAAACACTTTTCCATCACAATAATTCTAAAAAATCAGGCACTAATCTTATCAGCATACTTTCAGGATGCAAAATAAAATTGAGCCAGAATTCCAAAGGGTACAGGCTAAGTACCACAACAGTTTTTCCCTTTGTCACACAGTTGTGAGGTCATTCCCTAGCTAGTTTTTCATACACCCACCAATCCCCTCAGAACAGGAAATTTCGAGTTACATACGGGGTACCCTTGTTATAAACCTGGCTATACGTCGATTCATATCATTTTTCCCTAAGTTCCCTCAGTTGCTTTCAGGACGTGGAGGAAGGTGTAAAACTGAAAAATATTTTTAAGGTGAGTCCCTCCCTATACGTTATTAATATGATGATGGTAAACAATATATGTATATTTTTTATCATAGTTTTATAGAGCCTTCGAATCTCTACACAGCCATAACCTCCTTTAAGAAATATTTGTCAGAGTTTTTTCAAAATTAATGATAAATAGCCGATTTGTCCCTCCCTAGCCTGTCTCTCCCTTGCCTAATACTGATTTCGTTTCTAGGTAGGGAGAGACAATCTTGGTCAGGGAGAGACATTTGATGAAATTAGTAACTTGGTTATGTTCATTACTAATCAGTGTTAGTTCAGAAAGTTAGGTTTCGATTAAGTATCAAGGGCGGATCCAGGGGGGGGACATGGGTTATGACCCCTAATATTTTTGTTTTTAATTTTTCTTCTATATTTTTAAGCAAACAATGCAATTAGCTGGTTACTATGGTGACAGGAGTCATGAAAGATATTTTGGTTTTTAATTTTTTTTATATTTTTAAGCAAATAATGCAATTAGCTGGTTAATATGCCGTAAACCTGCATTTGTTTAAAATGCAGTCCTTCTTGCATACATAATCCAAGGTAATAATCTCATTAAAAAACGGTGCTGTCAGACACATGATTATGAGACAGGATGTTACTACCCACCCAAAAAATTTCGTGCTGGATCCGCCCCTGTTACGTATCCATATCATAACTATCCCTCTCCCCCCCCCCCCCCCCCTTAAACTGCCGAATAAATCTGTAAATAACACAGGGGCTCATTTCTGAAAAATGACATCGAAAAAAAAGAATGACTGAAGTAGAAATGAAAGCTAAGGTACTAAAGAATCGCTTCATCTAAAACTAAATGAGTTGTTTTTATGGTTCAAATTTTGGAACATCTTTTTAAGTGTCAAATAGTTAAGTGTTATTTCTTTAACTATTTTGAAGGTATGGATCCTATTCATTTTACCTATATAAGAACGAGACATACTTCAGACTATATAAGACTGTAAAATTTAGAGAATTATTTTTTAAAAGATTTAAATTAATATAATTATGTCATATGTTACATTTTGTGACTCCCAAGAACATTAATTTCTTTGAAAATCATTATCTCTATAACTATGAATATTCGTGTGTGCACACTTAACATCATTACTAAGGAGCATTTGACCAAGCCATCAAGAACCAGAAACATAAGAAAACATGACTTTGAAAATCCTAAAAAAATTAGGAGCCAAATACCACCATAATTTTAGAATCACCCATATATATTATATTATATATATCCATATTATTATGGATAAAAGCAACGTCATAAAATTACTAAAAGAGGACTTATCTTAACAAACACAAAAGCGACACTAGCACTATCCCCGAATACACAAGCGAACAGATAACTGTTTGAGTTTGTGTCTTATATAGATTTCCCGTACAGTGTTCGGGACAGGCTGTTCGTACTTGAGGTTCGCACAGGGTTAATGCACCAAAAAAGCGTGTAAAACATGTGTTAAAAATAATGACAATGAGATACTAGATATTAGTTGGCCAAAATAGAAATAATTATCGTACTTAAAGTGTTTACATCGTTTATTTATTTATATTTGTTTTCAAAATAAAAAAAAACATGAATAAAATACTCAAATTTTAAATATTTTTATATAATTGATATAGTAGATTGACGTCGGTCATGTGGCGCCCCTCGTGATGGGCATGTCAACTATTAGCATTGTTTGTTGGTAGCTAGGTGGTTACGCGAGGCAGGTTATAAATATGGTCTATCCCGTTCGGTATTAATGTAGTTTAGTTTGTAGTGTTGAGTTAGTAGGATAATGCAGTGTTATTACGAAGTTGGCATGTCCCCGGGTCTCGAGAGCGTGGTATCCAAGAAGTCGAGGACCGCATACTCCTACCAGAGCCAGCCGAAGCCTAGTTGGGAGAAGTACCGCCCTACTAAGTAAGTACCTAGTAATAAGTAAGTACTACATTTAGTAAGTATTAAGTAAGTATTACATTTAGTTATACCTAAGCAGTTTACATGCGAGTTATAATGAAGATGCGAATAAACCCCTTTTAACGTTTTTTTGTGATTGACCAAAAAGAAAACCAAGTAATAAATGAATTACATATAATATTACTAGCTAGGGTGCCCGGCTTCGCTCCGGTAATAACAGAAAAACTTTAAAATTAAAGGAAATGTAGAACAAAATTAGCACCTTCTTGAAACTTCGGTTTTAACTTGGTATCAATATTAAGATTCGAGAACTGCAGAGTCCGCCCAAATAAGGAACCCTATATACTTTATAGGGGGTTGAAAATGGAAAATGAACAATTAATTTTAATGAAACTTTGTCGAGTTATGCATCGTGTTTTATGGTTTCTGTAATTCTGAATCGAATAAGCCCATTCCAAGCAGTCAGCAGATAATAACTTATTAGATTATAGTTGAAAAATCTAATACCTCAGTTAAAGATATTATATTTCGAGTATAACTTAAGCGCCGAATACTGTGATGATCCTATTAGATCCAGAAGAATAGAAACTACCGAAGATTCTTAGAAACTTTTTTTTAAGACTTTTCCTCCATTTCAATCTCCCTTAAGATATCCCCCCGTAATTTGACTCTGCAGAACTCGAATCTTATTACTAATACAAAGTGAAAAGCAAAATTGTGCCTTCAATTTTTTCACCATATTTCTTTTTGAATCAAGAGGGATGATAAACTCTTATTGAAAAAATCTGTTGCGATGCGCGCAACACACAACTTTCACTTACCAACTTACTAACATTAGAAATCGACATGTTTTTTTAATTGCCATTTTTATAAATAATATAAAAAAGATGACTTTATTTTGATTAAAAATGATTAATTTAATCAAAATCAATTAAGCCGTTTTTCAGATATTCCAAAAAAATGTAAAAATTGGAAAAAAAAGTTATGAAATAAAGAGCCCCCTGCATTTGACCAATTTTGATGAAATGTTTTCTGTCACATTGTGAGCATATACATACACCAAATATCCAGTCTGATAAAAATCATTACAGCCGCTGTTGAGTAAATAAAAAAAAACACGTGAACAAAAGAAAAAGTTTATTAAATGAAGTACCCCCTCCGTTTCACCAATATTGATGAAAATTCGGCTGTCGCATCGCGGGCATATACATACATCAAATACCAAGTTTCATCAAAGCCGTTTTTGAGAAAAAAAAAACGTAAACATTAGATAAAATTCTTGAAGTAAAGTCCCCCCTCCAGTTGATCAATTTTGATGAAATTTTTACAGTCGTATCTCGGGCATATACATACATCATATACCCAGTTGGATCAAAATCGTTAAAGCCGTTTTTGAGTAAATAAAAAAAACACGTGAAAATGATACAAAATTTATAAAGTAAAGTCCCCCCTCCGGTTGATCAATTTTGATGAAATTTTTACAGTCATATCTCGGGCATATAAAAAGATTAAATACTCAGTTTAATCAAAATCGTTAGAGCCGTTTTTGAGAAAATCGAAAAAACGTAAAAAGTTATTAAATAAAGTACCCCCTCCCTTTGAGAAATTTAAATGAAATTTTTGCTGTCACATCGCGGGCATATACCTACACTAAATACCCAATTTCAGGTTCCCACGGTTTATAGTTTTTGAGCTAGTCTGTTCACACACACTCACAGACACACACACACACACACAGACCATTTCGCGGGATTTGGTTATTTCGACTCAGGGGGTCCCAAAACGTGTATTTCCGTTGAAAACCGGAAGTCGAAATTTTTCACGATCGCAATACTTCCACTTACTATATATTTCATATATAGGTAAGTGAAAGTAAAAATGCTGTATTTGGAGTTAGTCATTTTTCAACCGGAATGCTTATCATACATAGTAATCAAAACAACTTCTTTTTCATAACTACAATAGAACACTTTAAACTTTTTATTTTCGATTTATATTCAGTCAATTTATCTCTTTTTTTTATGTGTCTTTTTATTCGATCACTGTACTATTCAGAAATGTTCACTCATATTGCATTAAATTTAGTTAATTATACATTATAACTGATTAAACGTAATCTGTTGATCAATTAGTCTTCTTATGAGAAAATTAATTTTTTTATGAATCCAGTTGGTTTTCTAATTGATTGCAGAGATGTTGAATCATTATTTTATTTTGAAAGCAAAGGATAAACTAATTATTATCGCTTAATTTTTTAGTAATTTTAAAAGAACAGCTGAAAAAATATATAACCTTTACAACCTCCCTGAATGAATGAACAATAAACATAGAGTGAAACGCACCCTAGCGCTTTCTGGTAGCCTGAAGCTCGAACTAAATCTTTCATTCATAAACTCGTATCTCAATCTAAGAGAGGATAATTAAATGGTGCGAGAGCCTTAAAATTCCAGTCCTTTTCTCTTCAATTTCACACCCTTAAGAGAAAAACGGAAACCTTCTTCTCCGTTAGGGGGCATACAGTTACACGCTGACATAAATCTCTTAATCGTCCGTGGAGTCGTTTCTGAGCCTTATCGGCACGCACATTGTACACTTTGCTTTATAATATATATTGATTATCTAGGTAGAATATTATAGACTAGCTGTAACTAGTGTTATATACCGGTTTCACCCGGAGAATTTCATTTTTTAAATCTATAAAGTAAGACTTTTATCGACTCAAACGGTCGATTTTATAAAAACCGATGTAAAGTTAACCAATTTAAGTTATGCAATTTTAATATCGACAGGTGTTCGCACATGGTATCAAAGAACCACTGAGCAAATTTGGAGAATTTAGGACAAACGGTAGGGATTTATGTAAAGAACAAACAGAATTTCGTCTTTATTTCCCGGTTTCACCTGGGGAATTTCATTATTCTAATGTAAAAAAACCAATGTAAAGCGAGATCATTAAGATTTTTATAACAATAAAGAATATCAGCTGAAGATCGGCTGAGATTATGCAATTTTAATATGGACAGGTGTTCGCACCTGGTATGGATTTCTATAAATAACAAACAGAATTTCATCTTTATTTACATAAATTATACCTGCATATCCTCGTTTCACCCGGGGAATTTCATTTTTAAAATTTTTTTTACTCCAACGGTTGGTTTCGTTTAGAACCATTGTAAAGCGAGATCTTTACGATTTTTATAATCACAAAGAATATCAGCTGAAGTTATGCAATTTTAATATGAACATGTGTTCGCACCTGGTGTCAAAGAACCACTCAGCGAAATTTGGAGAATTAAGGACAAACGGTATGGATTTCTATAAAGAACAAATAAACAAACAAACAAACAGAATTTCATCTTTATTTATACAGATTATAGATAATAATGATAGGTTAAATGATAGTCAGGATTTTCAGTTTACAATGATTCATTGTGGCAAGCCAACGTTTGGATCTTCAGCAGGGCTAAAAAGAAAACTAAGGCTAAAGGTAAAATAGATGGTACTGTATACAAATAGTTATGTCTGGACTCAATAATACCATAAAAATGAGATAATACATAATGTAACAACTCATAAAAAATTGGACATTATACAGAAAGAAGTTATACAATACAAAAAGGATAATAATGGTACAAAAGGTGCAGGGATAATTGCAGATACTTATGAAATCATAACTAGGATTTGAGGATGAGGAAGATGTTAGAATAAGTGGATGAAATTATCTCTTAATCTGTTCTATGATTTACAGTGTTATTTTTTTCCAGATGGATGAAAATGGATCGAAACGTTGGCTTACCACAATAAATCATTGTAAACTGAAAATCCTGACTATCATTTAACCTATCGTAAAGAAGAACAGTTGACTATCTCTCACTTCTTCTATAGATAATAATATTAGAGATAAACAGAATATTATCTAGGTTACTCGACAGACGGTTTAAATTATCAATAACAAACAAACTTACTATTTACAAAGTACTAATACGAAAGTATGGACATACGGGATAGAACTATGGGGTTCTGCAAAACCCTCAAACATCCAAAGAATTCAGTCATTCCAGTCCGAGGTATTGAGGAAAATAGAGCACTATACTATGTGACAAATGACTTACTACACAAGGACCTGAATATCCTAACAGTTATCGATACAGCCACACAATACTACAAAAACTTCCACCAAAGACTAACTTTTAACACGAACCCTTTATTACAGACACTAACATCAAACATAAACCCTTACATTCCACCCCGACGAATTTTGTGGCGGTGGTTGAGAGATATGCTAACTTAGTATAAAGTTAGCAATTCATCCAATAGGATTTCAACGTATTTGCTTATTGCTAATCAGCAGATTGAAAATGACAAAAAAATGACACGTTCTTGGATTTGTACATAATAATTTCTCAAGGGCTTTTTTTGTCGGCACGCCATAACTTCATCAAATTTCACGAATGAGGCATCATTTCAAAGATTTCCTTAAATGATACACCGGCAAAATATAAAATCACTCATTTCGCCTTCGATTGCGAATTATAAGCGCAAAACCGCGTTTTTGCGAGAAAAAAAAAATGGTCGTAGAGGTTTCTAAATTGTCTCAATCTTTTCAGGTTTTCAAGGAGAAAATTTCCGGTTAAACACATTTTTTCGATTAACCCATTCGTAAGCGGAAAACTGCAGTTTTCAGCGAGAATGATCGCAGGGCTTTTTAGAAGGTGTCATTTTTACTTTCACTTACCTATATATGAAATATATAGTAAGTGGAAGTATTGCGATCGTGAAAATTTTCGACTTCCGGTTTTCAACGGAAATACACGTTTTGGGGTCCCCTGAGTCAAAATAACCAAGTCCCACGAAATGGTCTGTGTGTGTGTGTGTGTGAACAGACTAGCTCAAAAACTATAAACCGTGCGAACCTGAAATTCGGTATTTAGAGTATGTATATGCCCGCGATGTGACAGCAAAAATTTCATCAAATTTGCTCAAAGGGAGGGGGTACTTTATTTAATAACGTTTTAAGTTTTTTTCGATTTTCTCAAAAACGGCTCTAACGATTTTGATGAAACTGAGTATATGATCTATTGATATGCCCGAGATATGACTGTATAAATTTCATCAAAATGATCAACCGGAGGGGGGACTTTACTTTATAAATTTTGTATCATTTTCACGTGTTTTTTTTTATTTACTCAATAACGGTTCTAACGATTTTGATCAAACTTGGTATTTGATGTATTTATATGCCCGAGATATGACTGTAAAAATGTCATCAAAATTGATCAACAGGAGGGGGGACTTTACTTAATAAATTTTGTCCAATTTTTACCTTTTTGATCGATTATCTCAAAAACGGCTTTAACGATTTTTATCAAATTCGTTATGTTTAATGAAAATTAGTTGTTATTTAATATCAGGTAAGCTTTATCATTATTAAAATGTTCTGAGGGGGCTTAAATGGGGAAGGGGCTTTTTTTTGTTTTTCTATAAAGTACCTTTGTTTTAGTTTATATTGAGAAATTAACTGTCTCTCATCACGCTTAAAAATAAGAAATGGCTAAATATGATATATGAAGAAAATCAAGTAAACATATACAGGAGAAAAAAAGAAAAATATTCCGTCAACTCATAAAACATCTTGAGCTCACGCATGCGCCGTACGCCTTTAATGACAAACCAACGCGTTATAATTAAACTGTTCTGTTAATTTGAGAAGTGGCAATTAACAAAACGCATTAATTTCTAATCTAAGTAAGTTGGTAAGTGAAAGTTGTGTGTTGCGCGCACGCACCAGATTTTTTTTCAGTTTTTATCACACTTTTCCAATTGTCGCCGTCATTTGCGAGTTACAAGCAAAACGATGCGGTTTCAGTCAATAGAATCAGCGCACAACTAATAAGTGTAATTACATAATTATGTGGCGTTTTCCAGGGTGCGCTCTTTCAATGAAATCAAAGTCAGTGTAAAACAAACCAACAAACAAACAATCACAGCTGACCATATCGTAACTTCAAACATAGTGATCAAAGAGGTTATGTAAACACGTAATTATGTAAATACCTTAAACTTATGTTTTAAAAATAAATAATCTACAATTTAAACACATCTATTCTTTACTTCAACCCTCACCTATGCCCTTGACTCACTAAATACGATTTAACAAATAATTCTTATGTTTAATAATTATTTTTGTAGATTAAGGACAGTATTTGTTAAATGTTATATTATTGCCGATTTCGACGCCCTAACGATCCCTAAGGTCCGGTTCCCACGTATACTTGCATTAAATTAAACCACCGAAGCCTAGCTGGGAAAAGCCCAAGTACCGCCCTACTAAGTAAGTACCATGTACTACATTTAGTTATACCTTAAGCAGTTTACATGCGAGTTATAATAAAGATGCGAATAAACCCCTTTTAAAGTTTTTTTTGAGATTGACCAAAAAGAAAAACAAGTAATAAACGAACTGCACCAGAACAATTTATTTAAATTATTTCTCAAGGGCTTTTTTGTCGGTAACGCCATAACTTCATCAAATTTCGTGAATGAGGCATCATTTTGAAGCTTTCCTTAAACGCTACACCGGAAAAATATCCAAATCACCCATTTCGCCTTTTATTGCGAGTCATAAGCACAAAACCGCAAAGCGCATTTTTTCCGAGAAAAATGGCCGTAGAGGTTTATAAATGGTGTCAATATAAATATATACATTTTTTCGATTAACCCCTTCGTAAGCGAAAAACTGCAATTTTCAGCGAAAATGGTGTCATTTTTTTCAGTTTTTATCACACTTTTCCGATTGCCGGCGTCGCTCGCGAGTTACAAGCAAAAACATGCGATTTCAGTCAATAGAATTAGCGCACTCGCTTTCCGCCAAACCAATATGTGTATTTACATAAGTAGCATTTTCCAGGGTGCGCTCTTTCAATGACATCTAAACAACCAAACGAACCCACCAAATACATATATAAATTAAAGGAAATTTTCTTAAAACTAAATGTAAAATTTTAATTTCAATTTTCTCAAAAAGGGCATTTTTTAAAAAAAATATATTTTGTTTAATAATAGGTAGTATTATATATATTCATACAACAAAGTATCTAAATCTAGCATTTATGATTAAAAATAGCTGCAGATGTTTTCCAAATTGTACTAGGACTATGAGATTGGTGTATTTTAACAGCGCATTCCATGCCGTTTCATATGATATACAACAATGTATAGGTTGGTACTAAAGAAATTTTCTTAAATCCAAGTTTAAAATTTTAATTTCGATTTTTTTAAAAATTTGAAAACTAGTGATAAAATTCAATAAATCTAGCTTTTCATGATTAAAAATATATGTAGATGTTGTCCAAAGGAGATTTGTATCGTTTAACAGCGCATTCCATGCCGTCTCATATGATATAGAAATGTATGGTGATAGGCAGTATGACCTATTTTCTTAAAAAAAAAAAATACATTAAAAAAATGCCCTTTTTGAGAAAACTATAATTTGTTGCTATAGTTTTTTTGAAATTATAATTTTATATTTAGTTTTAAGAAAATTTCTTTTGAACCAACCTATACATTGTTGTATATCACATGAAACGGCATGGAATGCGCTGTTAAACGACAGAAATCTCATAGTCGTAGACAAATTTAGAAAACATCTAAAGCTATTTTTAATTATAAAATGCTAGATGTATGAAATTTTATTACTAGTTTTTAATTTTTTTAGTAATGAAGAAATTTTGATCACACTTCTATATTTTGTTGTATGAATGGATATAATATTGCCTTTTTTTTTTTTTTTTTAAATATAAACATTTTAAAAGATGCCTTTTTGGAGATATTTGAATGGTCCACTCCTTTGGGTTCATCCTTATATCCTTTAGTTTGGAATCTTTTTGGGTCCATTTGACCTGTCATATTTTATGGATTTCAAGTGTTATTGTTTAAACGATGTCATCTAAAGGAATTTTATTTATGGTGGTCACCTCGCTGACTTCTGGAATTTCGCTAGACGTGCCGCTTAATCTGCTAGCTCATTTCCAGTAATTCAGCAGTATTAGGGGGTCCATATGAAAATTATATCCTTTCTGCCTAAATTACCATCAGACGCGATGGAGCGTTAAGTTTGTATTGCCGAATTATCACTAGTAAAAAATTTAACAATAAAAAAAAATTGAGTATACCTACTTTAGAAAGCAAATACAAATAAAAATAAGTAAAAGAATGTGGAAAAATGTGTGATTTTCGGACTGGCGTTTACATATTACATCAAAACACGCCAATTTCTAATCTAAGTAAGTTGGCAAGTAAAAGTTGTGCGTAAGGCGCATCATAAATAAAGTACCCCCTCCCTTTGAGCAAATTTTTGCAGTCACATCGCGGGCATATACATACTACCGACCACTGGTGTATTTCTTCTTGCCACGTGTCCCGCCCATTTTAACCTCATAGCTTTCATAGCGTGCGCTATCGATTGTTGGGATTCCCCTATAATCTCTTCTGCAGTCTTTCTTCTCCGGAGTCCATTTTGTAATTCTATAGCCAGTTTGTCCATGATTTTTTGAAAAGTTTGTGGCCATTTATGCGTGATAGTAGGGTTGAATACTACTGTTTTGTATTGATCTATTTTTTTTTCTTCGTTAGGCTCACAGACCTTGGAGATCTTTAGCCGCCTCAAGTAGCCTTTTCCACCTCTGTCTATCTTGGGCGATGGCTTTCCAGTTCACCACTCGATGTTCGGTGGCTTCCTTCTTGTTTATGTCACCCCATCTCGTTCTGGGTCTCCCTCGCGGTCGGGTACCGACCACTGGTGTATTTCTTCTTGCCACGTGTCCCGCCCATTTTAACCTCATAGCTTTCATAGCGTGCGCTATCGATTGTTGGGATTCCCCTATAATCTCTTCTGCAGTCTTTCTTCTCCGGAGTCCCAACTCATTATCCCACTTCGGGCCTAGAATGTCCTTAGCACCGTTCGAATCTTTCGATTCTTGCTTGTAAGGTGCTTGTAAAACCCTGATTTTCAATGGGCGGCAGATTTTCTTAGCTTCGAAGCCATTTTAATAACATATTCCAATAAACCTTTTTATTTTAAGTAAAAAGGTTTACTGCAATAATTTAGTAATACACGCGATTTAACTTGCTGTAATGTCGTATGTTAGCTGAATAAAAATTGTTTCAACAAATACCTGTACGAGAGTGGTAGGGAATAGAAAAAAATTGTTTGAAACATTAATGTTTTGTTTACAGTAAACAGGAAACCACGTTTAGCCTTTCTTTTAAATCAGATTCGAAGAAATTAACCGTTCTAAGAAATTAAGTCGTCTTTTCTGCTTGCTTTTAGCTTAAGAGGGATATTTTTCGAAACGGAAAGGACTATATCTGTAAATGAGGCGAAGCCGGGGAAATAAAAAACTATCCGTCTGGTATAATTGTCCGTTGAGGAAAGTTCCACTGAATGTAAGACGTATAAGCGGTGTGAAAT
Source organism: Aelia acuminata (assembly GCA_911387785.2). NCBI lineage: Eukaryota > Metazoa > Arthropoda > Insecta > Hemiptera > Pentatomidae > Aelia > Aelia acuminata. The sequence continues at coordinate 223,351,343 of OU426978.1, forward strand.
CGACCGCTCCCGTGCCTCAGTAAATGCGACGCCAGATTGCTATCTCGCTGGAATTACCTAGAGTGCGCTGGGGCGGACCTTGAAAGAGCTCTGCGTTCTCGAACGGTTCGCTCGAAGACGTTTTATATTTGAACGGGGGCACCAAAAGGAGAGGGCTGTTGTGGAAGGTCAGTGGCTCCTCAATGGTGGACATATCGATCCTAGCGGCCATTCGATATCGTCTTGCTGAATCATCGTTCGAGAGCGAGTTCGTAGCACGCACGTGCTTTCTTAGAACAGCTCATTACCCGGATTTATTTCAAGTACCCTCTTATGCCTCATTTTATTACTACTTTGAATGCTCATAGAGTATGAAACTTATTGTAATTTTTTTACGGATAGTATGAAAATTCATGAGGTAAAAATATTATTATTTTTTTTTTTACTTCTTCGTTAATTATGGTTAAAGTAAGATCAATAAGTCCCACATAGTTACTTTAACAAGGCATATATTTCAGCGAGCCATCTTCAGTGCTAAAAAATTGGCAATGATTTGTCACGTTTAAAGTGTTCTTCAACAATATACAGCTATACCTAACCTAAACATCATCAATTTTTTACTTTCACTTACCTATATATGAAATATATAGTAAGTGGAAGTATTGCGATCGTGAAAAATTTCGACTTCCGGTTTTCAACGGAAATACACGTTTTGGGGTCCCCTGAGTCCAAATGACCAAGTCCCGCGAAATGGTCTGTGTGTGTGTGTGTGTGTGTGTGTGTGTGTGTGTGTGTGTGTGTGTGTGTGTGTGTGTGTGTGTGTGTGTGTGTGTGTGTGTGTGTGTGTGTGTGTGTGTGAACAGACTAGCTCAAAAACTATAAACCGTGCGAACCTGAAATTGGGTATTTAGAGTATGTATATGCCCGCGATGTGACTGCAAAAATTTGCTCAAAGGGAGGGGGTACTTTATTTAATAACTTTTTAAGTTTTTTTCGATTTTCTCAAAAACGGCTCTAACGATTTTGATTAAACTGAGTATTTGATCTATTGATATGCCCGTGATATGACTGTAAAAATTTCATCAAAATTATACATTTATTACAAAATTATACATTCATATACAGGAGAAAAAAAGAAAAATATTCCGTCAACTCATAAAACACCTTGAGCTCACGCATGCGCCGTACGCCTTTAATGACAAACCAATGCGTTATAATTAAACTGTTCTGTTCATTTGAGAAGTGGCAATTAACAAAACGCATTAATTTCTAATCTAAGTAAGTTGGTAAGTGAAAGTTGTGTGTTGGGCGCACGCACCAGATTTTTTCATAACGAGCAGTGCCTCGAGGTATCACTGTCTAATTGTTTATTGTTCTTGTTTGTTTAACGTCACTTTATGACACTAAGGCTAATCGGACGTTGCTACAATGGGAGTCCTAAATTTTGTCTATCCAGGTAAGGTAAAGCTAGGTATAATTAAGTTAGGGATCTTTAACTAGTACCTGACATCGTACAGGCTCGGGACCCCATTTTCCTATACGAGGGACGGTTTTATACTCCCTTTAAAAAATCCTAGGGCCACTGCGGAACGCAAACTTGCGACCTTTAGTATTGTAGGTTGCCATGCTAACCACTACACCACAGGTGACCCCCGGCAAGATGTTAATAAAGTCAAATAAAAAGGACCATGGGCTATTAAATTTGGTATGGACCTGCGCTATCAAAATACCAATTCATTATTATTATTGCTATGATTATTATTTTGTTATTTCTGTTCTTATCGTCTTATATTACTTGCTAGCTAGGGTGCCCGGCTTCGCTCCGGTAGTTGTGTGGTAGTTTTAATAACAGAAAAACTTTAAAATTAAAGTAAATATAGAACAAAATTAGCACTTTCTTGAAACTTTTAACATAGTATCAATATTAAGATTCGATATCTGCCGAGTCCGCCCAAATAAGGAACCCTATATACTTTAAAGGGGGTTGAAAATGGTGAATGAACCATTAATTTTGCTGCAACTTTGTCGAGTCATGCATCGTTTTTGATGGTTTCTGTGATTCTGAATTCTATAAGCCCATTCCAAGCAGTCAGCAGATAATAAGTTATTAGATTATGCTTGAAAAATCTATTAGTTAAAAAACTATATTTCGATTACAACTTAATCGCCGACTACTGTGATGGTCCTATTAGATCCAGAAGTTTAGAAACTACCGAAGATTCATAGAAACTTTTTTTTAAAGACCTTTCTTCCAGTTCAATCTTCCCTAAGATATCCCCCCCGTAATTTAGCCGGACACTGCACCTACTATTACAAAGTGAAAACCAAAATATCATGAGGGCACAATTTTTTCATCATATTTCTTTTTATCCCGAACTATGAGGGGTGATAAAATCTTATTGAAAAAATGCTGTAATTGGAGTTAGTCATTTTGTCAACTGGAATGCTCATCATACATAGTAATAAAACCATTTTTCATAATTACGTACAATAAGAACACTTCAAACATTTTATTTTCGATTTATAATCAGTCAATTCAGCTCCCCTTTTTTGTTTTATGTCTGTTTTTATTCGCTCACTGTACTGCTAAAAATGTTCACCCATATTGCATTAAATTTAATTAAGTATATATCATATATTGATTAAATATAATGTGTTAATCAATTAACCTACTTATGAGAAAATTAATTTTGTAAGGTATCCAGTCGGTCTTCTAATTGATATGTAAAATCATTATTTTGTTTTGAAAGAAAAGGTGAAACTAATTATTTTTGCTTGATTTTTTAGTAATTTAAAAAGAACAGCTGAAAAAATATACACCTAACCTTTACAAACCGAACGGAATGAATGAGCAATAAACATTGAGTGAAACACACCCTAGCGCTTCCTGGTAGTCTGGAGCTCGAACTACATTTTTCATTCATAAACTCGTATGTCATTCTCAGGTAGGCTAATTAAATGATGCGAGAGGCTTAAAATTCCAGTCCTTTTCTCTTCAACTTTACACCCTTATGAGAAAAACAGAAACCTTCTTCTCCGTTAGGGGTTATATAGCAACACGCTGAAATGACTTCCTCAATCCAACGTGGAGTCGTTTTTGAGCCTTTTCGGCGCGCACATTGTACACTTTGCTTTATAATATATATTGATTATGTTGTTATTAATGTTAATATTATTATTTTGTTTATACTGTTCGATTTTCGCTTTGCAGATGGGGGGACTCAATGATGTTGTCTCGTGTTCCATTAGAGTCTAAGTGGCTGTGCCATTATTCGTGAAAAATGTCCCAATTGACTCGTAGTATTTTAATATTAAAATAGGATTATCGATTATTACAAAAAAAAAATCTTCCTGTACTCATTTGGGTAGTCGAAATTGTCTTTAGATTCACACATTTCCTCACGCGTTTTACGTTTTAGAAGGCTTGAAGGGATAAAATATTTTAACACTTAACACGTTAGGTGCGGTGGCGTATTTTAGGGGTATCCTGAATAGAACGGTATCGGTCCCCGGAGTCCGACTGCTGGGATGAGCCACAGACAGTATCGGGCGTCGTGGTCCGATGGGAATGCTTTGAAGAAAGCGTTATCTTTTGATTAAAAGGGAATTAAATGAGCATCTCAAGGGCATTATCTCTTGGGAGGATTTGGAACTAGACATAATAGGCGCAGGACAGGCCGATACAGGATTTACGCCATTCTTTATCGAAAATCGGACCTCTGAGTCCGATTCTAAAAAACAACAGAATTTCAGCTCTTAGCCACATTTTCCGAACTAAAATGCTATAATTTAATTAAAAATTGACTAAATTGACTGAAGTGTTCGGACTTTCGGACATTTTCATGTGAAAATCGGCTGTTCAGAGGGGAATGTAAGACATCGGACAATGCTACAAAAACAATATAAACTTGAATAATCAACAAGGTTAAAAAAAGTATCAACTTGTAACGATACATTAAAACAAAAATAACTATATGATTCGATCTTCAGAAATAACAAGGCTAACTCTCCAGTCCATCGCTCCTTGTATTTAGTCTGAATCAGAACAGTCCAGAAGGTTCTCGACAAGCGTAAAACGTTCTCGAACAGTCACCAATATGCTCTAGTACAGTAACAAAAATGTACCAGAACATATGTCCTCTGTATTGCGTTTAAAAGTTCTTGAAACGGAGTTTGGAGCCAAACTTTAAATTTCAGTTTAACCGTCGGGGGTGAATACGATGGACCAAAGAGAATTGTTTACACGGTTAAGTTTTTTGATCAATGTTAGGATGAAAATATTCTGTATTATATGTATCAAATTAAATGTTATCACTCAATGTTCTTATTATGTCTATGTTTTAAAAATCAATATTTAGTATAAGAATTTGATCGATCCTGTACAAACTCCGTAAATTCCTACCTCCCGGTTACTTCCTTATTATCCGTTCCTAATTAGCTGACAGATTATTCAAAATAAATCACAATAATGCAGTCAGCTGTGGTTCCTCAAGGTACTATTCTCGGTCCCATCCTCTACACACTTTATACAGCTAATATCCCGACCTGCTCATATGAGTTAATGTTTGGCAGAAATATTCGTACTAAAATTGACCTGATGAATGAAGGGTCACAGGAGAAAGTATAGAAGATAGGAATAGAAGGTGTTCACTCGCTGAAGATAGGAGACAGAGTTGAGGCGCGGTCATACTCGATGAAGAAGAGGAAGTGGGCAATTCGGCAATATCATTCAGCGAGAAGGTGTTCTACACTACTCGGTTAAAATGGACAACGGACAGATATGGAGAAGACTTCTAGATCAGCTCCTACCATCAAAATGTAGTGGGGAGGACTGATATATCTGTTAAAGAATTAAGTTCTTATTAATAGTTCTGACTACTAGTTTATTTATTTATTAACCATATGTTTTTATAAAAACAGTTGTTATAATGGAGGTTACCTTTGCTATGTAATGTGGATGCTGCCGTGATAGGAAATGGAAATCGAATTAATAATTTAATATCAAAATATGTAAAGTACTGTATATGGTCAACCCGATGGTCAGTTTTGCCTGAAAGCGGCTAGGTCTTGGAAATACCGCCTTGTAAGTTATTGGGGCCATAAACCTTCGGTTAGAAATTCAAAATAAGCAAAGCTTAGGACCGACAATGCTGCCGACAAACACCCAGGGAAATACCTAAGAAGATTGTTAGAGAAATTTATGGCCATAAACCCTGGTTTCGCCCCGGCAAAACCAGGCGGTGGGGAGTTGGTAGAGAGTCGAGAGGAGAGGAGGAGGGAGTGGCGGAGAGAGGGAGTTCGGAGGTGGACAGAGTTCGGGGAGTGTGCCAAGAGGGGTAGAGTGGAGAGTACAAGGAGTGCAGAGGTCCAGGGAGAGAGCGAGTCCAGATAGCCAGACAGACTGAGATAGGATGCTGTGCTGAGCCTGAGAGAGCGTCAGAGATGGCAGATAGGCCAGAGACAACACCAGAGAGTGCCCACTAGATAAGGTTTATACATGTACAGTACTAGTTGTAATATTGTGTGGTCAGTATTTATTAAATAATGTTAAATTGGCAGTCAGCATCCATTAACTTATTTGTGTCAATAAAATATTATATGATATAATAAAGGGGATATAAATGATTTACATTATTGGTCAATAAAATTTAAAGATATAGTTCAATTTAGATTTGTTTATTTATTATCATTTACCCTACGCCACAGGTTTATTAAAATAAAATAGAATTGGTAAACACGTCTTCTCTGGAAAAGTATCCAATATACAATTGATACATAATCATTATATTAATTATATTAATTTCATATATTAACTTGATATAAGCCGTTTCTGGTAACCCCCACCCGCCTTAGAAAAGCGGGAGACCAGGAACGTAGCACCTTTTTGCATGAATAAAATGGTTTATTTCAAATAATGTTAGATTATTAATTAGTATAAGAATACTTCACGACCCATCCTAAGAACAAAAAAAAATTCTCTTTGGCCGGAGACACTGGTGTGCTAACAGTCAATCATGACCCATTCATTGCATCCCAGATTCAATCCCACCTCCAACCTTCAAGCTCATATCACAAAACTTGAAAAATGATGTCAAAAACGCATAATCTAAATCGACACCAACAAATAACATCAAATTACCTTTACTCTCCGTCGTGAGCTTACGTCCTCCTGTTCTACTGTGTCGTTCAATAATTCTCTACTTGTCCCTGTCAAACAGATCCGCTACTTACTTACTTGAAATCCTCATACCAGATTGAAATGGGAATAAACCTCGGCCAAACTTTATTATTCCTCTCCCATCCAATCCTTAAAATCCAAAATTCTCGCAAAATCTTTAATGCTCTTTATTTTGTTACAAATAAAATGATCCATAACGACCTTACTGCTCCACATGTCGCCTATTTAGCCCGATCCAGATACCAGTCTTAACTTAGTAAACTCCAGAACCATCAGAACCCACTCGTATCCATCCTCGCTTCCTTCTCGATTCCAGACAATCCTCCAAGGCGACTTAAAAGAAGATGGCGTCGAGATCTTTTAAGTTAGATAATATTGGCTGAGTGCCCTCAGTGGATAGTTTCTCTTCATGCCTAATCAAGATATTATTTTTCTTTTATCACATTTACTTAATGTGTTATTTGTAAATGAAGCTGTAAATTTCAATAATAATAAATGAGTTTGAGATACATGTTAATATGAACTTTTTTGTTTATTTTGTGTTAGAGAACACGTACCTAAAATAGTGCCGTGCAATTCCGAAACACCCTGTATAATATCAGTGGAATATCGCTGTCGTTTTCTGAAAAATGAAACACTTCTTTATGGTTCCGGCAAAGTTATTGTTGTTTTCCACTCTGTTCCTGGAAAATTTTGCCAAGAAATAAAACTCAAGAACATTTGTATGGGTTGCTTAAAAGATTTTGTTTATTGATTTAAGAAGATAAAAGAACATTATACACCGATAACAGTAAAAAATCCTAAATGAATGTCTAAACGACGGATGGACAGCATAATCATAAAACCACAAAATTCATAGAATTTAAAGAAAGGCCGAGCATTAATAGCCCTTTTTAAAAGAGATTCGTAAAATCGTAGCCATTATTGTTTTACATTAGATTTTGATTTCCGACTTCCACTCGCTATGCACATAAAAAAGGAATTCAATACTGGTCGAAAAATGGCCTAAATCCCAACTGTTCAATGGCATACCTACGACATCTTGAAGTTGCCGGATTCATATTACAGCCGAGCAAAACTGAACACCTCCTCTCGGAACACAGATGTATGTATGTAATAAACAAGTACCGAAGTACCGATAATATTCCGCAAAGGAACAAGATTGTCATTGTGGAAACAAAGTTTTATGTGTCTTCCCGATGGAACATTGGTCTTTATACCTACCGCAAACGATTTTCAATTTTCTGTCCATATTCATAAAATTGATAATGTGACTATTATAATACAAAGTTGATTAAAATTGATATAATTATAATATGAAGACCCGGGATAGACAAACGTGGTATAGCGCTACTTGGGTGGGCTGACTTTTTTTTAGCGAGGGACCCACGGAATAGATCTCGTCCTTCCCACCATGGATAGAACAACGAACTAATGAACCAAACTCACTTGTACTATCTAAAGAGGGGTACCGAATAAACAAATAAAAAAAAAAAAAAAAAAAAAAAAAAGACTTCGAAAACCCGAAATCAGTTCAAAATGCACTTAAAATCTGTATAAAACAAAAGCATACATATATAACACAGAATTTGTTTTAGAAGTCAAGGCATTGCTTTCTTCCGCCTTATATTAGAAATTATCTTTAATACCGCCACTAAAAAGTATGAAATAAAAAACATTTTATAAAAAAAATTAAACCGACTTCGAAAACTAGGAACCAGTAAAAATAAATGCACTGAAAAGTATGAAATAATTACCTTCTGATTTTTATGAATACGCAGCAAAATCGAAAATCGTATGAAAAGCGGAAAAATGCATTAAAATAGATAAATTTATTTTGATTAGTACGAATACATACTAATTGTTAATAAAAAATATTAAATTAAAATATTAAATACCATGTTCAATACTTAACAATCTTTTCGGAGGCGGCGCAAAATAGAAAATCTATAGAAAATTTTAAGATTTTCCTAATTCTTAGTGTTAACAATTTTAAATTTTGCATCGCCTCCGCAAAGATTGTTAAGTATTGAACATGGTATTTAATATTTTAATTTAATATTTTTTATTAACAATTTGTATGTATTCGTACTAATCAAAATAAATTTATCCATTTTAATGCATTTTTCCGCTTTTCATACGATTTTCGATTTTGCTGCGTATTCATAAAAATCAGAAGGTAATTATTTCATACTTTTCAGTGCATTTATTTTTACTGGTTCCTAGTTTTCGAAGTCGGTTTAATTTTTTTTATAAAATGTTTTTTTCAACTACAGTAAAAGTAGTTAGAATTTTTAACTACCGACTACTAGTTAGAAAAAGTAGTTAAAATGTTTAATTACCAACTACCAGTTGGTAGTTAAAAAGTTATTAACTACAATGGTAGACAACTACTTTTGGAAGGTTTGTTCTAAAAGCCAGTCCTGAACTAATTTTCATGCTCTCCTTTCTTTTTATTTACAATTTAATTGTTTGGTTTTCTCCTTCGATGGGCTCTTGTTCCGTAACCAACCAAATAAACATAGAATCGAAGGAGTGAGGGGGGGGGGGCATGACAGCCAGTCCAGGACTGCTTGTTGGAACAAGCGCACTAGAAAATAGTTTGAATTTCGATTTCGTTCACATGGGGGTCCAATATTATGTTATCGGGGACGGTGTTTTTGATAAAAATATTCATTTTGTATTTTAGTGGCGAGGGGGGGGGGTCTCTAGAAAATAGTTTGAATTTCGTTTTTCTTTTACATGGGGGTCCAATTTTATGCTATCGGGGACGGCGTTTATTAAAAAAAATATTCATTTTGAATTTTAGTGGCGAGGGGGGGGGGGGCACATAAAAAAGTAAAAAAAGTTCGGAGTTTTTTCACACAGGTGTCCAATATTATCGAGGACTGTCTTCTTTAAAACAAATTTTCATATCGTATTTTAGTGGGGGGGGCGCACTAATATTGATAATGATATGACGTGAAAAAAATCGGAGAAGGTATTACTTATCGATATTAGGCTCCCTCCTCCCACCCCCCCCCCCGACCCCCCGCCACTAAAATACAATATGAAAATTTGTTTTGAAGAACACCGTCCTCCATAACATAATATTGGACCCTTGTGTGAAAAAACACAGAAAATCTAACTTTTTTAAGTGCGCTCCCCCCTCTCCCCGCTATTGAAATACAAATAGAATAATATTTTCAAAAGCAACGTCCCCGATAATATAATATTGGACCCCAGTGTGAAAGAAATCGGAAAATCTAACTATTTCCCAATGCGCCCCCCAACCACCACTAAAATACTATAAATGAATTTTCTTTTCAAAAACCCAGTCCTTGATAACATAATATTGGATCCCCGAGTGAAAGAAAATCGAAATTCAAACTATTTTTTAGTGCGCCTCCCCCCTCACCACTAAAATACAAAATGAATATTTTTTAAAAAACACCGTCCCCGATAACATAAAATTGAACCCCATGTGAAAGAAAAACGAAATTCAAACTATTTTCTAGTGCCCCCCCCCCTCGCCACTAAAATACAAAAAGAATATTTTGATCATAAAGAGAGTCCCCGATAGCATAAAATTTGAGCCCCGTGTGAAAGAAAAACAAAATACAAATATTTTCTAGAGCGCCCCCCCCCCTTCACTAAAACTTTAAAATAAATATTAATGCTAATGGATACCTGGTCATGATATAATATGCTTAGGTAATGGGGTAGACCGGGCAAACATGAAGGAGTGGTTGAATTTGACTTGGACAAGGTTGTATTTGAAATAGAAAAGGTTGCATTCGACTTGGAAATGCTATGTATTCATTTTTTTATGAAGTTCTCTCGTCGCTCTCCCTTTTCCAAATAGATTGCAGTACTTCAACAAAGCAGGCTCACTAATATTCCGAAGTTAATAATATTTGGATAGTAATCACATTTGGATAGTAGTTAGTAGTTAAATAATTGTAATTACCAACTACAGTTTGTAGTTAGTAGTTAACATATTCTAACAACCTTTTCTAACTTGTAGTTGGTAGTTGGAAAAATTTAACTACTAACTACTAGTTAAAAATGTAGTTGCCAGCTGTTAACTACTAACTACAAACTGTTAGTAGTTGTAACTACATTTTGCCCAACTCTAGCTATTACAAAGGGAATACGCAAAACTTTTAAAAATAACACGAAATCTGGAGAACATACAAACACATCACTTCCTGTATTTGTATCTCTTGGCTACTTCACTGCCCAACCGAGGGGGGTTTTGAGGTTAAGGCCCCCCCCCCCATACGTCAGAAAGAAACTTTTTTCTCACTAAAATCACATACTGAATTAAATTTAAATTTTAAGCAGCACTTTTCCATCCACGTCATTGTCCAATTTACCAACAGTACGCTATGTACGTGACAGATATAGTAGAGTATTTTTTTTCTAAAATTCAATAAAATGATTTTGCCCCCCCCCCCCCCTGCTGATAGTAATTTTGCTTGGGCTATTGGGCTACTGAACCGCTTTTTCGGCAAAAATGATTGAAGTCTCTTTGAATGTTTACGCTAATTTCAAAAATACGCCTTTTTCCATTATCAAAATAAAAATCTAAAAAGATGAACGTTGTGTAATGAAGGTCTGATTACCGATCTTTCAGTATCAGGCTAAGACATCGGTTGTACTAGTTTGGTACTGTAGTATTGGCTGACCCACTGAGCCCATTCCTACATCGCAAACCACCGGCCAATTATTAAGAATTAGCATGATATGAATAAATGTAAGTAGGGCTTTATCTTCTACCTTCTATCTTCAGGGCGGGTGTAAAATACTACCAGCGGCAACTGTCCCTGAGTGGTTGGCCTAGATATAAATCCAGTACAAGTGTCGGTATTATATAATGGACATTGAATGATGTATATCATACAATTACATTACATAATCGACGAAAAAATCGATAATGTTTGAGCTATGCGCAATTAAAGTATTCTTTTATTAATAGGTTTTTTCCTGGCGTTTTTTTGGGGGGATTCCAACTGTTTTTCCCAGATGGAAGGGAAAGAAATCTTGTAATTGATACCTCAATAATAGAATATGTCCAAGTATAGAAATAAATTATGAAAAAATACTGAAGTTTTACAATCCCTGTATTAAATTATAAAGAAGAAAAAAAATAATAAAGCGTTTTGATAAAGAATAGTAACCAAAAAAAAAAGTTATAAAATATTAATAAAGAAAATAACCGTGTTTATTTTATTTAATAACAATAATAATAATTCCATTATTTGTTTTTCGGGTATCCACGTACGAATCGAGTTAGTCATACAGCACATACATAACAAAATAATACTTAAATTCTAATCTTATAACAAATTGAAGTTTACTTATTTATTCAAAATAATTAAAGTTTCCTTGTTTATATCAACAATGTAAATTATATACGTCACCTTAAGCTAAATAATAATAAAAAAAATAATAATAATAGTAATATAAAAAATCTGGTGCGTGCGCGCAACACACAACTTTCACTTACCAACTTATTTAGCTTAGAAATTGACGTGTTTTGTTAATTGCCACTTCACAAAGTCACAAATTTTTCCACATTCATTTCTTCTTTTTGCCGTTTATGAGTAAATGAAAAACACACGTGAAAATGATACAAAATTTATTAAGTAAGTAAAGTACCCCTCTATTTGATCAATGTAGATGAAATTTTTACTGTCACATTGCGGGCACATACATACACCAAATACCATGTTTGATCAAAATCGTTAAACCCGTTTTCGAGTAAATAAAAAAAACACGTGAATATGAGACAACATTTATTCAGTTAAGTGCCCACTCCAATTGATCAATTTTGTTGAAATTTTTACGGTCACATCTCGGGCATATTAATGCATCAAATACTCAGTTTAATCAAAATCGTTAGAGCCGTTTTCGAGAAAATCGATAAAAACATAAACAGTTATTAAATAAACTACCCCCTCCGTTTGACCAATTTCGATGAAATTTTCGCTGTCACATCGCGGCCATATACATACACTAAATACCAAATTTCAGGATCGCACGGTTTATAGTTTTTGAGCTAGTCTGTTCTCTCACACGCACACACACTTCGGTCATTTCGACTCAGGGGACCCCAAAACGCGTATTTCCGATGAAAACCGGGGGGAAGTCGAGTTTTTTCACGATCGCAATACTTCCACTTACTATATATTTCATATATAGGTAAGTGAAAGTAAAAAATTAAACAATAGTCTGAAATAATAAATGATCTAATTTTAAAAGCTGCCTGCATATAATAGTAGCAAAACTATTATTAAGTCGGAGAACTTACTCTCATTGTTATTGTTATTTTCTTTATCTACTTTTCTTTGTTTTTTGGTTTAACGCCACTTTATGCCACTAAGGCTAATCGGACGATGCTTCAGTGGGAGTCCTAAATTTTGCCTGTCCAGGTATAATTAGGATAGTGGTTTTTAACGAGTATCTGACATCGTACAGGCTCGGGACCTCCATTTTACATCCTATCTGAGGGACGGCAGAGCTAAGGATTTATTATTCCATTTATAAAATCCTAGTGCCACCGCGGGACGCAAACCTGCGACCTTTAGTATTGTAGGTGTGTTGCCTTTATTTAAGTGGCTAATTCTCATTGAATATGACTTCAAATGGACGTCTATTAAAACTTTACTTTTTTTATTTCGAATTGCGAAAAATACCGCCGGACATTTTGTCATATTTCCCAAATGCCGGTTTGACAGGAGGACAAAGCTTAATAAGGGGCACAGGTCATCCAAAAGCCGGACGTATGGTCACTCTGGTTACAAGTAGGTATAACATAAATAGTAATATAGAATGTAATTTGTTGCATGTAATGCCGGTGACACTGCAGGGTAAAATCGAAGACTTAATTAAAGTTCACACCGTATATTTAATCGCATGTTACACTCAAACGACGGTGACAATCGGAAAAGTGTATATAACCAAAATTTTTTTCGACAAACTGATAAATAATGGCACCTTGGACAAAGCCCTGCGACCATTTTGAAATTTTCGCTGAGAATTCCAGTTTTTCGCTTACAACTCGCAAACGAAGGGGTTATTCGAAAAAAATGTATATGGCTGAAAAGGTTCTCCTTGAAAACCTGTAAAGATTGAAGTCGTTTAAAAATCTCGACGACCATTTTTCTCGCATATCCGCGAAATGAATGTACATTTTACCGGTGTGTCGCGGTCAAATGATGCCTCATTCATGAAATTTGATGAAGTATTAAGGGAGTTATGGCGTACCGACAAAAAAAAAAGGCCTTGAGAAATAATATATATGATTAATGTAGCTGAATCGAATGAGAACACTAATTAAATTTTCACATGCTAATAGCTTTACTCATTTTTACTTGAGAAGTTTTACTTAAGAAGTTATGTTTGCACGCTTGTTATACGTGTTATAAGTTCCTGACACAGGAGTGCTTCGGACCTCCGCTCATATGCTTAATATTTTGTGAAATAAATTTTAAATATCTATCATATCAGAATATGGATTCGTCTAGACCGTTCATTGCAACTTGATGAATTCTTAATGCGAGCAGACCTTGGGGCATCGATTGCCTTCGACTTCCTCGTGCTCTCCCTGAGGTCGTTGGACGTCTAAAAGATTAAAAGTTTAGATTAGAGAAAATAGAAATAGCTAGATATATATATTATTTAGCCATTCTATGCCTTTCGGCAAGGCAGTAGTTCGTTGCGATCAATGTTTGCAAGGATTAGAGTGATAACAAATGATAGGCATTGAGAACCGTAAAACGGTTTCAAAATTTGCCAGATACCTCAATATGTTGTGCCACCTTTGTATTTTATTCGTCGACGCTCGTTAACTGCTACAGCTAAAATGAAGTTTGGCGTTTCTAAAAAAAAAAAAATCAAATTAATTTTGTTTGTTTGTTTAATGTCCCTTTTTGCTACTGCGGCTAAACGGACAGTACAATCGTAGGAGTCCTAAATTTTGCCTATCCAGGATAATTATGATAGGAATCTTTGGCGAGTACCTGACATCGCTCGGTACTTCCATTTTACGTCCTATCCGAGGGACGGCATAGCCAAGGATTGTATACTCATACTCCCATTAAAATTCCTAGGACTACCGCGAGACGGGAACCCGCGACATTGAGTATTTAGGTTGCTATGCTAACCACTACACCACAGGTGATCCCATCATAGATGTTAGATATACTTGAGAGTATACTCTATTAATAGAGAAGGTTAAAGTTGGCATCAGTCATTATTTATAAAATTTATTGTGAGGGAACAATTATCGTTATTTTCCAAAAGGAAAAAAATATGTCTCACCGGTTTTCATTCTTTTACGACGTTACGAACCACTGATTTTTATAGGAACGGTTTTATATACTGTAGCCTATAAAAAATCGCCTCATTAAATAATATGATCCATAATTAAAATCTATAGGGGCTGGGATGGCCGAGTGGACAAAGGCGCTTAATATAGGTAAAGTTAAGCAACTTCGAGCGTGTTTAGTACATGGATGGGTGACCACTCCATTCTGGTGACCACACGCCAATGAACGCCACCCCTGAGTATGTGAGACCCGCCAGCCTACTGGAGGCGACTCACACCGACCGGGAGTAGGAGTGATGTGCCTTCCCCGTGTATCTCTTCGAGAATCGTGGTGTGGTTTTTCCAGGGTATCAGTAACCGCCCGGAGGTTTGGTACAAGGCCGGTATGCTTCAGGGAAAGAAGTATAGGTCCTCTGGGCCTGCTGATTCTGGGCTACCATAATCTTGGACCTAGACCTGTTTGTACTTGAATCCGAGAGAGCTGACGCCATCGATGGGCAGGACACTGGCCCTAATGTGATTATGGAGTTGTGGGCAGTCTGCCGCTGCACCATGGTGACCATGGCTTGCAGCAGCGTGAGGTTTGGCTAAGGTTAGTCTGTAAGAAGACCACACTGCGCGGCCAAAGGTCTCATTAGGCGCATGAGACGACCGAAAAAAAAAATTAAAATTAAAATCTATAATGAGAATTATATTATTTGTTTTAGTCTTAAATCTGATTCTCTATGGCGCTGAATTTTCCTATTTTAATGAGGGAATTCAATAGTGAAGTCCGTTTCTTTAATGAATTTCGTTGGAATGGACATCAAATGCGTTTTTATTCAAGCCCTGTATGGAGCTGTTTCTAAGGCTGGCTGTAGGAGAAACGTTGGTAAAATCTAAGGATAGTGATTTGAGTTCTATGTTATAGTTTGACAATTTAAGAAAGTTACCTAGGAATTGCATGCGCGGACAGTAACGTCAATTTGGTAGCCAATAAAAAGGCTCTTTAACAGTTAGCGTACCTTAATTTGTTATTAGTTTATGCTTCGTTTTTATTTCAAAGTGTTCGTTCTCAACGAAGTCAAAGTGTTTTTTCGTTTTATGTCGACAAAAACGTTTATGAGACCTAAACAGCAGACATCGACAACACCTTCGTGCAGTTGCGAGCTACCACGAAATAAGTGGCAGAAAAAACAACTTAATTGGTCATAAGTTAAGCTTTAGAAATTGTTTTCATTATTTATGATTATCTTAACATAATACATATATTTTTTGGGCAATAAATTTCCTGCGAAAAAGCAATGATGGAAACCATGGTAGATGTGAATGTTTGTAGTACTTTGTTTAAAAAAAAAATTTAAAACTAAAATCTCTTTAAATCTTTAAAAAACATTTTATATGTTTAGAAATTTGTTCTTCAAATGTTGCTGATTGGTTACTAATTAAATTATTAATCTATTAATGATAACTTATGTTAACGTTTTTATTGCTTTGAATGAATTAATAAGCCTAGGCTACGCCGCACAGTGGGGCAAACTAGGAAAAAAAAAACCAAAATCCAATGTTCATATCTGGAGTTAATTTTTATTGTATTTCATTCTTGAATAGTAAACACATAAAAAACGATTAGTTCCTGTCTTATCAAAAATTTCTTTTAAGCAGAAATTTAAGGTTTAAGGTAAAAATGTCATTTTTTTTTTAATAAAAATATTTTGAGCTAGTTACAGTACATTTGAGTGACAGTTGTTTTACAGCCTTTATGTGCATATACAGACGTACCACTTTATAACAGTAATCATCCTATATAAACAGTTAAATAAGCGAAAATCATTCACAGAAATTAATCAATTTGTAGCTTAATTATAGTTTCGGGCTTATCCTGGCTTAAGATAGCAACGATTGATCTATGACCGGGATATATCAGAGATATATTCCTCTGATATCTTTTGCCTTTTTTTGCCTGTTCGGTTATTATTGCCATTACATAATTTATTCAAAAAGCAGTAAATCACATCCCCACATACCTACATAAACATGTTTTAAATTTAAAATATAATATGATTAGTGTAATACTCAATGATATCGAGTATTACAACTATAAGTAATCAGGCTGCTTCAGACTCCTCCCAGAGAAAAATAATTAACGTTCAATTTTCGGCAATGATTCTGCTCTAGCTTTTTTTATCTAATCAAAACTGTCTAAATATCAGTATGAGGTGATGAGAAAGGTAATTAAAGACAGGGTTCTCAATATTTTTCCACAAAAAGTTGAAAGACAGTAGCTTAATTAAAAAAAGAAAAAAAATGCTACCTCAAAAGAAATTGAAATTAATATTGAGTTAAATCAAACGAAAATAAGCTAAATTAAATTAAAATTAACTTAAACTAAAATTAAAAAAAAACATTTTATAAAAAAATATAAAACCGACTTCGAAACCTAGGAACCAGTAAAAATAAATTCACTGAAAAGTACGAAATAATTACCTTCTGATTTTTATGAATACACAGGAAAATTGAAAATGGTATAAAAAGTGGAAAAGTGCAATAAGACGAATAATTTTATTTTGATTTGTACAAATACACACTAGTTGTTAATAAAAATGATTAAATTTAAATATTAAATACTATGTTCAATACAACACAATCTTTTCGGAAGCGGCGCAAAATAGAAATAACATGTTACTGATGCAATTCCATTAGTAGGCATTGAAATCAATAGCTGGGAAGAGAAGATCCATTTTGAAGATTTTCATAATGTCCAGTGTAATGTGTAGTGTGTTATAAAATGTTAATTATTTATACGTTAATCAATTGTATACGTTAACGTTTAAAGCTGTTTATATTTAATACTAAGGACAAGCCCGTCTTCATACGAAGGGCCTCCTATTGTAAACAATTCTATTTGTATTAGTATTAGTCTGACGGGAGCCCTGTACGGACGCTCAGCTCTATTACTGCACGTATACATCGCCTTGGTCAAGACCAAACGGCAACGCACATACACGCACACTAGTACGTACTAGCAGTAATTAATTACTAGTGTTTTGTTTTAATTATCATTTTAGAGGGACATTAAGTTAATTTTAGTTCATCTTTTGTTAATATACTTGTCTTACTGTTTTCATTTTATTTACTTTACTACTTTTCTTTTGTTCAAATTCAATGTTAAATTTAATGTTATTTTTTTTTTTTGTTTTGTTGTAATTAATTCACTATTCAAGGTTTATTTTCATTTTTTTCATAACAGAGTGGTCATTTTAATTTTATTTATTAAATATAATATTTTGTTCATTGGTATTAATTTATTTATTTTTATTTTTAAATACAGTCCACTAAGTTTGAGTACCAAACATAATATAATTTTTAAATTTAGTTGAAATCCTGGTTTAATTTTCGATCTTTAATCAATTTCCTTCATTTCCTTTAATCAATTTAATTCAAATTCAATAAAACAATTTCCATCTCGATAGGACAAACCACTTTTTTGCCGTTTTGCTCCACTGTGCGCCGCACAGTAGGGACGGACAGTACAGACCGTAGGATAGCGGTTTGTCCTATCGAGTTGTTTTATTCGATTAAGGATGGAATATTACAATAACATTGCAACTAAATTTAATAATTATATTATTTATGTATATATACAGGGTGTTTCGGAATTGCACGGCACTATTTTAGGTACGAGTTCTCTAACACAAAATAAACAAAAAAGTTCATATTAACATGTATCTCAAACTCATTTATTAAACAGATATCAAAGGTTAAAGATTTATTATTACTATTTATTTATTATTATTACAACATTTAGAGTAAATGTTCAAAGGTGCCTCCGTTTTGTTGAATGCAACATTCAGCAGGACGAATCCATGCTTCTCTGGCTCTTCGTATAGCATCAGGATGGTGGTTGATAGTTACTGCGGCTTCCACGATCCGATTTCTTAGCTCTTCTTGCGTGTCAACTGCCGCAGAATAAACCATAGACTTCATCCAGCCCCACACAAAATAATCTAATGGCGTTAAATCCGGAGATCGTGGTGGCCATTTAACAGGTCCGTTTCGACCAACCCATCGGTCTCCATAAGTTGCATTTAAATAATCAGTGACACTATGAGAAAAGTGAGCTGGAGCACCGTCATGCATAAACCACAGCCTTTGCCTAATGCCTAGCGGAATATCTTCTAGAATATCATGCAGATTATTTTGCAAAAAATGCAAGTAAGATATACCTGACAGCCTAGGTGGCAAAAAGAAGGGGCCGATGATTTTGTCGCTTAGAAGACCACACCAGACATTTAAAGAGAATGTATGTTGGTAATGTCCAACAGCAGTCGTATGAGGGTTTTCTTCGGCCCAAGTATGGGTATTTCGAAAATTAAGAATCCCGTTTCTTGTAAAGCAAGATTCATCAGTAACCAAAATGCAGTTCAGGAAGTTAGGATCTCGTGTGCATTGTCGAATTAACCACTGGGAGAAATTTCTGCGCTTGTTATAATCTTGTGGTAACAAATCTTGCCTACTTGATACGTGAAATGGATATAATTGTTGTTCGCATAAAGTTCGCCATACGCTGGTAGAGGAAACATCGAAACGACGTGACAATCTTCTGGTACTAGTAGTAGGAGATAACTGAACAGCATCGAGTATTTCTTCTTCTACGTTTGCAGTTCGTCGAAATCGTTGTCGACCGGCGTTCACTCGTATAGGTTTTAGCGTACCATTATCCCTAAGACGTCTTTCAATGGCCTCAAACGTTTTACGATTTGGTATTCTTCGGTTAGGAAATTTTTCACGATATCTTCGAACAGCAGCAGCACCGTTTGTATGTACCTCGCCATAAGTTAAAAGCATGTCTGTTTGTTCATCAAAAGTGAATAAATTTGTGGTATCTCCCATGATAATCATAAATTGAACTGTGTCACAAGATTCACTCACACTAAAACAAACAGAACTAGACAAACAGATGAGCAACTACTGTCATTGCTTATCGTTCATTTGTTTATCAGGTGATTAAAACCTTTTATTTAGTATTAAACACGTTAAACGTTGTACAGTCAGTCTTAATACAGTAAATAAATAATAAATCTTTAACCTTTGATATCTGTCTAATAAATGAGTTTGAGATATATGTTAATATGAACTTTTTTGTTTATTTTGTGTTAGAGAACACGTACCTAAAATAGTGCCGTGCAATTCCGAAACACCCTGTATAATTATAAAGGAAACTTAAGAACAAATATTTTAAATAATAAAAAAAAAAATAATTGATCTTACTTTTAACTTTATTTAGCTACAGATAAACAGGCAATAAAAGGCAAATGAAATCAGAGTAATATATTCTTTGATACATCCCGTTCCTCAATCAATCTCTGCCATCTTAAGCCAGGATAAATAAGGCTTTATCTACCATCATGCTTCAAATTAGTTATTTTGTGCAAAAGATTTTCGCTTATTTAATCGTTTATATTAATTGGATACTGTTATAATGTGGAACGTCTATATACGCATATAAAGACTGTTAAACAACTATCACTCAAATGTGTTTTAACAAGCTCAAAATATTTTTATAAAAAAAAATGACAATAGTACAACCACGACAAAACTTATAATTTCTGCTCAAAAGAAATTTTTAATAAGAAAGGAACTTATAGTATTTTATGTGTTGACTATTCATGAATGAAATACAATGAATGTTAACTCCGGATATGAACATTGGATTTTGGGTTTCTTTCCTAGTTTGCCACACTATGCGTCGTAACAATGGTAGAACAGTGAAATCGATTGTTTGTTTATTTATCGTTGTTATGCGAATTAATATCGATATTGATACCATATCAGCATAATCACTAGAGCATTTAAATCGATATTATTCTAAGAAGCATACTCAGTAAAGCTGATCGACATTCCGAAAATAGACATCGCCCGGTAGAATATTGGAATAGCGATGTGTAATATTCATGGGCCAATGTGAGGGCATTATCCCTCAAGATGGAGTATCTGGTGAAGTCAATTTGAAAATGAACTAGGAAATATATTAATCAAAGTATTACTGAAATTTTAACTGATTTACATCTTTAATAACAGCCCATTGCTAACAAGTATTCGTAATGCGCATGCGAAAGAGTTGTTTAAGTGCTTGTTGGAACATAACAAACTAACGGAAATCATTTGTTTCCATAGTAACTAAATTATTTTTTAGTTATTTTTTAAATAATTTAGCTGTTTATTTTTTAAACAAATGGAAGATTTATGAATGCAACAAATAAAGTGTCTTTAGAGGAACAGTAATCGTTCTCAGTTTTTCGGAAACGCACAAGAGACAGACAATTTAAAGTTAGGTTTTACTTTACTATGCGCCTTAAATACTCCTTCTATCGTTTCTCCTTCACGATACATTATACTAGCAGTAAAAAACTAGGAACCAGTAAAAAAAAAAAAATCTGGTGCGATGCGCGCAACACACAACTTTCACTTACCAACTTACTTAGATTAGAAATTAATCCGTTTTGTTAATTGCCACTTCTTAAATGAACAGAACGGTTTTAATTATGAACAATGTTCTGTCATTAAAGGCGTACTCCGCATGCATGGGCTCAACGATTTTTATGAGTTGACTGAATATTTTTCTTTTTTTCTCCTCTTTATTTTTTCTTTATTTTTATCATATCTCATATTTAGCCATTTTTTATTTTTAGGCGTAATGAGAGGCAGTTAATTTTTCCATATAAACAAAAACAAGTGTAGTTTACAGGAAAACAAAAAAGACCCCTTCCCCATTTAAGCCCCCTCAGAACATTTTAATAACGATAAAGCTTGCCTAATATTTAAGAACACTTTATTTAATAACTTTTTACGTTTTTTCGAGTTTCTCAAAAACGGCTCTAACGATTTAAATTAAACTTAGTATTTGATGTATTAATATGCCTGAGATATGTCTGTAAAAAATTCATCAAAATTGATAAACCGGAGGGGGGACTTTACGTAATAAATTGTGTATCATTTTTAGGTGTTTTTTTATTTACTCAAAAATGGCTTTAACAATTTTGATCAAACTGGGTATTTATGTTAACATCAGATAAGCTTTATTATTATTCAAAAGTTCTGAGGGGGCTTAATTTAATTAATACTTTAATGACATACCATTGTTCATAATTAAAGCCGTTCTGTTCATTTAATTGAAATTATTTGTTTAATGGGAACTAAATGAAATGTTCAACAAGTAGAGAATTATAAAATCAGACGACCTGGAGTATTATGCTGCATTGCCGAATTATCACAAGTAAAAACTTTTACTTAACAATAAAAGAAATTAGTGTTTTTTTTTTTTTTTTGACCAAATGAATTTAAATAAGTCTAATTGTTTGTTTGTTTAACGTCCATTTTTATGCTACTAAGGCTAATCGGACGATGCTACAGTGGGAGTCCTAAATTTTGCCTATCCAGGTATAATTAGGATGAGGATCTTTAACAAGTACCTGACATCGTACAGGCTCGGGACCTCCATTTACGTCCTATCCGAGGGACGGCATAGCTAAGGCTTTTTTACTCCCATTAAAAAATCCTAGGGCCACCGCTGGAATTGAACCCGCGATCTTTAGTATTGTAGGTTGCCATGCTATCCACAACACCACAGGTGACCCCAATAAGTCCAATTAATCTAAATCTAATCTAAGTAAGTTGGTAAGTGAAAGTTGTGTGTTGCGCGCACGCACCAGATTTTTTAGTAATTTATTCAGTAAGGCTCATCGATCATTTTAACGGTTATGGAACTAAAAACTGTTATAAACCACAGGATTATAAGTATAAGGATAAGCTTATTACTTAGATTCTCTATTTAAAGTTACATTATCGATTTGATTTCGTCTTACGCATTGCAGCTTTCAGCTATAGTGGGACGTATGCATAGTTTCGTGCCTGCACCCTAAGAAAGATAATTTTAGTTTGGGAAGTAATTGTCGTTATAAAGAATTTTCATATTCATGATCACGGATCTGATAAGTTCGTTGCAAGTTCTGAGATCGCGTGTGGATTCTGAATTCTCTAGAACTAGTAGAAAGAACTGCGACGTATGTATTGTGACCTGTTAAAAAAATATATATTTTTCTTTTATTTTAGGGGGATTTCATTTACATAAGTTCAATCACGTTCAAGACACTTTCGTATGCTCAGTATGCCTTGAATAAGGACTTTTAGTTGTTCCATTAGAAGCCAAAAGGAATTTTCAAATGACAAAACTAACCAATCAAACTTAAAATCAAGAGGGTGGACGTAGGGAGGCCACCTATGTGTCGATGTTCCAGAAAAATCGGTTTTTAACATCGATGTTATCAGGCCGATGTTATGTGACCATCGATGTTTTAATCGATCTGTTTTTTACATTCACTTACCTCTATATGAAATGTATAGTCAGGTAAAGTATTGCTATCGTGAAAAATTTCGACTTTTCAACGGAATTACACGTTTTGGGGTCCCCTGAGTCCAAATAAACAAGTCCCGCGAAATGGTCTGTGTGTGTGTGTGTGTGTGTGTGTGTGTGTGTGTGTCCGCGTGTGAACAGACTAACTCAAAAACTATAAGCCGTATGAATCTGAAATTGGTTATTTGGTGTGTGTATGTGCCCGTGATGTGACAGCAAAAATTTCATCAAAATCGGTCAAACTGAGGGAGTACTTCAAAGAATTTTGTCTAAGTTTTACGTCTTTTTCGATTTTCTAAAAAACGGCTCTAATGATTTCGATCGAACTGGGTATTTGATGAATGTGTAAGCCCACGATGCGACAGCCGATATTTCATCAACATCGGTCAAACGGAGGGGGCGCTTTATTTTGCAAATATGTTCTCATTGTCAGGTGTTTTTTTTTATTTCCTCAATATCGGCTGTAACAATTTTGATCAAACTGGGTATTTGATGAACGTGTAAGCCCACGATGCGACAGCCGAAATTTCATCAACATCGGTCAAACGGAGGGGGCGCTTTATTTTGCAAATATTTTCTCATGTTCAGGTGTTTTTTTTATTTCCTCAAAAACGGCTGTAACAATTTTGATCAAACTGGGTATTTGATGAATGTGTAAGCCCACGATGCGACAGCCGAAATTTCATCAACATCGGTCAAACGGAGGGGAGCTTTATTTTGCAAATATCTTCTCATTTTCAGATGTTTTTTTTATTTCCTCAAAAACGGCTGTAACAATTTTGATCAAACTGGGTATTTGATGAATGTATAAGCCCGCGATGCGGCAGCCGAAATTTCATCAACATCGATCAAACGGAGGGGGCGCTTTATTTTGCAAATATGTTCTCATTGTCAGGTGTTTTTTTTTATTTCCTCAATATCGGCTGTAACAATTTTGATCAAACTGGGTATTTGATGAACGTGTAAGCCCACGATGCGACAGCCGAAATTTCATCAACATCGGTCAAACGGAGGGGGCGCTTTATTTTGCAAATATTTTCTCATGTTCAGGTGTTTTTTTTATTTCCTCAAAAACGGCTGTAACAATTTTGATCAAACTGGGTATTTGATGAATGTGTAAGCCCACGATGCGACAGCCGAAATTTCATCAACATCGGTCAAACGGAGGGGAGCTTTATTTTGCAAATATCTTCTCATTTTCAGATGTTTTTTTTATTTCCTCAAAAACGGCTGTAACAATTTTGATCAAACTGGGTATTTGATGAATGTATAAGCCCGCGATGCGGCAGCCGAAATTTCATCAAAATCGGTCAATTGGAGGGGGCACTTTACTTTATAAGTGTTGTCTCATTTTTAAATGCCTTCAAGATATATTTACAAAAAGCAACTCGCAGTGAAAAACAAACAACCAGTAAAAAAAACTCGACTCTGCTCTAAATTAGGTCCCTAAAAGAAGACATGTGCAATAATAAATCGAAAAGTACCTACTTACTGAGAACTTCCAAGTCTTGCAATACATTTCCAATACTCTATAACTTTAGGAGATATACAAATACTAGCATTCCCCGTCGCGGCTTAGCCCGCGAGCTTTTTAAATCAATTCTGTGATCATTATCTTAGTATTGATTTAATATAATATGTTAGGGAGATTTAGTAGAATCGGAATTTTCGGTAGGTCGAATGTTGGAGGGGGAAGCTGCCGGCTCGGTAGAAGAGAGGGAGGCGAGCGATAGAGAGAGTTCACTAAAACCGCCGAAACGAAAAATTGCTTACTCGTCGTGAACGCTTCATTTTTCGGCTTTAAAACATGGTTTTCGATGCCCTAAAGGGGCTTTTGACTTAAACTCGTCGTACCAATATCTTTATAATGAGTCGAAATTAGACATTTTTTCTTGAAGTGCAAAAATAGGTGTCCGTTAGAGTTAAACGACAATTTCACTATTTAAACCCCTTAGGGGTTACATTTTTGAAATACCTTTCTTAGTGGTTACCTATATCTCGTTTAAAATATAAATTCCGAACTTCAAGTTTCTATCATTAGTAGTTTTTGCTCTGCGTTGATTTTGTCAGTCAGGACAAAGCCTCTTATATTTGTAGAGATAAGCATTTGAATTTGGAAAATTGTGTGAAGTTGAGGAATGGCGAAACACGTTTATTTTTTATCTTAGTATGTTCGTAAGTGAAAGTTGTGTGTTGCGCGCATAGCACCAGATTTTTTAATATTTAACGTTTCTGTCTTATACTAGGGAAGCGACATCGATGATTAAATCAGTTAGGGCCCTAACAGTTTAGTGTTTAAAAAAGTCAATTTATTATCAACATCGATGTTTTCCGGTCGATTTATTATCAACATCGATGTTTTATATTTAAAACTATCACTCCATCAATAGGTGGAGGACATAATGCGCGGTAGTCCATTGTGGACATACTATTACGTACTAAGTACCTCTTGAACTGCTTGTCGGAACAAACTTACAAACACCGCGTTCTTTATGCATAGATATATATTTATAAAATATTATTGTGTAATATTCAACTTGTTATTGAATCTTTAAACTACCTTTGATTTAATCCTCCGAAAAGTTATGGAACATTTTACCTGTTCACGTAATAAACAAAATATCTTAGCAAAACTTGTTCCAGTTTCACTCAAATAATATCGTCATCTTATTGTAGCAAGGGCGAATATTATAATTTGGAACTTATTGGTATTGAGTTCTGTCTCCCGAATTCGAATGAGGTTTGGTAGGGTATCTTTAATATTCTATCACAGATCGCGTGTGCCGAGATACCCTCCTGAGGCTAACCCAGCCTCTGCAAAGAGTGTAATCTTAGTAGAACGATTAATGGGAACAAATCTGGCTGTTAAGAGTGATCTCGGTCACATCACCTCCTTCCACGACCGCTCAGAAAGAAACAGTACTTCCTTACACGATTGTATAGGTGTTATTAGGCGGTTGTATAGGTGCAAGGTTTTTTTTTTTTTTTTTAATTATTATATTTATAAAGAAACATCTGTTAAAAAATATGTAATTTAAGTATTTGTAACAATTTTAATGCTAATAGCAAAGTCCAGATAAAATAAACCTTAATACTCAAAATTATGCATGGTAATGAATCATCGTCTGATAAAAACCAAATAATGATAAGAGAAAAGATCATAATCCAGTTTGAAGTCGGATAATAAAACTGATATGTCAGTTATAAATAAACAACAATAAAAAACTTGAGGAAGTTTTCTACGAATGTTGAGGATAAATATTCATATATAAATCATAATTATTTATATGTATTCAAGAGAAGTTGGTTCTAGAAGGATCTAGATTGGGAATTATGTCTTGAGTATATCGTGCGAGAGAAGTGGACTAATGGCCCAGTCGCGTGGTGGTCAAGGAAGGTTCAAAGACTCGGGAGTTCGATCGGGGGCTTGGGCGCTTGCCCAGCGGTCAGTCGTGCCTCAGGCATGGAGGATGGAGGTCATCGAGCAGCTGCGGTCAGGGTCCTCCGAGTACGGCTCCAACCGGCTCCGGGAGGAACAGACGGAGGAGAGTTCGCCGAAGATACAGAAGCAGTCCTACAGCCTCCCGTCGAGCGATGAGGGATTCATCAGCAGCCTAGACGCCAAGCTCAAAAACCTCGAGAAGGAGAAGAAGAAGAAGAACAACATGAAGAAGAGCTCGAGGTCGGTGTCCTTCGAGAACAGGCCGATGTTCATCACGACCGTCAAGACAGGGATCTTCCTCGACCCGCCTCCGGAGCTCGCGGCACTCCTTGGATACTCGAAGAGCTCCAACGCCTCCTCCGGGAGCACCGCTTCGCAGAAGTCTGGAGGGGACGTCATGTACTCCTTCTCCAGCCAACCGAGGGTCCTCAACAACAACAGGCCGAAGCCGAAGGTGAGCAACGAGAGGCAGCAAGAGGTGAACATGGAGAAGCACAAGTCCAGGAACAACCTGCGACCGAAGAGAGATGTGAGCGTCAACGAAAACTGGAATCTTCCAAAAAAGTGAGTAATTTCCTATCCACATATAATTTTGCAAAACTTTTAATATGATGTTCATAAGAATCGAAGATAGCTTCGTTTACATTTTCGTCAAACAGATGTTATTTAAGAATTTCTTTTATGATTATCACGGACGTAATCGACGGGGGGGGGGGGCATAGGAGGACGCTCCCCCCCAATGTAAAAATTTAAATGAAAATACGAATTTACGAATAGGCGGGCGCAAGCGACGGTGCTGCTTCTGCGACGGCGCTGCAGGAAGAAACGGGGATAAAAGCGGGGCCATTACCTGGGATTCATAGGGTTTTTTGGCGTTTTTAATTTATTTTTCCATAATTAAAACCCGATTGAGCAAAAAGTCATTTGAAAAATATCTAATAGGTATTGCTCGGTCCCTCAGTGTTCAATTAGAAAATCAAAAGACGTGTCATTCCCTTTCATTTCCAAAAAATAAAAAGCTTCTTAAAGAGTGGATTGTAAAATTAAGAATAGATAAGCCTGTTTCGAAACGTATGACGATATGTAGTCTTTATTTTTAAGAAAGAGACTATATTTATCCAGGTAAATATTAGTATTTGACATTTTATTATTCCAAAATGCTAGTTTTATGCGAATAACATTGAGACCATAGTGTCATAGATTTGTTTTATTTTTTCAATTTTCCCCATTTTTCTATTACATCCGTTGTGCTTAATTGTTCCATGTTTTCAATGCGAAGCCTGAAAGTTTTGAAAAATAAATAAATAATATGACAAAGAATCTAAGCTGTCATAACAATGATTGTGTGAATAGGTAATTAATGTTATTACTAACCGAAAAACATCGAGTAAAGTTACAATGATGTGTTTGCATTTACCAGAACTACCAGCTTTACATGTACAATGACAAGAAAATTGCTTATTATTAATAAATTTGATTTCCACTTTTATTTGATGGGGCAGTCCTTTAAGATTGCTAGTTTAAAGGCACGAGGCTTGTAAAATAACTGTTTTTTTATTTTTAGATATTACTCCACATGTAAATATGTGGTTTGCATCAAGAATAGCCTGCCCATCAATTAATGGTCTTTTAAAATTACCAATTATCTCTATCACATCAACTAGGTCTAACACCGTTCTTTCCGACATTTTGCAAAACTACTAGCGCACCCTATATTCGATTGCGCCCGCCTATATACCCGAGTTTGACCAATCAAATATAATATATATCTATATAAATTAAGATGAAATTCTGTTTGTTTGTTCTTTATAGAAATCCATAGCGTTTGTCCTAAATTCTCCAAAATTCGCTCAGTGGACCTTTCATACTAGGTACGAACACCTGTCTATATTAAAATTGCATAACTTCAGCCGATCTCTGGGTATATTCTTTATTGTTATAAAAATCGTTATGATCTCGCTTTACATCAGGTTTTTACGAAATCGACCGTTTGAGTCGAAAAAGGTGTCATTTTGTAGTGGCCAACAAGGCCCTGTAAGGCCGTTCCTCTGGAATGGACCGGGGTCCACATTTTAAGACTGAACGAGTCCTTTTCGAGGCATTGACCGAGTGCGCGTCTCCCCGCTTTTCGCTCCTGGCTCTCTCTTTTGTCCTATCAATGAGGGCTATCAATGAGGGTAGCTGGTATCAATTTGGAATTCCCATGTTTTTCTCATGGTCAGCTTTAGGTTGCATGCTGTAGAGTAGGTTCATCTAAAGACCTAATTATGTATGCCCCAGGGGCTAAAACTAAAAATATATTATATCCTAAAGCTTTGGAATAATAATCTATTACTTAGTGCTATTTTTGTTTATAGAATTGTTCACGTTTATTAAAAAAATGAAATTCTCCGGGTGAAACCGGGATATACAGCTATAATCTATGTAAAGAAAGATGAAATTTTGTTTGTTCTTTATAGAAATCCATACCGTTTGTCATAAATTCTCCAAATTTCGCTCAGTGGTTCTTTCATAACAGGTGCGAACACCTGTCCATATTAAAATTGGAGAACTTCAGCCGATCTTCAGCTGATACTCTTTATTGTTATAAAAATCGTAATGATCTCGCTTTACATTGATTTTTACGAAATCCACCGTTTGAGTCGAAAAAAGTCTCACTTTATAAATTTAAAAAATGAAATTCTCCTGGTGAAACCGGTATATACATACAGCTAGTATTATATAAATAAAAATGTAATTCTGTTTGTTTGTTTGATTGTTCTTCATATAAATCCATACCGTTTGTCCTAAATTTTCCAAATTTCGCTCAGTGGTTCTTTCATACCAGGTGCGAACACCTGTCCATATTAAAATTGGAGAACTTTAGCCGATCTTCAGCTGATAGTCTTTATTGTTATAAAAATCATAATGATCTCACTTAACGATGTTTTTTTTTTTACGAAATCGATTGTTTCTTTAGAAAAATGAAATCCCCCGTGTGAAACCGGGTTATACAGCTATAATCTATGTATATAAAGATCAAATTCTGTTTGTTCTTTATAGAAATCCATACCGTTTGTCCTGAATTCTCCAAAATTCGCTCCGGAGCAGTGGTTCTTTGATACCTGGTGCGAACACCTGTCCATATTAAAATTGGAGAACTTTAGCCGATCTTCAGCTGATACTCTTTATTGTTATAAAAATCGTAATGATCTCGCTTTACATTGATTTTTACGAAATCCACCGTTTGAGTCGAAAAAAGTCTCACTTTATAGATTTAAAAAATGAAATTCTCCGGGTGAAACCGGTATGTACTGCTTGTTAAATATAAGTATAAAATATTAGTTAATGACTGCATTGATCATAACAAACTTCTCCATCTGACGCTTTGTTTTCACAAATTGGCACCGTGAAGCTTTTTTAAAAGCATCGCCATGTGTATTGTATATTTGAAGAATTATATAATTTTCATTTCAGCTTGAACTGTATTATTTTATCAATTTTTAAACAAATTTTGATCTCCTTAATTGTTCTTTTTATAACCTAAGCACCTTGATCCTACTTTCCATCCACTCGAAGAAGGGTATAGAAGTTGATGGAAGGCAGTGTAATTTTGCAGGATCAGGTTCAGAAATAGAAATTGGATAACATTCACATCTTTCAACATGTAGCCTTAGCAAAACTACCTATAAACTAACTGAGGTAAAAATAAAATAAAAAGTTTTAAAGTTTTAAGTTAAGAAATAAAATAAAATAAAAAGTTTAAGAGACCTCAAGCTACTTTTAGAACAAATCGTTGAAAGGGGAATTAAATGTCCCAACAGTTGTTTTTAGTCATTGTTATTTCAACCTTTAGCTTTTAACCCCCATGAAGATTATTTTATCGGCTCTAATTCAGATGGTCGTACTAGCATAGCCTGAACTGAAGGTCGCGGTTTCATAGCCCCCCAGGTGGCGCTAGGATTTTTTTAAAGGGAGTAATAAATTCTTGGCTTTGCCGTCCTTCAGATGAAAAGTAAAATGGAGGTCCCGAGCCTGTGCGATGTCAAGTCTTTCTTAAAGTAAACGGAGGGGGCACTTTGTTCAAACGACTTTATTCTTCTTTAAGATTCGTCAAAAACGGTTCTAACATTTTGTGGTCCACTCAGTTCAAATAACCAAGCCCCACAAAATGGTCTGTGTGTGTAAGAACTGACTAGTTTAAAAGCGTTTTGTCGTGCGAACCTGAAATTAGGTATGTATGTGCTCGCGATGTGCTCGGTATGTGCAAAGATATCGTCTAAATCGAGTAAACGTTGGGGGGTCATTCCATATCAACTCTCCCAGGGCAAAACACCCAAGGTCCTAGATTTTTGTGAAACTTGGTAAATATGTTCCTTTTATATAGATAAACAACCATGCCAAGTTTTATTGACGGTTATCTCTGTCGGTTTTCTTTTTACAACCCTTTAAAGTTTTTACTAAAATGCCAGCCGGGGCTCACCCGTGGCCACAAACGGAACGTTTATTTTCTCAGAAAAAAAATCATATCTTTAATATTTATCAATAGAAATCAATGAATATTTGTTGTTTAACTAAATAAAACATGTTGATTTTGGAAAAAAATATATTAACACTCTAAGCCTTACTATTAAATTACCATAAATTATTATTTTACAAATATTTTGTTTCCGTAAAGTGATTACAAGGGTTTACGTTACAGCTAATATCTACCATATGTTCATTTTTTCTTCTTGATGATTTATCAATCTCGGCCATTTTCTTTTCAATTGAAAACATACATTCAGTTGCAAAGTGGTATGTTCTACCAGAAGTTGTCATGGGAGGCTCAACAACAGCTAAAACATGAGGTAGAGGCACTGAGCAAGAGTCCTCCGTTCTTGGTCACAAAAAGGAAGAAGAAGGTCCATTTGGGTGAAAAAACTTCTCTGTTACGTCTCCCTCTTCTATGTCAGTTGAAGTTATGACTCCAAAGTACCATAAATGGTCATATTAGCATGCCACGTCCGGGAAATAAATCAGTCTCCTTAATAAGAGTTAGATTTAGTGTACCGGTAGTCAATGAATGTGTCAAAGCGGGATCTACATCTTCACTGATACGCCTTGCTCCCACAGTACCAGATGAATCAAGAGGCTTAAAATTGTGAAAAGATCTTGTGCCAGGAAGAGTATGTAAATCTTGAAAACGGATTTCAAGTTTTTGCCTCGTTAAATCTACTGTTTCTTTTAAAACCAGAGAAATTTATTTTGTAGATCTGTGATTTACAAAATGTAAAAAGCTCTTCTGTTTTGGTTATTTGGTTTTGCAATGGCTTCTGTAAACTTTCCTTTTGAACTAACCGCTTAACAGTACTTACCTCCGATACCATCACACTCTGACTTTCCGTGACTCGTTGCGAAAAAATACGACTCAGCTTTAATTTTGAAATCTCGTTCATGATGGCAAAGATTTATAAAGTTGAATTTGTTCTTGTACCGAGCAGCACATCCATCTTTATAGTAATGTACTTTTTGAAAGTGAGGAAAGTTATCTCTAAGAAACTTAATCAAAATGGTTTTCATTTCATAAACCATCGCAACATCATGCTTTAGATCATTGGAGATCACAAATAACGATGTAGTCAGTTTTTTCCCTTTCTCATCTTGTAGATGAATGATTACACGATGGATGATAGTGCATGCATATATCCATTGATATAGGTCCAGTGGTAACCCTGTGCTTCAACCTGTATGGTAAAAGAATAGTTTTCACTGAAATCCATTAAAACTATTGCAGTATCAACTGTAAAATTTTCTTTCATGTTTTTAAGAAATGTGGACTGTGTTCCCTCGCAATATAAGAATATGGAATTAATTTTTCAACTTTTTCTGTTAGATTGTTAATAAAATCATCAACTGTAGAAGAGAACTTTACCATTTCTGTTCTGTCTCACAAAATCAAGTTTTTCAGAAAAATATTAGTTTTTAAATGTGAAGGAATAAAAAAGCCATTAATTTTATTGTTGCATATGATGGAGAACATCTTGGAGATAATTTTTGAAAACAGTTTTGTTTGATTATCTTTAACCCTCAGGTAGATATTAGCTGTAACGTAAACCCTTGTAATCACTTTCCGGAAATAAAATATTTGTAAAATAATAATTTATGGTAATTTTATGGTAAGGCTAAGAGTGTTATTACATTTTTTTTCCAAAATCAGCATGTTTTATTTAATTAAACTACAAATATTCATTGATTTCTATTGATAAATATTAAAGATATGACTTTTTTTTATTAAATCTGAGACCTTGGGTGTTAAAATGATTTTTTTGTGGTTGATTTGATATGGAATGACCCTGGGAGGACTTTATCCCAACGTCTATTTTTCTATTTACGATTTCTCAAAAACGGCACTAACGATCGTCGTGCTCAAATGCCATGAAAGTGGTATCGTTGGATTCAGAATTTCACGGAGCTTTTATCAATCGCATTCTCAGTGTTCGTTTTTTGGTCTAAAATAAAATATCGACCTAAGTTTAGTGATTAAACGTTCGAAATGGATCAAATTGGGTTTTATAAATTGCTGTACGAGAATTAAGACTGTGATAAGAAAGAACTAAACTGGGGTATGTGTTTTAAAGTCCTAAAACCTACCAGTTTTGAGATAACGCCTGGGTTAGGGCCCTCCGCTATTTGTTGACTGAACTCCAGTAAAACAAATCTCTTCGGATCCACTGCCATCTTAATTTCTCGAAAAAATGGAACGAACGAGTTTTGCACCTCACCTCCTCATATGATACATTATAATTCATAATAATAACATTTTATTCAACAAATTAAGTATCCTACTAGGTTTCATAATGAAATATAAGGTGTTTATTGCTGTAAAAATCATTTTCGTCGGTTTCTCGAAAGGCATAGTGACTAAAATTCGAAAACTAAGTTCTAATATTATAAGAATCGAAAATACCCCTTCTATCGATTTCCATTCACGGTATATTTACATAAAACGGTATAAAAAAAATTGTTTATAGACGAAATCAGGATTTTTGCCCTCCTTAAAAGAATGAATAAAGGCGAATCGAAAATTACCGAAGACTACTTGTTTTACTCTAATTCAAATATTCTTTACCTTTAGTATAACAAAAACAATTAAATGTGGGTAAAGCTATTTCTGTGAATATTTTAATTTGCGTTTACAAAATTATCAAAATACATCGGTTTAAAACTGCAAGCAGGTTGGTAAATGAAATGGTGTGTTGGGGGCATCGCATCAGATTTTTGTTTAAAGATAATGTAGGTATTAAAAGCTAAAGGTAACAAAATCATTCATTGATGAGGTGTTATTTTGAACGAGCGTTCGTGATCAACCTTCAAAACATAGTTAATTATTAGTGAACTTCTTTTTTATGTTTATGGTCACTGGATAAAGGCAGTTGTTTATGGCATCATTATGAAATTACAAACACCATTTTTTAAATAATTTATTAAGGTATAACTTATTAAGGATAACTTCGCCGTTTTCGTTCTCTTCAACTAAAACCCACGTTTCGTGTGGCACAAGGACATTTTTGTTATTTCTTTGTTGAAATTGTTATGAAAATAATTTAAAAAAATCTGGTGCGTGCGCGCAACACACAACTTTCACTTACCAACTTACTTATATTAGAAATTGACGTGTTTTGCTAAATATCATTTCCCAAAGTCACACATT
The DNA here is from genome assembly GCA_911387785.2 of Aelia acuminata. Lineage (NCBI taxonomy): Eukaryota > Metazoa > Arthropoda > Insecta > Hemiptera > Pentatomidae > Aelia > Aelia acuminata. The sequence goes on from OU426978.1 coordinate 223,385,320, forward strand.
TTTCTACATTCATATCTTATTTTTGTTAATCGTTAAAGCCGTTTTTGAGTAAATAAAAAAACCCCGTGAAAATGATACAAAATTTATTAAGTAAAGTCCCCCCTCCCGTAGATCAATTTTGATGAAATTTTTACAGTCATATCTCGGGCATATAAATACATCAAATACCAAGTTTGATCAAAATCGTTAAAACCGTTTTTGAGTAAATAAAAAAAAACACGTGAAAATGATACAAAATTTATTAAGTAAAGTCCCCCCTCCGGTTGATCAATTCTGATGGAATGTTGGTTATCACATCTTTGGCATATAAATACATCAAATACCAAGTTTGATTAAAATCGTTAAAACCGTTTTTGAGTAAATAAAAAAAACATGTGAAAATGATACAAAATTTAATAAGTAAAGTCCCCCCTCCGGTTGATCAATTTTGATGAAATTTTTACAGTCATATTTCAGGCATATAAATAGATCAAATACTCAGTTTAATCAAAATCGTTAGATCCGTTTTTGAGAAAATCGATAAAAACTTAAAAAGTTACTAAATAAAGTACCCCCTCCCTTTGAGCAAATTCGATGAAATTTTTGCTGTCACATCGCGGGCTTATTCATACTCTAAATACCCAATTTCAGGTTTGCACGATTTGTAGTTTTTGAGCTAGTCTGTTCACACACACACACACACACACACACACACACACACACACGCACGCACACACACACACACACACACACACACACACACACACACACACACACACACACACACACACACACACACACAGACCATTTCGCGGGACTTGGTTATTTTGACTCAGGGGACCTCAAAACGTGTATTTCCGTTGAAAACCGGAAGTCGAAAATTTTCACGATCGCAATACTTCCACTTACTATATATTTCATATATAGGTAAGTGAAAGTAAAAAACACGTGAAAATGATACAAAATTTATGAAGTAAAGTCCCCTCTCCGGTTCATAAATTTTGATGAAATTTTAACGGTCATATCTCGGGCATATACATACATCAAATACCCAGTTTGATCAAAATCGTTAAAGCCGATTTAGAGTAAATAAAAAAAACACGTGAAAATGTTACAAAATTTATTAAGTAAAGTCCCCCCTCCGGTTAATCAATTTTGATGAAATTTTTACAGTCATATCTCGGGCATATTAATACATCAAATACTCAGTTTAATCAAAATGGTTAGAGCCGTTTTTGAGAAAATCCAAAAAAAACGTAAAAAGTTATTAAATAAAGTACTCCCTCCCTTTGACCAATTTTTATGAAATTATTGCTGTCACATCGCGGGCATATACATACACTAAATATCCAATTTCAGGTTCGCACGGTTTATGGTTTTTGAGCTAGTCTGTTCACACACCCACAGACAGACCATTTCGAGGGACTTGGTTATTTGGACTCGGGGGACCCCAAAACGTGTATTTCCGTTGAAAAACGGAAGTCGAAATTTTTCACGATCGCAATACTTTCCTTACTATATATTTCATATATACGTAAGTGAAAGTAAAATGATCTGATACTTACGAAATGGGTTTCACTTAGAGGAAGACGAAGAGGAATAAACAAATAATGTGATGAAGCAGTCGTTAAGTAATGCTTAAACTTAATTAAATTAAAGAAAGAAAGAATAAAGGCTTAACGAACCCGAAGGTCCGATGCCGACACCTGCAATCGCTGCCTACACACCACCATCCATCCACCTCCCCCCGTCCAATCCCAACTCCACAAGATCAGCTCTCAACGAATCCTCCCACCTTCGCCTAGGCCTAGCCCTCGGACGTTTTCCAGTCGGCAAAGCGTTTATCAATCGTTTAGGTTTTTGTTCAAAACTAAGACTCGCAATTGCGCATGCCCACTTCACCTGACGCCCGGCTATAACTTTAATTTCATTTACTGGGTAAAGTTCAGGCAATGCTGCATTGTATTGTCTTCTAAATTCTCCTGTTATACCATCCTTCTTCAGCCAAAAAATATTCCACACAGTACTTTGTTTTGAAAGACCTTAAGGCATTGCTCACACCTCACCGTAAGCCGTAATGTTTCACATTCTTAAAGAACCATCGAAAGGATTATACTTTTGCAAATTCTAATTTTACTTTCACTTACCTATATATGAAATATATAGTAAGTGGAAGTATTGCGACCGTGAAAAATTTCGACTTCCGGTTTTCAACGGAAATACACGTTTTGGGGTCCCCTGAGTCAAATAACCAAGTCCCGCGAAATGGTCTGTGTGTGTGTGTGTGTGTGTGAACAGACTAGCTAAAAAACTATAAACCGTGCGAACCTGAAATTAGGTATTTAGAGTATGTATATGCCCGCGATGTGACAGCAAAAATTTCATCAAATTTGCTCAAAGGGAGGGGGTACTTTTTTAAATAACTTTTTAAGTTTTTTTCGATTTTCTCAAAAACGGCTCTAACGATTTTGATTAAATTGAGTATTTGATCTATTGATATGCGCGAGATATGACTGTAAAAATTTCATCAAAATTTATCAACAGGAGGGGGGACTTTACTTAATAAATTTTGTCCAATTTTTACTTTTTGATCGATTATCTCAAAAACGGCTTTAAAGATTTTGATCAAATTCGTTATGTTTAATGAAAATTAGTTGTTATTTAATATCAGGTAAGCTTTATCATTATTAAAATGTTCTGAAGGGGCTTAAATGGGGAAGGGGCTTTTTTTGTTTTTCTATAAAGTACCTTTGTTTTAGTTTATATTGGGAAATTATCTGTCTCTCATCACGCTTAAAAATAAGAAACGGCTAAATATGATATATGAAGAAAATCAAGTAAACATATACAGGAGAAAAAAAGAAAAATATTCCGTCAACTCCTAAAACACCTTGAGCTCACGCATGCGCCGTACGCCTTTAATGACAAACCAATGCGTTATAATTAAACTGTTCTGTTCATTTGAGAATTGGCAATTAACAAAACGCATTAATTTCTAATCTAAGTAAGTTGGTAAGTGAAAGTTGTGTGTTGCGCGCACGCACCAGATTTTTATATTTTGGGACAGAAAAATATCAAGAATTTCCCGCCTTTAGCCTAGCCTTAATTTCCTCTTCATAATTAAACTAAAAAAAAAAAAAAAAATATCTTGTGCGATACACACAACTTTCACTTACCAACTTACTTAGATTAGAAATTGACGGGTTTCGTTAATTGCCATTTCTCAAAGTCATACATTTTTCCGTATTCATTTTTTTTTTTTTTTTTTTTTTTTTTTTTTGCTCTCTAAAGTACACTACTTTTTTATTATTATATAAAAGTTTTTACTTTCGATAATTCGATATCGATAATCCAAGTCATTCATTTAGTATTTTATGATTCTCTATGTAGTTGTTGAAAACTTCATTTAGTTACCATGAAACAAATAATTTCCATTAAATGAACATAATTTTAAACAATCGTCTGTCATCAAAGGCGTACTCCGCATGCGTGGGCACAACGTGTTTTATGAATTGACGGTATATGTTTATTCGATTTTTTTCATATTTCGTATTTAGACGTTCCTAATTTTTAGGCTTAACGGGAGACAGTTTATTTCTCCATACAAACGAATACAAAGGTACTTTATAAGAAAACAAAAGAGGCCCCTTTCCCATATAAGCCCCCTTAGAGGATTTTAATAATGATAAAGCTTACCTGATATTAAAGAAAGCTTGATTTTAATTATACATGAGGAATTTGATTAAAATCATTATAGCGGTTTTTTAGATAATCGAAAGAAAAGTAAAGATTGGAAAAAAAGTTATGAAATAAAGTGCCCTCTCCGTTTGATGAATTTTGAAGAAATTTTGGCTGTCACATCTCTGGCATATACATACATCAAATACTCAGTTAGATCAAAATCGTTAATCGTACAGGGTCTTTGAGTTTTGTATAAAGATTTTTTAATTTATTGTTATTTTTTAATACTAGGCGCATGTGTGGGAAAGTTGGCTTACCATAATAAATATCATTGTAACTGAATATCCTGACCATCATTTAACCTATCGTAATTGAAGAACAGTTGACCATCTCTCATCTCTATAGGTTTCTAATTTTGTTTCTGTAACTAGAATAAATTAGAAAGGCTGTAAGTGCTAAATTATTTATTTTGAGAAGACGAAAATTTGCTATCTAAGCTCAAATGTAGCTCGAAAAAATATTAGGGGCATGTCCAGTTAAGAAATAATTTACGTTCTGCTAAATAATTTCAATATTAGTTTGTTCCATCACCAATTTCATTTATGATGGCTAATTGTCTAATTTTTTTTTAGGTGCCTAGCTGGTGGCACACAGGCTTTGCTATTGTTTAGATAGGAGAGTCTAGATATAAAAATCTTTAAGATAGGCACTTTTTAGGAATTATTTCCATTATTCATTTTCCAGTTGATTTTTCGATTTTTTACACTTTTCCATTGCCTAAATTGTGAGTTGTAATTAATTGCTGTGTATTAACTGAAATGTAGTAGAATAAAGCGTTATCAAAGAGCCAGACTGTCTTAAGACAATTTCCATTGATTTTGAGGTTTCGATCGAACTTTATTAAATCGAAAGAAACTTAAATATTCGATTTTCTTAGGTTGCAGAAATTTTCAAAAGCCAAACCGTCATAAGTTCAGTGTTTGCGGTTCGTGAGAGCCTAAGAGTGTTGTTAAGCTTTAATTAAGCCTAAGTCCAATAATAAATGAATGAATGTTATTGAAATAGACAGTGAAAATGAGCTTGCGGGGTTTTTCGCGTTCGAGGTAGTCATCTCTCAGGTACCTAAATAACCAACACAAATATTGTGTATTGTATTTCCCGATTAATGAACATTTTCCAATGACACTTTCCCCATACAGAAATTACATTATTTAACAAAGAAATTAAAATTTCAGTGCTTGCTGATGTTCATCCATCAATAAAAACTGCAAAATAAAAGTTGATATCTCCCAGAAACAATCTCTTTGTATGAAAGTCCCCACAGCAAAAATTTGGCAGCCATGAAAATGCTTAATATCATAAATGCTAGCCCACTAGAATTGAAGAAATTTATTTTCTGAATAATTTTTATTACGAAGGATAAAATTCTTAGTACTTTGCTATTAAATTTAGTCAAAAATTCATCTAAAGGAATTACGAACATAATTGACTCAACATTGATCTTATTAAAAAAAAATTCCAATTATAATCGTAGAAGGTAGGGTGTAGAAGTTGTATTATAATGGCACCGCTTTTCAACTATTCTGTGTGTACTCATAAAATCGAAAAGATGGTAGAGCGTAAACAAATTTCGAAATTAGTTTTACCCAACTTACGGTTTTCTACATTTTTTTATCTTCTCCAACTAAAAAGTATGAAATAAAAACATTTTATAGAAAAAATTAAACCGACTTCGAAACCTAGGAACCAGTTAAAATAAATGCACGGAAAAGTATGAAATAATTACCTTCTGATTTTTATGAATGCATAGCAAAATTGAAAATGGTATAAAAAGCAGAGAAATGCAATAAGACGAATAATTGTATTTTTATTTGTGCAAATACACACTAATTGTTATTAAAAATTGTGAAATTAAAATGTTAAATACTATGTTCAATATAACACAATCTTTTCGGAGGCGGCGCAATATTTAAAACTTTTAACACTAGACATTATGAAACTCGTAAAATGCATCTTTCTTCTCATCTATTGATTTTAATGCCTACTAATGGAATTGTATCGGTAACATGCCATTTATATTTGCGCCGCCTCCGAAATGATTGTGTTGTATTGAACATAGTATTTAACATTTTAATTTCACAATTTTTGATAACAATTAGTGTGTATTTACACAAATAAAAATACAATTATTCGTCTTATTGCATTTCTCCGCTTTTTATACCATTTTCAATTTTGCTATGTATTCATAAAAATCAGAAGGTAATTATTTCATACTTTTCCGTGCATTTATTTTAACTGGTTCCTAGGTTTCGAAGTCGGTTTAATTTTTTCTATAAAATGTTTTTTGAGTAAATAAAAAAAAAAAAAAAACATGTGAAAATAGGACAAAATTTATTAAGTCAAGTTATTAAGCCTTCTCCAATTGATCGATTTTGATGAAATTTTGTCTGTCACATAGCGGGCATATACATACCTACATACATACATCAAATACCGAGTTTAATCAAAATCTTATAGCCGTTTTTGATAAAATCGAGAAAAACGTAAAAATTAGACAAAAGTCTTTAAATAAAGTACCCCCTCAGTTTGAGCAATTTTTCTGTCACATCGCGGGTTTATACTTACACTAAATACCCAATTTCAGTTTTGTACGGCCTATAGTTTTTGAGCTAGTCTGTTCACACACACACACACACACACACACACACACACACACACACAGACACACAGACCATTTCGCGGGACTTGGTTATTTGAACTCAGGGGACCCAAAAACGTGTATTTCCGTTGAAAACCGGAAGTCGAAATTTTTCACGATCGCAATATTTTCCTTACTATTTTCATATATAGGTAAGTGAAAGTAAAAAGTTGGACATTTTTTAAGCGAATTTTAGATATCTTAAAAGAAGAATGCTGAAAGATTAGTACATAAGACAGTAGACAACAATTTATGAGATTCAGTCTTAGAAGATATGAAAGATAAAATAAAAACATCGTCCTTTGCATCATGAAAAACATCTTTGTGAAGTGAAAGCAGCTATTAAAAACTTAAACAATACAATTGTTTCATATTATTTGAAATAATAAGCTGAAAACAGAATAAGAAAAGGAGTTTGGAGGTTGCGTGCTTGAGCACTTTCGCTTCAGCAGCCATTGCATGAGATAAGTGGCAAACGAGAACGAACCGGATAAATCTGGATCAATGCACTGCGTAACTAGTTGCGGGGAAATAAAAAAAAAATCCTTAAAATCTATTTACCTATTTCTAAGTAAATATTTAAAATATTAATTAATTTCAGCTTAGAAAAACATACGGTCACAATAAAAAATCTGGTGCGATGCGCGCAACACAAACTTTCACTTACCAACTTATTTAGAATAGAAATCGACGTGATTGTCGATGGATGTGCAAACACCATTCAGCCACTTCACACATTTTTCCACATTTATAAGCTTTTTTTTTTTTTGTCTCCATAAAGGTCAGGCCACACATGTCCGCACCGCAGCAATAATATAGGTTATGTTCAGAATATTTTTAATTTAACTTACATATTACCTTTAGTTATGCCTTAAGGTCAGGCCACACATGTCCGCACCGCAGCAATAATATAGGTTATTTTCAGAATATTTTTAATTTAACTTACTTATTACCTTTAGTTATGCCTAAAGTTCAGGCCACACATGTCCGCACCGCATCCGCATCCGCGTGTGTGAACGGTTACTATCTATCCTTCGTAAATGGATCAGATCCGTGCTGCGGATGCGGATGCGGTGCGGACATGTGTGGCCTGACCTTAAGTTATAGAGTATTATAATTTGTCTTGCTAAACTTGAAAGTTCTCAGTACTTTTCCACTCATTATTGTTCATGTCTTTATTAATGGACCTAAAATTTCATAATTTCATCAAAAATCGATTTTTTCTACTACTTGCTTTGTATCGAGAAGGTGAATCGATAGAAAGTTTATTTAAAGCTCATAATAAATTTGGACTTAATTTTAAATTTTTTGTCTCTTATGCCTTTCCGGAAACCGAGAACGATTACCGTTGCCTTGTAACTACTTTATTTCAGAATTCTATTATGTAACTAAAGTTTGTAAAATAAAATATAATTAATTAAAGATTATCTACCGTAAACTGCATTAAGTAATTTTAAAATTACGTATTTGCTCTTTAAGCAACACTACAATTTTTATCGTTAAACACGTTTTGATTAGTGATATTACGGGTATGCAAGATGTGATGCTCCATCGCGTTTGATTTTATAATTCTCCATTTAGTTGTTGAAAACTTCAATATGTTACCATGTAAACAACAATAATTTCTATCAAATGTGTAAGTTCTAAAACACGTTGACAACACTTTCCCAAGAACAGAACGCCTTTAACTATAAACAAGGGTCTGTCATTGAAGGCGTTCTGCGCATGCGTGGGTTCTACGTGGTTTGAGTTGTCGGAATAGTTTTTCATATTTCTCCATTTCTTATTTTTAGACATAATGAGAGACAGTTAATTTCTCAATTAAAAGAAAATCAAAGGTACTTTATAGGAAAACAAAAAAGTCCCTAAAATGGAGACAAAATTCATTAAATAAAGCGTCCCCCCCCCCCCCCGTTTGACTCGTTTGTTGTCACATCGCGGGCATATATGTACATACACTATAATACCCAATTTTATGTTCATACGGTTTATAGTTTTTGAGGTAGTCTGTACATATACACTTACAAAGACCATTTCGCCGGACTTAGTTATTTGGTCTCAGGGGACCCCGAAGCGTGTTTTTCCGTTGAAATATAGAGTCGAAATTTTTCTTTTGTGATGTTTTTCCTTAATATACATTTCAAGTATAGTTAAGTGAGAGTAAAAGAAAAAACTTCTTTGTCATAAAATTATTCGTTTTCCTCATTTTCCTAAGTAGCGGTGGCTAGCAATCCGAAATAATTCCTGATCTATCAACAAATACCTCATAAATCTTATAATACACGATACATTACACATTCTTCGACCTTAACTGTACTAACCTTGACTGGATCGATCTATTGCTGATGAAGATATACAACAATATCGATAGGCTGCCACTGCCTCGTGTATCATTATTCCAAGGGCATCTCGATCTGATGGCTATGTGACAGGGAGCATTAGGGCAGGTTATAAATGTAACTACCACCGTCTGTAATCTCTTGTTGATAACGTTCACAAAAGCCGATTGTATTTAAGTCTTTATTTACATATTTACCAGAAAGAGGTGACAATCATCATGTATCTATCGTACAGTTATTGCTTAACCGAATTCCTTAATGTTTATGCTCTAAATAAAATAAAACGATCTAACTGTTTGGTAAGTGGGAAGGTCTAGATAGCATTTCTTGGTTCGAAAATAGGGCTAAACAAAATGTACAAACATCTGGGGCGCGAGTCGAAACACAACGTTCAATTACAAATGTTCTTTATTTTATAAAAATAGACATTATTTTTCAAAATAGTGTACTTAAGTGCTACTGGAAAGGGAACATAAATTTTTACTTTCACTTACCAATATATGAAATATATAGTAAGTGGAAGTATTGCGATCGTGAAAAATTTCGACTTCCAGTTTTCAACCGAAATACACGTTTTGGGACCCCCTGAGTCGAAATAACCAAGTCCCGCGAAATGGTCTGTGTGTGTGTGTGTGAAAACAGACTAGCTCAAATACTATAAACCTTGGGAACCTGAAATTGGGTATTTAGTTTTTATTTAGTATTTAGTTTTTGGGTATTTAGTTATTTAGAGTATTTAGTTGCGATGTGACAGCAAAAATTTCATCAAAATTGCTCAAAGGGAGGGGGTACTTTATTTATTAACTTTTTAAGTTTTTTTCGATTTTTTCAAAAACGGCTCTAACGATTTTGATTAAACTGAGTATTTGATCTATTTATATGCCCGAGATATGACTGTCAAAATTTCATCAAAATTAATTAATTGGAGGGGGTACTTTACTTATTAAATTTTGATTATGTTCACGTGTTTTTTTTTTTATTTACTCAAAAACGGCTTTCACGATTTTTATCAAACTGGGTATTTGATGTATGTATATGCCCGCAATGCGACAGCCGAAATTTCATCAAAATTAGTGAAACGAAGGGGGTACTTAACTTAAAGAATTTTATCTAATCCGTTGGGAAAGGGTAATCGCTAACGGTGATAACTATTTGGGCTTTAACATGTTTTGGGGTCCCCTGAGTCGAAATAACCAAGTCCCGCGAAATGGTCTGTGTGTGTGTGAGTAAACAGACTAGCTTAAAAAATATAAACCGTGCGAACCTGAAATTGAGTATTTAGTGTATGTATATGCCCGCGATGTGACAGCAAAAAAATCATCAAAATTGGACAAAGGGAGGGGGTACTTTATTTAATAACTTCTTAAGTTTTTTCGATTTTCTCAAAAACGGCTCTAACGATTTTGATTAAACTGATTAAACTGTATTTGATCTATTTATATGCCCGAGATATGACTGTAAAAGTTCCATCAAAATTGATCAACCGGAGGGGGGACTTTAATTAATCAATTTTGTATCATTTTTACGTGTTTTTTTTTATTTATTCAAAAACGGCTTTAACAATTTTGATCAAACTGGGTATTCGATGTATGTTAACATCAGATAAGCTTTATTATTATTCAAATGTTCTGAGGGGGCTTAATTTAATTAATACTTTAATGACATACCATTAAATTAAAGCCGTTCTGTTCATTTAATGGAAATTATTTGTTTCCATGGTAACTAAATGAAATGTACAACAAGTACATAGAAATTATAAAATCAGACGACTTGGAATATTATGCTTGCATTGCCGAATTATCACAAGTAAAAACTTTTACTTATTAATAACAGAAATTAGTGTTTTTTTTTTTTTTTGAGCAAATGAATCTAAATAAGTCAAATGAATCTAAATCTAATCTAAGTAAGTTGGTAAGTGAAAGTTGTGTGTTGCGCGCACGCACCAGATTTTTTAGTAATTTATTCAGTAAGACTCATCGATCATTTTAACGGTTATGGAACTAAAAACTATCATAAACCACAAGATTATGTGATGTAAGCTTATTACTTAGATTCTCTATTCAAAGTTACATTATCGATTTGATTTCGTCTTACGCATTGCAGCTTTCAGCTATAGTGGGACGTATGCATAGTTTCGTGGCTGCACCCTAAGAAAGATAATTTTAGTTTGGGAAATAATTGTCGTTATAAAGAATTTCCATATTCATGATCACGGATCTGATAAGTTCGTTGCAAGTTCTGAGGTCGCGTGTGGATTCTGAATTCTCTAGAACTAGTAGAAAGAACTGCGACGTATGTATTGTGACCTGTTAAAAAAATATATATTTTTCTTTTATTTTAGGAGGATTTCATTTACATAAGTTCAATCACGTTCAAGACACTTTCGTATGCTCAGTATGCCTTGAATAAGGACTTTTAGTTGTTCCATTAGAAGCCAAAACGAATTTTCAAATGACAAAACTAACCAATAAAAATTTCATCAAAATTGATTTACCGGAGGGGGGACTTTACTTTATAAATTTTGTATCATTTTCACGTGTTTTTTTTATTTACTCAAAAAAGGCTTTAACGATTTTGATCAAACTGGGTATTTGATGTATGCATAAGCCAAAGATGTGATAGCCAATATTTCACCAAAACTGGTCAAACGGAGCGGGCACTTTATTTCATAATTGTTTTTCAATTTTTTTTCGATGATCTCAAAAACGGCTTTAATGGTTTTTATCAAATTCGTCATGTTTAATGAAAATTAGGTTTTCTTTAATATCAGGTAAGCTTTATCATTATGAAAATGAGGGTTTTTTTTATTTGTTTCCTATAAAGTACCTTTGTTTTTGTTTATATGGAGAAATTAACGGTCTCTTGTTACGCCTAAAAAAAGAAATGGCTAAATATGAGATAGGATAAAAATAAAGAAAACATACAGAGAAGAAAAAAAGAAAAATATTCAGTCAATCATAAAACTCGTTGAGCCCATGCATGCGGAGTACGCCTTTAATGACAGACCATTGTTAATAATTAATGCCGTTCTGTTCATTTGAGAAGTGGCAATAAACCTGTAATTGGGTATTTAGAGTATGTATATACCCGCGATGTGACAGCAAAAATTTCATCAAATTTGCTCAAAGGGAGGGGGTACTTTATTTAGTAATTTTTTAGTTTTTTTTTCGATTTTCTCAAAAACGGCTCTAACGATTTTGATTAAACTGAGTATTTGATCTATTTATATGCCCGAGATATGGCTGTAAAAATTTCATCAAAATTGATCAACCGTACGGGGGAGTTTACATAATACATTTTGTATCATTTTCACTTGTTTTTTCTATTTACTCAAAAACGGCTTTAAAGATTTCGATCAAACTGGGTATTTGATGTATGTATATGCCAAAGATGTGATAGCCAACATTTCATCAAAATTGGTCAAACGGAGCGGGCACTTTATTTCATAATTGCTTTCCATTTTTTACCTTTTTTTCGATGATCTCAAAAACGGCTTCAATGATTTTTATCAAATTCGTCATGTTTAATGAAAATTAAGTTTTCTTTAATATCAGGTAAGCTTTATAATTATGAAAATGAGGGCTTTTTTTAGGGGGGGGGGGGGTTGGGCCTTTTTTGTTTGTTTGTTTCCTATAAAGTACCTTTGTTTTTGTTTATATGGGAAATTAACTGTCTCTCGTTACGCCTAAAAAAAGAAATGGCTAAATATGAGATATAATAAATATAAAGAAAACATAAAGAGAAGAAAAAAAGAAAAATATCCAGTCAACTCATAAAACTCGTTGAGCCCACGCATGCGGAGTACGCCTTTAATGACAGACCATTGTTCATAATTAAAGCCGTTCTGTTCATTTGAGAAGTGGCAATTAACAAAACGTATTAATTTCTAATCTAAGTAAGTTGGTAAGTGAAAGTTGTGTGTTGCGCGCACGCACCAGATTTTTTTCTCATGATAGCAGTTTTTACTTTCACTTACTATACATACAAAATCAAGAAGTCAAGTGAGGAGTATGAAGTTTTTCTTTTCAAGAATTACGCCTGGCCAGAAATTTTTCAATAAGTGGGTGCACCAATCACCACATTAAGATCAACATAAAGATTAACACGTCTCGCAGTGAATAGAAATTCAACAGTCGCCGATTTTTGCATTTGGACTATCTTTATTTATTTTTTCTCTCTCAATCAATTTTGAATTCAAGTAACATTTATTTATTTTTATCAGCTTTAAGAAGTTTACATTTTATTTTTGCCCATCAGAGAGAATTTTATTTTGTTTAGTTTCAAATATATCTTTGTTTTATAACATTTATGTTTTTTACTAGACCAGCCCCCGATAATTCAATTCTGAAATTTTCAAGTCAAACATAAGGGAAAGTATTGCGATCGTGAAAATTTTCGACTTCCGGTTTTCAAAGGTTTAGGGTTCCCTGAGTCTAAATAACCAAGTGCCGCGAAATGGTTTATGTGTGTGTGTATGTCATTGTGTATGTATAAGATGTGAAACCTCGTAAAAAAAAATTTACTGTTAATATTTAAATTATTAATCCCAAAAATGTTTTCTAATAATAAATATTCATTTTATAAACTCACAAAAAAAAAAATTGAATGTAAAAAAATACAACGATATTTCTCAAACATCTACACACGAATATTGTAATCTAGAGTACTTCTCTCTTTTTCTCGATTAAGTTAATAGTGAATACATAAAACAATTTCTCTGGCTTGTCTTCTTATGACTTAATTTGGTTTTTTCCGGCACTTTCTTTTTTAAGAGTCTCGTTACTGGACGTTGGTGTTGACTTTTTCTGATATTTAGGTCACAATAATCAACATGACAAAAACGAAAAAAACACTTACATTAAAAAAAAAAAACTTTGATAGAAAAACAAAGCATAAACTAAAAAAAGGTAGATACACCAACTGTTACAGAGCATTTCTATTGGGCACAAAAGTGACGTCACAGTACGCGCATGCGATTCACGGGTAAATTTTTTATGTTGTCGAGCTATTGCATTCATATTTATAACTGAAAGCTACATTAACAACATATGATGGGTGAATTACTTAGGCCCGCTTTTTCCAATATAGTTTAAACTTAGATTAACTTAAACCGGATTATCTTTAATCCGAGGTTTAAACTCTGATCCACTTTCTGCAGCCTTAGTTTAGTTTAAGCTCGGTTTAAACCTAATCATGTGAAGGTTATTATGTTTTTTAAAAGGTTGGTACATATTTGTTTACATTTCCTTGTTGAAACTTCTATGGAAAGAGAAGGTAATGTAACGGTTATGGAAAGATTAATTATACATATTATTTTGTTTTTACCAAAAAAGTAAATAAGGTGAAAGTGTTCTATAAAAATGGAGCAAAAAGAAGTAAAAACATTTCTCAGTGTGAAATTAATGTTCTTCTGGCTCTTGTGGAAGAGAATAGAGACATTTTTGAAACCAAAAAAACAGATTTCGTCACTTTCAAAGAGGAGGATTAATGAAAGAAATTGCCAAATAAATTCAATGAAACAAGCAGTGCTGTTTTCAGAGATTTAATTTGTATGTTAATAAAATGTTCTTTATAATACGATATTATTATGACAAGAATAATAATAACCTCTATTACATTTCATAGATTTTTTTCAAACAATGTTGAACCTTTTTATTATTATTATCATTTTGTTTAAATAATAAATTATCTAAGTTGAGCGATATATAATTATTATAGCTTAATAATAATAAAATTACATCATTATGACATATTCAAGTGAAATATAATTTACAACATAACCTTGATATTAATTAAGAACCAATTACAATAAAAATAATGCACGTTAAGAAACATTTTTTTCTCATCTCAATTCTACTTCACTGATTTAACATATTCTGAAAATATTCTTGGATTAACTGATTGCGTCTATTGATGCGTCTCTTTGGCAACAAAAACATCATAATCTTCTTCTTCCATGCCATTTAAAATTTCAATTATGTATATTTTCCATTTTTGTATTCAGTCAAGTGCAAAACAATAATTCTTGAGTAACAAGAGCGAGTATGTTATCACACAAAATGTTTGTTTATATTTTGCAGTTTAAACCTAATTCAGAGTTTAAACCGGGAAAAATGAAGGATTAACTTAATCTAAGTTTAAACCAAGTTTAGAGGTTAAACCGACTTAAAGAAACCCACATCTGGTTTAAACCAAGATATAATCCGGATTAAATTTAAACTCGGTTTAAACTAACTTGAAGAAAGCGGCCCTTAGTGACAGTTATTATTAATCACTATAAATCATTTTGAAGTTACTATAACTATGACGAAACTATATTGACAAATATTACAATGCAAAGTTTGTTACACAGTTGGGCGACCATACTCTAGAAAAGACCCAAGTTTTGTTATGGGCACGAAAGATTACAACTGCAACACAAAGCACCCACGAACTTGACAAACTCTCTACCCTTGACCTGCTTTAACTCACACAACTTGGACATGACGTAGTAGTCTACTGCTTAATGGACGGCACTCTTTGCTTCATGTGTCATCAGCAGCCCGCTACTCAACGAGACAGGGCTTCGTGAATCTTTAAGCTGGAGTTATTGTCGCGTGACGATTGTCTAGCATGACATCTTTAGGGTCTTCGGATCTAACTTGGCACCTCAGAGGTGTTTGGATTTTATTCTTTAGGGTAACTTTGTCGACTACCCAAAAAACTAGAGAGTGTTTGAGTTTAAAGTAGTGTTGTGAAGAAAAACGCCAAACTGTTTAAAAATACTGTTTTTTATAAAAAACGGAAAAAAAACTTTTCCTGAACCAGCCCGAACAGTTGGAATTTAGAACTTCCTTCTCTTCCCGTTCTCATTTACAACTACTCAAACGTTTGGAACTCGTTACGGAATGGCTGAAATTGAAAAGAACAGTTGTTTTCTTCACCACTAGCGCTCCGCTGTTTGATTTTTCGTTAGGTTTTCTGTGGTTTCTATTTTCGAATTTCTATTTATTTCATTCAAAATTTAAAGTGACACTTTTACTTTCATTTTTTATGGAATAATAATAATAATAATAATAATAATTGTATGGATAATAATATATTACAATAACAGGAAGTTGTTGTATATACAAAAAAAAAAGTAAAAAATTCTAAATATCAAAGAAGTTTATTTTTCGTAATATTTCAAGAGTTCATAATATTTTAACATTTTTCTCGATAAACACCTGTCGAAATTATTTTAAGTTTGTGATTCTTTTTTTTTATTTTGTTGCTTCAACAATTAACGACATTTTTTGATTTTATTCTCAATTTTTTTTTTTTTTAACTTCGAATTAATATTATTATTACGTTTCCAATAAAACAACACAACACAAAACAAACACCTGATAGAAATATTAGTCTGGAGGTTTTCTCTTTTCCCCAACCTGTTTTTTTCAAACCGTTTTTTCCAACAGTTGTTTTTTTTTTTTCAACGAACAGTTCGTTGGCGTTTTCTAAAAATAACCGAAACGCCCATCTCTAGTTTAAAGGCGCATAAAGGTGTTTATATTAGCGGATGTTGTAGAGCCGTTAGCAAATAATAGCAATATACGAAAATCGTCTCCCCTTTTAAGTCGAATTCAACAAATTGCTACGCTTTTAGCTTCTGGTTTTTCTAAGGCGGATGGGGGTAACCAGAAACTGGATATATCAAATTAATTTATTAAATTAATTTATTTAATATGCCTTAATGTATATTGGATTCTTTTCCAGAGGTGACGTGTTTACCAATTTGAGTTATTGTTAGAAACCTGCGGCATTGGTGAATGAAATAAAGAAACAGATCTAAATTTAACTCCATATTTAATTTTATTGACTAAAAATGTAAATCATTAATAACCCCTTCTAATAAAATCATTAATAACCCCTTCTAATATCATCCTTATAGATTATTCTAATAATAATCTATAAGGATAATTTACTAACACAACTTAGCTACTGGATGCTTACTGGCATGTCAACATAATTTATTGAATGCATACCACGCAATAATTACAATTAGTACTGTATATTAATAATAATTTATCTGGTGGGCATTCTGAATATCACTCTGGTTGCGTCTGAACTGTGTAAAAGTCTGCCATCTCTGACGCTCTCTCATCTTCTCTCAACCTTTCTGGGAACCTGGACTCTGCTGCTCCTCTCTCTCTGGACCTCCGCACTCCTCTCACTTCCTCCAGCTTCTCCCTTTCCACTTCCCCTAACTTCCTCCCCTCTCGTCTTTTCTTCCTCCATTTCAATCTTCTTTCCCCCACTCTCTTCAGACCTCTTCTGATTGGCTGGGAATGCTAAAATTTCCATCCCACTCTATTCAGACTTCTTTTAATTGGTTGGCCAACCTAAAATTCCCATTCCATATTATGTTTCGGTACTTTCATGGCCCCAAAATTTCTCTAAAAGAGATAACAAACTTCCTTGGTATTTCCCTTGGTGTTTGTCGGCAGCATTGTCGGTCTTCGGCTTTACTTATTTTATATTTCTAACAACACATTTATAGCCCCAATAACTTCCAGGGCGGAATTTATAACTTATAGTACTTAACGTTATTATGATTTTATACCGATACTGTACCACTATAAAAATATTCTACGATACTCCTTCTATAGCATCATAGTACTTCAAGTAACATACCAAACATAGTTCCGAAAATTCTTTTAAATTTATCTAGATGCAGATTAAACAACTGAATCATAACCATTTCTACGACAGTTAACAGTGAAATGGATAAAATTAATGGTAGGTAATACTCGAAGCCGAAACAAGAACCTATAATTGTTCACATTAGTAGTTCCCTTAGTTTTGAACCGTATAAACCTGAAAATGGGTATCTAATGTATTTATATGCCCATGATGTGACAGCAAAAGTTGCATCAAAATCGATTTAACGGAGTGGGAACTTTATTTCATAAGATTTTCTCATTTTTACATTTTCCTGTATTTTTGTTCTTTCGATTTTCCCGTTTTAAGTCGAATTCAACAAATTGCTACGCTTTTGGCTCCCCGTTTTCTAAGGTAACAAGAACCGGGATATATGAAATTAATTTATTAAATTAATGTATTTAATATGCCTTAATGTATATTGGATTCTTTTCTAGAGGTGACGTGTTTACCAATTTTATCTATTTTAAGAAACCTGTGGCATGGGGTGAATGAAAATAAAGAAAAAAATCTAAATTTAACTCCAAATTTAATTTTATTGACTAAAAATGTAAATCATTAATAACCCCTTCGAATAAAATCTATAAAGATAATTTACTAACACAACTTAGTTACTGGATGCTGACTGGCAAGTTAACATAATTTATTGAATGCATACCACGCAGTAATTACAATTACATAGTACTGTATTAATCTACAATTTATCAGGTGGGCACCCTCTGTATCACTCTGGTGTTGCGTCTGGACTGTGTCTCTGAAAAAGTCTGCCACTCTCTCATCTTCTATCAACCTTTCTGGAAACCTGGACTCTGCTGCTCCTCTCTCTCTGGACCTCCGCACTCCTCTCACTTCCTCCAGCTACTCTCTTTCTGGCCTCTCCTCCAACTTCTTACTCTCGGCACTTGCTCCGACTTCTCTCTTTCCACTTCCCCTAACTTCCTCCCCTCTCGTCTCGTCTTCAGACTTCTTTTCATTGGTTGGCCATCTTAAAATTCCCATTCCATGTTATATTTCTCGCGCTCTTCGTCGGTACTTTTGACGGGGCAAAACCCGGTTTTATGGCACCAAATTTCTCTAAAAGAGATAACAAACTTCCTGGGTATTTCCCTTGGTGTTTTTCGGCAGCATTGTCGGTCTTCTGCTATACTTATTTTAAATTTCTAACAACACGTTTATAGCCCCAATAACTTCCAGGGCCTTATTTTCAGGAACTTGCTGTCTGCAGATAAAACCCAACCACCGGGTTTGAGCATATACAGTACTTAACATTATTATAATTTCTTACTGATATTTCATTTTAAATTATTTATCTTATTGAAATGCCCTATCACGTCAGCATCCACAATACATATCAAAATAATGAATAAAACAACTTTTTGAGATGAATATACATATTTCTATAACAACTGTACCACTTTTGCATTACCAAGTACCGAAAATCAATCGAATATTATTACATATTAATTAAGTTACTGTTAAGAAAATTCCAAAAGACTAACATTATACTGGAGTTTTGCCCATTTGAGTTTATAAAAGCTTGAGTTTAATCAGTATGGGTTAACATAGCAACCTACAATACTGAAGGTCGCTGGTTCGTACTGGGAGTAAAAAATCCTTGGCTATGTCGTCCCTCGGATAGGATGTAAAATGGAGGTCCCGTTTTATGTTAACGACTGAAAATATCGAGGCCAAACCATAACAGATCCTAGAGGATAAAAAAAAAAGGAAAAACTAAAAGAAAAAATAAGGTCGATCTCTTTACCAACTAGCCATTATCATATTATAGCTCGCTAGCTATAATATTAGTATGTATATTACTATAATGATGTAGTTACTGTGATTATATCATTGTAGTAATAATTTTCTTAGATAAGTCTCTTTAAAGTAGCCAAATTGAATAATAAAAGGCAAATTGCCACTGCCCATTGTATCTTTTAAAGATGCCGAGTAACACCTTTCTTCCTCTGTTATTGGTTAGCATAGAAACCTACAATACTGAGGTAAGGTCGCGGCTTCGCCTCCCGAGGTGGCCCTAGGATTTCTTAATGGGAGTAAAAAATCCTTGTCTATACCGTCCCTCGGATAGGACGTAAAATGGAAGTCCCGAGCCTGTACGATTTTAATCAGGTACTCGTTAACGATGTCTAACCTAATTAACCTGGATAGGCGAAATTTATGACTTCCAATGTAGTATCGTCCAATCAGTCTAAGTGGCATAAAGATACGTTAAACAAACGACAGGTTTGCTCAGTAATTTACCCTAGACAGTATTATTGCCGTCATAATGTAATAAAACTTCTAAATCTATCAGAACAAAAACCGGTAGAAACCTAAGGTGAAAATTCTGTCATGGGAACATTTTAGCGTCGTTAATTATTATTATGGTTTTTATTCAAAGACTTCTTAATGTCTCAAGTTTTGATAAGCATGCATTATGCACTATGAACACTGCTTAGGGATTTTAATCACAATTATTCCTCAATTTGAGCTCCTGCATAATAAATATTGTGGATTCGGTGCAATATAAAACAGAGTCACGATAGCTGATAAGCGTTTCATGTTAACGACTGAAAATATCGAGGCCAAACCGTATCAGATGCTAGAGGATAAAAAAAAAAGAAAAACGAGAAGAAAAAATAAGGTCGATCTCTATACCAACTAGCCATTATCATATTATAGCTCGCTAGCTGTAATATTTCGTATTTATATTACTACAATGATATAGCTACTATGATTGTATCATTATAGTAATAATTTTCTTAGATAAGTCTCTTTAAATTAGCCATATTGAATAATTAAAGGCGAATTGCCACTGCCCGCCAGGTAGCGATCAAACAAGTATGTCGCCTTCATATCAAATTAATATACGAAATTAATGTATTTAAGAAGTATCATTATATAGGGTAACTGTACCAATACTTGACAGGTTAAGAAAAATATATTACATTATTGACACTGTTTACAAAAATATTGATGTTAGGTTAATCTTTATTATGAACTTAGTTAGGCCAATCCCTCTAGAAAACTGGGAATACAATATCCTATGGGTTACATTTATGGTTTTTATAAAAAATGATTTCTTTGAATCTTCTAAAATGTACCAATAGATGACACTTCAAAATGGAAAGGTTTGGAATGTTGACATTTATTGAGTCAATAGTTGACACTTACATTATTTTTTAATTCCCTAAGGAAAATATTAGGTAATAAGAACTGCAACAAAAGTTAATCATTTTTTATTTTTAACTATTCAAAATTGAAATGAAACATATAAAATTTCTATAATTTAATTACTTCATACACAAAAACTTAATAGACAAAAGAAAAAATATTAAACTGAAAAATGAGATCATCCAATTAAGAATAATATCGATAACAACAATAATTTTAAATTAATCTACCTTAAGTGGGAAACTATAATGGTACCAATCCTGTCCATTAAAGGTAAAAACTTTGGGCATATGTATCGCGGATATATCACATGATGGGACTGTGCAACATGTATCGGTGTTAATAAAACTTGTTGTTTTCATCCGATGTATGGTTGTAAAAGCTAAACCAGAATCTCTAATTTACTGACAACTTTTGTAACTTGAGCCAGACATTTTTTACGCTTATTTGAGAACCGAACTATTATAAATTTTCCTTCATCAACACTTAAAATATTGGGTTGATGCAAAATTAATGCAGGTTTCCTCTATTGCGATATCTTAATTCCAATTGTGTAAACAAAGCAAATCCTAACATTGATCATTATTATACCAAAACAAACCTTATCTAATACCCTCTCTTTCACCATGGATTTGATCAGTAAAATGGTTTTGTTAATCAGTGTGTTCAAAGATCTTAAATCGAAAATGTCGAAGTACGATTTTCGTCAAATTTATTTTTACGGATTTTTAATTAGGGCGCAGCGCTGCGCAAACGGCTCGTAAATTAACGAAGTGTGGGGTCAGGGGGCTATTAACGAGTGCACGGTGCAGCGTTGGTTCCAGAAGTTTCGCAGTGGAGATTTCGACCTCGAAGACAAGGGCGGTCGGGGCCGTCATTTTGCTCTTGACAACGACCAGCTGAGGTCAATAGTGGAGGAGGACCCAACCAAAACCACCCGCGAAATAGCGGTAGAACTCGGCGTGAACCAATCCACAGTTGTACGCCACTTGGAAGCATTGGTAAAATAAAAAAGTTGGCCAAGTGGGTGCCACACCAATTAAAAGACCACCAACAAAATCGCCGCTTTGAAATCTGTTGTTTGTTTCTGTTCCATGCTTGTGACACGCAATAAAAATGATCCATTTCTCGATCGCATTGTGATGTGCGATGAAAAATGGGTCTTATACGACAACAGAAGGCGTTGAGATGAACAATCAAAACCTTTCCTGAAGCCCAACCTGCAGCCAAAAAAAGTTAAGGTCACAGTTTGGTGGTGCTATCCACTACAGCTTTCTCAATCGAGGTGAGACTATAACTGCTGACAAGAAATTGACAACATGAATCAAAAATTACAACGTCTTTGCCCAGCATTGATGAATCGGAAGGGACCTATCCTTCTCCATGATAACGCCAGACCACACGTCGCACAAACAACGCTACGACGACTGCACGAGTTGGGCTACGAAGTTCTCCCACACCGACCTTATTCACCTGACCTCTCTCCTACAGACTTCCACTTTTTCAGGCATCTGGATAACTTTTTGAGGGAGAAAATTTTTCAAAACCAGGATGAAATTGAAAATTCTTTTCGTGACTTCATTGAGTCCAGGGATTCAGATTTTTTTTCTGGTGGAATAAGAAAGCTTGTTGAACGTTGGCAAAAGTGCATTGATTCAGATGGAAATTATTTTGATTAAATATATATAGTTAAAGTAAAGATATGGCCTATTGTCAATGAATATTAAAAACCTGCATTAATTTTGCATCAACCCAATACCTTGCTCCTCCTCTTGAAGAAATATTTCTTGAACAGCATTAATTCTCGGCTCCTGCTCTTGGGGATCTAAGCTTTTCTGATTTTCTTTCTCGTCCCAAATTTCTGTTTGGGTCCAAATCCATTCAACTATTTAACTTTATGATTACCTAATAAAATAAAATTGTTATAATTTCCGACTGTTACAATTGTTTCTTAAATTAAAAAATAAACAAAACAAGATTATGTCAAATAAAGCTGAGGCTATGCATGGGTGTCAACTATAAACACACACGATGTTAACTTTACAAACTTATGTTAACTTGACACCCCTGTCGAACATTGGTTAGGATGGAGCTAGATCAGTGATTCCACTACCGGTATTAAACCCAGATATTTTTCAATCAAGCAAATTATTTTAAACTATCAGTTTCATCAGAGTAAAAAACACCAATAGTTGACATGGATGTCAACTATTGAAATTAAGGATTAATTTTTGTTCTACTAGTTGACACCCCATAGCCCTAAAACATTGTATAAATAAATCGAAAAGGATATCAAATGGTTCCTCAGTTAATGAATATCATGAAAGTAGTTAAAAAATAATTGAACACAAATAAACGAACTAAAAAGCTTATTTTATGTGACTTACAACACTAATGAAACAGGGAAGCAGAAACCACTTGTTGAGGCCACTAGAAAATTCTCCATTATAACCTCTCAAAAATAAGTTTCAGTTTTCATCACACATATGCAGATTACCATCTGCACATGGCAACACAGCCAACTAGTAAAAATTTAGAAATTACCGCCAAATTTTGAACCAAGACAATCTACCATGAATCTTATTATTCACACTTTTTATACGAAATGTCAACTATTGGAGCACTGTCAACTTTTGGTACAGTTACCCAAGTGGATTCTTTTCCTGAGGTGTCGTGTTTACCAATTTTAATTATATTAATAAACCTGTGGGATGGGGTGAATGAAAATAAAGAAACAAATCTAAATTGAACTCTATCTTTAATTTTATTGACCAAGAATGCAAATCATAATTACCCTCTTCTAATGAATCCTATAAAGATATTTTACTAACACAACTTAGTTACTGGTGTTGTCTCTTGCCTCTCTGCTGGATCAGTCTCTGCCATCTCTGACGTTCTCTTAGACTCAGCACATTTCCTCTCAGCCTGTCTGGAAATCTGGACTTTCTGACTTTTTCTGATTGGCTGACTATCCTAAAATTTCCCACTCTATTCAGACTTCTTTTCATTGGTTGGCTATCCTAAAATTGCCATTTCAAGTTATATCTCTCACGCTCTTTGTCTCCGGCCATAAATCCGGGTTTATGGCCCAAAATTTTTCCAACATACTTCTTAGGTATTTCCCTTAGCGAGTGTCGGCAGAAACCCATATTATAACCCCCCGAGGACTTCCAAGGCGGTAATTCAAGGATCTCGCCACCTTCAGTTAAAACTGACCTCCGGGTTTGAACATATACTATACTTAACATTATTATATTAAACTATTAATTCAATTCAATAGCCTGGTAGGACCCACAATACATAGCATAATGGACTCGGACTCCAAGGATCCATTAATAACCCTTGGTAATCTAAAGGTTAAACATTATGCACCCCTCAAAACAAAAGTGAGGTAACCCGTACAAATTCACTATTCCCTTTACCACGTTTAAGAAGAAGCACTTTCTCAGCAAACTTTATAATCCGAAAAAAATGAATCACTGCTCACTTGACAAAATTGTCTTTTCAACTGATATATTAAGGGATTTAAAATAATCAAGGGATTATAATCATATGTCGTGGATTGACTTGATTATCTAATAGTCAGTTCATTTTCCAAGAAAACTAAAACCGCACGAATGGAATAACATGGAACACCTGACTCAACGGTAGATTGTCATCTTAACGCCCTGGTATCATGCGATCACCTTGAGGACAGGAGAGGAACTAACATCAATCATCATGGCTGTATCATCAGGGGCTAACGTAATTTCTGTAATCACTACTCGTTAAAGGTAACTACGATTACCTGACATCGTAGAGGCTGGGGACCTCCAATTTACTTCTTATCCGAAGGACGGCATAGCTAAGGATTTTTTACTCCCTTTAAAGAATTCCTAAGGCCACCGATCTGGATACAAATCCGCGACTTTTATTTTCATTGTAAGCAGCTATGCTTGCCATTACATAACACGTGACACCTCAAAGTATCGATGTCACAGAAATCTATGTGTGCGCATCGGAAGAAAATTGTAATTACCACCACCTTAATACCTCAAATTTTGGATATACATGTCCGCAATGCAAATATAAAAGAGACTTATCAAAAAAGTATTTGATCACAAATATTCTGTAATTGGGGCAGTTAGTACTACTGATACTGACTGGAATTAAAAATTTGCTCTCTACCTGCGTTGATAATCACCTTCATTCCATGCCGTTTCATATGATATACAACTATGTATAGTTATAGGCAGTAAGACCTATTTATCAAAAATATATAAAGTTTTTAAACAATGCCCCTTTTTGAGAAAATTTAAATTAAAATTTTACATTTAGTTTTAAGAAAATTTCTTTAGTACCACCCTATACATTGCTGGATATCATATGAAACGGCATGGAATGCGCTGTTAAAAGACACCAATCTCATAGTCCTAGTCAAAGTCGGAAAACATCTAGGGGAGACCCGGGCAAAGTGAATATGTTAAGAGAGAAATATTTCTTAAAAATACTTGGAACCATATGAATACAACTTAATACATATATTAGAGTAAGAGACATATTATCAACTTATTGTAAAAATATCAGTTATGTTAAGCCAATCCTACACATTAAAAATTTTTTTTTTTTTTTTTTGTCAATTATCCACTTTGCCCGGACTACCCAGGCAAAGTGAATATAGACTCCAGCTTAGGAATAAAACCTGGAAAATGAAAACAAATTTTGAGAAGACATTGTTTAATTACAGATACACATTTCTATGCTATAGATGTGTCGTTTTCATGATTATGATTCATGGCAAATGTCACAAAAAAAAGGATCCGACAGCAGAGTACGATGAACATCCTTCATGCACCCAATCCTTGCACTGTCCACACTGTATCCAATCGTCAAATGGAGGCTCCCCGTAGGATCTTAGACAGATAAAACAATTGCATGTACCAGGGCAATAGCTGCTATCCACTTTGCCCTTATTCACTTTGCCCGGCGCGCGCCATTTTAACTAAACACTAAATTAGACTACGACCATATAATCTAAAAATCGGCAGTTCCCGCCAAAACTATCTGCTTATACTACAGTTTAAACTAAACCCTGCAATAGATGTTACACTTGTATTGTTTATACAATAAAGATTTAAAAACTTACCTTACAAATTTTAAGAACCGTATAACTTTTCGTTTTAAACAAATTATCTCACAACTAAAATGAAACACAACCAATATCTCTCCGTCCTGTGAAGCGGCTTCTACCCCTAGTTCTCGCATTAGCCACCCAAAGCGCTAGCGTTGTTACCGTGTCTATGAAAGTGATTATTCGCTTGGCCCGACCTATTCACTTTGCCCGGGCCTCCCCTACAGCTATTTTTAATTATGATTTTTTCTGTTTCTAGACGTATTTTTGAGGGCTTTAGAGACATATATTTCAAAAATGGGTTGACAACATATCTCAGTGATATTTTACAATTGTTCTAGTAGATACAAGTAGTACACATATACAAAATTTCAAGAAAATCTGAGATGGTGAGGCTCAAACCCGTGTTGAATTGATGTGGAATGATCCAGATGTAAAGCGCGCCCAAACCCCAAAAAGTTTGTGAACCCCTGGATCTGAGTATAGTCGCCATGTTTGTTCTGCAGCCATAAGACTAGTTTTATCCAGCTAGCGATAAGGGCGCTCCTAATGGCCTCCTGTAGAAACCTTTATCACCCCCTGCCCCACCGTTGCTCCCACTTCCAAGATAAGGAGGATAAGAGATGGCTTGGGTTGCACGAACACGGCCCCAATTGGAATTGCTAATATCCAAAGGGCAGTGGCCAAGGGCGGACCGAAGACCTTGCCCCGGGTTCGGTGACACCTATCGACTACCGCGGGTCGCATGATAGTTCACCGAGTGGTAATGGCAATGGTGGAATGTATCGTTGAATACGTAATAAGGTGGGCACTAGTTTTAGAATATTTATGGTTGTGCGGCTGTTAGTTGTCCTATAAGTTGATTATAAGGGTGGCGTTGATTCAGCAAAAGGGCAAATACTGAAAAATTGAGGTACTCGTTAATTATAGCATCGCCACTTATTATATTTCAAATTATTTAACGGTTCACCTGTGGTCTAGCTGTTAGCATAGCCGATTATTATATAGAGATCGAGAGTTTTTAGCCCGGTGATGCCGTCCTTCGGAGAGGACTTAAAATGGAGATACCGATAAAGTATGATGTCAGGGTTTCGATAAATATTTTTCCAATCCTAATTATAACCGTAGAGGAAAAATATTGGATATTCCTTGTATAGCATCCTAGTACTTCAAGTAACATACCAAACATAGTTCCGAAAATTCTTTCAATTTTTTCTGGAGGCTGATTAACACGTTCAAACCGGTGCACAGTGCTTTGAGTATAAGGAGTTTTTGGACAAAAATCTTTTGGCCATGGAATATTATAGGAAATGCTGGGCTGATTACGAATATACCTCATATGCGGAGTCGGAAATAATATTTGACCGAGTTAGAGAATTTAGATAAATTTAAGGGAAATTAGAGAATCATTATCGGTTAGTTGGTCAAAATTAATTAATAAGATAATTAAACAAACACAACATATCAAATAGAAAAGATACTTTCTTGATCTACTAATAAAAATAATTTTCTACATAATAAAATAATTTTTAAAAGTATGCACATAAGAGAAATCTAAATAAAAAAATATATAAAAAGCTGAATCTTCTGGTTCAATGGCGAAAATTTCCTTGTCAAATTTATTTATATAAGTTTAGTTCATTTTGAACTATGTTATAATTAATTCAAAATTAATTAAAATTAAATTGAACATTAATCTAATTAGAATGGCTAATCTAATTGTTGTAGATGCGAATTGGTTTTCCAGCAAGCCCTGAGTGCTTAATTTCATTTGAAAAAAAAATCGTCAAACTCATAGTCGCAGGTTATCGCAGATCTTTATAGATTTTTATTCTAAATTAGTTAGGCTGCAAATATTTAAAAAATGAAAGGGGTGTTTTGCGGACATTTAATATTTGACCTTAAAGTTAGTAAAACATCGAGTGAGTCAACAAAATTTCTTACCCTTGGCCATATTTTCCAAAACAATTTCGACTTTCTCTTAAAATAAAGTTCAGAGTATACCTTATCTAAACAGAAAGAAGACTAAATGAAACGATTACGACAAAGCCAATGTTTACATCTAGTATTTACCTTCGATCTAAAATCCCTTCTAAATTGATACGAGTAAGTGTTCACAAAGTGTTTTTTTCGAAACATTTCTTAATTTTAATAGCAATTGAGTTAACAAATAGATGTAAATATTATTGTTTATGATCATTTACATCTTTAGGAACATTTTGAATGTAAATGCAAGAAAAAAATAAAAACTTGATTTTTGGATTTTTGCCCATTGATCGAAGTACTCACTGTGCGGCGTGTACCACCGGTGGCTCACACTTGACTGCCATATCGGACACTTTAGTCAATCACAAAACTTGAGTCATAGTCGCAGGTTATCGCAGATGATCTTTATAGATTTTTAATCAAAATTAGTTACGCTGCAAAGGGGTGTTTTGAGGACATTTTGCAATATCTGACTTTAAAGGTAGTAAAACATCGAGTGAGTCAAACAATTTTTGAGTATCGACGATGTATAACGAGGTAGGATTGTATTTTTTATTTTATTAATGTTGGATTGTCAATAATGCATCATGCCCTTGAATATCTCCCATCCGATAGAGCGAAAATCATTAAGGTAAGCCGCCAATGGATTACAGCCCCGGCGTGAACGTGTTAAACAACTGAATCGTACCTATTTCTATTTATTCTATTTAATTACGACAGCTAACAGTGAAATGGATAAAATTAATGGTAATACTCGAAGCCGAAACAAGAACGTTTAATTGTTCACATCAGTAATTCCCTTTGTTTTGAACCGTACGAACCTGAGAATGGGCATTTAATGTATTTAGGTATATGCCCATGATGTGACAGCAAAAGTTGCATCAAAATCGATTAAACGGAATGGGAACTTTATTTTATAATTTTTACATTTTTCCTGTATTTTTGTTCTTTCGATTTTCTTAAAAACGGCTCTAACGATCTGTAGTATGCTTAGTTTTAAACAATTGAAGGTGTGATGGTATTTCATGATGTAATAGAAGGTGTAATAGCATTTAAAATAAAAAAAGTTCGATTCCTAAATTCGTATTTTAACTTACATATACCTTTTTATCTTAATCTTCCACCCGCTTCAAATTTTGTTTTTCCCATAACAGTAACCCTGTAAGGAGTAACTTTTTTTCTACGCGTACCATCTTAGGACTTAACGCGTATTTAATTACATACATAAAGTCAATTAATACAATACTTTGTCACATAACATACATATGTAGAAATTGAAGAATGTATACTTACAAATGAAATCCATAAAAATCCTGCAAAATTCTCCTGTTTATCATATATACGTTTATTTCTTATGTCTGAAGATAAGATATTGATAATAACCTGGATTAAGATTTTGTGACATACATTGGTGATATAAATGGATTTTGGTCAACTCATAAATCACGTTGAGCCCATGCATGCGGAGTACGCTTTAAATGACAGGTTATTGTTCATTTATACAGCTAGTAATATATATTTCCGAAAATAAAAATAAAATGTTTCTATCTGAAAATGAATTGAATGGAAATACAGCGATATTTAACTAAATAATCGTGAAGATAAAAAACAATTACTCTAGCTTGATTTCATCTTGATCACTTCAGTTGATCTCCATGGTACTTTCTTTTTAGGGATCTCGTGATAAATAGGTTAGCGCACTTTTTAAGGGAGTCTAAAGCACTTTCCTAATTTTTTTTTAAAAAAATGCGACTTAACTTATAGATTGATTGTTATCTTTTTAATAATTTATTTATTAAATCATATATATATAGATATTTTTTTAATCTTTTATTTACTAGATCACATGTATAGATATTTTTCAAATAATTTATTTATTAAATCACATGTTTTCAATTTAATATCTGCAATATTTTTGGAATGAGCAAATGTGTGCACTAAACGTTTGTTTGTTTTAACGCCACTTTATAGCCACCACGTTCTCCCCTGTCCTGGCAGCCACCTTTCATATTATCTCTCCCGTGGGGTTAGTTGGCTTTCTTCCACTGGGGTTTGTTGGAGCAGTAGCAATTCACAATTGCAAGGTAAACATAATCAAATGTTAAACTACCAATTGTCTTTAGTTTCAGTAAGGAGGATGAGAGTAATTTTTCTTATGCAGAAAGTGACGACAGTCTAAACTTCTATCTTCTTCTATTGTCATTCTATTTCCCCTTAAAAGCTGGTTAAAACCGATTCAAAATTATTATACCATTATAGTGCAGCTTTTAATAACAATAATATGTGTCAGGCAGTACTTGAATGAGATGGCTAAACAACCCTACCTTCTAGGCCAACATAGGGGGTTAATTGGCATACTCTGGATTGTCGAATTGTTCAATTTTCTATGACCTTAGTATTAAATATTATGTGGTGAAAAAAATACTAGAAGTACTCTAATACTTGGAGTTTACAGTGGCACCACCCATATTGGGATTATATTAACAGGAAAAACTCAACAATCAAATAAGTGAAAAGTGTTGCCAACCAACCCCGCTCTCTCCTATAGATATAAAACAATAGGTATATGTGATATGTGAAATTAAAAATGTGTAGCTTTGGAAACATCCATTCATGTAACATATGTGAAAATTCCATAACCCAGGTGATTATAATAAAAAAATATCCCTTTTTTTTCCATATGTATTGAGCGTGTTTATGGTAGAGATTATGAATAATATGCACTTTCATAAAAATAAAATGAACGCATACCGAAAAACTTGTAGCGTTGCTGTGAGATATCGAGAGACCCGCTTCAATCCAAAGTAAGCATATTCACTATACACGAGATTTTGTTAATTTGTATTTTTATTTTTGCGGGGATGGTCTATTCACTAAGTCACTTTATCTGATGAAGGTTTAAAGGTATATTTACAATAACCAACGCCACAAAAAAATAAATTAATAAAAATAGACTTGACGCACAGACGAACAAGCAACTTGGCTGACAGAGAAGTGGATTTTAGATTTTTTACTGTCACTTACCTTATATGAAATATATAGTAAGTGAAAGTATTTTACCCCTGAGACCAAAGAACTAAGCCCCGCGAAATGGTCTGTATATTTCTGTCTGTGTGTATGAACATACTAGTTCAAAAGCCAAATGAAACTGAGATTTGATATATTTGGCGTGTATTTGATGTAGCTACTCCTACGTTTGTGACCGCGTTTGGACAGCGAAAGTTACACCAAAATTTGTCAAATGGAGGGGATACTTTATTTAATAAGTTTTGTCTCATTTTACTTTTTTTTTTATATCCTCAAAAGCGATAAATCACATGAAACTGAAATTGGATACTATGTTTATTTATATGACCAGTACGGGACAGCAAATAGTCCATCAAAATTGATTTAATGGAGTACTTTATTCCATAAATGTTGTCTCTTTTTTACATTTTTACGGCTCTAACGATTTTGATCAACTCGTCACGTTTAATGAGAATCAATTATTGTTTAATATGAAGTAAGTTTTATCATCGTATAAATGTTCTGAGAGGGCTCAAATGGCGAAGCAAAATTTTTTATTTAGTTTTCTCAAAGTACGTTTGATTTTTTTATATATAAAATTGACTGTCTCTCATTATGCCCAGTAATCAGAAGTGGCTTAATATTGCATACGTAAAAAAAAAAGTCGATAAATACATATGTACATGAGAAAAATGAAAAATAATTCGCCAGGATTATCATTATAAATAAAATTTGAATTTCCTTTTTGAGTGCAGTAATATATATGAATAAGATATCGTCGGATATATTATACATATAAATATTTAATGAAAATTATTTTGTTTCCATAGTCACTGGATGTAGTTTTCATAACAACTAAGCAAAGAATTATCAGTTCAGACACCATGGAGTATTATGTTTGCTTCTCTGTTTGTTTAACGTCTCCTATGCTACTAAGGCTAATCGGACGATGCTACAATGGGAGTCCTAAATTTTGCCTATCCAGGTATAATTAGGATAGGGATCTTTAACGAGTACCTGACATCGTACAATCTCCGGACCTCCATTTTACGTCCTATCCGAAGGACGGCATATCCAAGGATTTTCTCCAATTAAAAAATCCTAGGGCCACCGCGGGTCGCGAACCTACGACCATTAGTATTTTAGGTTGCCATGCTAACCACTACACCACAGGTGAACCCCGTATTATGTTTGCATTGCTGCATTATCTAAAATAAAAATAAAACCTTTTATTGTAAAAAAAAAGAAGTTAAAATTTTTAATACTCAAAAGCACTTCTATCTTAGAAAAATTTGCCAGTCGAATGTTTGCACTAATCTGTTGGCCTCGAATAAACGATTTTTTTAAAATAGTCATGCTGCCTACATATTATAATTCCTGTTCACTCTTCCCATATTATTTTAGTAACAAAAGCAAGATTAACATATTTTTTTGTATGAAAAAGATTTTTTTTTAACTTATATAATATCACTATTACAGTGTGTGTCGTGCAGGGGTATAAAACACTATTATGATGGAATACAAAGGCTATGGTCACGTTATTCGTAATCATACCAAGGTAGGATTTAGGAGATCAAATCTGTTCAATGACTCGCCGATTAATCATAAAAATATACAGGTCACAATCATTCGTAAAACGTATGTGCAAATTTTTACTCCGGCAAATCCTTATATACAGGGTGTTTCGGAATTGCACGGCACTATTTTAGGTACGTGTTCTCTAACACAAAATAAACAAAAAAGTTCATATTAACATATACTCGTATCTCAAACTCATTTATTAAACAGATATCAAAGGTTAAAGATTTATTATTTATTTACTGCATTAAGACTGACTGTACAACGTTTAACGTGTTTAATACTAAATAAAAGGTTTTAATCACCTGATAAACAAATGAACGATAAGCAATGACAGTAGTTGCTCATCTGTTTGTCTAGTTCTGTGTGTTTTAGTGTGAGTGAATCTTGTGACACAGTTCAATTTATGATTATCATGGGAGATACCACAAATTTATTCACTTTTGATGAACAAACAGACATGCTTTTAACTTATGGCGAGGTACATACAAACGGTGCTGCTGCTGTTCGAAGGTATCGTGAAAAATTTCCTAACCGAAGAATACCAAATCGTAAAACGTTTGAGGCCATTGAAAGACGTCTTAGGGATAATGGTACGCTAAAACCTATACGAGTGAACGCCGGTCGACAACGATTTCGACGAACTGCAAACGTAGAAGAAGAAATACTCGATGCTGTTCAGTTATCTCCTACTACTAGTACCAGAAGATTGTCACGTCGTTTCGATGTTTCCTCTACCAGCGTATGGCGAACTTTACGCGAACAACAATTATATCCATTTCACGTATCAAGTAGGCAAGATTTGTTACCACAAGATTATAACAAGCGCAGAAATTTCTCCCAGTGGTTAATTCGACAATGCACACGAGATCCTAACTTCCTGAACTGCATTTTGGTTACTGATGAATCTTGCTTTACAAGAAACGGGATTCTTAATTTTCGAAATACCCATACTTGGGCCGAAGAAAACCCTCATACGACTGCTGTTGGACATTACCAACATACATTCTCTTTAAATGTCTGGTGTGGTCTTCTAAGCGACAAAATCATCGGCCCCTTCTTTTTGCCACCTAGGCTGTCAGGTATATCTTACTTGCATTTTTTTGCAAAATAATCTGCATGATATTCTAGAAGATATTCCGCTAGGCATTAGGCAAAGGCTGTGGTTTATGCTTATGGTTATGTGGTTTATGACGGTGCTCCAGCTCACTTTTCTCATAGTGTCACTGATTATTTAAATGCAACTTATGGAGACCGATGGGTTGGTCGAAACGGACCTGTTAAATGGCCACCACGATCTCCGGATTTAACGCCATTAGATTATTTTGTGTGGGGCTGGATGAAGTCTATGGTTTATTCTGCGGCAGTTGACACGCAAGAATAGCTAAGAAATCGGATCGTGGAAGCCGCAGTAACTATCAACCACCATCTTGATGCTATACGAAGAGCCAGAGAAGCATGGATTCGTCGTGCTGAATGTTGCATTCAACAAAACGGAGGCGCCTTTGAACATTTGCTCTAAATGTTGTAATAATAATAAATAAATAGTAATAATAAATCTTTAACCTTTGATATCTGTTTAATAAATGAGTTTGAGATACATGTTAATATGAACTTTTTTGTTTATTTTGTGTTAGAGAACACGTACCTAAAATAGTGCCGTGCAATTCCGAAACACCCTGTATATATATATATATATATATATATATATATATATATATATATATATATATATATATATATATATATATATATATATAAATCTCATGTCCCAATGTTTGTCGAATGTAAACTAAGGAATTACTCAACTAATTTTAATGAAATTTGGCTCATTGTGTGTAGTTTTGTCCAACATAAAAGATAGGATAGTTTTTATCTCGATTATTGGCTTCATTATTTTTTTTATTGGAAATTAAATGCTTAATATACTGCAGGTGAGTTTGTAAGTTCTATACATTTCCTACAGATGGCGGAGTAAGTTTATTTATTGACACATTTCGTTTTCTTTCGATATTTAGGATGATTAAGCAGAAATTTATTTTTTCCGGTCCAATAGCGGACTAAACACGACTAGGAAAAAAACTCGTTTTCTGTTGTGTTGTAAACTGTACTTGTTGTAAACTGACTGTCTGTTGTGTCTTTACTAAACCCTATTCCAATCATATTCTTTATTAGTTCCTTTCACATGTGTTACTTATATTTAATCTCACCTCTTTTGAAAAAATCCAATAAGTACTAAATAAATGGATCTTTAATACTTATCATAATCAAATATGAGAAGTAAAAAATAAAAACTTTAACCCTTCTTAATTCTCTTCAACCAAACAATTTTAAATTTGGCGTGTAAAGTTCTATTTTAAATCCGCTTGGTTTTTAGATTAGCTAAAACGTTCTCTTTATCGTTGAATTTTTATTTGACTGTATTAAAAAGAATACGATGTAATTAATTTAACGCCTCATAGATACTGAGCCACAGCAACGAGTGACTGGGACTGCTTGTATAAGATAAAAAAATCTGGTGCGTGCTCGCAACACACAACTTTCACTTACCAACTTACTTAGATTAGAAATTAATGCGTTTTGTTAATTGCCACTTCTCAAATGAACAGAACGGCTTTAATTATGAACAATGGTCTGTCATTAAAGGCGTACTCCGCATGCGTGGGCTCAACGAGTTTTATGAGTTGACTGAATATTTTTCTTTTATTCTCCTCTTTATGCTTTCTTTATTTTTATCATATCTCATATTTAGCCATTTCTTGTTTTTAGGCGTAACGAGAGACAGTTAATTTCTCCATGTAAACTAAAACAAAGGCACTTTATAACAAAGAAACAAACAAACAAAAAAAGCTCCCTCAGAACATTTCAATAATGATAAAGCTTACCTGATATTAAAGAAAACCTAATTTTCATTAAACATGACGAATTTGATAAAAATCGTTAAAGCCGTTTTTGAGATAATCGAAAAAAAGTTAAAAATTGGAAAAAAGTCATGAAATAAAGCGCCCCCCTCAGTTGGACCAATTTTGATGAAATGTTGGCTTTTACATATTTGGTATATGCATACATCAAATACCCAGTTTCTTCAAAATCGTTAAAGCCGTTTTTAAGTAAATAAAAAACATGTACACGTGAAATTGGTACAAAATTTATTAAGTAAAGTCCCCCCTCCGGTTGATCAATTTTGATGAAATATTTACAGTCGTATCTCGGGCATATACATACATCATATACCCAGTTTGATCAAAATCGTTAAAGCCGTTTTTGAATAAATAAAAAAAACACGTGAAAATGATACAAAATTTATTAACTAAAGTCCCTCCTCCGGTTAATCAATTTTAATGAAATTTTTACAGTCATATCTCGGGCATATAAATAGATCGAATACTGCATTTAATCAAAATCGTTAAAGCCGTTTTTGAGAAAATCGAAAAAAACATAAAAAGTTATTAAATAAAGTACCCCCTCCCTTTGAGCAATTTTGATGAAATTTTTGCTGTCACATCGCGGGCATATACGTACACTAAATACCCAATTTCAGGTTCGCACGGTTTATAGTTTTTGAGCTAGTCTGTTCACACACACACAGACCATTTCGCGGGACTTGGTTAATTGGACTCAGGGGACCCCAAAACGTGTATTTTCGTTGAAAACCGGAAGTCGAAATTTTTCACGATCGCAATACTTCCACTTACTATATATTTCATATATAGGTGAAGTGAAGTAAAAATGGAAGAGACTCCTTCATTAAAGAAATCCAAGATATTGTTCGTAATCCGTTTAGTTTTTCTCGTCGTAGATAAGGTTAACGCCCCCCATGTGCACTAACTAGGACGGACTATAGACTTTAGGTTAGCAACCTAAACCAGCCTGAGTGTGAATATATTTGAATAATATGGCGAAGAAAAGAGGGATTAAAGAACACTGCTATTCGTGCTGTGAGAACGGTAAGGAGACTTTTAGAGAGAGAAAGATAGAGAGCTAATTCCATTATAATTGTTTTCCCTGCGTGCTATCCCACAACACGGAACATTCCAATTTCAGCTGTCTTCATCATTATTATATCTTTATCGTATCTTAATTAATTGCAATTATTAAATAATTCCTCTTTCTTTTTTCCTCTTTTCTTTTTTAAATTAGTGGTATAAAGAAAATTTAAATGTTATTATTTTTTTGTTTTTTATTGATAAAGAAATAATACCATCTGCCTCACTATTTGTCAGGAGAAACTCTATAAATCCAGGAATTTGGATAATATCTTCCTGCAACCAAAACAGTAATTACGTTTTGGCCTAAAGTTTTCAATTGGCCTGTCACTGTCAAAGAACTGTTTGAAAATTTAAGTTCGTGAGAACTAACTATAGATCGCATTACAAAGTTGGTCGCGGTAATCAGGGGGGGGGGGTAGGGTCAGGGGGCCCCACCCTCCTCTCCCCCACCACTACACCACATAATAAGGACTTTTTGAATATTTACCTTTGTGGTAGGTAATTAGCTAGGGGAAAAACCATAGTAATTAGTTAATGAAAATTTACGTGTGCGAGAGCTAACTTGAGCGCGAGGGCGACGAGTCGGCGATAGTGGTGGGTCCTGGTGGGGTCGGGGAAAAACCTACCCCCCACCCTAATCTATAGTCTTACCTAATAAAGATTTTTGGACTAATTACCTATGCGAGAGGTAAGTAGTCACGAAAAAAAAGCCGTATTAATTACGGTTTGAAAATTTAAGTTCGCGAGAACTAACTAGAACCTAGCATTGTCAAAGTTGGCCGCGGTAGTCGGGGAAGTGGGGCGAAGTGTGTGTATATAAATCTGGTCGATGCCTGTCTCCAAGTATAAGATGTAATTTCGGGTGTTCCTGGGCAACCGAAAGATTTTTTTTCAGAAAAAAAGTCCCTAACCGTTCTATTGTGCCATGTCTTTGATAACCCCAGACTTGGGCTCCGTAGGATATTATGGATCGTGACGCTGAGCGATAAATTTCGAATTTTTTGCTCAAGGGAATATCATTGTTTGAGATGAGAGAATTCCCTTTGCGAGAGATAATTAATCACGAAAAAAAGACCGTATTAATTTCGGTTTTTAAAATTTTAGTTCGCGAGAACTAACAAGAGATCGCATTGACAAAGTTGGTCGCGGTAGTCAGGGGAGGGGGGTAAATTCAGAAGGTTTGAATGAAGAACCATAAATCTTGCCCATTCCACCCTTATATACTTATACTTTAATTATTTTTAATTAAACTCGTAATGCTTGAAGAAAATCAAGTACCGTAAAATGAGGTGACATCTAAAGGGTTGACTTTGTGACAAGCCTTGTGCTTTATTTCATATATGTCTGTTTGTTTTCATTTAGTTTAAACTTTGAAATAAAGCACCATGATAAATGGAATGAAAGAAGTTATAGAGGTCCATATGTGGCCAGTAGGTTGCAGCACATTACTGAACAACTGACAAGTACACTGAATTGCCTAACCTGATTCTTTTCAAGGAGGGAAATTCAAAAACTGTAGAGAAATAGGCTTGTCACAAAGTCACCCCATTAGTCACAATGTCACTTCGTTTTACGGTATCTTTTAAGTGAACTTGCCGTAGTACATTGGATTAATATAGTTAATCAGTCTCTATATATCAATCTGGTTTATATATATTATATAAATATCTATCAGCAATATTGCAAGTATATATTCATAATCTTTTATCATTTGAATTATATACAGTCATACAACCTATGTAACTAATATTATTGTATTCCAACCTAATTTGTTCATTTTAGGGCATGATTATGAGAAACATACAGTCTCGAAACGTTGCCATAATATAGTTGCTTATTATTGACTGAACTTCAAGAACCCTGGTTTAACATATAACGGGGGGATGAGGTAAAATGAAACAGTAGATGCACTGGGCGAACCAAAAGGTGAGCTTATTGTCCCCTTTCGATTTGTTGCGTGACAGACTCCACGTGCTGAAGTGCGGTTTTGTGTGACAAAACTAAAATTTTTCGTCGAACGGATTTTCTTCTCTAGGTATGAGTAATTATTTTATTCTATCTGCTCTTACAATATTTCATTATGCATGTATCTCTTAAGATTTTGCCTGACTTTGGCTTTCCTACCTCTTCACGTTCATGGTAAGAAGTGAGAAGACATCAAAATGGCTCATATAGGGTTCCTTGAAACAAGGGCATTCGGGGCACAATGAAACGTTTCATGGAGTCCCACGAGTGTTTCATCGCGGCGCCGCATGTGTTTTTCATTGTGCACTAAGCAGTCGGTTTTTTTTTTTTTTTCATTTTCTTATATATTGGTGCGAAATTGAGAGCGGAAAACCAAAAAAAATGTATTAATTTATGACAACCTTCTTCCAAAGTCAAACTTTACTCTATCCTGAAGAACTTCGTGGCTATCATAAAGCTGAAGGACGAAAAACCGACTGGAAGCCGAATAAAGTGTTTTTGTTAATTATGGTGTTTTTTTTTTTTTCAGCTGTTTCATTGTACCCCGGGAATGGGGCACAATGAAACAAAATTATTTTTTTGGAAAATAGCTGCTCGCTGTCAGACATGATGCATAAAAAAATGTTTTACGCCTTAATTACATAGATTGAATCCTAAGGTAACAAAAATAAACAATTGAAAATAAATTCTCAGGTGGGGTGCTATGGGTATAAAAACCTTTTGTGTTTCATTGTGCCCCACCTCCCTCCATGTTTATACAGGGTGTTTCGGAATTGCACGGCACTATTTTAGGTACGTGTTCTCTAACACAAAATAAACAAAAAAGTTCATATTAACATGTATCTCAAACTCATTTATTAAACAGATATCAAAGGTTAAAGATTTATTATTACTATTTATTTATTATTATTACAGCATTTAGAGTAAATGTTCAAAGGCGCCTCCGTTTTGTTGAATGCAACATTCAGCACGACGAATCCATGCTTCTCTGGCTCTTCGTATAGCATCAGGATGGTGGTTGATAGTTACTGCGGCTTCCACGATCCGATTTCTTAGCTCTTCTTGCGTGTCAACTGCCGCAGAATAAACCATAGACTTCATCCAGCCCCACACAAAATAATCTAATGGCGTTAAATCCGGAGATCGTGGTGGCCATTTAACAGGTCCGTTTCGACCAACCCATCGGTCTCCATAAGTTGCATTTAAATAATCAGTGACACTATGAGAAAAGTGAGCTGGAGCACCGTCATGCATAAACCACAGCCTTTGCCTAATGCCTAGCGGAATATCTAGAATATTATGCAGATTATTTTGCAAAAAATGCAAGTAAGATATACCTGACAGCCTAGGTGGCAAAAAGAAGGGGCCGATGATTTTGTCGCTTAGAAGACCACACCAGACATTTAAAGAGAATGTATGTTGGTAATGTCCAACAGCAGTCGTATGAGGGTTTTCTTCGGCCCAAGTATGGGTATTTCGAAAATTAAGAATCCCGTTTCTTGTAAAGCAAGATTCATCAGTAACCAAAATGCAGTTCAGGAAGTTAGGATCTCGTGTGCATTGTCGAATTGACCACTGGGAGAAATTTCTGCGCTTGTTATAATCTTGTGGTAACAAATCTTGCCTACTTGATACGTGAAATGGATATAATTGTTGTTCGCGTAAAGTTCGCCATACGCTGGTAGAGGAAACATCGAAACGACGTGACAATCTTCTGGTACTAGTAGTAGGAGATAACTGAACAGCATCGAGTATTTCTTCTTCTACGTTTGCAATTCGTCGAAATCGTTGTCGACCGGCGTTCACTCGTATAGGTTTTAGCGTACCATTATCCCTAAGACGTCTTTCAATGGCCTCAAACGTTTTACGATTTGGTATTCTTCGGTTAGGAAATTTTTCACGATATCTTCGAACAGCAGCAGCACCGTTTGTATGTACCTCGCCATAAGTTAAAAGCATGTCTGTTTGTTCATCAAAAGTGAATAAATTTGTGGTATCTCCCATGATAATCATAAATTGAACTGTGTCACAAGATTCACTCACACTAAAACGCACAGAACTAGACAAACAGATGAGCAACTACTGTCATTGCTTATCGTTCATTTGTTTATCAGGTGATTAAAACCTTTTATTTAGTATTAAACACGTTTAACGTTGTACAGTCAGTCTTAATGCAGTAAATAAATAATAAATCTTTAACCTTTGATATCTGTTTAATAAATGAGTTTGAGATATATGTTAATATGAACTTTTTTGTTTATTTTGTGTTAGAGAACACGTACCTAAAATAGTGCCGTGCAATTCCGAAACACCCTGTATATAGTAAAAAGAAGTTTTTTTCTCTAAGCTTTTTCCGATATGAGAGACCTCAGATATAGTGGGGCCGGATATCGGAATGTGTATTGTAATATTGTAGTTTTAATATTGAATTAAAAGCTGCCACTGAAATAATGAGGTGGAAGTTACGACGCAAATCTTGGCCTAGTCGATATTCTTTTCAAGATGGTTGACCGGAGCTACGTCTAATCCTGTTCAAATATTTCTTCTCCTCCTTGAGTTATGTTCATTACTCTAACAACTTCAAACCGTTCACCTCTGGATCATCAATTATCCTACGGATGTTATCTATTCAAACTAATCTAGGTTAGTGGGAAGTCTAAACACGCATCGATCTGTTTGCTCTGCCTTTGTCGCAAAGTGTCCTGGATATCAGGAAATAAATATTCTTTGAGCGACTTTTTCTAAAAATGGCCACAATATATCCATAATGATTGAATTATAATCGAAATATTTAAGGAGGGTTACATAAGCAGTTTTTCTATTATTACCTATTTAGGAAATACGTTACTTTGGGTATTCTCTATACCTCATGGTGTCATCCCTTATAGTTTTTATAAAGGAATACCTTAAGGCTAATTGATATCTTTAATTTAAATTCATATTAGTTATTTTCACTAGTACCAAAATTTTGTTTTCGTTGCGCGGTCGAGTTTAACGCGCTAGGCATAGCCGAGCGCGGAAATTAGACCAAGCACCGAAAACACACTTTTGGTAAGTGTTATGAACAATAATTTTCATCATACTGCTCATACTTGAGTCTATTAAAACACTTTTATATTTCATTAATAACTTACAGATACAATATAAGAAATTAAATTGACACCTTTTTTTTTTTTTTTTTTTTTTTTTTTTTTTTTTTTTTTTTTTTTTTTTTTAAAACATCTGTTTATTAATGAAGAATAGTTATTTATTATACAAGTGACGAAAGTAGATCATTTTACAACTCGAGTGAAACGTTTACCCACGCGGTAATTTCACGAGACTTGTAAATTCTACTTTTTTCACGAGTGTAATATTAAATTTTTTCTGTAATCGTGTAATACATGATCAGATCTAACCAGAATATGAACAAAATTAGGATGTTGTGAAGATTATGGTATGTTGTTGGTAGGTTATAAGCATGGTTGTGAAGTAGTGCAGTTATAAACAAGTGCAGGTTATAAACAAGGAAGGTAATTATTATTATATTTAAATTTTAAAATATATTGATTATTTCCACCAATAATTCATTCACATTTCAATTTATTTTGTTAAAATAAATTCTTACAATGTTAAGA
Source organism: Aelia acuminata (assembly GCA_911387785.2). NCBI lineage: Eukaryota > Metazoa > Arthropoda > Insecta > Hemiptera > Pentatomidae > Aelia > Aelia acuminata. The sequence continues at coordinate 223,427,118 of OU426978.1, forward strand.
AACATTTAATTTCCAACTTCAAATTATTTTTTAATTTATACTTATTACTAATTAAGAAGGTAATTCACTTTCTTCACTTGTGAAGAAAGTAATCACTTTCTTCACTCTATTGCAAAATGTTTCACTTTCTCAGTTCACAATTTCAGTTTAGTAATGTTACCATTATTCAACGATTACAGAAAAAAGTACTTATATGTATACATTAATATTTATAATACAATTCTGATTATTCATTATATTAAAAGATTTTTTTGGCATTGCCTTTTGGAATGTTTCTGGCTCATTTCTAAAAAGGTCTTCAACAGAGTAAGCTCCTTTAAACACATGTTTATTAATATATATTAGTAGCAGGTAAGGTTAGCGCACCATAAAGATTTTTCATCATACTACATCAAAAAACAACAACTCGGTTTGAGTCCGTACTTTTCCGGTTTGAGTCCAACTTTTCGGGCTTAGGCCTGAAAAATCTTTTTGGTGCGCTAACTTTACCTGCTACTAATATATATTAATAAACATCTGTTTGAAGGAGGTTACTTGCAGCCATACTGTACTTATATTATAATATAAGTAGTATGTTTGAAGTGCAAAATAACATGGATATACCATAAGATATTTTAGAAGAAACCCAAGAAGCTTTAAACGAACTATTTCCAGCTAAACCCCACGCTTTATATGAAAGCGAATACAACAGATTTTGTTACTAGTTAGAAAAAAGTAATTTTCGGGTTGTGTATGATGAAGGTATGCTTGTTTATCTTAAATTATAGGTTAATAAATAGTAGTTAGTGTAGTTTGCTATGCTAACCACTACACCACAGTGGACTCGAATTAAAGTTTTTGATCTAAAAAATATTGATAGTATAATGAAAAAAATCATTACTTATATCTTTATTATGTAGATGTATTGCTATTGCTAAAATTTATCTCCCCTGAATGATAAGCAGTACACCGTTACATACCTGAGCTTGCCCCGTCCTCAGAGAACCGCATGACAACTAAGATGTGCGGTAGGGTATCCCACAACTGTAAGGCGCACTCTACCATTATCTGGCTGTACCCTCTAAGAAAAAAGCGACCCACGCGTGGGCATAGATCTAATATCTATATAATAAAGTTGAAATTCTGTTTGTTTGTTTGTTCTTTATAGAAATCCATACCGTTTGTCCTAAATTCTCCAAATTTCACTCAGTGGTTCTTTGATACCAGGTGCGAACACCTGTCCATATTAAAATTGCATAACTTCAGCCAATCTCTTGGTATATTCTTTATTGTTAAAAAATTCGTCATGATCTCGCTTTACAATGTTTTTTTTTTACAAAATCGACCGTTTGAGTCAAAAAAACGGCCTAAAAAATCGTTTTATAGATTTTGAAGAGGACAACAAGGCCCGGTAAGACCGTCCCTAGGTAGGAGTCGAGTTCTGGGATTTTTGAACCATATGTTTTTTTGTTTTTTTTTTAACATTACAATACGTTTATTTACATGTATGGTGAATTTATTTTTTATAAATGCCTCCTAAGAAGCGAGATTCAACAGGAGTAGTGAGCTCAAAAGCTAAAAAACTACGTCAAATACGAGCAACTGAAACTCTCGACAAACATCAAAATACGATTCAACAACAGAGGCTTAGACAGGCAGAATCGCGGGAAACTGAGTCTGCCCAGGAATACGAGGCCCGCCTTGCGCCACAGAGGCTTAGGCAAGCCGATCTTCAGCTGATATTCTTTATTGTTATAAAAATCGTAATGAACTCACTTAACAATGGTTTTTTACGAAATCAACTGTTTCATTAGAAAAATGAAATTCCCCGATCAAACCGGGTTATGCAGCTTAAAGATGAAATTCTGTTAGTTTGTTTATTCTTAATAAAAATCTATACCGTTTTTCCTAAATTCCCCAAATTTCGCTCAGTGGATCTTTCTTACTAAGTGCGAACACCTGTCCATATTAAAATTTCGTAACTTCAGCCAATCTCTGGGTATATTCTTTATTGTTATAAAAATCGTTATGATCTCACTTAAAGTTTGTTCACGTTTATTTGAAGAATGAAATTCCCCGGGTGAAACCGGGATATACAGCTAGTGTAATATATAGATGTAATTGTTTGTTTATTTGTTCTTTATAGAAAGCCATACCGTTTGTCCTAAATCCTCCAAATTTCGCTCAGTGGTTCTTTCATACCAGGTGCGAGCACCTGTCCATATTAAAATTGTATAACTTCAGCCGATCTTCAGCTGATATTCTTTATTCTCCAAATTTCTCTCAGTGGTTCTTTCAGACCAGGTGCGAACACCTGTCCATATTAAAATTGTATAACTTCAGCCGATCTTCAGCTGATATTCTTTATTCTCCAAATGTCTCTCAGTGGTTCTTTCAGACCAGGTGCGAACACCTATTCATATTAAAATTGCATAACTTCAGCCGATCTCTGGGTATATTCTTTATTGTTATAAAAATCATAATGATCTCATTTTATACTATTTTTTTTTACGAAATCGACCGTTTCTTTAGAAAAATAAAATTCCCCGTTGAAAACCGGGATATACAGCTATAATCTATGTATATAAAGATCAAATTCTGTTTGTTATTTAAAGAAATCCATTCCGTTTGTCCTAAATTCTCCAAATTTCGCTCAGTGGTTCTTTCAGACCAGGTGCGAGCACCTGTCCATATTAAAGTTGCATAACTTCGGCCGATCTCTGGGTATATTCTTTATTGTTATAACAATCGTTTTGATCTCGCTTTACATTGATTTTTACAAAATCGACCGTTTGAGTCGATAAAAGTATCAGTTTATAGATTTAAAAAATGAAATTCTCCGGAAAAATAGTTAAGAAACAAATTCTGCCAATAAAATCAACAATCAAAAAAAAAAAAAAAAAACAATAATTAAAGAAGGAAAACTGAAAAAAGCAAAAACTTTAAACACTATTTCCCAAAAGTTTAGATTTTCGAGATGTGACAGTATTCCACGGAAGGTGCGATATGTCATGATCATACATTATACATAAACATGCTTGTAAGCTTTTTTGTTTGCTGTAGTGTATTTTTACTTATGAACGCGTTACGCACCATTAATATTGTTACGAGAAACAAAAAAGTAATACAAAACAAAAACATATGATTGAAAAGATTTCTAGACTTGTTGTTTGGAGCAGTTGGAACAAATTGTTTTAGCACATGTTCCTGACTGTTCGAGAACCTTCTACGCTTGTCTGGAACTTTCTAGAATGCTCTGAGAGTTAACCATGGTCCATGTCCATAGAGGATTATCCTTATCCATGTCTCGCTCTGATGATCGAATCATATGGTTACTTATTTCGTTACAAGTCGATACTTTCTGTAACCTTCTTGATTATTTAAGTCTATATTGTTTGTATGGATGGTATTTTAAATTATTATTTTCTCCGAATAGAATGATATTTTATATAATTATTATAACATTATATTATAATTAATTATATAATATATAATATATATATATATATTATATTATATATATATAAAACATAATATAAATATAATATATTTAAATTTAATATACACTATTAAAAAATATGGACCTCGAAAATATATCGCTGTCAACTTGCTGCCCATTGTACAGCAATCTCATTCATATATCCGGATCCCCCCAGAACCATCTAACCGCCAACATCCCTTTCCTATTACAACAAACCATCAGCCAGATTAGAACTGTCAGTAAATATTCCATGAAGTTCAGTATAAACAATATTACCCATAGAATAGATCCAAACATTCAATGCTTATTATGTAAAACACACGCCAACGAAGACATATACCACTTACTAATCAACTGCCCAACATACATCGATATCAGAGCTCAATATTATCCAGAAATAGCAACATCCAATAGTAAAATATAACTCCTTCACAATAGACTTTCATCCAATAGTAAATATGACCTTATAAAACTATACCAACTGCTGAACAACATACTAAAATACCGCTCTGCACTCCTCCACCAATAGACAACTAACTGATTACAAACACCATGTATCTTTTCCCCACATCACAGAATATTCACCCAATGTGCTATATTTTATTTTTAGTTTAGTGTGCCGCTGTAATTAATTATTTATTAATATGTTAATATATTTATTTATGTTAATATATTTATTGTAATTTTGTTTGTATACCTCTGCTGCAACATTTTACTTTCACTTACCTATATTTTATTTATTTATTTATTTATTTAACACCCTTCCCTGCCTTTCGGCAACACGGGTTTCGGCAACATTAACATATAACGCTCACGCGTACGTTAATGTTGCGCAATTCTTCTTCCTCATTAGTCTCATTTTTTATTCTTCCTCTTCCATCCAGTTCTTCAATCCGGTGGCCTCCCGGGAGGAGGTCTCCTTCTACCTAGATTAAAGATTTCTGGACCCATCGCTGTTTTCCACCCGTACACAAAATCCTTGTAGTACGGGTAGTTATTCTCGGTGACTAGTTGAGGAAGATCAGTCTCCGACAGGAAAAAATGTCCAGTTTTTCTCAACAACCTGGCTCTTTGAGTCTCAAAGGCAGCGCAGTCTATAACGATATGTTCAGCAGTTTCTAAGACACCGCAGCTAGGGCATAGGGGATCGATATCCTTCCCAAAGCCATGAAGCTTAGCTCGAAAGGCCCCATGCCCTGTGAGAAACTGTGACACCCAATAGTCCGGGAGGACCCATTTCGCTTCAATACGAGACCGGACGGTGGGGAAGTACTTCCTTAAGGTAGCTCCTTTCGGAGTTGTCGTCCATCGCCGGTTCCATTCATCAAATGTGTCCTCCCGGATAATTTTTTTCCAATTAGAAGGGTCTTGGTCGACCTTCACTTTAATGTGTGTCGGGAGTCCTGCGGTGCCTTCCTTCTTTAATCTGTATCGATATATATCTTGTTGCAGTAGGAGGTCGAGAGGTACCGCCCCTGCTAATACCTGCGCCGCCTCATGAGACAGAGTCCGGTACGCTCTGGTGATCCGCAGCAGAGCCGTTCTCTGGATCGTCGCCAACCTGTTCCTTAAACGGTGTGAGATATTCAAAAACCACGCTGGTGAAGCGTACCTTAGGATACCCAAAACTACCCCATTGTATATGGTGAACGTAGCTGGGTATCTTAGGCCCCAGAAAGCTCCTCCTACACGGCTAAGGCCATTTAAGCAATTGGCCACTCTACTTCCCAGATAGTCCAAGTGGGGTCTCATGTTAAATTCTCTTCCAAATCTTATTCCGAGATACGTAACCTCCTCACTTGGACTTATTCTTATCCCATCAATTCTAAGGGTTATGGGGTGTGCCCGATCCGTTTTTCCTTTTAGAAGAATCGTCTGGGTTTTTCCAACTGCCATCTTCAAATGATTGTTCCCACACCATTCTTTTATCAGGTTGGAGCACCTTTCTGCTTCTTCTTTAATACCGGCTCTGCTGTTTGAGGACACCACAGCTGCCAGATCGTCAACGTAGGCCGTGGCAGGGAACCGCTCTTCCTCAAGCACTCCCAGCAACTCATCAAAAACAAGATTCCAAAGAGCCGGTCCAAGGACTGATCCCTGCGGGCAACCTCTCTCGATGAATGACTCTGTTTCGTAAAAACTACCTCGCACTTTAACCTGCCTGCCTTGCAAATAATTTCTTACGAGGGCATATAAGTTGCTGGGTGCTTCGTACTTATGAAGCTGCTGGAGGACGCGAGGCCACCAGACGCTGTCAAAAGCGGAGGATATGTCAAAGAGCAGCAACATGACATATCGCTCCACTCTCAGTGCTACATCTGCGCGTACCCTCATCACAGCATCAGCGGTTCCCTTTCCTTTTGTACAGCCATACTGTCGTGGGTGGCTTGCCTTTTCAAGAACCGGACGTAGTCTGATTAATATCAGATGCTCCAGAACCTTACTCATCACAGGGAGGAGGCAAATGGGTCTATACGACTTGGGGAGCTGCTTATCCCTGTCTCCTCCCTTGTAGAGAAGTCTCAAGTCGGCGATCTTCCAGTTTTTCGGAAAGTATCCTTTATCGAGGCAATCATTAAAGATCCCTAACAATTTCTCTTCGATGTAAGGAATACTATTCTTCAAGATCGCCGCATCTATAGCATCGAGTCCTGGAGCACGACCGGTTTTCTGCTTATCCACGGCCATACGAAGATCATATACATCCCATGGTGGGCACAAGTCCGTACCAGGCGGAAGTGCCGTGGTGCGTCTCACAAGTTTTTGTTCTTCATTATCCTGGGACGGGTCATCCCTAGGGTACGTAGCTTCGATAAAGATGTTGGCCGCCTCTTCAAGGGTGGTTGCCTGAACACCTTCATACCTAAGAGCTGCCAACGTCTGCAAAGGAGTAATTTTCCCCATTGCCACTCTATATGGAATGCCCCAAGGATTCTTCGTGGATTCTTCAACAATGAATTCGTCCCAGGACCTCCGTTTTTGTGACCGCACCTGATTTCGATATTCCCTGGATTTAGACTTGTACACGTTACGTAGTGCAGTGCGCCTCTCGTAACACCTGCATCTCTGGTACGAACGCCGGGCCTTGTAGGGGTCTCTCTTCATTGCAGTTAAGGCCGGCGTCCACCATGGGACTGGTCGAGCTGTAGCTGTTCGGCGTCGAAGGGATCTTTCAGCAGCGTCGCGGATGATGTTTGTTATTCGAAACACTCGATCATCGAGATTGTTTGCTCCATCCGTCTCAGCCTCTTCCCATTCATCGTCAACTATAACTTCTTCTAGTTGAGATTTAAACATTCTCCAGTCACATTTTCGTGTAGTGTAGCCTTTATCGTTGCCGTGGAAACTTCCTGGTCCATCTACCAGGCCGATTGCTATAGCAGCGTGGTCGGAACTCGTCTCAGATCTAAGGGTCCAATCCGCGATGTATCTTGTAAGCATAGGTGTTGCGAAAGTGACATCAATCCAACTCTCTCCCATACCTCCAGAAAATGTAGGCATAGAAGAGGGTTCGTTGATCACAATTAGCTGATTTCTAGAAATGAAATCACCGATTTTCGCACCTCGTCTATCTGTACGGGTGGACCCCCAGACCGTGTTCCAGGAGTTGGTATCTGAGCACACAATGACATTTCTCATGTCTCCTATAATCGATTCCATGGCGGTAATATAGTCATCGATGCTATCCCTTAAAGGCAGGTATGCCGATACAAGTGTGAAAGCAATGTTTCCCCACTTAATATAGCATGATGCATAATCCGCCATGGTATGCTGCCTCAGATCCATCACGTCGAGGTTAGGATTATTTATCACTATGGCAGCCCTGGGCCTCCTCTCTCCACTGCTCAGGGCTATTACCCTCGACGTGAGGCCAAACCCCGTCACCCTGTTCCCACGGCATGTTGGTTCCTGTACCGCCAATATATCATAGCGCTTGGAGAGAGCTCGGAGCTCATCAGCTACAAGGCGACGGCGGCCCATGTTTAACTGAAGAATGTTTAATCTAGTCATAAAAGGTTCTCCTTACAACTTCCTGTGACTTCTTAATATGCACCGGGCAGTCCCGACTCCCTGCCTGGTGCCTAGCTTTGTTTCTTAATACACCCTCCCTCAAGCAGTTAACACAGGTTGGAGTGGACTTATTTATTTTCTCGGGACAATCCTTTGCAATGTGACCGATCGCCGAGCACCATCTGCAAACTATGCCTGCTTCTTGGCAAGTTGCTCTCGTATGTCCATATCCTTGGCATCGAAGACAGGGAGGTGCGTCAGGATAATCTGCGAATGTCAATGCCCACCAACCTCCAGCTAGGATTTCCTCCCTTAAAAGATTATATCTTACCGTTGGGTGCACCTCTAAAACCCAATTGTTCGTAATCTTGTTTCGTGCTTTAGTGAAAAACAGGGGCTTCATATAATTTGATTTATCCTCCGGGGTTGGAACTGATTTCGCTACTAATTTCTCCCACAGAACTCTTTCAAGATTTTCCGCTGTCCAAGACTGGGGAACACCTTTGACCTCGACCTTCGGCTTCCTCTTGAGGGATAGTCTAGCCTCCATTCCTATATCCTTTAATTTTTGCCACCCAAGCAGTTTTTTCGCATGTGTGTCTTCCTCCACACAAACCAAAACTGAACCAGCTTTGGTTGCTCGAACAACTTTTGCTTTTACCCCTATTTCAGAAGGAGATGGCAAATTATTAATTATTTCAGCTGTACTCTTGCCTTCACCAACTATAGTAACATAGGTTGGTTTGGAAGTTTCCTTTGGTTCTAATGGGAGAGCTTTCACTACTTCTGCCATTGTCTTCTTTTTAGGAACTACGGCTCTTCTGTGAGGTTCAGTCTGGGTATTATCGCAACTGTTGGTCGACTGGGAAGCCTGCTTTTTCTTCCTTCTTTTTTTAACTACACTAAAGGTTTCAGTTTCCGTTACGGTAGTCTAATTATCGGAGGATAACTGTTCTTTTCTTGCAGTACTTGGTTCCCGAGATGGTCCAGGTTGTGCAGGTTCAGCCTGCACGCTTAGAGGACTTGCAGTAACTGCCTTTAGTCCCTGAAGTATCAGAGGTACTGCCTGCTCAATGATACCTTTCATTATGTCTTCATAAATTCCAGGAGAAGCCAATGTTTCAATAATTACCCGTTGGACCAAACTTTTATGTTCTTCGTTTTTATCATTGATCGTTTCCATGATATCCATTATCTGTTGTATCTTACTATTTATATGCTTTTGGACTTTAGAGTTTATGTTTTTATCACTGGTATTCATATACACTCTGATGTTTTCCTGTATTCTTTTAGCGTCTTGTAGGAGGATATCATCGATTCGTGCCTTTTCAGGCACATCTCGGGCATCAGGAGATCCTTTTCTCTGCCTCTTTGCGGTGGACCTTGTACGTTTTAAGGTTTGCTCATCTATCATTTCTTCCTCCATTGCTGTTACTAAGGATTGAGACATGTCTATTTGATGTCAAATAGAGACCTTAATAACTGAATTACAAAGGTGTTAATGAAACTTAACCTAGTATCTTATCAAAGTTTTGATAAATAATTTTAGCAAAGTAGTGACTTAAAGGTTCAAAAGGTACTTTACCTTAAAATCCTCTAGCCGTAGCACCACCTTAATGTCTGTAGGGGATTTAATAAGGAAAGTTAAAACGTTCGTGGAATCCACAAGGTTAACCTTAACCTGTATTGTTTTAACTTTTAAACGAAATCTATTTAAACTATAATCAAAACATGTCCAAAAACTAAAACACAATAAAGTAGCATGGAACACTAACAAAAGAACATAAATATAGTAACAAATAACAAAAATAATAACATACTTTTATAGTATAGTATATATAGTATAGTATATATAGTAACATTCACTTACCTATATATGAAATATATAGTAAGTGGAAGTATCGCGATCGTGAAAAATTTCGACTTCCGGTTTTCAAAGAAAATACACGTTTTGGGGTCCCCTGAGTCCAAAAGTCCCGCGAAATGGTCTGTGTGTGCGTGTGTGTGTCTGTGTGAGTGTGTGTGAACAGGCTAGCTCAAAAACTATAAGCCGTGCGAACGTGAAATTGGGTATTTAGTGTAGGTATGTGCCCGCGATGTGACAGCAAAAATGTCATCAAAATTGGTCAAAGGGAGGGGGTACTTTATTTAATAACTTTTTAATTTTTTTTCGATTTTCTCAAAAACGGCTCTAACGATTTTGATTAAACTGAGTATTTGATCTATTTATATGCCTGTAATATGACTGTGAAAATTTCATCAAAATTGATCAACCGGAGGTGGGACTTTACTTAATAAATTTTATATCATTTTCACGTGTTTTTTTTTATTTACTCCAAAACGGCTTTAATGATGTTGATCAAACTAGGTGTTTGATGTATTTATATGCCAAAGATGTGATAGCCAACATTTCGTCAAAATTTATCAAACGGAGGGGGGGACTTTACTTATCCATTACACCACGGAGTCGCTTCCAAACGGTGCCAAATCCTTCCTCTTCACTGACACCTCTCCCACGATCTCGTAAGTTTTGCGAGTATTTACGGGAGGTGGACAATTTTTGTCCAACTTTTCGGCATCTCTTGACTTTCGTCAATTTTTTTTTTTAAATTATTTTATATTAATTTAATAATTATCGTGGATGACCACTCTTGTTTTTAAATTATTTAAAAACAAGAGTGGTCATCCACGATAATTATTAAATTAATATAAAATAAAAAAATTAGTGTTTTTATAGAGAAAATAAAAACAAAAATAAGAAATGAATGTGCAAATTTGAGTAGTGGCAATTAACTAAATCTAAGTAAGTTAGTAAGTGAAAGTTGTGTGTTGCGCGCACGCGCCAGATTTTTTATCATTATTATTCATTTTTTTACATGCTCTCAATGTTTTTCTTGTTCATAGTGTGGTTTATTGACATATAATGTATTACAATATGTTTTACAGTTATCATAAGTTATTATATAATGGATCACTAGATTATAGATTACCTACTAACCATTACTAACAAATATTGTGCATGGCCATTGCTCCTGCTAGAAGGAGAATTCCTTTACAAGCAATAAATAAATAAATAAAAATAAAATAAATAACATAACATAAATATAATAAAATAAAATATTATTTTCCTATTTATTTAATTTGATTATTATTATTGTTTTACAGAGATGAAGGGCCACACTACGGTAACATTATGTACGACAGGAGAGTCGTGCGTGGTCCTACCTATGTACACCATCCAATACCCACCGTGAGTATGTTTTAGCTATTCATTTTTATTTTTTAATAACTTCACACTTTTTTTGTTGTCTTGTTTTTGTTTTTAATATAAAATATTTGTACATACACTGAGTAGTTATATTTTTATCAAACAATTTACTGGCTGGCTTTATAAAAGTGGTCTAAGGAATACGTGAAATGTTATAATTACGTTGAATTCAAATTTAATTCTCGTAGTGCTTAAATATTTTATTATTACCTTCAGTGTTTAGTTAACAAAAGTATTAGAAGAAGAAGAAGAAAAAGAAGAAAAATTATTTTTATCCTGAGACGTCATGCCCCCTAAGAATAACAATATATGTACAAATTGCTACGTTCCTGGTCTCCCGCTTTTCTAAGGCGGGTGGGGGTTACCAGAAACGGCTTATATCTAATTAATATATGTAATTAATGTAGTTGATACGCCTTAATATGAATTGGATACTTTTCCAATGGTAACGTGTTTACCAATTCTATTTTATTTTAATAAACCTGTGGCATAGGGTAAATGATAATAAATAAACAAATCTAAATTGAACTATATCTTTGATTTTATTGACCAATAGCGTAAATCATTTATACCCCCTTTAATATATCATATAAAGATATTTTATTGTCACAAACTAGTTAATGGATGCTGACTGGCAATTTAACATTATTTAATAAATACTGACCACACAATATTACAACTAGTACTGTATATGTATTAACCTTATCTGGTGGGCACTCTCTGGTGTTGTCTCTGGCCTATCCTCTGGATCAGTCCCTGCCATCTCTGACGCTCTCTCAGACTCAGCGCAGCATCCCATCTGGGTCTGTCTAGCTATCTGGTTCTCTGCCCATCTCGTTCCACTCTCGCCCGTGTCTAGGCACACTACCCGACCTCTGTCCACCTCCGAACTCCCCACTCGACTCTCCACTCGACTTTCGAACTCTCCCTCCAACTCTCTACTCCACTCCACCTTCTCTACTCGACCCCGTCAAAGTTCTCTTTCCTTCGTATAAGTCTTCTTTCCCCCACTCTCTTCATACTTCCTCTGATTGGCTGGCTGCAGACTTTTCCTGATTGGTTGGTTCCAGAGTTCTTCTGATTGGCTGGCTGCCTAAAATTTCCCTTCCCTTCTATATTTACCATGTTTCCCAGCGGCCTCTTTGCCGGGGCAAAACCGGGGTTTATGGCCACAAATTTCTCTAACAATCTTCTTAGGTATTTCCCTGTGTGTTTGTCGGCAGCATTGTCGGTCCTAAGCTTTACTTATATTGAATTTCTAACAGAAGGTTTATGGCCCCAATAACTTACAAGGGGTATTTCCAAGACCTAGCCGCCTCCAGGTAAAACTGACCACCGGATTGTGCATATACAGTACTTTACATATTTTGATATAAAATTATTAATTTAATTTACTTTTCCCATCATGACAGCATCCACAATACATAGCAAAATCCAGAGTCATTAGTCTGGTTAGTTTAGAACAAGGTTGTTAATTAAAGAAATAAAATAAAAGCGAGTCTCATTGAACAAAAAAACAATAGCATAAGAAATTAGAATACAAGTTGAGTAGTTTTCAACCATTTGAACTAAAAAAAATTAATAAAAGAGAAACAAGATTTATGCATAAAAACACAAATTAGTATTGCAAATTAAAACAGATTTCATTATTTACATAGTTGCGGTAGTTTGAAGATTAAGGAGGTGGAGGGATAATTGGGTTTTAAAAGAGGTAAGGGATGCATTTTTACGGATAGAAACGGGTAAAGAGGTCCAAAAAGGAGGCACTATGGATGATAAATGATTTCGTAAAGGAGGCAGTTCGGTAGGAAGGGATGTATAGGTTTAAGGTTTGGGATCTGGAAGGATATATTAGAGAATGTATGGAGGAACAGGGTGTAAATAAAGTCAGGACATACGGAGGCTTCTTATTTCTGAACGTTCGGAAGAGATATACACCAAGGAAATATTGCCGCCGAAAAACTGGGTTATTAGGTTTTCTTAAATGTTCTAATGGTTATTATTTATTAGTTTCACTTACTATATATATGAAATATATAGTAAGTGGAAGTATTGTGATCGTGAAAAATTTCGACTTCCGGTTTTCAACGGAAATACACGTTTTGGGGTCCCCTGAGTCCAATTAACCAAGTCCCGCGAAATGGTCTGTGTGTGTGTGTGTGTGTGTGTGTGTGTGTGTTGATGTATGTATATGCCAAAGATGTGATAGCCAACATTTTATCAAAATTGGTCAAACGGAGCGGGCACTTTATTTCATAATTTGTTTTCCAATTTTTACCTTTTTTTTCGATGATCTCAAAAACGGCTTTAACGATTTTTATCAAATTCGTCATGTTTAATGAAAATTAGGTGTTCTTTAATATCAGGTAAGCTTTATCATTATCAAAATGTTCTGAGGGGACTTTTTTTGGGGGGGGGGGGTTGGGGCCTTTTTTGTTTGTTTGTTTCCTATAAAGTACCTTTGTTTTTGTTTATATGCAGAAATTAACTGTCTCTCGTTACGCCTAAAAATAAGAAATGGCTAAATATGAGATATGATAAAAATTAAGAAAACATAAAGAGGAGAAAAAAAGAAAAATATTCAGTCAACTCATAAAACACGTTAAGCCCACGCATGCGGAGTACGCTTTTAATGACAGACCATTGTTCATAATTAAAGCCTTTCTGTTCATTTGAGAAGTGGCAATTACAAAACGCATTAATTTCTAATCTAAGTAGGTTGGTAAGTGAAAGTTGTGTGTTGCGCGCACGTACCAGATTTTTTTATTATCCCAATGATTCTGGTTTTTGGCCCATCTTCTGGAGGTATCTATTGAAATTTTTGATATTCCACCAACCTATTGTCTGTCCAGTATATTTGTTTTATGTATAAAACATACCTCATTTCCTTAATTCATTATAATTAACATTTTAAAAAAAATCATTGGTTAATGACCATTTTATCCATTTACTCAGTAAGTGAGTGACAAATTCGTCATTCATTTACTCAGTAATGAGTAATGAAAGAAATGGTGCACAACCAATGATAAATTGTTATAAATGTTATTTATGCTATAAAGTTAAAATACATTAATGCATGTTACAATACATTTATACATAATGTACTACAATAATGTTATAATACATTAATACATACATGTTATAATACATTATGTTATAAATGTTATAAACATTTCTTGATATTCAAATATTCACTAGGAGTAATATTAATTCATTTGTATTCCGATTATTATTTAAAACAATGTTTGAATGTAATAAGAAGAAAATATGTTATTAAAATGGTCGATAGTTTCAAATGAAAGAATATTTTGAATGTCAATCATATCGGAGATGCCAACTATGCACTTCTGTAATTATTTATTTCTTGATTCTTGGAGTGAGGGACAATGAAGCAGTTGAAGGCTGTTCTCAACAGACATTTTTATAAAGCCCAGCCTTTAAATATACAAAATAATTATTAAATATAATAGTTTATTATTTTTAATAATATTTTAATAATTAATTCTATCTTATATCTTCTTTGTCATGGCATTATTTTCTATTCAGATATTTTTTTTTTTTTTATTAAAATAAATAAATATTGTTACAATGATAAGATGGTATATAAAAATAGTTCCTAGATGAAATATTTTTCTATTTTCGCTGCAAAATGGACAGGAAGAGGTGAGCTGTTATATAATATTTTTTTCTTAATGTCGTATCCGCTTATGTTATTGTAATAATTAAAAGATATATGAATTATTATGCTAGATTATTATATTTTATATTTAATAAGTATATAGTAGATTTTAGATCACATTTTAGCTTTAAATTATAGATTTTTGTTGTAGACATTCGAACAATAAAAAAAAACCTTTGCCACTGCAAACCATGAAGGGTCTTGGGTTCAATACTGTGTAAGGAAGTATTGTTTCTTGGTCAGTGGTCTTGAAAGGAGGTGATTTGACCGTGATCACCCTCAACCGCAAGGTTTTCCTCCATTAATTTTTCAAATAAGAGTAACCGCATTTTAGAGGTTGGGTTTGCCATAAGAGGGTCTCTCGGCACACGAGACGATCTGTGACAGAATATTAATGATATCCTGCGCCAAGCAAGATTCGAACTCGGGACCTTGAGCATGACAAATCCAATGGTACCTATAGCTACCCCGATCCTATTCGAACAATAAGAAATCAGAATTAACTAGGAAATCAACACACATTGGAATTCTTTAAGTATTGTATTTAGTTGGGTTATTTAACGTGGGTTGAAGCAGACTCGAACATTAAATTTCCATTTGTTAATTCATCCATAACGTTTCGGCAAACCAGTCCATTATCAAGTCGTTTGCTTTGATAATTTTTTTTTTTAAATTTTTTAAAGAAATAAATGAACTTAGAAGAAGGAGCTAGACATCTTCGGTGGGATTTTTATTAATTAATAATTTAAAAAAGAAATTACTTTCTTTAGTTGATATCAACCTGAATATACGAGGGTCATTCAATAAGTAAAGAGACAAATTCTATAATTTTAAAACTATTCCATGAATGTGTATAATCTTTTCAGGGGTGCTAGTTGGCAACCTTGGGATATGCTGTGGATCAGCTGTTTCATCATTTTATGTCAACATAACCTCAAAATTTTCAATCACCATGGCAAGTCCATTAGACGATTGCACCTTAGAAAAGCGGCGCTCAATCATTAGATTTTTAGTCGCAGAATGGAGTGGAAACACACTAGCTCTCCAGTTCGCAAAAAATTCAAGGTTCAACCTTCCGCCGGTAAAGTGATGCTGACCATATTTTGGGACTCACAGGATCCAGTCTATTGCGATTTCCTTGAAGATCAGCGAACTATCAATAGTGTTACGGTGTAACATAAGTTTATTCTTCAAAAATAGATAGATGAAATAATGATGGTGATAGAGTGGTGGAAGGAAAAGGAATTGATTGGTAAAGGCAAATGAGGGACCGGAGAGTAGATACAGATAGACATACCTAGACTAAAAGGCTTGAGCCACAATTTTAATATTTCAAGTATGGTCTTAGAAAATTAATTCTATATGTATATATTTATTCTTCTTATGTAATATAATTGAGGGAAAGAAACAAAAAAAAAAAAAAAAAAAAATAAAAAGAAGTAAGAAGATTCTTTATTTGAATCATAGTTCATTCAGGCTTTACCGTCCAGCCGCTAGGAGCGCTAGACGACAGAGGAGAGGCAGGTTATGTGTGAGCCGGTTTCGAAGGAGACACTCGCTTCGGCGGATTGTAAAGTTTCCAATAAATGAAAGGAATGTGTCCACGGAGTTGAAGTCGGAGGAAAAGAGGAAAGAAGACGATTTCCCGAGAGGGGATGTCCGGACACAGCCTAAAGAAATCTTGGGCCACACAAACAAACAAGTAGGTGGTGTGTTGGTGCGAGGAGGTTAGTGTGAAGGAGAAGAAAAAAAAAACCCCCAAAAAAAAAAGGACAATATTGTGAAGGTGGAAGGACATATATTTCAGAAAAATGCTAGTGTTGAAGGGAGTGGTTTTAATTTGAATGTTTTTTTTTTTTGTATATGTTTACCATTTGGTTTAGTTTTATTTTAAAGTCAAGGTTATGTACACATTTCTTTTTTTTTTTTATTAACTTAGTTACACGTATAATTTTTTATAGTTCAGGAGGTTTAAATTTAATTTTACAGTCTATACACTAGAAGTTGTTTTGTTTTTTTGTTTTCTTTTGTTAACATGATTTGTATTAATAAATTTTACTTTCATTTCATCTTTGTGTCTATATGTTCTGTTTTTCATGCATGCTGGTCCCTACTCCAATGTATTGCTTAGTCCTTAAATTATACCTTGTAACATTTGTCAGTACCAATCAAATAAATCTAACTACTGTATAAGTTGCCGCTGGCCCAGTGGTACCGTCACGGACTGCAGAGGTAATACTACTGTGAGGTGCTAGAACACAAAGTTAGACCAGCTATCAGGAGCAAACGCCGTGAACTCTTGTCAAAAGGAGTCATTCTTCAGCACGATAACGACCGCCCTCATACAGCCCAGCTGACCCGTGATAAGCTTCAAGAATTGGGTTGGGAGGTCTTACCTCATCCTGCCTACAGTCCCTACCTCGCCCCATCTGATTTTTACCTGTTTGGACCACTCAAAGACGTCCTGCGTGGAAAAAGATTTGCTAAGAATGAGTTAAGGAAGCGGTGCAAAAGTGGCTTCGGGGTAAATCGAAAGAATTCTTCGCCAAGGGAATTAGGAAGCTGCAAGAAAGATGGGACAAGTGCATAACTGTGGGGGGGGGGGGGGGTGATTATGTTGAAAAATAGCCTTAATTTTGAAAGATTGAAAGAAACCGTTTTTGAGCTACAGCCAGTTATCTCTTTACTTATTGAATGACCCTCGTATTTTGTTGTTTTTAATTCAAAAAAGGTTATCAAAGCAAAAGACATTATAATACCTGAGTGAACGAAACTTTGTCAATGTATTTATAAAGGGAAAATTAAGGTTTTCCTGTAGTATACCTCTATAAACGTTGATAAACACAATTTAATACAGTAAAATATAATTGCCTAAAATTTGAGAACCAATAAAAATTTATAAATAACTCGTAAAGTACATTAAAAATTTCGTATGTATTCGGTAGATATAATTGACGTGATAGCAGAAAGACGGATAAAATGGGCGTGTGCAGAACTTAGTAGTGAACGAATTCCGAAAAGACTAATAAGCGCGGGGCCGAATAGGAAACTTTCGGAGGGTAGGCTGAGACAAAGGTGGGAGTATTTTGTGATGGCTGATTTTATAGAGTTAGTTTTGGGGAGGGTGCAGTGGATGGAGGTATGTAGGGAGCTATTGTTGAATCTTCGGGTTGAAATGTTAACGCTAACGTTATTTGAAAACGGTAAAACTATAATATATTTTTTCCAACATATCCTCAGATATAAAATTCCCTTTTCTTCAGGACCCCGATTAAGAAGGAGAGAAATAGTTAACTTGAAAGATATTACGATTTTAAGTTTTTGCAGGGGAAAGTCTGATGAACAAGTCCTAATTAGAACCTGCGATAACCTAGTAATCGATCCAAATGTCGAAGAAGGCTGAAATAGTAATTAAAGTTAGCAGTGACACGAATCCGCAAGTTAAAATCGGGTAGTTAATTATGCACTAACCATCCACGAGTCTAAATCATTAATGGAACGGAATATGAAAGAAATCTTTGAAAGTTAGTTACAATTCTGGATAATGATTTAGATTTAGACATTAGTCAGAGGATTGAACTGTCGAAATTCCTTTTTGTAAACTTTATTAACACGTTAGGTGCGGGATCGGTCTCCGGGGTCCAACATTTCCCTCTTAACAGCCGAGTTTCACATGAAAGTCTGTACACTTTAAACACCCAATTTAGACTATTTTTAATGAGATTATTGCATTTTAGAGCAGAAAATGTTGCTAACAGCTGTAATTATGTTGTTTTTTAGAATCGGACTCCGAGGAAGAAGAGAATTTTCGATAAATTATGGCGTAAATCCTGTATCGGCCTGTCCTGCGCCTATTATTTCTAGTTCCAATCCTTACCAAGAGATAATGCCCTTGAGAAGCTCATTTAATTCACTTTTCAGTCAAAAATAACGCTTTCCTCAAAGTATTCCCATCGGACCCCGACGCCTGTTATTCCTTGGGATGTGGCTTATCCCAGCAGTCGGACCCCCGGGACCGATACCGTCCAATTCAGGATACCCCTAAAATACGCTGCCTAACGTGTTAATTGCAAGGATATAAAACATTGAAAAGTGCCAAAATAATTATTATTTCTTAAGCGCTGTGATTGCAAATAATAGTATCTTTCAGCTTGTTTTGCCTTGTAAAATTATATGCTCCTACTCCAATTATGATTCAATACTAATTTTGCATGTAATGATGTTATTTACTCATTGATTGTTTTTTAAACAATTAATTTACAATTTTTAAACTAATTAATTAGAAGATAAAAGATTCGACCACCGCCGGGATCGAACATCCTCCTCTGTAACTACGCATAGTACGCAGAGGACCTGGGTTCGATTCCCGGCCCCGGTCGAATCTTTTATCTTCTAATTAATTAGTTCAAAAATCTAATTTTGCATACTTTTCAACGATATATAACTGGTGTTTTGTCAAAAGGGGTTAAGTCATGGAATGTGAAGCTTAAAAAACGATTTACCAAGCTATTGAAAATCATTATAAATTCTTTCTGATTGTATTTCTTTATATCAGAATCATAAATGAAACTATATTCTTTCAACAGAGACTGTAATTAATTATAAATAACTAATAAATTATAGTAAAGTATGAATTTTAAGAGGACGAGACAAAATTTTTTTTTTGACTTAAGCCCTTTTGCCCAAACATGAATAATATATCCTTGTAAATAAAGTTCACAATATAAATTTTTATGAGGCCAAAATATAAATGAAGAGTGAGAAATAATTTATATCCTTGCAATTAGTCGAGTCCACAAAGTGAAATTTTGACAGTTCAATCTACCAACCAAGGACTAAATCTTAGGCAAATTTCAAGTTTTTATTTTCATGCCCAACAGAGATATTGAGCTTTAAAATATTAACAATTTTTTAAGATCAATATCTCTGTTAGTTTAACGCAAAATAAAAATTAAAAAAAATGAACTAATTGCATATTTGTACTTGTAATGTATTGTACATTTATTTTAATATTTTTTGTACATTTATGGTAATAATATTTAAAAAATCTGGTGCGTGCGCGCAACACACAACATTCACTTACCAACTTACTTAGATTAGAAATTAATGCGTTTTGTTAATTGATACTTCTCAAATGAACAGAACAGCTTTAATTATGAACAATGGTCTGTCATTAAAGGCGTACTCCGCACGAGTGGGCTCAACGAGTTTTATGAGTTGACTGAATATTTTTCTTTTTTTCTCCTCTCTATGTTTTCTTTATTTCTATCATATCTCATATTTAGCATTTCTTATTTTTAGGCGTAACTAGAGACAGTTAATTTCTCCATATAAACAAAAACAAAGGTACTTTATAGGAAACAAACAAACAAAAAAGGCCCCAAACCCCTTCAAAAGAAAGCCCCCTCAGAACATTTTAATAATGATAAAGCTTACCTGATATTAAAGAACACCTAATTTTCATTAAACATGATGAATTTGATAAAAATCGTTAAAGCCGTTTTTGAGATAATCGAAAAAAAGGTAAAAAATTGGTAAAAGTTATGAAATAAAGTGCCTACTCCGTTTGACCAATTTTGATGAAATTTTTACAGTCATATCTCGGGCATATAAAGAGATCAAATACTCAGTTTAATCAAAATCGTTAGAGCCGTTTTTGAGAAAATCGAAAACAACTTAAAAAGTTATGAAATAAAGTACCCCCTCCCTTTGAGCAATTTTGATGAAGTTCTTGCTGTCACATCGCGGGCATATACTTACACTAAATACCCAATTTCATGTTCGCACGGTTTATAGTTATTGAGTTAGTCTGTTCTCACACACACACACACACACACACACACACACACACACACACACACACACACACACACACACACACACACACACACACACACACACACACACACACACAGACCATTTCGCGAGACTTGGTTATTTCGACTCAGGGGACCCCAAAACGTGTATTTCAAGACGTTGAAAACCGGAAGTCGAAATTTTTCACGATCGCAATACTTCCACTTATATATATTTCATATATAGGTAAGTGAAAGTAAAAATGAACTAATTGCATTTTTGTACTTTTAATGTCATTTACATTTGAAGGTAAAAATATATAAAAAAAAATAGGAGTCACCTGTAGTGTAGTGGTTAGCATGGCAACCTACAAAACTAAAGTTCGCGGGTGCGCGCACCGTGGCGGCCCTAGGATTTTTTAATGGGAATTAAAAAATCCTTAGCTATGCCGTCCCTTGGATAGGACGTAAAATGGAGGTCCCGAGCCTGAACGATGCCAGGTACTCGTTAAAGATCCCTATCCCAATAACCTGGATAGGCAAAATTTAGGACTCCCACTGTATCATCGTCCGATTAGCCTTTGTAGCATAAAAATAGACGTTAAACAAACAAAAAAAAAATGTTGAATCAACCAATTAATTTATTTTTTGACCGCTCGATTTGGATTGACCCATATCCGAAAAATAAAACCTTTGGTCTCACCAGAAAATATATCAAAGATTTCCTAGGGCTCAAAGTTTTACCAGACATAAATTAAAATAATCGATATCCTAAATCGGAATGTGATGTTAACGAACGCTGGTACTACAGGCAGCGTTGAAGTTTCCAGGAACGGAGAGGGGGGTGGGGTAAAGAACAGTGGCTTATTATATTCAAAGGCTTATTATATGATACATCAGTTATTTTCGGTGACTACTTCTCTTCGGGCATGTTTTTGACTATATCGTGTATCATATTATGGGCAATTATAACGTGTCTTTTTCTCTGGTCCTGTTACATGTTATAGTAAGTAATACTATTTTAACATTCACAATTATTTTTTACAAATAAACTATTCTTAGGAGAATACTTCATATAACATAAAAAAAATGACTTTTTACTTTATTTTATAACTTAAATCTTAAGCGTGGTGAAGAAAATTTTACCTATCTTGTGATTGGGTTACAAACCACCTAGTGTTTGTAAACCTCGTGATATGCAACTCCATATCACGTCTTATCAGATTATTTAACTAGGGTGTACATTATTGGAACCATTCAGTTTAGAGAATGGCTAACTCATATTTTATCAACTTTTTCAAGAAAGCACTTAAAATAATATATTTTTTTTTTTTTTTGGAAAATTCATAACTTTTTCTTTTGTAAGCATTTACATTAGAGTAAACTGTTACTTTTTTGCTGTATGGAATTATCCAATGCCAATAATAAAAAAAAAAAAAATTAATAAAAAGTGTTTGTAATATCAAAAATTATTGTTTTGAATTTTTAAATTGTTTTTTTTTCAAATCTTTTGTGTTTTTTAATACTACTTGGCCCGAAAGAATATTTCGAATGGCATATTAAACAATTACCTCGTATTCTTAATCTGAAACTAAGTAACTCACCGTAGTATAAAGAAGAGAAATTTGTTTTGTTTTTTTGTTTAACGTCCCTTCATGCTACTAAGGCTAATCGGACGATGCTACAGTGGGAGTCCATGCTAAATTTTGTCAATCCAGGTATAATTAGGATAGGGATCATTTATGAGTATCTGACATCGTACAGGCTCGGGACCTACATTTTACATCTTATCCGAGGGAACGGAATATCCAAGGATTTTTACTAAAACCCTTACGCGAACCCCCTACTTTTTGTATTGTAGGTTGCTATGCTAACCACTACACCACAGGTGACCCCATGATATATATGTTTTCCGCTATGTAAAATGTAACACATAAAGGCTTAACTTCGCTGCTAATAGTTCGATTTTTATGAATATTTTTTTTTTCATTTTGTTGGGACTGCGAAGGAGACCTTTCACTATTTCTCTTATATAATCGCAGAAAAAAATAATCGATAGATTTTGGGTTGTGCGCAAATAAAGTATTTTTTTATTCATGGATTTTCTCCTGACGTTTTATTGGGGACCAGACTATTTCTCCTACCTAAAGCGGGAAGAAAGCTTAAAAATTATACCTTAAATATGATTTATATTCTATGTACACATAGAACATATTCTATGGAATATGAATGCTACTAGATCATATTCTATTGTATCTAGTAGTATAGTATCAAAAAAGTAAGGTGTACCGACAACAAAAGACCTTTTTTTCGCTTAAAACTCGCAAACGAAGGGGTTATTCGAAAAAATGTAGATGACCGAAAATGTTCTACTTGAAATCCTGAAAAGATTGGCACCATTTAAAAACCTCTACGACCATTTTGATTTTTTTTTTTCTCGCAAAAACCACGGCTTATAATTTGCAATCGAAGGCGAAATGAGTGCTTTAAAAAGCACTCCTGCTGCTCATGTAAACCTTAAAAATGATGCCTCATAGATGAAATTTGATGAAGTATGAAGGAAGTTATGGCGTACCGACAAAAAAAAAGGCCTTGAGAAATAATATATACGATGATTACTGCTATCAAAATTGTAAATACAATCTACCATTTTTATTATACTATTAAAAATAAAATATTTTTCGAAATCTATATAAGGCATTGAACTTGTAATATTTTGAAATACATGATCCTCACTCAGGGAGAGAAAACAAAAAAAAAATATAAAGACAGAGAGGCTCTTAAAAATTTTTTTTAAGTTTATTTTTAAAAAAAATATGGCCATTTATAATTGTCATTTTTAGAAGCTTTGATTTGAATAGATGACGATTCAATTATTTACAAACAATGGATCGTTGTTGAAAGTTTTCAGTCTGTCTTAGTTTATATTCAAGAAATTGGAACCAAAAAAATAAAATGATCGCATTTATTGATGCAACAGAATATTCTTTCATCAGTTCAGTGCTTTAATCATATCAGCTGATTTTTTATTTATTTTTATTGACTTTATTATCACATTACTTACATATTGAACGAGTACAATGGAATATCTGTTAAGTGACTCAACACCCATAGCATGTTTTAACAGCTTCATTATTTTGAGATTAAACCTCTCTCTATCTGTCTGTTATCTGAATTCTTAAAAGTTTCAATGGCATCAATCGATCAAACTTTCGGAAAATCAAAAATATCGACTGAGATATTTAAAAATCTGGTGCGTGCGCGCATCACACAACTTTCACTTACCAACTTACTTAGATTAGAAATTGACGTGTTTTGCTAAATATCATTTCCCAAAGTCACTCATTTTTCTACATTCAGATCTTATTTTTGTTAATCGTTAAAGCCGTTTTTGAGTAAATAAAAAAAACCCGTGAAAATGATACAAAATTTATTAAGTAAAGTCCCCCCTCCCGTAGATAAATTTTGATGAAATTTTTACAGTCATATCTCGGGCATATAAATACATCAAATACCAAGTTTGATCAAAATCGTTAAAACCGTTTTTGAGTAAATAAAAAAAACACGTGAAAATGATACAAAATTTATTAAGTAAAGTCCCCCCTCCGGCAGATCAATGGTGATGAAATGTTGGTTATCACATCTTTGGCATATAAATACATCAAATACCAAGTTTGATCAAAATCGTTAAAACCGTTTTTGAGTAAATAAAAAAAACATGTGAAAATGATACAAAATTTATTAAGTAAACTCCCCCCCTCCGGTTGATCAATTTTGATGAAATTTTTACAGTCATATTTCAGGCATATAAATAGATCAAATACTCAGTTTAATCAAAATCGTTAGAGCCGTTTTTGAGAAAATCGAAAAAAACTTAAAAAGTTATTAAATAAAGTACCCCCTCCCTTTGAGGAATTTTGATGAAATTTTTGCTGTCACATCGCGGGCACACCCCTACACTAAATACCCAATTTCAAGTTCGCACGGTTTATAGTTTTTGAGCTAGTCTGTTCACACACACACACACACACACACACACACAGACAGACCATTTCGCGGGACTTGGTTAATTGGACTCAGGGGGCCCCAAAACGTGTATTTCCGTTGAAAACGAAGTCGAAATTTTTCACGATCGCAATACTTCCACTTACTATATATTTCATATATAGGTAAGTGAAAGTAAAAAACACATATTTATCTTTATTTTTTAAGTATAATAGCTAAAATATATCAGTATCGATTTTAAAATTTCACAATCCTTTGCATTTACTTAAATAAGAAAGAAAGAAAACCTAGTCTTAATCACATGCAATATAAGTGGAACATTTATTTGATAGATGACTAAAAATGAATACATAGTAAGCAAGTGCGTTGAAGGAGACTATTACTCGTAATTATTTCAAAAACTCACCTAATCATGCAGGTTTGGTGGTAATCATTTGGCAGGTACAGGCCAAATTTTCACCTATTCATAGCACCTTCAGGGCTACAAACGTTCTAAAAGGAAGACAGAAAACAAACTGAAAGAGTGTTTTCTCTCTTGCTTGTCGAACGTTTGTAGCCCTGAAGATGCCTGAATATGCGGAAATTTGGTTTGTACCTGCTTGATTAGGTGAGTTGGTGAAATAATTACCAGACTTTGAGGCCTAACCTTCTATATCTATAATGAATAGAATATATATATATATATATATATATAAAAGAGAGAAGTCACCTAAACAGAAATATCATATAAAATAATCTTCTTGTGAGTTTAATTTGCTTCACTAGGCTAAATCCGTACTAAGACATTCTGAAATGTTCGATTTTGGATTAAATACAAGAAGCAATGGACTAGGTGCTTCTACTTGCCTGGACAATGGAGTTATATAGTTACTATTGTGTGTCGAAGGGACAACTATCTACACTATAACTTAAAACATTAATTGCCAATTCGAGAAATTAAATGTCCCAGCAGTTGTTTTTAGGCCCCGTTATTCCAACTTTCAGCCTCTGGAATTTTTTGCTATCCTATCCTAGGAGAATATTGAGTCATCGTCCCCAATAATTTGGAAGGGGGCAACTATTTACACTCTAACTGAGAGATAAATTGGCAAGTTTTATAAATTCCCTTAAAATACATCGTTGGGGGAGAAATCAAATGTCCCAACAGTTATTTTTAGGGGTTTTTATTTCGCCTTTTTAATTTTTACCGGTCTACGAGAATATTGAGCCCCCCCCCCAATAGTTTAGTGATGGTGACGCACTTGCTTTTGTGTAACTGTACTTTCACTGTTAGTTACTTTTCGTAACGTTGTTGATAATTTGAGCTTTTATTGTTTTTATGACGTTGTGAATCACAATTTTACGCCAATACAAATTATTTAAACCCACATTGCTTGGGTACAAAAGAACAAAAGTAAAAGAATAAATTTTGATTCTTAACAAATCATGTTTACCAAGATATGATTTTTTTTCCCCACCGATTCGTGGAGAAGCCCGAGTGCAGGCTTAAAGTTCTCTTTTGCATAAAATCGATTCTAAACGATGCGATCTGTTCCCTAGCCTCGTTCTATATCCGTCCGCACGAACACAACCGACTTCTTCAACAGTAGAATTACCTTGAAACATTTTCTAGTTTTGATTTATATGTAAATTGAGCCTTTGTTTTAGTAATAGTCTTACATGATATGATCTGATATTCGGGATCATGATTGCAGTAAAATAGCCAGAAATAATTTAGTAAACTTCTATCGTAGTTAAATATAATTAAGTAGTACGGTACATGTTATTATTGAAATCATAGACCGTAAATTACTTTAATTTCACAATTTAAGCGTTTCAAGTACCCTTTTATAAAATGGTCTTCAACATACATCTTTGCAATGTTGATGATACCTTTTACTAACTGAAATACATGCTAACTTTTTACCAAAGAAAGACTGATTGAGACGAAGAGGGAAAAGTTGTAGGAATTAGTGAGAAAAACTATTCGGACGAGTGTATGTGGCCGTACTATAAGCGAACTCCCATCGCGTTATTTCAGTTTAAAAGCGGTTTGGACCTATTTTAAGAGAATAATACCCAATCTTGTTAGTGATCCTACACTACACTCTATAACTCGTGCGTCGCCAATGTACTAGTTGTCAAGATTTCTTAAGGTATATCAGAATACCATTGTTTTGTTGTTCATGGTTATTGATAAATTTTAAAAATCGAGCTTTAACGTACAATTAAATCTAGATCTTTTAAAATTTACTGCGACATGACACCAAAACGGATGTTTTTTTCTGTTTCATTTTACAAAGTTCTTGGACAGTCTGGAACGGTTTATGCCATGTATTGGTACATGATTAAATTTTTGGATCTTTCTAGGCCTTTCTCGGTGAGTCCAATGCAAGACCATATATGAGAAGAGATCGACATAGTGGCATTGTCTAACCTTGAACAATCAGGAATAGCGTTACTTCCGAGTCACTGTTTTGTCATTGATATTTACTTGTTTTGTAACATTATTATTGGAGTTATAATGCTTTGTTTGATTTTTTTGATTGACTTTTTTTAAAACCCGCAGTGGTGTTACCGTGTTTTTAATTTTTTTTTTTCTGTATAACTTTGTACAATTGAAGAACACAGCATTAATCAAATGCATAAAGATATCTTATAATCATTCTGTAAAAATATTATTCTTTTGGAACTATTTAAAAGATGTGGAAAATAGTTAGTTAATCTTTTGATTTATTATTTTTTTACTTTCACTTACCTATATATGAAATATATAGTAAGGAAAGTATTGCGATAGTGAAAAATTTCGACTTCCGGTTTTCAACGGAAATACACGTTTTAGGGTCCCCTGAGTCCAATTAACCCCGCAATATGGTCTGTGTGTGTGTGTCTGTGTGTGTATGTGAACAGACTAGCTCAAAAACTATAAACCGCACAGACCCGAAATTAGGTATTTAGTGTATGTATATGTCCGCGGTGTAACAGCAAAAATTTCATCAAAATCGGTCAAACGGAGGGGGTACTTTATTTAAAGAATTTTGTCTAATTTTTAGGTTTTTTTTCGATTTTCTCAAAAACGGCTCTAACGATTTTTATCAAACTCGGTATTTGGTGTATCTAGATGCCCGCGATGCGACAGTAAAAATTTCATCAAAATTGATTAAACGGAGGGGGCACTTTACTTAATAACTGTTGTCTCCTTATCACGTGTTTTTTTTTATTTTGTATTTGGTGTATGTATATGTGACAGCCAAATTCCATAATAAATTTTTGAAAAAGCGATTTTAGAGGAACAGTAATTGCTCTTGATTTCCAGAAAGGCATAAGAGAAGTAGGTAAATACACCTATCGATTCACCTTCACGATGTATTTGCAAAAAGCAACTCTTAGTAAAAAACAAGCAAGCAGTAAAAAAAACTCGGCTGTTGATGAAATTAGTTCCTTCATAAATAAATTAGCAATAATGAATAGATACTCTATAACTTATGGAGATATACAATTATAAGTATATACTTGTGGAAATGTGGAAAAATGTGTGAAGTTGAGGATTGGCGTTTACATATTATCGAATCACGTCGATTTCTAATCTAAGTAAGTTCGTAAGTGAAAGTTGTGTGTTGCGCGCATCGCACCAGATTTTTTATAATATTAAGAGATTCTTTTTTAAAAAAATATTTAATATCAGCGAAATCGATTTTGCTAATAATAATGTAGAAGGGAATACGTTTGAAAACCTAGAGAAGTTTAGATATTTAGGGAGCGATGATAACTTTTAAAAAAACGTAATTTGTGAGCCTTTTTAGGCTAGATTAAATGCCTGAAATGCGTGCTACTTTTCATTTGCGAAATACTTACCACCCTGCTTCTGTCCCGAGATAGGTGGCGAAACTTCATAAAGGCACTATGTCCCACTGAGGGATAACAGGAAATAATAACTGCTTCTGTCCCGAAACATAATAATTACGATTTACAGAACTATTATTCTTTCAACGATCCTCTACGGAGACGAATGACCACTAATATTGAGGGATCAGCAACGGTCTAGGATTTTTGAAAAGTGGAGTACTCTGTAGAATATTTGGACCTGAGAAGGACGAATCAACCGGAGAATATAGGCTTTTACACAACGCCGAACTCAGTGAACTATATCCGGTAAATAAAATAGGATTGATTGCAGCGCGGCATGCAAAATTAGGAAACTCGGTGGTAAACGTATCCCTAAAAGATTTATAAGCTTGGGGTCGACTGCGTAGACGTGTGAGGGGTAGGTCGAGGCGGAGATAGGAGGATAGCGGTGGTGGAAAGAGGTGAGCAGGGAGCGATTTGGGTGTCGTCATAACGAACCTTCGGTACCGTGAAGCCTTCATTATTTTTTTTTTTAATATTAAAATATTATATATTTTTTTATTTATTATTTATATAATTATCATCATATTCGTATTAGTAGTGCTTTTGTAGAAATTATACCATTGACATAAACATGAACACTCAGTAACACAGTTTGTAGAGCGCAAGCGCTAACGAGTTGATTTTATTGTATGTAGTATTGGCTTGTTAATTTATTAATATCTTATTATGTTATAGAGTACCACGTATAGCTATACACATAATATAGACTAATATAACAGCACCGTGATAGTTTATATTATACTTTGTAGTTTTAAATTTTAATCTATAGAGGAGTTGAATCTTATTCTTACAACAATCAACCACTTAGTTAGTATAACTTTTGTGTAAACTATTTTTAAGAAATAAAATGTTTTATTTTTTTTTATCCCCATCCTGACCATTTCCAGCATATCCGGGACTATTCCGTAATTACAGGTAACCTATTCTAGCCACATAGGGAGAAAGTTGAGATTAAATATATTTGTTCTTCCGAGTTTGACCATATAATAGGTTTTACGATCGCCAAGTTTTCTCCCATTATGCTCTGGGATTCTTCCGAGCTAATACAAGAATGAGAGCGGAGAAGGGGATCAGTAACTACTGATACAGTATTCTACCATCGAGGACGAAGGCTGTATGTATAGTGTCAGAGGTGGCGTGGTAAGTTGGAGCGGATAGGAGAGGGGTACGTTGTCAACTCAGTGAGATATGGTGTTGTCTAATGTCGTTTAGTGCAGGGTACCAGTTTTCGCTGTCTGCATCCGTCCTCTTCGTTTATATTTTTTGGTTGTTTTATGATTTCTTTAACGTGTTCTGCTATGGCTGATTTGTTTGTCTATATTTTCTTGACTGCGGCAATATGTTCTTTCAGTTGTGTGGAGATGTTCCTTCCTGTCTGTCCTATATATTGTTTACCATATGGGCACAAGGGATCCTGTATACGGGGTAGGATCCGTCCAATTTTCCTGTCTGTGGTGAAAATAGTTCTGGTGTCGTTTTTTGTGAGTGTTCTCGCTGATTTTTACGAAGGGGATGATAGCTATGGATTTCTTTTCTTGTTCATCTTCTTCAGTTGATGGGTAGTTTTGGATTCCCGTTTTATGAATTCGGAAATTATGGCTTTGTAACGAAACGATTCAAATCTTGGAATATTTTCTAAGATTAGTGTCGCATATATAAACATGCTGCCGGAGTTTTCGCTTCTTAGAGGTGCCAGTGGCTAGTGTGCACAATTTGGATTTAGGTTACTGTCACTGAACATTTTGTTCATTTTATTAGTAGCAGGAACCGTAGTCAAAGCTAGCCTTCTTTGAATTGATATGGAGTAGCTGCTTGGAAGTCGAATAGACCGAATGTGAACTGAAAATAAGTTTCAGGCATCCTTACCAGCTGTGTCAGCCAGTTCGTTAATGATTATTCTTACATGACTAAGCAGCCAAAGAAACTTCAGTTTTTTGTCGGTTCATAATATGTTATAGAGATTAATGAATGTTAATAGCTGAAAATTAGAAATAAATTGCTTTCCCGATGGTTTTTACCCGTGTTCATGAATAGAGATGAAGTATTTACGTATATATTAGGTCACAAAATTTAGAAAACTCTGTTTATATACTTCAGCGATGGTTAGATGATTTTATCATTTTCTGAGGAGAAAAATCATATAAATTTAATAAGTTAATAAATTCAGAAATTCGCTTTAAAATGTAGGAATCGTGATAATGATGATGATGTAAATTATGATTTAATAATATTAACATTGATGATGATGATTTTGTGTTTAGCAAACAGCCGAGTCGCAGGCGGCAAGGCAGGCAGAGGCACGGAGGCGTGCCATGGCGCGGCGGCGAGCACAGACTCAGAGGGCACGGAACCTGAGGCTGAGGATGGGGACGCCACCCCCCGTAGAGGGCAGGAAGCACAAACACCTCCAGACCCACGAGTACCTCGAAGATGTGAGTCCTTCAATCATATCTCAATAACTTACCGTGTTAACAGATAAAATAATATAAATTAAAAAAAAAAATTACATTAAATGGAACGCATACTGTATCATTGAACGCATTCCAAGTACTCAATAGACTCTAATACTCCAAAACATCTTTAATAAAGAAATCATTGTTTTTGAAACATCGATCGTTAAAGCCTAGCATTCAATATAAAAAATTCCTACACTCACCAATCCTATTACCTTTCTTTCTTCCCAAATTTAGCATTGTATATTATATTTCTGTGTTTTATCAACTTAAAACAACTTCGTGAAGAACAAAAGATAACTTCACTGGACCTCCTTGGAGTGATATGAGGAAGGTTACTTCACTGTCTCCAGCTGGATAGTTATCATCTCATGTTCACCATATCCTTTACCAAT
The DNA here is from genome assembly GCA_911387785.2 of Aelia acuminata. Classification (NCBI taxonomy): domain Eukaryota; kingdom Metazoa; phylum Arthropoda; class Insecta; order Hemiptera; family Pentatomidae; genus Aelia; species Aelia acuminata. The sequence continues at coordinate 223,458,072 of OU426978.1, forward strand.
TTTCACCGCTTTATTATCATCATTTCTCATCATTTATCACCAGTTCTTCATTAAAATCTTGTACTCTGTTATTTGTTATTTAGGACACTACCAATTCCACCAGTTATTTTCTGTATTTAACCTCCAGTAGTTAGTTATTTTATAACCACCTTACCTCTCTGTAAAGTATAATTTCTTTTTCTTTTTTGGTTGTATTGTTAGAAGTTTATATTTTTTTTTTTTTGCTATTTATTTAATTGTATATAGCTTTAGTTTATTTCCAATGCATGCCCAGCTTTCTTTATTTTATATTATTCAGCTTATTTTCTAATTTTCTTTTCTTTCTCTATTAATTGGCATGTTTATATTTATCATCCAGTCAGCAATTATATTTTATTAACCTTAGAAGCTTTTTAGTATTGTTGCATGTATATTCCTTTAATCCTCCTTTTCACCCATTTATTTTACCTTCCAGACTTCATCTATCTATCATTATCTATCAGGCACAATTCAAAGGCAAAATAAACACCCCCCCTCAGAAGGTGGTAATTAGAATCAGTTATTATCCAGGCATTGTGTAAGGGCGTCCCTTTGACAATCCAGCAGTGGCCCCAACATCGATATTAAAAAAAATCTTTGATTGTTTCAAAAGAGATCATTATTGAATCAACAACATTCCGGCTCTTTTTAAAGACATAAATAAAATAAAAACAAAACTGTCGATTTCCAAAACTGCTTGCTGTGGGCACTTTCAAAAAGGTTAGTTCCAGTATTTCCCTGGCTCCTTGCCAATCTTAAATCACAAACTAAAATGAATAAATTAAAACTAAAAACTTAAACTTTGTTTAAAATCCGTGATCAGACAAATTAAGAATTGGCTATCAGGACTTAAGCGGCGATTTGTACAACTTTTAGGGAGATTACTTTTGCTTGCTAGGAAGAGTTCAGCCAACAAGATAAAGAGATAGCATACAAATTTTATTGATCGAGTCGAAACGTCAGCTCCCGGGCGTTGTAGTGGATGCTAGGAATAGAAGTCGATCTAGTATTTTTTTTTTCATCTGATTTTCATTTAACTTGTTGGCATAGAATAGAAAGTAAACTTTATTTTGGGGCGAAGTTTAAGAATAACAAATTGAAGTAAATAATAAGTGAAAGTAAAAAAAATATATAACTGGTCAAATACTGCTAATAAATATATTATTTATGGAGTTATGGATTTTTATAAATTTTTTTTTTTTTTTTTTTTTTTGGGGGGGGACTTAAAGGCTTCCACTGAAGCATACTGCCCATACTAACCTATGGCTCTGGGTGATACTTCTCCTACGAAAGAAAAGCACCACCCAGGGCGGGACTCGAACCCACAGCTCCGGCATAGGTGTACGGCGCTTTACCGCACAGCCACACCGGGCCCCTATTTTATAAAGTTATGGAGAATAATAAGACTAAAGGCGGGTTCACACGAGGTAGTGAACAGGGCGAGAACACGACCAGTAATGCGCATGTCACACGACTTGCTTTCTCCCAGTAGGAGCTCACGACCTTATCTAGTTCACACGGTAAGGTGCCTTTGTTGGTCATGCTTCTCTCGCGCTTGTTCTCGTTATGGCAAAATATGAAGCCGCAAAAGTTGTATGCGAACTATTTGTGCAAGAGTTGAGGATTCGCAAAAAAAAGTTTCAAAACAAGAAGAGAAAAGTGTGGGTTCGAGACTGGGTAAAGAGGCGGAATTCACTCGGCGCCAGACAGTATTTGCAGAGAATTATCGCTGGAAGATCCGAACAGCAGAAAAACTTTTTTAGGGAGGAACCAAACCTGTTTTGGTATATATATATATATATATATATATATATATATATATATATATATTCATAGGTCCTCAGGAGGGGAGGCAGGGAAGGGCAGCTGCCCCCCTAGAAATTTCGAAATAAAAACTACCAATTAAATAAATTCGTATTCATTTACTTCGTTTATTAAGGGACGCCTACCTCAGAATACCCAACATTACTCCCTTACTTATGGTCATTGTAGCCGGGTATCTGAGGCCCCAGAAAGCGCCCCCCATTCGGTTGAGGCAGTTTAGAGTCAGAGCTACCCTATTTCTCAAGCACTCCAGCGACGATATACGACTGAAGCGGGCGTGCTAACTCCAACTAAATGGAGATTTCACGACCCGTCACTTCAAGGTCGTGCACTACCAACATTCCCACTACCACTAGTTCACACGTGTCAGTGATCACGACTGACTAGCCGGCAGGTAGTGCTGTCGCCTAATTCACGACCCCGTGTGAACCCGCCTTTACTGTTTAAACATAAAATTAAAAAAAGAAAAGAAAAAAAAACAGAGTGAATTGTTACAAAGATATACATGTTGAATAATATGTTCGTTTGAATAAATTGTTCATAAATTAAAATAATCTATATGAAAAATTATATCAAACTCGAGCAATAATGAAATTTGTAATATATAGATAATAATCAATATATATTATTAAGCAAAGTGTAAAATATGGGTACTACTAAATTTGAAAAAAAAAAAAACAGGTACGATCTAGAATATTACATGATTTAGTAGATCATATATCCCCTAACAATGAAGGAGGTTCCCGTTTTTATCTTACGAGTATGATATTGAAAAGACAAGGGCTGGAATTGAATGCCTCTCGCAATATATAGTTAACCTCTTTGTAAATTGCTGTTGTGTTATGAATGTACAATTTAGTTAGAATGCCTCGCTCCCAGATAGCAGCACTAGATTATGGTTCATTCATAGGGTTATTGTTCATTCATTTGGCTTACAGTAGTTTATGTTTAGCTGTTCTAAGAACATTAAACGATATTACATTTAAATAATTAGTTTTCCTTTTTCCCCTAATTTGATTTCCTTTGTCTTCCCTTTTCTTCTCTTCTCTTAAAAAAAACAAAAAAAAATTGTAAAAAGATACAAACAGTAAAATAAAACCTAGCCTAGACTTCATAGCCAAGGATGTTTTACTCCCTTTAAAAGATCCTAGGGCCACTTGGCTGGTTACAAACCCGCGACCTTTTGTGTAGCAATTGGTGAGCTAACCACTACACCACAGGTGACCCCTTTATTTGTTGACGGACCCCTGAGTGTGAGCAATTTCCGTGACCAGCCGTAGTTCTGACCATGTGGAAGTTGTTGAGCAATCCAATAGAAGTGTAATGTACGTATAATAGCAAATTGTGATTATATCATCTCATACTATAAACACTATACATTTTAAATAATTTATTTTTTGAAGAGAAAAGATTTGGCTCCGCCGGGAGTCGAACCCGGGTCTCCCGCGTGACATGCGCGGATGCTAACCACTGCACCACAGAGCTCGGCTCAAGGCAGAGCAAATCCTTCCTCTTCACTGATACCTACTCCCCCTATCTCACAATTTTTGCGAGTAGTAGCGGGAGGTGGACAAATTTTGTCCAATTTCTGGTATTTATTGATATACGTCAATCTTTAAATTATTTTATAATAGTCTAAAATAGTATGCCCCCTGTGAGATAGGGGGAGTAGGTATCAGTGAAGAGGAAGGATTTGCTCTGCCTTGAGCCGAGCTCTGTGGTGCAGTGGTTAGCATCCGCGCATGTCACGCGGGAGACCCGGGTTCGACTCCCGGCGGAGCCAAATCTTTTCTCTTCAAAAAATAAATTATTTAAAAATAGTTTAAAATGGTGGTCAACCACAAATTAAGTTAGATTATTATAAAATAATTTAAAAATTGACGAATGTCAATAAATACCAGAAATTGGACAAACTTTGTCCACCTCCCGCTACTACTCGCAAAATTTGTGAGATAGGGGGAGTAGGTATCAGTGAAGAGGAAGGATTTGCTCTGCCTTGAGCCGAGCTCTGTGGTGCAGTGGTTAGCATCCGCGCATGTCACGCGGGAGACCCGGGTTCGACTCCCGGCGGAGCCAAATCTTTTCTCTTTAAAAAATAAATTATTTAAGAATAATTTAAAATGGTGGTCACCCACAAATTAAGTTAGATTATTATAAAATAATTTAAAAATTGACGTATGTCGATAAATACCAGAAATTGGACAAACTTTGTCCACCTCCCGCTATTACTCGCAAAATTTGTGAGATAGGGGGAGTAGGTATCAGTGAAGAGGAAGGATTTGCTCTGCCTTGAGCCGAGCTCTGTGGTGCAGTGGTTAGCATCCGCGCATGTCACGCGGGAGACCCGGGTTCGACTCCCGGCGGAGCCAAATCTTTTCTCTCCAAAAAATAAATTATTTAAAAATAATTTAAAATTGTGGTCACCCACAAATTTAGATTATTATAAAACTATACATTTTTAAGTTAATTAGATCCTTATCCTAATTATACCTGAATAGGCAAAATTTAGGACTCCCACAGTATCATCGTTCGAATTGCCATAGCATCATATAGTGACGTTAAATAGAGATATGCTCTTTAAAAAAAAGATAGACGGTTGAAAAGATAAAGTTAGACACTTTACACAAAAAAATAGAATCTAACCTCGAAAAAAGTCTTTAAAAAAAGTTAGATTCTTACCTCGAAATCGATAAAAATCGACTTAAGATATTCTGGCTCAGAGATATAGATTTATTCTCAGTTTGAATGATTTCAGAGAAAAAAATCTCTTTAAAATTCAGATTTTAATAGTTTAAAAATTTTATTCCTGAAGAAATTGAAAAAAAAAAAAAAAAAAAGGATCATAAAGGAATAAAACCAAGAGCCAAGAAACAATAATCCAGCCAAAAGCTTTGATCCAGCTTTCTATTATTGATAATTGCTTTCTTCGGCTTCAAAAGGGGAAAACTCTTGCGATTCAATTTGCTTTCCGCGAATGGCTTAAACATTAATGCAGAAAACTTCGAAGAAATCTTTTATGGACACAATGCTAATAATTCTAGTCAAAGAGAATCGTTGGGAGTTTTTTTTTGTGTGTGTGTGGTACTGTTACCATACCATATAATTATGGCCATTATGTCAGTTGGATTCATGTGCAGTTTGGGACTTCCATCATTGATTCGCTCGTCTTTGAAAAACATTGCGAAGGTTTTACGATGAAAAAATATCACTACGATTGCATAACCAAAGGCAAACATCATGATAGTGATAAAACGGATAGAATATTATACTAATAGAACTATCAACACTTTGATTGCAAGCCGTATCATTTTTATTTAGGAAATTGGGCGTCCGCAGGGGCATATTAATCTTTCTGAAGTTCTCAGCCTTCCAACGATATATTATACATATATATTACAACACTCATTAAGGGAAATTGAAATTTTTCTTTTATCCTGTTGTTAACGATTTTTTTTTTCATATTTCATATTTAGACAGTTCATAAACCTACCTGATATTAGAGAATACTTGATTATTATTAAACGTAACGACCTTAATCGAAATTGTTAGAGCCGTTTTTAAGAAAATCGCAAAAAAACGTAAAGATGTCATAAAATTTATGAGCTAATGTACCCTCTCCGTTAACTCAATTTTGAAGACATTTTGCCATCACATCACGGGCACCATCCCTAATTTTAGATTAGTACGGTTTATCGTTTTTGAGCTAGTATGTTCCCACACACAGTTCATTTAGGGGGCCCGAAACGTGTATTATCGTTGAAAACCGGAAGACGTTCTTCACGATCGCTATATTCTCCCTTACTGTAGATTTCATATACATGTCGGTAAGTGAAAGTAAAAAAAAAAAAAATCTTTTTCTTATGTTCTTTAATAACTTTATATAAGTTTGAAGTACCACTAAGGAGCAAGATTTACAAATATAAATTTTAAGCTATAAATTAACCTTTTCCCAAATCCGTACTCAAAATAGAAAGGGAACCCTCCAAATGTGTTGCAGTGTTGTCAAAGGGTTTAGTTTTGTGGGCAGTATTTTCATATAGGTTTGAGTAAGTATGTATATATGTATAGAGATTTTGTCTAACTTTTAATTTGAGGATTCGGGAAAAATGGGTGAAGAGTTTAAAATAGAAATAAAATCTTTATCGTTTTTGCTGACCATCAAACGTGTTTCTTATGTTGGGGACTAGTCTTGCCCCTATGGAAGAAGTCATTCCATTTTACGTTTTTACTTTCACTTACCTATATATGAAATATATAGTAAAGAAAGTATTGCGATCGTGAAAAATTTCGACTTCCGGTTTTCAACGGAAATACACGTTTTGGGTTCCCCTGAGTCCAATTAACCAATTCCCACGAAATGGTCTGTGTATGTGTGTGTATGTGAACAGACTAGCTCAAAAACTATAAACTGCACAGACCTGAAATTGGGTATTTAGTGTATGTATGTGCCCGCGATGTGACAGCGAAAATTTCATCAAAATTGGTCAAACGGAGGGGGTAATTTATTTAATAAATGTTGTTTCACTACAACGTGTTTTTTTTTCTTGTTTTTTTTTTCTCAAAAATGGCTCTAACGATTTTAATTAAACTCGGTATTTGGTGTATCCATATGCCCGCGATGCGACAGTAAAAATTTCATCAAAATTGATTAATTGGAGGGGGCACTTTACATAATACGTGTTGTCCCATTTTCACGTGTTTTTTTTTATTCACTCAAAAGCGGATTTAACGATTTTAATCAAACTTGGTATTTGATGTATGTATATGACCGTGATGCGACAGCCGAAATTTCATCGAAATTGGTTAAACGGAGGGGGCACTTTACTTAATAAATGTTGTCTGATTATCACGTGTTTTTTTTTTTTTTACTCAAAAAACGGCTTAAAATACACCTATCGATTCACCTTCACGATGTATTTGCAAAAAGCAACTCGTAGTAAAAACAAGCAAGCAGGAAAAAACTCGACTGTTGATGAAATTAGTCCCTTCATATATAAATTAGCAATAATGAATCGAAAAGTGCTGAGAATTATCAAATTTTGCTATACAGATACTCTATAACTTATGGAGATCTACAAATATAAGTATATACTTAAATTTGTGAAGTTGAGGAATGGTGTTTACATATTATCGAAACACGTCGATTTCTAATCCTAATTTAACAAAACGCATTAATTGCTATCAATTTCTAATCTAAGTAAGTTCGTAAGTGAAAGTTGTGTGTTGCGCGCATCGCACCAGATTTTTTAATATAATTATGATGATGATATTCGTATATAAATAATAATAATTATCCTTGCAGCTCTACGACAACCCACCTGAAGTACATGAGGCAGTGCAGACAGATGTGTTCTTGGACAGACCCCCGACGCCTAGCTTCACGGTCGACCTCAACACCGGAGTGGACGTTGGTACCCAGATCTACCCAGGAGAGCTGTTCCACTTCGACACGGAAGTGCGGCCCGTCCTGGAAGTGCTGGTCGGGAAGACGATCGAGCAGTCGCTGGTGGAGGTGTTCGAGGAGGACGAGACGATGGCCATCAGGAAGCAGCAGGAGCTGCTGAGGGAGCTTCGGGACTCGGAACTGGCAGAGGAGCAGAGGCTGGCGGAGCAGGAGCGGAGGAGGAAGGAGCAGATCGTGAGTTTAACACCACTTTTAGTGTATATTATTAGTGTATATTATAGTGCATATTATTCGTGTATAAATTGGTGTGTAGAGAAATGTTACTATTTCTCATTGGGAAATTCGTACCTTTGACATTGTTTTTATATTTTATTAACACGTCAGGTGCGGCGGCGAATATTAGGTGTATCCTGAATTGAACGGTATCGGGCCCAGGGGTCAGACTGCTAGGATATATCACAGACGATATCGGGCGTCGGGGTCCGATGGGATGTTCTGACGAAAGCGTTGTCTTTTGTCTGAAAAGTGAATTAATGAGCGTTTCTAGGGGATTGTCTCTTGTAAGTATTGGAACTAGACATAACAGGCCCCCGGAGTCCGATACAGGATTTACGCCATACTTAATCGAAAATAACCGACCTCGGAGTCCGATTCTAAAAAAAAAAAATTCAGCTGTTAAGAGCGGAATGTAAGACCCACTCCCCTGTGTCCGATGCTGCACCTAACGTGTTAAACTATGATGTTTCAGTATTTTCTATTACAAAGAAGAGTATCTAATGCTATTGCGAAATAAAAAGGTAGCGATTTTCCAAAGATGAATATCATTCAAACTGCTTTTACTGCAAAATGTCTGACTGAAAGACTCATATGTAGTTTTATTACCGACGAAAGTTATAAAATAAAAAAATCTGGTGCGTGCGCGCAACACACAACTTTCACTTACCAACTTACTTAGATTAGAAATTGACGTGTTTTGCTAATTATCATTTCCTAAAGTCACACATTTTTCTAAATTCATATCTTATTTTTGTCAATCGTTAAAGCCGTTTTTGAGTAAATAAAAAAACCTGTGAAAATGAAACAAAATTTATTAAGTAAAGTCCCCCCTCCCGTAGATTAATTTTGATGAAATTTTTACAGTCATATCTCGGGCATATAAATACATCAAATACCAAGTTTGATCAAAATCGTTAAAACCGTTTTTGAGTAAATAAAAAAAACACGTGAAAATGATACAAAATTTATTAAGTAAAGTCCCCCCGCCCGTAGATCAATTTTGATGAAATTTTTACAGTCACATCTCGGGCATATAAATACATCAAATACCAAGTTTGATCAAAATCGTTAAAACCGTTTTTGAGTAAATAAAAAAAACATGTGAAAATGATACAAAATTTATTAAGTAAAGTCCCCCCTCCGGTTAATCAATTTTGATGAAATTTTTACAGTCATATTTCGGGCATATAAATACATCAAATACTCAGTTTAATCAAAATCGTTAGAGCCGTTTTTGAGTAAAAAAAAAAAAACACGTGAAAATGATACAAAATTTATTAAGTAAAGTCCCCCCTCCGGTTAATCAATTTTGATGAAATTTTTACAGTCATATTTCGGGCATATAAATCGATCAAATACTCAGTTTAATCAAAATCGTTAGAGCCGTTTTTGAGAAAATCGAAAAAAAACGTAAAAAGTTATTAAATAAAGTACCCCCTCCCTTTGAGCAATTTTGATGAAATTTTTGCTGTCACATCGCGGGCATATACCTACTCTAAGTACCCAATTTCAGGTTCCCACAGTTTATAGTTTTTGAGCTAGTCTGTTCACACACAGACATACAGACCATTTCGCGGGACTTGGTTATTTCGACTCAGGGGGTCCCAAAACGTGTATTTCCGTTGAAAACTGGAAGTCGAGATTTTTCACGATCGCAATACTTCCACTTACTATATATTTCATATATAGGTAAGTGAAAGTAAAAATTATTACCTGTCCAGCAGTGATAACATAACGCCTTTACATAACAAGAAGCTTATATTTTATATATAGGGCCGTGGAAAAGGCAAATGCGATCACTAAATGACCTCTTTGGTAATTATATCGAATTAACTACGATTGAACTCGAGTTCAATGGTTGCCTTTATAGTTTGATTAATAATTCACTACGCCCTTGATTGACCGTATGAAGGAATCAATCTTCATTCAGGAACGGGAAAGTTAATCGCTGGATCATTAATAATACTAGGCCTCTTGATGAATGGTTGATCTATAGCTCCTAAGGGTCATTCCACGTCAATTCAACACAGGCTTAAGCCTCACCATCTCAAATTTTCTTGAAATTTGGTATATGTGTACTACTTGTATCTACTAGAACAATTGTAAAATACTAGCATTCCCCGTCGCGGCTTCGCCCGCGAGCCTTTAAAATTAATTCTGTGACCATTATCTTGGTATTGATCTATTATAATATGTTAACTGATGTTAAGAAGATTTAGTAGAATCTGAGCTTCCGGTAGGTGGAATGTTGGAGGGGGATGCTGCCGGCTCGGTAGAAGAGAGGGAGAGGCGCAATGGAGAGAGTTCACTAAAACCGCCGAAACAAAAAATGACACTCGTCGGGAACGCTTCATTTTTCGGCTGTAAAACATGGTTTTCGACGCCCATAGGGCCTTTCGAGTTAAACTCGTCTTATCAAATTCTTTATAATGAGTACTAATTAGATATATTTTCGAAAATATTTAAGTTCGAAAATAGATGTCCGTTAGAGTTAAACGACAATTTCGCCAATTAAACCCCTTAGGGGTTACATTTTTGATATTCCTTACTTAGTGGGTACCTACATCGGTTTTAAAATCTAAATTCCGAACTTCAAGTTTCTATCATAAGTAGTTTTTGCTCTGCGTTGATTCTGTTAGTCAGGACAAAGCCTCTTATATGTATGGATATATGGAGAAGAGATCGAAATAAACACGCACCATCCCCAATAATGGGAATTACAGTGTGCATAATTTGATTACCACTAATATTTATATAATCAGTAGCCATATTTTATGTGAATGTCTATTTTAATACTATTGTAACGTTAAATCGATATTCAAATAAAAAACATATTTTAAACCATCTCAACAATAGGTATTCGTTAGAGTTAAACGACAATTTCGCCATTTAAGCCCATTAGGGGTTACATTTTTGAAATTCTTTTCTTAGTGGTTACCTACATCGCGTTTAAAATCTAAATTCCGAACTTCAAGTTTCTATCATTAGTAGTTCTTGCTCTGCGTTGATTCTGTCAGTCAGGACAAAGCCTCTTATATATATATAGAGATTACTGAGATATGTCTACTCGTTTTTGAATTATTGGTCTCTAAAGCTCTCAAAAATAGGTCCAGAAAGAAAAAATCATGATTAAAAATAGCTGTAGATGGTTTCCAAATTTGACTAGGACTATTAGATTGGTGTCTTTTAACAGCGCATTCCATGCCGCTCCATCTGATATACAACGATGTATAGGTTGGTACTAAAGAAATTTTTTAAAACTAAATGTAAAATTTTAATTTCAATTTTCTCAAAAAGGGCATTTTTATATATATTTTTTTAATAGGTTTTATTATATATATTCATACAACAAAATATAAAAGTGGGATGAAAATTTCTTCACTACTAAAAAAATTGAAAACTAGTGATAAAATTCCATAAATCTACCATTTTATGATTAAAATAGCTGCAGATGTTTTTCAAATTTGACTAGGACTATGAGATTGGTGTAGATAAAAGTGGTATACATATACCAAATTTCAAGAATATCTGAGATGGTGAGGGTCAAAATGATATATTTTTGTGTTGATTTGACGTGGAATGGCCTCTCATAGAGCTAGTATTTGAAGCATCAATTGATGATGAAAATACTTGCTATATTATTTCTTATTTCCAATAATGGTTACTAACAATAAGCTCTACATATTTTATTATATATTTATAAGGATGTAGTTACATTTATACCTCATACATAAATCTGGATCTGATTAAACCTATATGGGTTAGCTTGAGCAAGTAAATAATTGGTGCAATCCGCGCAACATGCAACTTTCACTTACCAACTTATTTAGATTAGAAATTGAAGTGTTTTGATAAAATGAAGACACCATTCCTCAACTTCACATATTTTTCCACATTTATTTATATGTGGAACTTTATTTAATTACCATGGATACAGATAATGTCCATTATGTTCCAAAACACTTTAACAACTCTTTCCTATGAATAAGCGTTTACTTATAAACTATGGTCTGTCATGAAAGGGTTACTGCGCATGCGTTGGCTCAGCATGTTTTGAGGTGTCGGAATATATTTCTATTTTTTCTCCTGTACATATTTACTCGATTTCATTCATATTTCATATTTAGCCGTTTCTTATTTTTAGGAATAACGAGAGACAGTTGATTCCTCCAAATAAACAAAAACAAAGGTACTTTATAGGAAAACGGAAAAAATCCTCTTCCCATTTAGACCTCTCCAGAACATTTTTATGATGATAAAATTTACCTGATATTAAAGAGTACTTGGTTTTTCTCATTTAGCCCTGATGATGACCTAAAGTTTGGCTCGAAACGTTGATAAAAATAAAATATGTGACCCTTACCTATTAGTGTCATTTATTTTGACCGCACCTCCTTCCATTTCCTCTTCATAAATATTCTGTAGAATGTACAAAAATTTCGGATTCTTACGTTTTTTTATGGAATGTGAAAATATTCGATGCAGTCGAACTCCTTTCGGAATTGGACATTCATAGATTCGGGACAGTCAACGACCTAGAATATTGATTTATATCTCGACCCATTGTGGCAGGACTATTTCATTAGTATAAAAACTTCCTCAATTCTAAACTTGGCAAATGTGGCTTTTGCACATATTTACTTTCGGAATAAATTTCTTTATCGCGGTCAAGATTCCATGCAAATATGTCGACGATATTGCAAGAAAATCGCTTGCGTACGATAAATTCGATAAAAAGTATGAAGTAGAAATACTTCCTAATAACAGTTAAATGAAAACGGCAATATCAACTTAAATGACATCAATAATAATTGCAAAAATAAACTAAATTAAATGTTGGCATTTAAATTTTACACAATATTTAACTATGAATGAAAAACCTGTACCACTACAATCCATTAGGGTCTTGGGTCCAGTACTGTGTAAGGAAGAGTACTGTTTCTTGCTCAGCGGTCGTGCAAGGAGGTGATTTGACTGTGATCACTCTCAACCGCAAGGTTTTCCCCATTTAATTTTTCAATCCAGAGTGCTCACAATTTAGAGGCTGGGTTTGCCCCCTCTTGGCCACTGAGGCAATCTGTGACAGAATAATAACCCTAAGCACTGGAGGTCTCCGGAGCGGAGCCATTTAAAATTTGTCTTCAAACTCGAGGGCTCCGCTACGGAGACAATGCAAATAATTTTCAGTTTTTAACATGTATGGATATAAACAAATCGTAATAACTATTTATAGGATATTTCGCTTTTGGTGATAAATGACGGTCACGGCTCGCGGTGTTTTTCATTAATTTTATAGTACGTTAATCTTTTAACATCAGCTATATTTTGTAGTTTTAATTCATCTTTTATTTCCTCAATTGTACAATAATTTAGTTCAATTCGGGGCACCAAATAATTCCTTTACTTTGATTTAGTTTCCCATGTGCTTCCACTTTAACCGGAAAGTTATTAAGTAGATTTTCACATTTTATGATGTGTAGATTGGATATCTGAGAAAACTTCAACTAAAAGGGTCCCATCTCGTTATTTTTTAACTGCTAATATAAAAAAAAAATAAAAAACATAAATATAAAATTATAAAAAAAATATAAAATTTAAAAAAATTATTTTTTTTTTTGTAACTATGTGTTCTTGAAGCTTCACAAATATGTATATAACCTAAATTTCATTACAATTCCTTACTTGGTTCTAATATTTTACGTATAATAATACTTTTCAGGGTGTACGTTTTCGCGAATAAGTTGCGTCGAGTTGCCGGTAGGTAACGTCCGAAACGGTGCCGAGTGCAAAGGGTTAAATATACAAGAGATTAGAACTCGGCGCCTTACCAATGAGCTACCCCGCTAACTGTTCCCTTTCTAAGCGAGAACAAGTTTCTGCTTCATCTTCATGTAAATAATTAAGTGTTGTTGGTTCATCCATATCCTTGAGTTCTTTAGACGGAAATATCCGCTTTCTTGGCGGAAATGGGTCCGACCATACCAAAAGACAAGTCTTATTATTACGAGTTGTGTAGGACTGAGTAGGATCATATTTTTACAAAAATAGTTTCCTTGCTAAAATGTCTATCCAAAGATTATTTTTTTTATTTTTTTTTTTTCGTCCTAACAAGTGGCCTTTTTAATAAATAAAAGGCTGATTACCCTTCTTAGAGGATTCTATTACAGTAAAATAAGTAAGTTTTTTCACTGTATATAAATATTTCGTGAAAATAAATAACATGGGACTTTCTTTTTTCAGTGGGACCAAGCGTTATCTCAAACTGCAATCCCTCCCAACTCCCATTCGCTTCAAATCCCTTGTTAAACGGACCTTACACTATCAATTATGTTGACAATACAGTACGATATACACAATAATATTGATCGTGTAAGGTGAAAATTTATTTTAACTTATTTCGGAGCGTCAATATCCAAAAGTGCAGGAGATATTTATGGTGGGAGGGAGCGCATCTTGACTTCTCGCAATCGGGCGCACCGTAAGGTCGGGCCTGCTTACAACTTTCATTATATCTAGTGAATATCTTCTGTACTATGCCATACTGATATAACATTTGAAAAATTATTTAAAACCCTTATTTCCATGCTGTCCCGTAGGATATAAGCAAGAATTTCACACGTGTTAATTATAGCATCGCTAATAGTTGCAGGTGACATGATGACAGAGAATTTCAAATCTTCAAAATTTCTACCTGTAGCTAAGTACCTTAGGGTTAAGGCTAATCTCTCTTAAACAGGGATACATTCCCTCATGTGTGTGTTCTGCCTTCTCAAGAATGGTTCATGGATTTTTTATTAATTTTATGAACGTCCTTCCTTTCATTCTGAAATAATTGTAAAAATATGCATCTGTCAATGTGATTTCCTTCAGCAGTCTCCTATGCAAATATTCTTCACGTTTTTCAACCATTCTTTCATCCATAGATTCCTTTGAGCTCGTCAAATACGCCCTGAGATAATTTATTAATATAATTATTGTCGATAATATTGACTGTTTGAGGTGTGTCGATTTTGAAGGTGGGCTCTCAAGGCTAATCGACAATATTGACATTGATAGTGTAAGGTCCGCTTTAGAGAAATTTAGCCCTAACAACACAGTATAATCTCCCAATGGACATAACTTTTCGGCTTGTTTGATAATTTTTTTTTTTCCAAGCTCGATGTATGGTTTTTAAATTGATTATATTATGATAATGGTTAGAAGTTGGCCTTACCAAAGTTACTAAAGAATCGTTTGAATTGAATTTTTAAGGCTAGACACGCGGTGCCAACTGAACCACCAACTATCCCGCCACCTGAGCGCACCCTACAGTGTGTTGCAGTGGCGTAGCACTGGATGGTCCCCTACATGGTGCCGTAGAAGGAAGGGGAGGTGAGGGGCCGTTACCGAGGTTGGAAAAAAGTTTCAAATGATAGCCTACTACGCTCAGTTGTAAAAGCACTGCAATGGAGATGCAGAAGACCCGGGTTCAATTCTCGGACTTTGGAAAATCTATTCGATCATGATAAAATTAAACTGGCGGACAAAAAAAACTGCGCACGTGCAATTCTACGTGAAAAATGCAGATAAAACTATTATTTATGGGTGTTTGGTACCCAGATCAGTGCAGGTTATTATCCTCTATGCCTTCACAAAACATCTCTTAATTCCATCAAGTATTAAGGATTAAAAGTAAAAGATAAGACATGGGAATCACTTCAGTCGGTATTTGTGTTCCTATTCAACCGTGGTTCTTCTTTTCCACGTACCTTGGTAGGCATTTTTTTTTTTCATAAAAAAGTTCTAAAGTGTGGAAATGGTTTTGACTTCAGAGGTAGTGTCGCGCATCTTAGCGTTAATCGAAGACGGCCGAAGTCAACGGTATGCGGCGAGAGTTCATGGTCTGCCCAAAACTACAGTTAGGCGTGCTGTCCAGAGGTACCGGGAAACTTTAGCTATGAAAGGAGACCGGGATCAGGCCGTCCAAGGGCGACAGAGCAAGCGGATGACCGGTTCATCCCTGTACAGGCCCTTAGAAATCGATTCCAAACTGCTGTTGAGACTTCCCACCGGCTCTGTGAGGTTCGGGGAACAGACATGACTCCCCGAACAGTAAGGAGTAGGCTTGCTGAACTCAACCTGCACTTCAGAGTCCCCGCATCCGTCCCTCTTCTCACCCCAGCGCACCGAACAGCACGCCTCAAGTTTTGTCGTGAGCATGCCGCCTGGTCTGAAGTTGATTGCGCCTCCATTTTGTTTTCCGACGAGTCCAGGTATAGCCTGTATGGAGCAGATGGACGAGTTAGATTATGGAGAAGACCAGGGGAGCGATTGGCACAGTGCAATATGACGGGAAGAGTGGCGTTTGGAGGAGGCTCGGTGATGGTTTGGGGTGGAATTTCGTTAGAGGCTATGACAGACCTCCGTTTGTTTAGTAGACCAACCCTGAATGCGGATACGTACATCACCGACATCCTCGAAGAATATGTGGTGCCATTTACCCCATTCATCGGCCCCCCTTTCCGTCTTATGCACGATAATGCAAGGCCACACGTCGCTCACATTGTAAGGGACTATCTAAACGACGTCGGTATATGTACCATGAACTGGCCAGCTCGCAGCTCGGACCTGAATCCTATTGAGCACCTTTGGGACCAGCTCGGAAGAGCCGCCAGGCGACATCAGAATCCTCCAAAGGATCTCCAAGAGCTTAGAATTGCTCTCGTGCGTGAGTAGGATCAAATTCCTCAAGATCGTGTTGCCAATCTGATTCGAAGTATGCCAAGGAGGATGCAGAGTGTGATTCAAGCAAGGGGAGGCAAAACCCGTTATTAACAAACCATGAATCAAAATATAGAAGTTTTATTTTCTTTTGAAAGTTTTTTTTTTTTTTTATTAAAGTTTATTTTTCCCCACTGAAGTTTTGTTTTTTATCCTTCATTCCTGGTGTGACACAAAGAGGATACTTTAATACAGTAAATAATGGTAAAAACATTTTCTCCTTAGACCAATCTGGGTTAATTTTTTACGTAAAAATCAAAGTGCGCCGTTTTTTTTTGTCCGCTAGTTTATTTAAAATTATCAATGTCATCTTTTACAAGATGGAACAAGCATACAAATCAAAGCAATGACCATCGGTTGTCTTTAACAATCCATAGTTTACTTTCCGTTCTGGATAATCCCCAAGATATTTCTATAATGTATATTTTATTTTATTCACCATATCTGTGATATAACCCCTACTATTTTTATAAGTGACAATGTGTATCATATAATTATCATATATTTTATTAACACATTCTCAACATAATCTGGATTTGATATCTTTGACAGAGAGACAGGATCATCGAGCACAAGGAGGCGAGCATAGCACAGCGGGAGACGGAGGACAGGGTAGCGGCCGCCGTACTGACCACGGGCTACATCGCCGACCTCCTCCCCTCGGTACTTAAGGGTCTCAAGGACGGCGGATATCTCTTCGCCGACAGCCGAGAAGGTAAGTCTCTATGAAAGAGTATGAATTATGACTGAATGGATTTGTTTTCAACAATTACATTCACAACCCTTTAACTGCGAAGGTAGCGGGGCATGAGGTGGTCCGCCGCACAGTTGTCCCGATTCCCCATCCATTATGTTGAAAAAATCCCAAAAACCAACTTCTTTTTTTCTGGATCTAATATTTTTTCTTTGTTTTTATATGAATGCTGGACCTTGAAAATATAGTTGAAACAAAAATAGAATAAACTTTGTGGAATATACAACATTTCAAAGTGGTATGTTTCTGGCATCTCCATCCGCGCCCTTTTTTGCAGCCTGTCAAACAATGTTTGTGTCATTCGCTAGTTAATTTCTATAAATTTTTACTTGTGTCACCTTGAATGTGCATTTAATATAAAATATACAGCCATCCAAATGATTTATGTATCCATTGATTTAAGCGAATGAACTATTTTTTAAAGTAAACAATTTTGGTCACCTATTCTTCATATTGGAGAATGTCTGAACAATTTTGTTTGCAAGTGTTTGCAATGGTTGTAGCACTACACGTTACATGAACTATCTGAGTTATAATTGGTATAAGTTTCACGTCCATTACAATCCATCAACATTACGAAAAGGGGAATTTTTAGAGATAAAGCATGATTCACGGCCGGCCGGCTCGAAGGGTGCGTTAAAGATCCCTACCCCTAATTATAACTGGATAGGCAAAATTTAGACAATCCCACTGCAGAATCGTCCGATTAGCCTTTGTAGCATAAAGTGACGTTAATTAATCAAACGAAAAGAATAATATTCCCTGATTCATTGTTACATAGTATTCAAAAACCTTTACCCTATTAATATGAATAAATGTTAAATTAAATTTTGAAAATTATCGCGTTGCCAAAATTTCGTCAATGTTTTAATAAATGAAATTTACGAAAAAGTTGTCTAGCTGATTGCTCCAACCTAGTTGTTTAGTTCGATTAAAACAATTTAATCCCAGGGAATTAGAGGACCAATTGTAAATTAAAAATAATTTATAAACTTATCATTTTTCCGATAAACTATTCTATTTTACTTGTACATTTACTATCTCATATATCTAATAATTTTTTACTAAAAAACGTTGCTGATTAGCTTTGAAACATCTTAAATCATTATCTACCTCTTTAAAAATGAGTCGCTATGGACTTCATCCATAGGAACGATGAACGGTTTAAAATGATCGTTAACATCATTGGGGGAGTGGGGTTAAACACTAATGACTAGACTTGAAGTCCATTCGACCCCCCCCCCAATTCTATTCGCTAGACACAATTGGGCCAATCGAAAATCGTTACCGCCTCCTGTTTAAACACTCGTTAATGACTGC
The DNA here is from genome assembly GCA_911387785.2 of Aelia acuminata. Taxonomy (NCBI): domain Eukaryota; kingdom Metazoa; phylum Arthropoda; class Insecta; order Hemiptera; family Pentatomidae; genus Aelia; species Aelia acuminata. The sequence continues at coordinate 223,476,428 of OU426978.1, forward strand.
CAGCCTTTTAGGTTTGCGAACGATTATTAGGAAACTTCTAGATCGTAATTATATTTAAAAAAAATAATCGATTTTCTCTCAAAAACAAGACCATTATCAAATCTTTGATTATTTAACCTACCATATTATATAGATATTGATCGGTATTAATTTTCACCACGCCCAAGGTGGCCGATTGCCAAACTAGCTGGTAAAACAAACACTACAAATTGAAATAAATGGGTCATTCTAACCAAAGTGGGCACTTTTTACGGCGTTTTTATTTTAAATTTTCTGGTTACAAATAAACTTTTTTTTTGGTGAAATACTATTCCTGAGCCTATAAGAAGCAAGGAGTCGACGTGGAAGAACACCAATTTACGTTGAACGTTTTTTTTTTTGTTTTTTTTTTTAAATTTCTCACTATTTAGGACTGATGATGCTTTGAAAAAGTTGAGCACCAAAAGAAAGCTTCAATCCACGTCGCTATCTTCATTTCCCTGCAGCATTTTATTTTTAGTTTACAGTGAGACAGGGGAATGAATTTTTAAGGTTTATTTGATAACCATTGAAAGGAAAAAAAAGATATAATAATGCTATTTGAAAAACGAAATCTGTGCTACAAACTCTTTTATCTCTCAAAAATTAGAAAAGAAAAAACTTGCCTGACCAAAACTATAGAGGACAGGGGAATGAATACTATTAAACGTAACCTCTCATGTTTGAGAACTTATTTGCTTCTGGAGAGCGTGGATTTGTACTGAGGTTAAGTTAACAGTTGGGGTTGCTTAGGGAAAGACCCCTTCCTGCTGACTATATATTTTTTACTAATTTCCCGCCTGAATAGTGTGGTGACAATATAATTTTAGAAATTGACAGGGGAATGAAAGAAAACCTGTGGGACATCATAAAAATTAGTTTTTTTCAATTCTAATCATTAATCATCAAGGATTCGACTGCTTTTAGGAAATTTTACAGTATTTTGAACAAATAGAACAGAAAAAAAAGTAAAAATTGACCTAGTATATGGACACAGAACTCTTACTTTAAGCAGAATCAGACCTCGGGACATGACAGGGGAATGAATTTCGACCTTTTTCTGGTGTTTTTAAGGTACGTGTGTTATACAAATAAAATAAAGTCGTATGGGGTCTACCTTTACAACTCGCCTGGATTTACAAAATTGATGTCTTAGAGTCCTAAGTTTTTCTAAATCGTTATAAACGGCCTGGGATACAAAAGTGCCCACTTAAGTGAGAATAACCCAAATATAATTAATTCAATTATTTATCAGTCATGATAATAAGAAATTCATTATCATAAATTTAAATATTTTTAATAAGAAGTCTTTTGTCCTTGGCTTCCTCAGTGAGAAACTTGTAAAGCCAAGTTGAAGATGAAAAATGAGAGCTAGTGGTCTTTAAAAAAAATATTTCAACACCGAGAAATACCCCGGAACATACTTATATATATATAAAATTTATAATGTTCTGCATTAATTTAAAATTATATTTGAAATCATTTTTCAGATGTCGAGGGTACCTTTATGGACTGGCTGATGGAAGAAGTAAAGACTGAAATGCAAAAAATGGTTGAAAATAAAGATCTTCTCACAGGTACGTTCCCCCTCCCCCCTCACCTCAATAGTTTATAGTTAAAGATATCAAAAGTATGGTAAAATTACATGTTTTATTAATGTATTAACTAAAACAAGAGCTACTACATGCTATTAAATTCAAGGTTGTTAAAGGCCATGAAAGGGATCGAGCTTACAAGCTGAAATCGTACAGACCTACTTTCTTTTGGAAATATCAGACACAAATGCAAGAGTCGGCTTGTCCGAAGATTCGGCCGATTTTTAGCCGAAACGGAAATCTAAACTTCGGTCGGTCAGTGCTTAAAAGGACTGCAAAGCATGGCAGTACAAGTTTGCCAGTACAAATAATATAAATGATTTTTTATGATAAAATTTCAGCAAACTTCAATCAGTCTTGTTGGTAACTTTCAAACACATCTTTGTATCGAATGATTTTAACACGCAAAATTTACGTTGGTTTATTTATTTATTTATATTTTAAGTCATTTGCGCCTGCGCTGTAGCACATCTAGCAAATTTGTGGATAAGGATCAAAGTTTATCTTCGATTTTCTTGATTTAAATGATGTGCACGAGCATATCCTTCGACCATATCTTCGTTGGACGGGTAACTGGGAGGAAGAGAGAGAAGAAACAAGTGGGTTTAGATGGTTATGAGTTGAGCAGTGAAATGTAGTTTATTTGTCATGAATGTATGATTTTACTGTTGGAATGTCCATGTCTTCGTGTATTGTGTTGTTAGAAATGTACCATGGAGCGTTTACAATTTTTTGAAGAATTTGTGATTGTGTGGTTTTAATTTTGTTAATGTGTACTTGTTTAGCGGAGCCCCAAAGTTCTGCTTTGTATGTCCAAATAGGTTTCAGTATGGCGTTATATATTAGTCTTTTGTTTAGTAAGTTAAGTGATCATCTGTAGTCTAGGAGGTGTGTCAGTTGTTTATATGGTCTGGTCAACTCTTGTGTTTTCAGTTTTGTATGTATGTTCCAAGTGTGAAGCCAAGTTGAAGTTGAAAAGTGAGAGCTACTGGTCTTTAAAGACGCTCTTTCAAAACCGAGAAATATGCAAACTGGAACATCAAAAAAAGAGTCTACAAGACGGTAATCGACCAGTGGTGATGTACGGAAGCGAGGCTTGGACCCTTACAAAACAGAGGGAGAGACTTCTAAACGCATGGGAAAGAAAGATCCAAAGAAAAATATGTGGCCAAACCAGGATAGATACAACTAAGTTTCGAACAAAAACAACTAAGTTTCGACAAATAGGGAAATCAGGGACCTGTACAAGGATCCACACTTAGTTTCCTGTATCAAAAAGATCTGGTGCGTGCTCGCAACACACAACTTTCACTTACCAGCTTACTTAGATAAGAGATTGACGTGTTTTGTTAAATATCATTTCCCAAAGTCACACATGTTTCTACATTCATATCTTATTTTTATTAATCGCTAAAGCCGTTTTTGAGTAAATAAAAAACCCCTTGAAAATGATATAAAATTTATTAAGTAAAGTCCCCCCTTCGGTTGATCTATTTTGATGAAATGTTGGCTATCACATGTACATATTTGGCATATATATACATCAAATACCCAGGTTGGTCACAATCGTGAAAGCCGTTTTTGAGTAAATAAAAAAAACACGTAAAAATTATACAAAATTTATTAAGTAAAGTGCCCCCTGCGGTTGATCAATTTTGATGAAATTTTTGCAGACATATCTTGGGCATATAAATAGATCAAATACTAAGTTTAATCAAAATCGTTTGATCCGTTTTTGAGAAAATCAAAAAAACACGTGAAAATGTTACAAAATTTATTTAGTAAAGTCCCCCCTCCGGTTAATCAATTTTGATGAAATTTTAACAGTCATATCTCGGGCATGTACATACATCAAATACCCAGTTTGATCAAAATCGTTAAAGCCGATTTAGAGTAAATAAAAAAAACACGTGAAAATGTTACAAAATTTATTAAGTAAAGTCCCCCCTCCGGTTAATCAATTTTGATGAAATTTTTACAGTCATATCTCGGGCATATAAATAGATGAAATACTCAGTTTAATCAAAATCGTTAAAGCCGTTTTTGAGAAAATCGAAAAAAACCTAAAAAGTTATTAAGTAAAGTACCCCCTCCCTTTAAGTAATTTTGATGAAATTTATGCTGTCACATCGCGGGCATATACCTACACTAAATACCCAATTTCAGGATCGCACGGTTTATAGTTTTTGAGCTAGTCTGTTCACACACACACACACACACACACACAGACCATTTCGCGGGACTTGGTCATTTCGACTCAGGGGACCCCAAAACGTGTATTTCCGTTGAAAACCGGAAGTCGAATTTTTTCACGATCTCAATACTTCCACTTACTATATATTTCATATATGGTAGGTAAGTGAAAGTAAAAAGGAAGATTAAGATGGTTGGGGCACATACAACGGAAGGATCAAGTAAGAACTCCAAAGCAAATAATGGAAGGACGCTCGGATGGTAAAACAGAGAGAGGCAGACCTTTTGTCGATGGCAGGAAGATGTGGAGGCAGATCTTGGACTGATGGGAGTGGTGGAATGGAGGAGCGCGGCAGAGGATCGAGCCGAATGGAGGAAGATTGTCGAGGGGGCCAAGGTCCTACAGGGACCATAACGTCAACAGAGTTAGTTAGTTATGTATGTTCCAAGTGAGTCTTTTTTCCTTATCTTCCTCAGTGAGAAACTTATATGGTTCGACTTTGTCGCATTTATTTTTATTTTCCACTTTTGGAACCAATTTTCTACGTAGAATAGGTTATTCTGAACGGCAATTGATGCTATTGTGGGATCTTTGTGTGAAGAAAAGATAGCTGTGCAGTCAGCAAAGGTTAAGATGGTGGTGCAAGTTTGCAATTTCTTCTTATTCTTCCTAGCCTGCTCAATCGCCCCTGCCCACTCCTGTCGGTCTGCAGCAAGTCTTAGAGACACTTTACAATTTCGGAGGTCACCTGAGACACTGTCCCTCCATCTGCTTAATGGTCTCCCTCGAGCTCTCACTCCTTCTGGGTAGCCCTGATACAACACCTTGACGGTTCTGCTATCTTCCATTCTATGAAGGTGACCCAACCACTTTAGGCATTTTATTCTCACATAGTCCGACAGCTTTATGTCGCCTTAGAGGCAATATACTTCTCTATTTTTTCTAAGCCGGTATACCCCATCATATTTTACAGATCGTAGAATACGCCTCAATATTTTGCGTTCAAAGGTGTCGATCCTATTGTTGACTTCTTTAGTACCCATGTATCACTTGCATATGTAACGACTGGTCTCACAAGGGTCTTATATAGCCTTAGCTTGGTTGCGCGGCTAATAAGTAGGCTTCTCATAAGGTGAGCTATGGAGAAAAAAAGCTTTATTAGCTGAGACAATGTGTGCCTGTATCTCCTCATCCTACTTCAATACTACATCTACACCGAGATACTTAAAACTGGTGACGCATTGGAAAGTTGTAACGTTGGAAAGTGTAGTTTCCAATTGCGTAACACGTCTGGGGGCGCAAGGGTTGCTTTTTTCTTAATACCATAATTTTGGTCTTCTCCTGGCTTCCCTTTCTAGTTTCCCAAACGTTTCTTTAACATTAAGGAGAAACCTTCCAGCGATCTCCACATCATCCACATACGCTAATAATTGGGCCCCTTTATAGAAGATATTACCGCCCTCATCAAGAGAGGCTCTTGCTACTATAGTTTGCAGTTACGTGAGTAAAAAAATACTATTGCATTTGATACTTCTAGACAAACTGTAGTAAATTCCTTGCTATGAATAGCACTGGTTGACTAAAAATCCCCTACTAACCCTCTTTCTTTTCCAGAAATGCTGCGAGAGATCCTTGAGACAAGGGCTGAGGTCTACGTCAACCTCCACGAACGTGCCGCCCAGAAGAGGGGACACGATTCCGAGGAGGACGTCACCCCATCCGAGTCCCAAGAGACGGCTGTGGAGTACGAAGAGGAATCTTTGGCAGAGGAAGGGCGGGCGGGAGAAGAGGTGGTGATGTTGGCAGACGACAGGACCAGCATCCTATCGGTGAGTGAATGCATATCGATATCTTCATATAATTATAATAATAAAAATCGATATCTTTATATAACTATAATAATACAAATCGATATCTTTATATAACTATAATAATAAAGCCGTTAGGAACCCTAAAGTTCGAAGCCGACACCAAAGCTCTCTCCATCCACCCACAGTCCATCCAGTCACAAGTTTGGTCTTTCTTACTTTACCCACACCACTTACTTACTTCTAAAAGTGATTATCTAATTATTAAATTAGTACTAGTGAAGAACAGATGATTAAAGTAATGTATTAAACAAGCTTCAAATGTAAAAAAAAAAAAAATGATAGTTCAATTTATAACCACGATTTCCTCTCTGCAAGTTCCCTCTTCTACATTTCCGTGTTTTATGCAATATTTCGAACCTTTGAAATGTCTTAAATGCCACTCCTTCTGTTCTAAGAACACGACTCAGATGTATCAGATTCATTATTAACAAAAAAAAAACTTAAGTGTTTCTTAAAATCTAGGAGGTAATAGGTAGCTAACCTCAGACAGGTGTTCGCACCTGGTATGATTGAACCACTCCGCGAAATTAGAGAATTTAGGACAAACGGTGTGGATTTCTATAAAGAACAAGCAAACAGAATTTTATCTTTATTTATATAGATATGTACATTCTATTCGAATTAATTTGAGAAGTTTCGATTTTCTCTTCTGGTGGACACTACCTCACCCCACAATATCGAAATTCTGAAATTAATACTATTTTCAAAATTTATCCTAGGTCAAACATAATTATGCTTCTTTATTGTAATTTAATATAAGAAATTAAAAAAAAATTAATTTTCTCATCGGAATATTTCTATCGCTTTTTTAAATTATTACTTTTTTCGAAATTTACGCTTTGTAAAACGGACCATTATTTCGAAAAAGATAAAATGTTGACTGCTTAATACTAATAAAAAAAATTAATAATAATATTTCAAAGATTCCTGGGGCCAGAAGCAGAAATATCCGAAATTTCATCTTTAAAACTGTATCTAGATACTGAAAGTACTCATGGATACTCGGGTATCCGTGCTGACGGACTTTTATACGTAGGAAAATATTTTAGTAGCACGGTATCTGAATACAAAAGTATCTGTAACTTGTATCGCCAGTCCTCTTTTACTCGTATTGGTGAACAACACAATCTTCCTGTACAATAGTATATTATTAAACAGTCTCATTTGACAAAGATAGTTAAATTCAATGTAATGTTTTCCATAAAAAGTGTTATTAGTTTTATATAGAAAAGTGTAAAAGAAAAAAAAAAAGTTGACCTATTATATATGCAATAGATAAGTGTTTGACGTTGGGAAAAAAAAACAATAGATTGACGAATACAACCAAAAAAAAAAAAATTAACGGCGTTTATGTAATACAAGGATAATTCCCCCTTGAAGATGGACGTACAGTCCAAAACGTTGGGATTAGGCCTTTTTTTAAAAATGTGAATGTTTAATAATATACTACCGTACTGAAAGAGAGATTGGCTGAAGTTATGCAATTTTAATATGGACAGGTGTTCGCACCTGGTATCAAAGAACCACTAAGCGAAATTTGGAGAATTTAGGACAAACGGTATGGATTTCTATAAAGAACAAACAAACAAACAGAATTTCAACTTTATTTATCTTTATTTATATAGATTTACAGATATAGAAAGATTATTTGAGAATGCTAGAATTATATTTAAAAATATTTTTTTAATTAATCTAATCTTAATTTGTGGCTGACCACCATTTTTAAATTATTTTTAAATAATTTATTTTTTGAAGAGAAAAGATTTGGCTCCGCCGGGAGTCGAACCCGGGTCTCCTGCGTTACATGCGAGGATGCTAACCGCTACACCACAGAGCTCGGCTCAAGGCAGAGCAAATCCTTCCTCTTCACTGATACCTACTCACCCCTATCTCACAAGTTTTGCGAGTAGTAGCGGGAGGTGGACAAATTTTGTCCAATTTATGGTATTTTATTGACTTGAGTCAATTTTTTAAATTATTTTAATTAATCTAATCTTAATTTGTGGCTGACCACCATTTTTAAATTATTTTTAAATAATTTATTTTTTGAAGAGAAAAGATTTGGGTAGGGGTCGCAAAACTTGTGAGATAGGGGTGAGTAGGTATCAGTGAAGAGGAAGGATTTGCTCTGCCTTGAGCCGAGCTCTGTGGTGAAGCGGTTAGCATCCTCGCATGTAACGCAGGAGACCCTGGTTCGACTCCCGGCGGAGCCAAATCTTTTCTCTTCAAAAAATAAATTATTTAAAAATATTTTTGTTTACTAATGGCAATAACAAACAAGAATGCTACGGTGCCCTGCCGACCAGCCGGAGAGTGGGGGAGAATATAAGAAGCGCATGAGGCGCAGAGGGTGGCACAGCAAGTGTTGCGGCGCATCGAATCGCCCGCACGTGCAGTACAATAGAACCCCTAACTAGCCACACACACACACCGCGCATCCCCTTAATATCCCGCAAAAAAAATATCCCCCCCCCCCTAATAACATATTAATATAAATCCGCGATGTCATTGTCATGTGCTGCTTATCTCATATCATTTCACGTTTCCTCGTTTCTGGCAATTCTCTTCCTCGTCTATTGTGTGTAGTTGTTAATTTCGATAACGAACGGCACATATTGTCGCGTTATGTTGTTTCGTAATCTACTGCTACATCGCACCATGTGGTTTAAAAAATATACCGAAGTGCAGCCGGTGCGTGGTAGGGCAAAAATGGGGAAATTTCCCTCAATTAAGGTACATAATAAAATCGTTATCATATTGTAACGCTAAATCGTTGAATAAAAAAAACATATGATTTAAAATCCCAGACAGTTTGTTGGAACAAACTAAGCGGTTTGAGCGAACTTATGGTTCTCTATTGTTCGAGCTCCATTTACGCCGTTCCATCACCTTCCAGAAGGTTCGTTTTACGACCTCATATAAGGGGCGAGTGACAGGGCCAATTAGTCATAGTAGAATTGGCAGAACGGATGAACCGAACCCTCATAAAGTACCTTTCCAAGGTAACCTCTGACCATCAGCGTGATTGGGACCGTAAGTTCCCAAACTTCCTCATGGCCTACCGCTCTGCAGTTAATGAATCCTCTGCACAGACACCTACGAGAGTTCTCTTCGGTCGAGAGATGAGGTTACCCTGTGACCTCATTTTTGGCAGCGAAACCGGGGTGGATTTATCTAGGCAAGAACATGTATCCGGACTCCAGAGGAAAGTAGAATACACGCATGATTTAGTTCGCAAGAACCTTCGCCTCGCCAGCGACCGGATGAGGAGACACTACGATAGTAGAGCGGATCAGCGTGGGTACAAAGAAGGAGACCTCGTTTGGCTGGCTCTATAAACCCGAAAGAAAGCGAGGATTCTGCCCAAAGTTGCAGAAAAACTGGGAGGGACCCTACGTGATAAAGAAGCGCATCAACGATGTTCAGGGTTTTCAAGTATCCCAAATGAAGGCCTATGACCGTCCATTACAATCGCTAGGCGCTATAAGCAAGGAACCCCGAAGAAGAACAGGCGCAGCAGATTACGGAAGAGACCTTTCGTTCGACCTAGGGAGCAGGCACGCATGAAAAAGAAGGCATCCAGGAGGAATGTCCCTAAGGAGGGGGAAATGTAACATTTAATCGTTAAGTAAAAAAAACATATGATTTAAAATTCCGTTTGTTGGAACCGCGGTTGGAGCGAACTTTTTGGGTCTAGATTGTTCGAGCTCCATCTACGTCGTTCCACCACCTTCCACGAAGACCTCGAACCTTCCAGAAGGTACATTTTACGACTGTAAATAAGAAGCCAAGGACTAGTAGTCTTAGTCCGTGTCTTGACTGTGAAGCTCAAGTCATATGATTTGCGTGTTATAAAGTTTTTCATTTTTTGTAACCTGCTCGGATATTTATGTTGTTAAAATTCGTTTGGCATTGATATTGTTATATTTTCGTAAATAAATATTTGTTGACCCACAGAAGTGTTACAATATTGATAAGTACGCAATAGGAATTCGAAAGAAAATATTTTTATAATAATATTATTTATTTATTAACTACAAAGAAATATGACACATTTTAAATGGGGTCACCTGTGATGTGGTGGTTAGCGTAGCGACGTACAATGCTGAAGATCGCGGGTTCGCGGCCCGAGGTGGCCCTAGGATTTATTAATGGGAGAACATTTCATTGGCTATGCCGTCCCTCGGATAGGAAGTAAAATGGAGGTCCTGAGCCAGTACAATGTCAGATACTCGTTAAAGATCCCTATCCTAATTATACTTGGATAGGAAAAATTTAAGACTCCCACTGTAGCATCGTCCGATTAGCCTTACTGGCATAAAGCGACGTTAAACAAACAACAACATGTTTTAAATTTTTTAATCTGCAAATTGCTTTGCAATGAGCAAATTTTGTGGGCTGCTTCGACATCCTATTTTCCTTTTTACGAAGCGACCTAACTTTGGTCTGATAGTCGAAGCTCTAGTGATCGGTGAGTTACGAAATTTTGAACGCGCACCCCCCCCCCCCCCCCCCCGCCCTTCGAGTGACTCGATTATCGTAATTCGATGGCTGTCTCATTCAACGATAATATAGAATTTCAGTGTACTTGGCTTACAAGAACTATTGACGGTTTAAGGGCGGACTACTGATCGGGTTACTTTGAAGGCTGGGTAAAACATTAGACGTGAATGGAATAGGAAATGGTCAAAAATAATGTTAATTATACAGCTCTGATGCATACTTGTTTATTTATTTGTAACTAACATGGGCTTTCCAACTACTTGGGACATGGTACATACGGAGATTGACTATGTTGAAGAGAAATCTACAAAGAGTAAATAGAATACATACAATATTACAATTTTATGAGCAAAACAATTATTCGGTCAACTTCTTAGTTTTCCTTAGTATTTCTTCCAAGTCCAACTTGGTCTCTTTTTAGTTAGAAAATCACTCTTTGAGGATATGTGAGAGTGTCTTTAAACGTTGTTAAACGTCAGAGCTTAGCATAGCAACCACAATACTAAAGGTCGCGGGTTCGCGTCCTGCGGTGGCCCTAGAATTTTTTAAAGGGTGTAATAAATCCTTGGCTATCCTATATCTCGTCCCTCTGATATTGGACGTAAAACAGAGGTCCCGAGTCTGTACGATGTCAGGTACTCGATAAAGATCACTATCCTCTTTTTTCACCTGGATAGCCAAAATTTATGACTCCCACTGCAGTATAGTCCGAGTAGCCTTAGTGGCATAAAGTGGTGACGTTAATAAAAGAAACAAAGGAAAAAATAAAAATACCGTATCATTTTTAAAAAATGTCTCAATATTACTTTAATAAATATTGTGTAAAAACCCAGCTCACACTTCAAAACGCAAAGCTATTAGAAATTTAATTTATCAATGACAAACTTTATAGATTATCTATTTTTTTTTTAATTGAAATTCAAAAATGGGCAAAATAACTCTCAGTTTGACATTAGTGTTAGAGAGCAAAATAAAATTTGCAATTAACTTCTCATTGTGCAATGGGATTGTTGACCCCTTATTAGAGGGAAGCAGACAGGTGTAGAGGAGTATACTAGACGACAATGCAGACCACCGCACCCCAGCTCAGGCAGGAATCCTCTTATTCACGGTTCTAATCCTCCGGGCGAGATATGATTCAAAATATGAACCGGGGCCTTTAGACTGGATCAAGATCACCTGCTCCTATTGCGTGTGGGGGACTTAGCTTACAGTCCACTGGTTCTGTCAGTATATATGTATATATATATATATATATATATATATATATATATATATATATGATTTTATTTAATTCTTTTTATTCTAGTTATGGTGACATTAAAATTCTTAATATAATTTTCAAATATTTTTTATAAGAAGAGAAAATATTTGCCCTGGTCAGGATTCGAACCCGGATTTCTTTCGAGCGTTCTTACCACCTACAGAGTTGGGCAAAAAGAAGTTGAACTACAAATTACAAAACTACTGACACAGTAGTTGGGAAGTTGTTGAAACTACAACTACTTTTATAATTTGTAGTTGATGGACCACAACTACAACTACTGTAGTTTCAAAAAAGTAGTTGCATTTTTACAACTACAACTAGTAGTTGCAACTGTAATTATGGGCCTGAAACTACAACTACTTCTATTGATAACGAGTAATTATCGATATCTAGTATTATCGATAAGGAGTATATCAAATGCAATTCAGCTAATATATAAAACATGGGATTGATCGAGAACCCAAGTTTTAAAAAAAATAATTTACTGCCGGAAATCATGGAAAAAAATTTGTATTACGTACATGTATTGTACTATTTTTAAAACAGATTATCAACCGTAATGGAGCCCATTTATCTATGGACTAACCACAAAATAAAAATAGCAAAAACATGTGATTTAATTAGACGTTGCTTAGCAAATGTAGTTGCCGCTCTAAACTACATTTACAACTACTTGTTGTATTGGCCATACCCAACTACTTTTTCCCAACTACTGTAGTTGTAGTTTTAAATTACAACTACTTAACTGGTAGTTGAAAAATAGTAGTTGCGCGCTTCCAACTACAAACTACATGTAGTTGTCTGTGTAGTTAATTACAAATGTAGTTAACTACTGCCCAACTCTGACCACCTAAGCCATCCGGGACATATCCCTATCCAAGTCAATCCCTTATTTGCACTGTTATCTTTTCCATCGTTCCACAATGTTTGCGAATCGAACGGAGGAGTGGACAATTTGTTCATTATGTGAGGTTTCTAGACCATTGTCACTTTATTTAAATATTGATTTAATTCTTTTTCTTTTGATGACATTAACATCTTAACTATAATTTTTAAATATATTTTTTAAGAAGAGAAAATATTAGCTTTGACCTGAATCTGAACCCGGATTTCCTTATCACTTGCAAATTTCGCTCAGTGGTTCTTTGATACCAGATGCGAACACCTGTCCATATTAAAATTGCATCACCAGCCAATTTTCATCTCGCTTTACATTGGTTTTTACGAAATCGACCGTTTGCGCCATTAAAGTCTCACTTTATAGATTTTTTTTATTTTTTTTTTTTTTATTTAACGAAATAATACATTCTACCAAGGGCATTTATATTAGTGCTGTAAGATAAAACATTCACAAAATAAATATATGCAAATGTACATAAAAATAAAAAAATAAAAAAAATAAAACGTAATAATAAATAAAATGTAAGTTTCGAAAGAAGAAGAAGGAAAAAAAATAAATAAATAAGAAAATAATAATAAATAACAGTCACAAAAATGAAATGAAATTACAGTCTACATTCATACTCATTTACAATATATACATTCAGCCAGGGAAGCTCCGAGTCCTGCTTTGCCTCCATTTAACCTCCTGTCCGAGGGACGGCATAGCTAAGGATTTTTTACTCCCTTTAAAAAATCCTAGGGCCACCTCGGGGCGCGAACCCGCGACCTTTAGTATTGTTGGGTGCCATGCTAACCACTACACCACAGGTGACCCCATTTAAAATGTGTTATATTCCTTTGTAGTTAATAAATAAATAATCAATATATATTATAAAGCAAAGTGTACAATGTGCGTGCCGATAAGGCTCAAAAACGACTTAACGTACGTTTAAGAAAGTTATGTCATCGTGTAGCCTTATAACCCCTGACGGAGAAGAAGGTTTCCGTTTTTCTCTTAAGGGTGTAAAATTGAAGAGAAAAGGACTGGAATTTTAAGCCTCTCGCACCATGTAATTAGCCTACCTGAGAAAGACATACGAGTTTATGAATGAAAAATTTAGTTCGAGCTCCAGACTACCAGGAAGCGAGTGCTAGGATGTGTTTCACTCAATGTTTATTGTTCATTCATTCCGCTCAGATAGTAAAGGTTATATATTTTTTCAGCTGTTCTTTTTAAGTTATTAAAAAATTAAGCGAAAATAATTAGTTTCACCTTTTCTTTCAAAATAAAATAATGATTTTACATATCTGTAATCAATTAGAAAACCGACTGGATACCTTACAAAATTAATTTTCTCATAAGAAGGTTAATTGATTAACACATTACATTTAATCAATATATCACATATACTTTAGTAAATTTAATGCAATATGAGTGAACATTTTTTAGTAGTACAGTGAGCGAATACAAACAGATATAAAACAAAAAAGAAGAGCTGAATAGACTGATTATAAATCTAAAATAAAAAGTTTGAAGTGTTCTTATTGTATGTAATTATGGAAAATGGTTTTATTACTATGTATGATGAGCATTCCAGTTGACAAAATGACTAACTCCAATCACAGCATTTTTTCAATAAGATTTTATCACCCCTCATAGTTCAGAATAAAAATAAATATGATAAAAAAATTGTGCTCTCATGATATTTTGGTTTTCACTTTGTAGTAGTAGGTGGAGTGTCCGGCCAAATTACGGGGGGTGGGGATATCTTAGGGGAGGTTGAACTGGAAGAAAGGTCTTGAAAAAAAAGTTTCTATGAATCTTCGGTAGTTTCTAAACTTCTGGATCTAATAGGACCATCACAGTAGTCGGCGCTTAAGTTGTACTCGAAATATAGTTTTTTTTAACTTATAGATTTTTCAACTATAATCTAATAACTTGTTATCTGCTTACTGCTTGGAATGGGCTTATAGGATTCAGAATCACAGAAACCATCAAAAACGATGCATGACTCGACAAAGTTGCAGTAAAATTAATTGTTTATTCACCATACTCAACCCCCTTTAAAGAATATAGGGTTCCTTATTTGGGCGAACTCTGCAGATCTCGAATCTTAATGTTGATACCATGTTAAAAGTTTCAAGAAAGTACTAATTTTGTTCTAAATTTCCTTTAATTTTAAAGTTTTCCTGTTATTAAAACTACCACACAACTACCGGAGCGAAGCCGGGGACCCTGGCTAGTATTATTATAAACTGAATTCTCTGAATGGTTCTTTCATACCTGTTGCGAACACCTGTCCATATTAAAATTGCATAACTTTAGCCCCAATCTCTGGGTATATTCTTTATTGTTATAAAAATCGTTATGATCTCGCTTTACATTTGATCACGTTGATTAGAAAAATGAAATTTCCCGGGTGAAACCGTGATGTACAGCTGGTTGTGAATAATAATGAAACTAAATGTTTGATTTAGTTAATTAAAGTAGTTTAATGTACATAACGAACCCGATTTTTGGCTCCGATGTGTATGGTTATTAGTATGGATTTAAAATACCTACGACGATTGCTCATTGGGCGAATAGAGGTTCTTTGTTTGTTTGTTTTTTCTTTAACGCCACATTATGCCACTAAGGCTAAAAGGACGATGCTATACAGTGGGAGTCCTAAATTTTGTCTATCCAGGTATAATTGGGATAGTGATCTTTAACGAGTACCTGACATCGTACAGGCCCGGGACCTCCATTTTATGTCCTATCCGAGGGACGGCATTTTTTGCTAATGATTTCTTGCTCCCATTAAAAAATCCTATGGCCACCGCGTATGCGAATCCGCGATCTTTAGTGCTGTGGGTTACTATGCTAACCACTATACCACCCCTTGTTCGATCTTTAGAGCAAGACTAACTCTGCTGTCCATCGCTCCTGATATTTAGTCTGAAGAAGAGCTGCCTGAAAGCTTCTAGGCAAGCTTAGATGGTTCTCGAACAGTTTGTTCCAACAACAAGTCTAGATATCTTTTAAATAATATATTTTGTTTCAAGTTACACTATTTTTGGCTAAAGGCGCCTTTACCCTCCACGAACCCCACCCTCGAACAGGCTCACCCTCGAACCTTGCCGTACCGGCGTTAAACGAACAGCCATTTAAACTTAACGTGACGTTTAGCGAACCAATAGGGCTGACGCACCCAACGTTAGCATAGATATGACGAAGAAAACATCTTCATTATCAATATATTTTATACTGGCTAGGGTGCCCGGCTTCGCTCCGGTAGTTGTGTGGTAGTTTTAATAACAGCAAAACTTGAAAATTAAAGGAAATATACAACAAAATTAGCACCTTCTTGAAACTTCGTTTTTAAGTTGGTATCAATATTAAGATTCGAGAACTGCAGAGTCCGCCCAAATAAGGAATCCTATATACTTTATTGGAGGTATAAAATGGTCAATGAGAGAGAGAGAAACACTTTATTGAAAATAGTGGTGCTGCCCAATTATATTGGGTTGCTTATAACACAGCATACTGATTTATCTTATAAAGATTATTTGTTAAATCTAAATACTAATAAAACTAATATAAATATACAAAGAAACATCATTTTTTTTTTTTTTTTTTTTTTTTTTTTTTTTTTTTTTTTTTTTTTTTTTTTTTTTTTATACATTTATAACATTTTCTCTCTATAGGCTTAACTGGCCTCTGAAAATTACGTAATGTTTGTATGTAATAACTAAAAAATTAAAAAAAAATTGGGTAAAATATTAATAATATGGAATAACAACAGCAGCATAACAATAACAATATCAAACATCAGCTCAAAGTTTTATATAAAATGGTATAAAAAGATTTAAAAGACAAAACAAAGCAACAACAAAAAGAACAATATATAGATAAAGGACGTTTAGCTGTAAATATATACTAGTAAATAAATAAATAAATAACATACATACATACATGGCCCTTCAACGATTTGTAATTTAAATTCTAAGAATGGATGTGGTAGTGAATGATTCCCAGGGAGTCGAGAACAATATACTCTGCAATCTTCGCTACGTCCTTGATGTCGACACCAAGATCCTCCATGAAGCTCCTCGTTGAACTTGGTATAGTTCCGCGGGCTCCGAACCAAAGGCCTCTCACGTTGAAGTCTCTCTCGCCGAAGCCTTCACGGAACTTCTCTTTAAGGAAAGGGATACATTTTTCGTAAATTTCCTTCTTTTCCCTTTCAATTTTGCTCGCCTGGTCGAGGTCATTTGATTCGTATCTAACAGTGGGATCCAGAATGATTGCCGACTTTCCGGTCTTAGAAAACGCCACTATATCAGCATATCTCGTGGATCCCTCTGTATCCACACAGTAAACCTCTTCATAGCACACAAAATCCCTTTCTTTAAGGAGCCTCATCAATTCGTGCTTGACTCTGTGGTGACGGCGTGTTATCAGGAGCGAGTTGTAGGGGCATTTCCCCAGCACATGTGCTGGTGTTTCAGACTCTCTGTCGCATTTGCGACAGAGGGACCCAACTTCTCTGACCTGTCCGCTGACACCTGGGACTCCTCGCAGGGGTGCATAGTTAATGTTAAGTTTCAAGGCATTAGACCATTCAGATCCCGAAAGTACTTGCTTTTCATACATGAGTCTATTAGCTTTCGGGGTCTCTTTAAAATGGCGTACTCCAATGCCTTGCCACCTGCAGTTGGCCCATTCCTCAAACGAGTTTTCTCGTAGCGACTGTCGTAGAGCTTTCACACTCCGGTGTCCCTGCTCAACTCCCAATCTCTCCGCACACTTAGCTATTTCAGCGGAGTAATCAAAAATAGATTGGAACAAGGAATCCGGTATATTTGACAGCCGCTGAGCAATGGACCAGTGTTGTAAAGGAGCTTCCCATTGGCAGCGGATCAGTCCTAATCCTCTGTATCTCCTGGGAGCGTACAACATCGCCGTGGAGGTGTTCGCAGGTAGTCCGATTATGGCCTTGACACTCCTGCGAATCATGGTGTCGATGCCTTCTAATATTTCAGGACGTAGCTTTGTTAGGGGCGCAGTTTGGAGAGGGTAAATTAGACCCGGGAACAAATATTGATTGACAATGTTGAGCTTCTGATCGGGCTTAAGCAAGCAAGAGGTGACGAGCTTATTAAGGTTTTCATTTAATTTTGCCACCGAATCCTCGCCAAACCGTAGCTCTCCCGAGAATGTACATCCCAAATATTTGATGACTTCTCCATGTTTCAGAGTTTGGATGCTGTCTCCATTCTCAAGGGAGAGCGCCGTGGCTTCCAGCTCTCCTTTGTTCAGAACTATTCCCACACTTTTCTCAGGGTTTATCGCCAGACCAATCTCCGCGAGGGTCCTCTGAACGCTGCCAATAACTCTTTCTGCAGCCCCTTTGTCACGTGCTGTGACCGCCTGATCATCCGCGAACCCTGTAAGGACCACGCTATCTTGGTCAACTTTTAGGTCATATCCAAATTTTCTTGAAAATGCTTCGTCACACAGGTCGCGGTATAGGTGATCAATGGCTAGGTTGAAAAGCGACGATGACAAGGGGCCGCCTTGGGGTACTCCTCGCAGCACCTTGATTTGGCTGGTAGTGTGGGCACCGATGTTTATTCTAATTTCATTTGTACTTAGGAGAGCTGATATTACGTTCCTTAGATCCGGTGACACACCTCTCGCTTCCAATGTGTTAATTATATGTGAGTGCCCAACATTGTCAAAGGCACCGACAACGTCGAGAAAGACTACCGCGCAATCATTTTTCTTCTTTTTTGAATCTTTCAGAATCGCGTCTATAATTCTCGAGTTGACGTGCGTTCCCGGGATTCCTTTTATAAAACCCCTTTGATTCCTATGGAAGGTGACCTGTTTCCTTAGTTCATGGTCCAGAACCTTTTCTATAATTCGGCGCACAATTGAATAAATCGTGATGGGCCTCCATGAGGAGATATTGTTTATTTCTCCTTTCCCTTTGTAAATTAGGATTGTGCGCCCTTTTCGAAGTGGTTCCGGTACGTAGGCCACCCTCAACATTATCTCCGCAATAATTTTAATAACATTCGCCACTTCGAAATATTTTAACGTGCGGATTAACACCCCATCTGGCCCCGGCGATGTGTCCATAGATGTAGATTTTATGGCTTTCTTAACTTGCTCGGTTTCTATGGACATTAGATTAGGCATCGGGGCAACCTTTTCATAATCCGCACGATTGCGGAGATTTTTGGTCTCAAAGAGGTCTTTGAAATGTTTCTCAACATCTTTCGGTTTTAGGGGACATTGCTTAGGAGCGTCGGCATTCATTATATTTTGTACAACCCTTTTTCTTTTATTGTAATAATTATATTGAGCAACTTCGTATTGATATTGTTGCTGCCGACGACTCCTGTCTGCCTTGTTGGCCCTCTGCGGATTTGAAACTTTTCCAGCACCCTTGTCAGCTATGTCTGTTTTATTCCTCTTCCTCATTCGGTAAAACCTAATAGCAGGGTGCTGGGGGCCTGGTAGCTCTGAATTTATTGACTTCAGAAAGTCTAGGAACATTCCTACGGCCTTATCAAAATCCGCAAGATTCATCGCATTATTCTGTAAGAGGCCCTTGAATGTGGCAGACCACTGCGCAATGTCCTCTTTTATCTTGGTTTTTTCACCCTCTCCATTTTTCGGTCCAGTGACACTTTTAATTATCCTCCTCAATGTATTGCTATTTGCCTCCCTGGGATGCTTCTTCGCAATATGGGTTCCGAGGCCCCGGTCACCTTTAAACGAAAGCCCACATATGGGACAAATCTTATCTTCTGTAGGTGGACCTTCGCTTTGTGTTTTATCGTCCGCCTCCGTGACGCTCCGCGGCAATTTTGGCAATCTAGGAAAGACATCATCAATTGGGACAGTCTTCCCCAATGTTACTCCCTCTGCGTCAGGCCATTCTACTTTAACATATTCCTTCTCGACGCCTGCCGCATCCGCCACAGACATCACAGAGGCAACTACCGCTTCTTGAACAGGACCTCCAGTTCTCAGGACCCATACCGTCTGACCAATTTCTATTTTCTTTTTTGGCATAATAGCTCAAAACTGAAATTTCTCTAGTATATATAGAGTTACATACCACACATCCATCATAGAGAAAAAAAAAATATAAATATATGTACATATACACCTAATTAAATTTAAGATGCTATAAATAAATACATACATATAAAGATGCTATAAATAAATAAATATAAAAATGTTATAAATAAATAAATATAAAAAAGCTATAAATAAATAAATATAAAAGCTGAATTAATCAATTAAATATGAATAATTTTATATTCATATCAAGAATTATCACTGTGGATTTCATAAAAAAATAACTACAAATAAATAAATTTAAAACCACTAATATACAATTTGAGAAAAGAAAAAAAAAAAAAAAAAAAATCAGAAAGGACATGTATGCTCACAATAAATATATAAAATTAATACGATAAGAACTAATATTAGAGTTAAATAGTGTGTCTATAAATCAATCCATAAAATCAACAAATTAAAAAGAAAAGTTTTAAAATTTAAAATAAAATAATTTAAAATAGGTTTAAAATTAACGTTATTTAAAATTGTGATAAATATATATTAAAAGGGGGAAAAATTAGTAACAATTAAATATAAAATAATAAAAAGATTTTTAAACTAATAAAAGTTATATACAAACACATATGTAAAGTAGCAAATATTAAAAATATTCTCCCCTTAGTAGAACTTATTTATTTCTTTCCTTTACAATAGGAAAGGTCATTGGTTATAAAAATATATTAGATTAAAAGAACGGTATCATCATTAAAATAAAAACAAAGAGTCGTATAACAAAACAATATGAAACCAATTGATTAAAAAAAACAAAAAAAAAAAACAGTAGAATAATGAAATAATGAATGAAAGAAAACTATTACAGACACACCCACTGCTGTTACTTTACCCAGTATTTTATAGAAAATCGAATTTGCGTGATATTTAGGGTCCAGCTCCTCGGTGACAGATATTGTGAAGCTGGCTGGCACTCACCTTGTTGTTGTAGCCAGCTGGCCGTGGTGGAGGGCTGCAAGTCCCAGGCTGCAAGCTGATAAGGAGCCTCGTTATGCTAGCAAGCCCGATTCTTTATTCCTCCTTCCTGGCTGTATTCTTCGGTGAATTGTTTTGATATTTTACATAGTAATTGGTCACATCTAGATTCACACTTTTGCAAATTTTGAATGCAATTGATCAAAGAAAGCCAATGGTAAACGAGTTTATCACAGACTCGATGTGCTTCAGTCACCGGCCAGAGCCAGACTCCCAATTTTAATTTTAATGCGACTTTGTCGAGTTTTTGATGGTTCCAATTCCAAGCAGTCAGCAGATAATAAGTTATTAGATTATAGTTGAAAAATCTGATATCTCAGTTAAAAATATTATATTTCGAGTACAACTTAAGCGCCGACTGCTGTGATGGTCCTATTAGACCCAGAAGGATAGAAACTACCGAAGATTCATAGAAAATTTTTTCAGACCTTTCTTACATTTTAACCTCCCTTAAGATATCCCCCCGTAATTTGAGTGGACTCTGCGGATCTCGAAACTCACTACTATTACAAAGTGAAAACCAAATTCTTTTTCATAATTACATACAATACACTTCATACTTTTTATATTCAGTCAATTTATCTCTTTTGTATATCTTTAATGTCTGTTTTTATTCGCTCACTGTACTATTAAGAAATGTTCACTCATATTGCATTAAATTTACTAAAGTATATATTATATATTGATTAAATGTAACGGGTTGATCAATTAGCCTTCTTATGAGAAAATTAATTTTTTAAGGATCCAGTCGGTTTTCTAATAGATTGCAAAGATGTAGAATCATTATTTTATTTTGAAAGCAAAGGATAAACTAATTATTATCGCTTGATATTTTAGTAATTTAAAAAGAACAGCTGAAAAAATACATAACCTTTCCATGTTGAACTGGATGAATGAACAACAACATTGAGTGAAACGCACCCTAGCGCTACCTGGTAGTCTGAAGCTCGAACTAAATTTTTCATTCATCAACTCCTATGTCATTCTTATCTAGGCTAATTACATGGTGCGAGAGGCTTAAAATTCCAGTCCTTTTCTTTTCAATTTTACTCCCTTCAGAGATAAACGGAAACCTTCTTCTCCATTAGGACTTATATGGCCACTCGACGACATAACTTACTTAATCGTTCGTGGAGTCGTTTTTGAGCCTTATAGGCACGCACATTGTACACTTTGCTTTATAATATACTAGCTGTATATCCCGGTTTCACCCGGATAATTTCATTTTTTAAATCTATAAACTGAGATTTTTATCGACTCAATGTAAGGTGTATGTAAGGACATTGTAAAGTGAGATCATTATGATTTTTATAACAATAAAGAATATCAGCTGAAGATCGGCTGAAGTTATGCAATTTTAATATGTACAGGTTTTCACACCTCGTCTGAAAGAACCACTGAGCAAAATTTGGAGAATTTAGTACAAACGGTATGGATTTCTATAAAAAAACAAACAGAATTTCATCTTTATATACATAGATTATTTATAGCTGTATATCCCGGTTTCACACGGTGAATTTAATTTTTCTAAAGAAACGGTCGATTTCGTAAAAAAAAAATATTGTAAAGTGAGATCATTATGATTTTGATAACAATAAAGAATATCAGCTGAAGATCGGCTGAAGTTATGCAATTTTAATATGTACAGGTTTTCACACCTGGTCTGAAAGAACCACTGAGTGAAATTTGGAGAATAAAGAATATCAGCTGAAGATCGGCTGAAGTTATGAAATTTTAATATGGACAGGTGTTCGCGCCTGGTATCAAAGAACCACTGACCGAAATTTGGAGAATTAAGGACAAACGGTATGGATTTCTATAAAGAACAAGCAGAATTTCAGCTTTATATACATAGATTATAGCTGTATATCCCGGCTTATCACGGGGAATTTCATTTTTCTAAAGAAACGGTCGATTTTGTAAAAAAAAAAAACATTGTAAAGTGAGATCATTATGGTTTTTATAACAATAAAGAATATCAGCTGAAGATCGGCTGAAGTTATGTAATTTTAATATGATCAAGTGTTCGCACCTGGTCTGAAAGAACCACTTAGCGAACTTAGGAGAATAAAGAATATCAGCTGAAGATCGGCTGAAGTTATGTAATTTTAATATGATCAGGTGTTCGCACCTGGTATCAAAGAACCACTCAGCGAAATTTGGAGAATAAAGAATATCAGCTGAAGATCGGCTGCAGTTATGCAATTTTAATATGGACAGGTGTTCGCACCTGGTATCAAAGAACCACTCAGCGAAATTTGGAGAATTTAGGACAAACGGTATGGATTTCTATAAAGAACAAACAAACAAACAGAATTTCAACTTTATTTATATAGATATTGATTATCTGAAAAATAAAAAATAGGAGACGAATTAGAACGGCGCACTAATATCACAAACAACTCCTGTCACTTGGGAAAAACACAAATCAAAAGTAACACTAGAACACCCGAACGGTCGACGTGAAGGCTGTTCGAGGGTGGTGTTCGAAGATAAAGTTTGTAGAGTGTAAAGGCACCTTAAAATTTTTTATGGTATCAAAATGTAAATATTACTCAGGGTGGGGGTGGGGGGCGAATAGAGGTTGTATTTCATTCCGAGCACGGTTCTACAGACATTAAACGCGGTTTAGCTTCCATTATGAACAATGGCTAAACTGCTCGTATTGTTGCGAGAAGATTCACTTTGATATCTCACTCCCTCTGCACAATAATGCTCAGCTGGATTCACAACAGTCCGTGCGAAGGCAGCAGCTGATGAGGCAGGTGGCTGCTTTCCCTGTTTGGCGAGGGGCACAGCCAGCACACAAGCAATTAGTCACTCTCTCTCTCTCTCTCTCTCTCTCTCTCTCTCTCTCTCTCTCTCTCTCTCTCACTCTCTCTCTCTCTCTCTCTCTCTCTCTCTCTCTCTCTCTCTCTCTCTCTCTCTCTCTCTCTCTCTCTCTGTTTGCTCTCTCAGCTTTCCTACTTTCCGGTTTTGTCACTTTGCTGTACGATATGTATTGAGTGAAGTCACCGGCCTCGCGACCGAGTCGAGAAGTAGTTTGGGACGATCGATTGGAACATATGTGGAGTAGCAGTAACAGGAGGTGTTAAATGTTGTTTATAAATAAAGCGAAATTTTCATTGGGAAGGTCATTATGTGTTATCTATGATAAGGATCAAAGCGCCTCTGCATAATCAATATATATTATAAAGCAAAGTGAGCCGAAAAGGCTCAAAAATGACTGCACGTACGGCCAATAAAGCTACCTTGTCGTGTAGCAGTATAACCCCTAACCGTGAAGAAGGTTTCCGTTTTTTCCTTAAGGGTGTAAAATTGAAGAGAAAAGGACTGGAATTTTAAGCCACTCGCACAATGTAATTAGCCTATTTGAGATTGATATACTACCTTAAGTGTCTCGCCATTGCAGGTTAGTTGGACATTTTCCTGTTCATCTCTCGCCATAACCAGCACTTTACTCTTGGAGGTGTTGATTTGCAACCCTTTCCTGAGCAACTCTTCTTCCCATTCCACCAGAGCTTTTTGTAGTTTGGTTTTGGTGTCGGCTATTAGGACTATGTCATCCGCGTATAACAGGCTTTGTATGAGGACAGTTCTCATATTCCATTTTCCAATTGTTGTCCACGCAGTTCGGCGCTTGCAGATTTTGTGGATTTCATCCATAACATTTATAAATAGAAGTGGGCTTAGGCTATCTCCCTGTCTAACTCCTCTAGAAATTGGGAAAGGTTCTGATTCCTTACCGCTTATTCTTACCACAGCCATGGCTCCTTGGTAGGCTGATTGTATGGCTGCCAGCAAGTCTCCAGGTACACCCTTGGCTCTTAGTGCATTCCAAATTTCTTTTCTTGGGACCACATCAAACGCTGACTTCAGATCAAGGAATGCAAGATATAGATTCTTATCTCTGTCCCAAATTTTTTCAGCAATATTTCTGAGTACAAAGATGTGGTCCTGCGTCTGTCGGCCTGGACGAAAACCAGCCTGTTCCGCTTCTAACTGCCCTTCTAAAATCCGCCGGAGTCTCTTTTCTAGAATAGAGGTGTAAAGTTT
The DNA here is from genome assembly GCA_911387785.2 of Aelia acuminata. NCBI lineage: Eukaryota > Metazoa > Arthropoda > Insecta > Hemiptera > Pentatomidae > Aelia > Aelia acuminata. The sequence continues at coordinate 223,500,921 of OU426978.1, forward strand.
ATAGACTACGGAAAGCAAACTAATAGGTCTGTAATTTTTGCAGTCTGTTGTGCATCCTTTTTTATAAATGGGGAGGATTATACTATACTTCCAGTCCTCAGGAATTCTCTTTCTGTCATATACTTCTTGGAACAGCGATTGGAGTGCTTTAAGAAGTTCTTGACCACCATATTTCAAATATTCTGGTGCAATTCCATCCTTTCCTGATGCTTTACCTCTTTTTAGCTTAAGGATTGCATTTTCTATTTCATCTTCCTCTATAATAATCTCCAATAATAATAATCTCCAGGCTTTCTTGAATATTGGGCTCTCGTTCTTGGCAATGGTCTGTTCCTTGGTTTTCGGAGAATTGTTCCTGGAAATATTGCTTCCATCTGCCAAGGATCTTTTCTTTGTCTGTAAGTAAGATTCCATCGCTACCTTTTACATTTCTAATGGGCTTACATTGCTTTCCTCGTAACATTTTAACTTTCCGCCAAAAGGTTCTTATGGATTCGCGATGGTCCTCGCTCAGGCTTTTACCAAAATCCTCCCATGACTTTTTCTTGGCCTGGCGTACGGCTATAGAAGACAAAAATGCATGTATATAAGTCTGTTTACCTACCTACACTCACCTACGGCGGAGAAAGCTGGACAGACACTCTAGTCGCATAACGGCAGCGGAAATGAGGTTCCTTCGCAGGTCTGTTGGGAGAACTAGAAGTTGCAGAACTTAAAGCCACTCTAGAAAAACGGCAACTTCAGTGGTTCGGACATGTCTACCGCATGGATGAGGAGATGAATCCTATAAAGGTATTGGAGGCTCGACCCATAGGAAGGAGACCACGCGGACGCCCCAGAATTACGTACCAAGAGTACATCCAAAGAATTGGAATTAAAAGAGGCAAATCCCTCAATGAGATGAAGCGGCTAAGCAGAGACCGGGAAGATTGGTTACGCTGGATTGAGGCTCCTCGACGCTAACTAATGGCATAAGAGGAAGTTAAAGAAGAAGAAGAGATTGATATACGAGTTTATGAATGAAAAATTTAGTTCGAGCTCCAGGCTACCAGGAAGCGCTAGGGTGGGTTTCACTCGATGTTTATTTATTCATTCATCCAGTTCAGTTAGTAAAGGTTATATATTTTTTAAGTTGTTCTTTTTAAATTACTAAGAAATTATATAATTATAATTATAATAATTAGTTTATCCTTTGTTTTCAAAATAAAATAATGATTCTACATCTCTGCAATCAATAAGAAAACAGACTGGATTCCTTAAAAAATTAATTATCTCATAAATTAATGAAGGCTAACTGATCAAAAAATTAGATTTAATCAATGTATAATATATACATAAGTAAATTTAATATTTCTTAATAGTACAGTGAGCTAATAAAAACAGACATAACAAAAAGAGATAAATTTACTGAATATAAATCGAAAATAAAAAGTTTTCTTATCGTATGTAATTATGAGAAAGAAGTTGGTTTTCACTTTGTAATAGTAAGATTCGAGCTCTGCAGAGCCCGCTCAAATTACGAGGGGATATCTAAAGGGAGGATGAAAAGAAAGAAAGGTCTTTAAAAAAAGTTTCTATGAATCTTCGGTAGTTTCTATCTTTCTGGATCTAATAGTCACAGTAGCGGTATAGATCACAGTAGTCGGCGGTTAAGTTGTACTCGAAATATAATATTTTAACTGAGATATCAGATTTTTCAACTATAATCTAATAACTTATTATCTGCTGACTGCTTGGAATGGGCTTATTCGATTCAGACAAAGTTGCATTAAAATTAATTGTTCATTTACCATTTTCAACCCCCTATAAAGTATATAGGGTTCCTTATTAGAGCGGACACAGCAGATCTCGAATCTGAATATTGATACCAAGTTAAAACGGAAGTTTCAAGAAGGTGCTAATTTTGTTCTATATTTCCTTTAATTTTAAAGTTTTTCAGTTATTAAAACTACCGCACAGCTACCGGAGCGAGGCCGGGTACCTTAGCTAGTATAAAATAAACTACCGCTTTTCAACCACTTGGTTCATTTCAGCATCTATGAAAATAAGGGGGTTGACTATGTTGAATTTGTTTTGACCCGCCATTACATTCGGGGATTAGATGCTACTAATGTGTCTTTGGATTTTAAAGTGAATTTAACACGCAACACATACAATTGATATTTGTTTTGATATTTTTTTGTATAATTTCTTTTATAATGATTACATAACCTATTGGTCCTTATCAAGGGACGTACCTGAGCAAGGTTTCCTTTTTCCAGATTTCTTACGACAATATCTCCCTGGTTCCTTTCCTATCCCAATCCTTTAGAACAAAAAAAAAACACCTATATCCTCGACCTCCTTACTCCATTTTCGTCATTCCACCTATTACAAACAACATTACAACCCTTTTTTTTTCTTGTTCCCCCTTCCTCACCTTGTAGGCTATACGGGGTTTCCTGGGCCAGGGGAGAGGGTGGGGGATTGATGCCGAGTATAATTAAATTTTCCCCTGGCTCCGGGTTTTGAACTTGATGTCTTCGTATTCCAAACAAACGTTGCCACGGGCAACGCGTATTTTCTAACGCTTTTGCCCACTCGGCCGTCCCACCACCCCAACATTTCAACCCACAGATGTGTACATCTCTTCCAATAGAACTGCCTTTTTCGAGCGATTCTTTGCTGTTCGTGCAAGAAATCATTGAAATTCCTTTCCCAACTCCATTTCTACCAAGCGCTTCCTCCAAAGACTCATTTAAACACATTTAAATCATCAATTTTCCTTTTAAATTTAAGAACAGCCAATATTTAGGTCTGTGCGTAAAAATTTATGAATTACAAGCTGTGGGGCCAGACTTCGCTCAGGGACTTGTGGAATAGGTGGAATGAAAGAATAACTTTAAAATGTAATAGTACAGAAAAATAGACGAAAATTAATCATGATTAAAACAAAGTTTGTACCATCCTGAAACTTCAGCTTAGTATTAGTGGTAAGTTTAGAAACCTCAGAGTCCGCCAATGTATGGTTTGGATATAAGAGACCCTATTAATGCGGTTCTCTTAATGCGTTTTCTTCCCTTTTCTCGATTAAGAAAAATTATTTTGTCAGCAAATATGTCCTGGTATGTACCGTTTTTTTTGTGGTTTCTATTTTCTAATTCCATTGATACCGAATCCTAATCAAGTAACTTCTCCTTTTTCGAATTCGGTTGAAAATTTACGAACATAACAGAACTATTAAAGAGAAATATTATATGAACACTTTATTTTCGATATATATTCCATTAGGTTATATTTTTTATTCATATTATCTATAGGTTATCTATTTTATTCAATGTTAGTTTTTATTCGCTCACTACACTAATAAGCAAATTTTCTTTTGTTGTAAACTTACTCTTATATTGTATATTGATTAAAGGCAATGTTTCGACCAATTCTTTCCTCTTCTGTAAAACTTAATGCGCTTGGTTTTGTTTTTAATTTCAATTCATTGCAGAGATGTAATGACCTTATTTAAAAATAAAAAGGAAAAAATAATTATTTATACATAATCTCGTGTAATTTAAAGAAAACAGCTGAAGCTAAAACTATATCAAAGCGAACTAACGAACGATAACCTTATGAATTGAGTTTAGCTAGCGCTCCTGGCTTCCAAATGTCGAACTAAATTTTTTCATTCATTAACCTCGCCTGGGCTTATTAGAGGGGCTAATTACATGTTGTGAGAGGCTTAAAATTACAGCCCTTGTCCCTTCAACATTACTCAGTTAAAATGAAAACTGAAACCTTCTTCATCGTTAGGAGCAATAGAACAATGCGACGACATAACATTCCATATAGTAGGTGTAGTCGTTTTTGAGCCTTTTCGGCACGCACATTGTACACTTTGCTTCATAATATATATTGATTACTTATGAATATTTATGAATTATTATCCTACCTAAACTTTATATTTTTATTTTAATGTTGAGCCAGATGAATGCACTAATCATATGTATTCTTTGTGTTAGTCTAAAACGGACCAAGAATCCCTGAATATATAACTTCCAGCCTCCAAATTGAATATCATTCCAGAATTTCTGGAATCCTCTGCTTCAGAAGCGATGATCATCTGGTCGTCAGCTTTCTGGAGATTAAATGGACAATCTTTTCCTATTTTTATCCTATGTACCATTGCCTTCTTTCTTACATAGAAGTTTCGTTATGTTTACAATTATTTTATTTATTAGAATTAATATTAAACATATTAGTATTCATTGTATACATCTTGAAAGGTCCTGGACGAGAGCAGTGTCATGCAAATGGAACTAAATGGGGGACAAATTAATGTCCTTTCATTGTGACAGCTTCGATATTTGATTTACAGAGCTATGGGGGGGGGGGGGCTATAATATACCCCATCCAACAATGCACTTCTACAAAGGGTTGTACAACAATACCCCTTACAATCCCCTCCTCCAAGTGCCGGATTAGTCCTAAATCGGAACCTCAAACACAGCCGTATTGAGATCCGGCAGATACTGTACCTAAAAACCTTATCCGTTTATCTCGAGTACCATTCTACTTACCTTTATCCTGATAAGGTTTCAATCACCATTGCCTTTGTTTAGCATGAAGGTGTATTGGACCGATTTATTTCTCCGGCTTTTATTTCATTCTTATTAATGTTCCTCAAAGAAAATATTGCCATTAATATGCGTATATTGTTTAATAATACGTTTAAAGCAACTAAGTAAAACAAGTGAGCTCTTAGTGGAAAATACACTCAAAATAAGGTCTGTCTAGCAATTAGTTCAAGTATATGTATTGAGCGGGTAAGCATTAAAGTTATTTCTGTTGGTTAGGGTTTTGGAGTATTTTTTACTTTCACTTAGTTCTTTTTTTTTTTTTTTTTTTTTTTTTTTTTTTTTTTTTTTTTTTTTCACTTGTTTTTTTCACTTAGTTATATATGAAATATATAGTGAGGGAAAGTATTGCGATCGTGAAAAATTTCGACTTCTGGTTTTCAACGGAAATACACTTTTTAACATCCCCTGAGTCCAAATAACCTAGTCCTGCGAAATGGTGTGTGTGTGTGTGTGTGTGGTAACAGGCTAGCTTAAAACTATAAAGCCTACGAAACTGAAATTTGATATTTGAGGTATGCAAATGCCCGCGACGTGACAGCAAAGATTTCGTTTAAATCGATTAAACGTAAGAGGAAATTTGTTATTTGATTTTGTCTGTTTTTTATGCTTTTTTTCGATTTTCTCAAAACGCCTGCAACGTTTTGATCAAACTGAGCATTTGATATAAATGAGCCCGCGATGTGAATACCAAAATTTTATCGAAATTGATCAATTGGAGGGGGCACATTAGTTAATAAATTTTGTCTCATTTTCACATTTTTTTTTTACTCAAAAACGGCCCTAACGATTTTGATGTCACATTTTTTTTTTATTTATTTATTGCTTATAAAGGAATTCTCCTTATAGCAGGAGCAATGGCCATGCACAATATTTTTTAGTAGTGGTTAGTAGGTAATCTATAATCTAGTGATCCATAATATAACTTATGATAATTGTAGAACATACCGTAATATATTATATATCAATAAACCATTGAGAGCATGTAAAAAAAACATAAATAATAGTAATAAAACAGATGCAGCAGAGGTATTCAAACAAAACTACAATAAATATATTAACATAAATTAACATGAATAAATATATTAACACATTAATAAATAATTACAGCGGCACACTAAACTAAAAATAAAATATAGCACATTGGGTGAATATTTTGTGATGCGGGGAGAAGATACATGGTGTTTGTAATCAGTTAGTTGTCTATTGGTGTAGGAGTGCTGAGCGGTATTTTAGTATGTTGTTCAGCAGTTGGTATAGTTTTATAAGGTCATATTTACTATTGGATGAAAGTCTATTGTGAAGGAGTTCTATTTTACTATTGGATGTTGCTATTTCTGGATAATATTGAGCTCTGATATCGATGTATGTTGGGCAGTTGATCAGTAAGTGGTATATGTTTTCGTTGGCGTGTGTTTTACATAATAAACATTGAGAGTTTGGATCTATTTTATGGGTAATATTGTTTATACTAAACTTCATGGAATATTTACTAACAGTTCTAATCTGGCTGATGGTTTGTTGTAATGGGAAAGGGATGTTGGCGGTTAGATGGTTCTGGGCGGATACGGATATATGATGAGGTTGCTGTACAATGGGCAGCAAGTTGACAGCGAAATATTTTCGAGGTCCATATTTTTTAATAGTGATTTGTGGTAGGAAATTATTTTGTTTAGGTTTGTTTTAAACAGATTGTGGTCTTGGTTGAGCCATAAGTTTATGAAGTCTGTAGAGAAAATACTTTTAACCAGGGTAACCCAATTATATTGTGGCTTGTTTGCCGGTGACTGGTCCAGTACTAATAACCTATTATAGCATAACCTGACTAGCCTGTCATTTTTCATTCTTAAGATTTTACACAGCCAGTGAATACTAGATTTTATTATTGAAATAAATATGTGGTCAATACCTGTTTCATTTCTTATAATGTAGTTCGGGGTTGATGAAACTGGGTATTTGATGTATGTATAAGCCCGCGACGTGACGGCTAAAATTTCATTTCCCTTATTAACACCGATGAAAATAAAAACTTTAACCTATATAGTTTTTACTTTCACTTACCTATATATGAAATATATAGGTACCGCGAAATGGTCTGTGTGTGTGTGTGTGAAATGACTAGCTCAAGAACTATAAACCTGAAATTAGGCATTTGGAGTATTTATATGCCCGCGATTTGACAGAAAAATTTCATCAAAAATAGTGACACGGAGGGGTTACTTTATTTAAAGAATTTTATCTAATTTTTACGTTTTTTTTTCGATTTGCTCAAAAACGGCTCTAAAGATTTTGATCAAACTCTGTATTTGATGCATGTATATTCCCGCGATGCGACAGCGAAAATTTCATCAAAATTGATCAAACGGGGGGGGGGTATTTTATTTTGTAACTTTTTTATCGATTATATAAAACATGGCTGTAATGCTTTTGATCATCTTCGTCATATTTAATGAAAATCAAGTCTTTAAGTTAAGTTAATTAAGAAACGCTAAATATTAGCCAATAAATGAAATGTCGATCCAGAATTAACCTGTATGAGTTTTTAAGGTTATGAGCCTTTATTGGGAACTTGATTACGCAGCTTTGAATGCCACAGTGGTGCCAAGTCTTTTAAAGGGAGAATCCTCGGTGGCCTTGGTACGCAGCAACCCCTCCCGGCCACAGCACCTGCCCCACCCCCAAAGGCAGAGGGCGCAGTGATCGCTCCATTAGAGCCCCTGACCAAACATCCGTGGAGGCCCGGCCACAGTCAAGTGCTGGCTGCGGCGGCAGGTGCACCCCCCTTTACACCCCCCCTAAACCCCCCCCCTACAATCTCCTCCATTCAATCTCAATCCAGCGTGCTCCCCCAAGGCCCCGGGGCTTTATTAAATTAAAATTAAGCTGGTCGATTGAATAATTCCTCTCTCTGTGTGTTAGTAATCGTCCCTCTTTGTAACGCTCACACCCACCCTCTTTCTTCCTTCCTCTGATTTAAAACAAATATATATATCCGTCCCCCACCCCGCTGGTTCGCGGTTACGCACTAATTCCTTCGACCAGATCTAATATATGATGAATAGTTCTTTTTTATATTTTATTTATTTAATTTAAATAACTATATCAATACTTCATTGACTAACCGTACTGGTAAAATATTAAGAAGGAATGAAGTTCATATATTAAAGGGAACGAGGTGTCACCTGTAGTGTAGTGGTTAGCATGACAATCTACAATATTAAAGGTAGCAGGTTCGTGTCCACGGTGGCCCTTAAAATCCTTGACAATGCCGTCCCTCGGACAGAGCGTAAAATGGAGGTCCAGAGCCTGTACGATGTCAGGCACTCGTTAAAGATCCCTCCCTATCCTGGTGGTGGGATGGCCGAGTGGGCAAATGCGTTAGAAAATACGCGTTGCCCATGGCAACGTCTGATTGGAAACACGAAGACGGTAAGTTCAAAACCCGGAGCCAGGAGAAAATTTAATTACCCTCTCCCCTGGCCCGGGAAACCCCGTATAGCCTACAAGGCGAGAAAGAGGAGGGACAAAAAAAAAAAAAATTAGGACTCCCACTGTAGCATCGTCGTCCGATTAGCCTTAATGGCATAAATTGACGTTAAACAAACAGCAACATTAAAGGAAAAGTCAGAAATGTATTGTGTGACAAAAAAAACAAAACACACACACAGTAAGGTGCAGTGAAATACTTCTTTTTTCCCTTATTAATAGAGGTATACTACACTTATGTTACTCAATTTCGCTCACATCGTGTTTTCCGTCACTAGTCAAATGATTTCTATATATAAATACTTTCTGAAATTTCAGGCATTAATTGCATATGGCTTCATTCAGTTGTTTATCATACAGCCATCACAAAAAATAATAGGGTAACCTGTGGTGTATTGGTTTGCAAAGCCAATTACAAAAACAACACAAGGTCACTAAACTAAACCTTTCAATAGATACCGAAGAAGATGTTGTAAAATTTAAAGTGGCACTAGTAGAACATAATATAACCACAATTTACTAAAATACGTACATTACAATTCTATTGGATTGCTCAACAAATTGCATATGGTCAGAACTACGAATAGTCACGGAAGAAACCGTGAGTAGGGTCAGTGAACCGTATAATACGTTTAGCTGCAGGCTGAGCCCGATTGTTTAAGCAATGAAGCTACATTATATTCTGACTTTACTTTCCCTTCTTGTGGGCAAATTTAAACAAAAACTATCCACCGCACAACAAAAACAATTGTATAAACATATTATGGTAGAAGAGTAAAATATGAGACCCTGTCTGTAGTTTTATGATATCTGATATGAGAGGGATGAATCTGATATGAGATCTGTAAAGTTTTCCACAAAAAAAGATTTTTCTAAAAAATCAAGAAATCACTAATTTGGGCTTTAATTTTAAATTGCACAATTGAAACAGCAATTTCTATGTAGTGAATCATTATGAATAACTCAACTTTAAATTAAAAATTCAAGTACTTTATTCTGATTTTATTAATCGTGTACATGTCGAATAGTTATTGAGATACGAAAATATTCTCTAGTCCATTCATTTATCGATAAGAGTAGCTTAAAGTAAAAACGAAAAAAAAATATAGATATATATATATAGGGTAAACCATACAGTTATTGGCACTCAGTACAGTTATTGACACCCCAACTTTAACTTAAAGAAATAGGTAAACAAATCCTAATTTTATTTCAAGATATACATGAATCTAATGTTTGAAAGTGATCTATGATTTAAGACTTTAACAAACTAACCATGGGGAAGATTTCACAATTAAATCCACGGGATGCCAATAACTAAATTTGGCACTTTTAACAATAAATATTGCCATCTTGTAAAACTATTGAACTTTTGACCCAAATAAACCTCTTGAGTCTTTATGAGGATAGATAGATAGAGGAGCTACAGGAAGTTTCAATTAGATACCTTCATAAAAAGTATTTTTTTTTTAATTTCACCACAGAAATTTAGCTTAAGAGTGCCAATAACTGTACGGTTTACCATACACACATATATATATTTACGATATTTATATCTATATATATATATATATAAATATTTTTCAGGCTGCACAAAATTGATATAATATTATTTACTTACCCCTTAATAAATAAATAACTCAAAGTAATCAACTGCTAAAAGTTAAGAAATATTGGTAGCCTTAAGCTTACATGTATTTTTGGTATATAATAAAATTCAAGTTTACATCATTATGAAACCTATAAAACAAACCCTTTATATACATTTTTTGAATTTTAAAAAGTTACGAAACTGACATTTTATTATAGTTTACAACGGACTGAAAAGGAAATAACTTAACAAACGATTTGAAATAATATCTAGGTTACTCGACAGACGTTCGAAATTATCAATAACTAACAAACTTACTATTTACAAAGTACTAATACCACCATTATGGGCTTACGGGATAGAAGTATGGTATTCTGCAAAACCATCGAACATCCATAGTGCTACGTTTCTGGTCTCCCGCTTTTCTAAGGCGGGTGGGGGTTACCAGAAACGGAATATATCTAATTGATATTGTAATTAATGTACTTAATTCGCCTTAATGTAAATTGGATACTTTTCCAAAGATGACGTGTTTACCAATTCTAAATTATTCTAATAAACCTGTGGCATAGGGTAAATGATAAACAAATAAACAAATCTAAATTGAACTATATCTTTAAGTTTATTGACCAATAATGTAAATTATTTATACCCCCTTTAATATATCATATAAACATATTTTACTAGCACAAAATTAGTTAATGGATGCTGACTGGCAATTTAACATTATTTTAATAAATACTAACCACACAATATTACAACTAGTACTGTATATGTATTAACCTTAACTGGTGGGCACTCTCTGGTGTTGTCTCTGGCCAATCTGCTGGATCAGTCCCTGCCATCTCTGATGCTCTCTCAAACTCAGCACAGCATCCCATCTCGGTCTGTCTAGCTATCTGGTCCTCTGCCCTTCTCGTTCCACTCTCGCCCTCTTGGCACACTCCCCCGACCTCTGTCCACCTCCCTACTCACTCTCCACCCGAACTCCACTCCCCGAGCCTCCTTCTTCACCGTATAAGTCCTATTTCCCCCACTCTCTTCAGACTTCTTCTGATTGGCTGGCTGGTTGGTTCCAGACTGCGTCTGATTGGCTGGCTGCCTAAAAGTTCCCTTCCTTTCTATATTAAACGTGTTTCCCAGCGGCCTCTTTGCCGGGGCAAAACCAGGGTTTATGGCTACAAATTTCTCTAGCAATCTTCTTAGGTATTTCCCTAGGTGTTTGTCGGCAGCATTGCCGGTCCTAAGCTTTGCTTATTTTGAATCTCTTACAGAAGGTTTATGGCCCCAATAACTTACAAGGCGGTATTTCCAAGACCTAGCCGCCTTCAGGTAAAACTGGCCACCAGGTTGCCCATATACAGTACTTTACATATTTTGATATTAAATTATTAATTCAATTTACTTTTCCTATCATGGCAGCATCCACAATACATAGCATTAGTGTTCAATCGTTGAAGCCCAAGGTATTGAGGAAAATAGTAGACGCACCACTTCACAAGGACCTGAATATTCCAACAGTCATCGATACAGCCACACAATTTTACAAAAACTTCCACCAAAGACTAACTTTTAACACGAACCCCTTAGCACAGACACTAACATCAAACATAAACCCTTACATTCCACCCCGGCGATTATTGAGGCGGTGGCCGAGACTTATGCTAACTTAGTTAAGATAGCAATTTATCCAGTAGGAATTTCATTCATTTGGTTATTGCTAATTAGCAGATTGCAAATCACACAACCTGACATTTTCTATTAATAATAAAAATATATCAAGTCATCCCATAAGTAATGTCGGTTTTTAATGGCGTGCTATAAGGTATAGGATAAAATCAATGAAACACGTTCAATCTAAAATGTATTTACCATCTTGAAACCAAATTTTGAATGCCTGTTCTGAAAAAATCCTTTGGTTTTGAATTAAAGAAAGCTAATACCTCGTTTTTCAACTCATCGATTGAATTCATGTTCTTTCCCCTTTCATTCATTCTAGTCCAAAGTGTTAAGGAAAATAGTTGACGAACCATACTTGATACAGCCACACAATACTAAAAAACTTCCACCAAACACTACCTTTTAACACGAACCCATTAGCACAGACACTAACATCAAACATAAACCCTTACTTTATAAATGTGGATTAGGGCGACCAATTAAGTCTAAACACTTTTTTTACTTTCACTTACCTATATATGAAATATATAGTAAGTGGAAGTATTGCGATCGTGAAAAATTTCGACTTCCGGTCTTCAACGGAAATACACGTTTTGGGGTCCCCTGAGTCCAATTAACCAAGTCCCGCGAAATGGTCAGTCTGTGTGTGAACAGACTAGCTCAAAAACTATAAACCGTGCGAACCTGAAATTGGGTATTTAGTGTATGTATATGCCCGCGATGTGACAGCAAAAATTCCATCAAAATTGCTCAAAGGGAGGGGGTACTTTATTTAATAACTTTTTAAGTTTTTTTTTCGATTTTCTCAAAAACGGTACAAACGATTTTGATTAAACTGAGTATTTGATCTATTTATATGCCCAAGATATGACTGTAAAAATTTCATCAAAATTGATCAACCGGAGGGGGGACTTTACTTAATAAATTTTGTATCATTTTTACGTGTTTTTTTTATTTACTCAAAAAAGGCTTTAACGATTTTGATCAAACTGGGTATTTGATGTATGTATATGCCAAAGATGTGATAGCCAACATTTCATCAAAATTGGTCAAACGGAGGTGGCACTTTTCCCAAGTTTTACCTTTTTTTCGATTATCTCAAAAACGGCGTTAATGATTTTGATTAAATTCGTCATGTTCAATGAAAATTATGTGTTATTTAATATCAGGTAAGCTTTATTATTATTAAAATGTTCTGAGGGGGCTTAAATGGGGAAGGGGCCTTTTTTGTTTTCCTATAAAGTAAATCCTATAAAGTCGTTACGCCTAAAAATAAGAAATGGCTAAATATGAGATATGATAAAAATAAAGAAAACATAAAGAGGAGAAAAAAATAAAAATATTCAGTCAACTCATAAAACTTGTTGAGCCCACGCATGCGGAGTACGCCTTTAATGACAGACCATTGTTTTGTCTGTTGTTTGTTAGAGCTTTAGCGAAAAAATAGTGTTGAGACTTAATTGGTCGCCCTAATCCACATTTATAAATTGGATAGTCTCAAGAAGTAGGGAGAAAAATTAATAACTAATCAATAAACCCTTACATTCCGCGACTTTTGAGGCGGTGGCCGAGAGATATGCTAAACTTAGTATAAAGTTAGCAATTTTTCCAGTAGGAATTCATTCACTGACAAACTTCATTGTATTAATAATAATAATAATAATAATAATAGAGATGAGAGATGGTCAACTGTTCTTCAATTACGATAGGTTAAATGATCGTCAGGATTTTCAGTTACAATGATATTTATTATGGTAAGCCAACGTTTCGATCCAACTTGTGGATCTTCATCAGGGCTAAAAGAAAACAAATACATGAGTATCTATGCTAGAGGGTGACAATAAATGGATACATTACAGAGCTGATAATAATATAAAAGATGGTATACGTAAATATTAAAATAAGAGGCTGGTTAACAAGATAAAATAGAATCTGATATTTACCTACTGAGTCCAGGTGGATACTAAGACTAAAGGTAAAAATAAGGAGAGAGGTAGTGGTAGGGGGTTAGTTTGCCGACTTCAAAGGTTTATTTACCTTTGAAGTCGGCAAACTAACCCCCTACCACTACCTCTCTCCTTATTTTTACCTTTAGTCTTAGTATCCACCTGGACTCAGTAGGTAAATATCAGATTCTATTTTATCTTGTTAACCAGCCTCTTATTTTAATATTTACGTATACCATCTTTTATATTATTATCAGCTCTGTAATGTATCCATTTATTGTCACCCTCTAGCATAGATACTCATGTATTTGTTTTCTTTTAGCCCTGATGAAGATCCACAAGTTGGATCGAAACGTTGGCTTACCATAATAAATATCATTGTAACTGAAAATCCTGACGATCATTTAACCTATAATAATAATAATAAAGTTATAGTTTAAAGGTGCCTTTACACTTAGCGAACCTCAACATCAATTCCTGAACCTTGCCGTACTGCCATACCACGAACAGCTATGTACACTGAAACGTGAAGTCCACCGAACCTTGGCACCTTAATACAAAATTTTTCATTACAAAGAGGGCTGACTTGGAACTAGTGGATGTTCTGACTTTTGATTTGCTCCATAACTTATTATGGATAAAAGCAACGTCAGAAAAATGCTGAAAGAAGGTGTAGAAGCTTATCTTAACTAACTCAAAAGCGAAATTAACGCTATTCCTGAACACACACGAGTTCGTGTATAATTTAGTTCAGCCCAACAAACTGTTCGAGAGACAGTTTCGCACAGAGTAAAGGCACCTTTAGACTAAAAATTGTCAGCCCGGATAGCTCAGTCGGTAGAGCATCAGACTTTTAATCTGAGGGTCCAGGGTTCGAGTCCCTGTTTGGGCGTCAGTTTTTTATTTAAACTAAAATATTGCACCAATGGAATGTTTATGAAGAACAAAAAAAATAAATAAAATAAGTTGTGTAAATATAAAATAAAAAACCAACATTCTATAAATGAAAGTAAAAATTATTTGATTCAAATTTTCAACTTTTTCTAGCTTGATACAGTTTTAAACACCAGATAAATTTTCAGGATTATAACACTGCGATGAATCTGTGACAATGTTGTGAAAATTTTGAGTAATTAAGTACCCAGTTATATAATTCACTTTGCAAAAAGAAAAGAAGTTAATTTTTTTTATTATATATTTTTCCTCTTTTTTTCTTCTCCTTCAAATCTCTTTGGATACTCTTGTTTTATTACTATGTGTTTTTTTATTATTTCAGGTTATTTATAAATCCAACATCTATTCAACTGTCCTTTTATTTTTCATTTATAATTACAACGTTTCGGGCCTTTGTTTGTCCATTTTCAAGTATCTTTAGTTTTTTTATAAACATTTTATAAAACATTTTATAAACATTATTTTTTAAATGTTACGTCATAGCTTATTAAACTTTTTCCACCACTCAACTCCTTATTGCTTTCTTGTGGACTATAAATATGAATATAAAATAAAAAGGGCATTTGAATAGAAGTTGGATGTATAAATAACCTGAAATAATAAAAAAACACATAATATTTTTTTTTTAATTCTAGAGTCACATCCCTAATCCATTAATAGTTAGATGAGAGCCAAATGGCATTTTTATCTTTTAGTTATTTGGAATTGCCAAAATTTTATAAAGCGTCTTATTAGAAACAGGCGTTTGGTTTTTTCTCAAAAACTAAAAAGAGTTTTGACATAGTTAAACCTTCTAAACATTAGCTTTAATATTCTAGAGGGTAAAAAAAAAAAAATGAATTAAAAAGCATGAAAAGCGTGAAGTATACAGTAAAACTTCCGTGGGTAATACAATTTTTATTAAAAGAAAAAATAACGGTTCTCAATGCCACACGAATTATAACAACACAAATATTATAACAGGTTACAAAAATTATCACTTCGTAACACACTAATAATCATATGACTTGAGCTTCAGAATAAGACTAAAGGGTAATTCAACGTCAATTCAACACAGGCTTGAGCCTCACCATTTCAGATTTTCTTCAAATTTGGTATATGTGTACTACTTGTATCTACTAGAACAATTGTGAAATATTACTGAGATATGTATTATTGAACTCTTATTGAAACCGTTTTTGAATTATTGGACTCTAAAGCCCTCAAAAATAGGTCCAGAAACAGAAAAAATCATGATTAAAAATGGCTGCAGATGTTTTCCAAATTTGACTAGGACTATGAGATTGGTGTCGTTGAACAGCGCATTCCATGCCGTTTCATACGATATACAACAATGTATAGGTTGGTATTAAAGAAATTTTCTTAAAACTAAATGTATAATTTTAATTTCAATTTTCTCAAAAAGGACATTTTTTTTTAAAAATTTATATTTTTTTGACAAATAGATAGTATTATATCTATTCATGCAACAAAGTATAAAAGTGGGATGAAAATTTCTTCATTACTAAAAAAATTAAAAAGTAGTAATAAGATTTCATAAATACAGCATTTTATGATTAAAAATGACTAGGACTATGAGATTGGTGTCGTTTAATAGCGCATTCCATGTCATTTCATATGGTATGGAACAATGTATAGGTTTAGGCAGTATGACCTATTTTTTTTTTAAATATATAAACATTTAAAAAAATCCCCTTTTACAGAAAATTGACATTAAATTTTTAAACTTGGTTTTAAGAAAATTTCTTCAGCAAGAAACTATATATTTTTGTATAAATATGGAATGCGCTATTAAACGACATCAATCTCATAGTCCTAGTCCAAGTTGGAAAATATCTGCAGCTACTTTTTAATCATAAAATGCTAAATTTATGAAATTTTATTACTATTTTTCAATTTTTTCAATAATGAAGAAATTTTGATCCCACTTTTATATTTTGTTGTATGAATGAATATAATACTGCCTATTTTTTCAAAAAATATAAAAATTTTGAGAGATGCCCTTTTCGAGATAATTGAAATTGAAATTTTAAACTCGGTTTTAAGAAAATTTCTTTAGTACCAACCTATACATTACTGTATATAATATGAAACGGCATGGAATGCGCTCTTAAAAAACACCAATCTCATATTCCTAGTCCAATTTGGAAAACACCTGCAACTGTTTTTAATCATAAAATGCTAGATTTATGAAATTTTATTTCTATTTTTCAATTTTTTCAGCAATGAAGAAATTTTGATCCCACTTTTATATTTTGTTGTATGAATGAATATAATACTGCCTATTTTTTTTTTAAAATATAAAAAAATTAAGAGATGCCCTTTTCAAGATAATTGAAATTAAAATTTTAAACTCGGTTTTAAGAAAATGTCTTTAGTACCAACGTATACATTACTGTATATAATATGAAATGGCATCGAATGCGCTCTTAAAAAACACCAATCTCATATCCCTAGTCCAATTTGGAAAACACCTGCAACTTTTTAATCATAAAATGCTAGATTTATGAAATTTTATCACTAGTTTTTTTAGTAGTGAAGAAATTTTCATCCTACTTTTATATTTTGTTGTATGAATAGATAAAACATAACCTATTTTTAAAAAAAAAATATAGAAATTTTAAAAAATGCCCTTTTTGAGAAAATTGAAATTAAAATTTTACATTTAGTTTTCAAGAAAATTTCTTTAGTATCAACCTATACATTGTTGTATATCATATAAAACGGAATGGAATGCGCTGTTAAGCGACACCAATCTCATAGTCCTATTCAAAGTAGGAAAACATCTACAGCTATTTTTAATCATGATTTTTTCTGTTTCTGGACCTATTTTTGAGGGCTTTAGAGACCAATAATTCAAAAGCGGGTAGACATATCTCAGTAATATTTCAAAGTTTTTCTAATAAGTACAAGTAGTACACATATACCAAATTTGAAGAAAATGTGAAATGGTGAGGTTCAAAGTGATATATTTTTGTGTTGATTTGACGTGGAATTGCCCTAAAAACTAACTCTACAGTCAATGGGTCCTTACATAGTCGTAAGGAAAACATTCTGCAGCGGCCGCGTCGATGGTACTAGAACTTCGTAGTCAGAAACACGTGCTATGACAGTTTGTTCTAACTACTAGTTCGTTCCGACAAAAGGTCTGAGACTTTTAAACTGAATATTTTTGTTTAGCGATTTAACGTTACAATATATAACTGGTGTTTGGGCAAAATGAATCAAGTAATCGATATACAACGATATACTCAGCTCTTATAAAATCACTAGCTACGGTGTCCGGCTTCGCTCCGGTAGTTGTGTGGTAGTTTTAATAACAGAAGGACTTAAAAATTAAAGGAAATATAGAACAAAACTAACACCTTCTTGAAACTTCGGTTTTAACTTGGTATTAATATTAAGATTCGAGTTCTGCAGAGACCACCCAAATAGGGAACTCTTTATACTTCATGGGGGGTTTAAAATGGTAATTGAAAAATTAATTTTGCTGCAACTGTGTCGAGTTAAGCATCGTTTTTGATGGTTTCTGTGATTCTGAATCCTATAAGCCCATTCCATGCAGTCAACAGTTAAAAGTTATTAGATTATAGTTGAAAAATCTGATATCTGTAAAGTTAACAAAATTATATTTTTTATAAATTGTAAAAAAATTTATATAAATTTTAGTGCTTGAATTTTCTATTCGATTTAGTGATGTAAAAACTGTAGGTTTTGTGATCATCTTATTAAATTTTACTCATATGTAGCTCAACATTTTTGAAATAATAGTTACATAACTATTAGACCTACATTCAACAGAGAAATTCGCAATCAATTTATTTCTGACTAGCTAGGGTGCCCGGCTTCGCTCCGGTAGTTGTGTGGTAGTTTCAATAACAGAAAGACTTTACAATTAAAGGAAATATAGAACAAAATTAGCAGTTTCTTGAAACTTTTAACATATTACCAATATTAAAATTCGAGATCTGCAGAGTTCGCCCAAATAAGGAACCCTATATACTTTAAAGGGGGTTGAAAATGGCGAATAAACAATTAATTTTGCTGCAACTTTGTCGAGTCATGCATCGTTTTTGATGGTTTCTGTGATTCTGAATCCTATATTTCTATATTTCTATATGTCCTATATTTCTTTTTATCCTGAACTATTATTGAAAAAATGCTGTAATTGGAGTTAGTCATTTTATCAACTGGAATGCTCATCATACATAGTAATAAAACCATTTTTCATAATTGCATACAATAAGAACACTTCAAACTTTTTATTTTCGATTTATAACCAGTCAATTCAGCTCTTCTTTTTTGCTTTATGTCTGTTTATTTCGCTCACTGTACTACTAAAAAATGTTTAGTCATATTGCATTAAATTTACTTCAGTAGATGTTATATATTGATTAAATATAATGTGTAAATCAATTAACCTTCTTATGATAAAATTAATGTTGTAAGGTATCCAGTCGGTCTTCTAATTGATTGCAGATATGTAAAATCATTATTTTATTTAGAAAGAAATGGTGAAACAATTTTAAAAGTAATTTAAAAAGAACAGCTGAAAAAATATTTAACCTTTACAAACTGAACGGAATGAATGAACAATAAACATTGAGTGAAACGCACCCTAGCGCTTTTTTGGTAGCCTGGAGCTCGAACTAAATTTTTCATTCATAAACTCGTATCTCAATCTCAGAGAGGCTAATTAAATGGTGCGAGAGTCTTAAAATTCCAGTCCTTTTCTCTTCAATTTTACACCCTTAAGAGAAAAACAGAAACCTTCTTCTCCGTTATGGGTTTTATAGCAACACGTTGACATAAGTCTCTTAAACGTGCGTTGAGTCGTTTTTGAGCCTTTTCGGCACGCACATTGTACACTTTGCTTTATAATATATATTGATTAATCGACTTACTCGGTTTCAATCGTCGGATTGTTGCAACGCTAAAAATATTAATATTGATTTATACAACACTTCAAACTTTTTATTTTCGATTTATACCGTTTGAATCAGAATGACAAAACCTGCAGTGCCATAATAGTCCCAATAGTGTTAATAATTTCATTAGCTTAAGGCGCAATTTACAATATTCTTTTACGGTGGGGATGATCGTGTTAATGCAACTTTAGAGTAACAGTTAGTACCACTGGTACAAAACGCCCTAATGGTTGACCATTTATGATCACAGACTATTCCCTAGTCGCTGTTTGTACCTGTATATTAACATTGAATAAGCAGTTGAAATTTCATGTGATTATCCAAAAAAAAAAAAAAAAAAAATAGTTTTTCGAGTTTTAACTATCTTCTTGCCGACGTGCGATTTTTGATCGCAATTTGAACAAAAAAGGCTTTAACGATTTTGATCAAACTGGGTATTTGATGGATGTATATGCCAAAGATGTGATAGCCAATATTTCATCAAAATTGGTCAAACGGAGCGGGCACTTTATTTCATATTTTTTTCCAATTTTTACCTTTTTTTCGATGATCTCAAAAAAAGCATTAACGATTTCTATCAAATTCGTCATGTTTAATGAAAATTAGGTGTTCTTTAATATCAATGATGACAAACCATTGTTCATAATTTAATTCATTTATTCATTCATTCATAATTAAAGCCGTTCTGTTCATTTGAGAAATGACAATTAACAAAACGCATTAATTTCTAATCTAAGTAAGTTGGTAAGTGAAAGTTGTGTGTTGCGCGCACGCACCAGATTTTTTTTAAATCCGTCTTGTCTTGTACAAATTGGTTACAATTTACACTCGCCTTCGAACAGATAATCATATAGTAAGAGAAAACATTGCAATCGTGAAAAATTTCGGCTACCCGTTTTCAACGGAAATATATTTCGGAGTCTCCTGAGTGCAAATAACCAAGTCCCGCGAAATGATCTCGCGTGTGTAAACGGATTAGCTTAAAAACGATTAATAGAAAATTACTGATATCCTTTGTATTTCACAATAATTATGATCTATTTATCATAACAAATGTACAAATATAATAACAAAAAAAAAAAAGTAAATAAAACTATTTTCTGTGATTTTTCTAAATTTTGTTTCCACAATTGAAGAGCGTAATAATCATTGTGTTAAAATAAATGTAACAATAAATAACCTTTACAAACTGGATGAATGAGCAATAAACGTTGAGTGAAACGCACCCTAGCGCTTCCTGGTAGTCTCGACCTCGAACTAAATTTTTCATTCACTAACCCATAAAGGTATGCTAATTACATGGTGCGAGAGGCTTGAAATTCCCGCCCTTTTTTCTTCAATTTTACACCCTAAAGATAAAAACGGAAAACTTCTTCACCGTTAGGGGCCATTGGGCTACTCAATCTCATTAGTTTTTTGATCGTACGTAGTCGTTTTTGAGCCTTGTCGGCACGCACATTGTACACTTTATAATATATATTGATTATATGGTAGAACATCAGACTTTTAATCTTAGGGTCGAGGGTTCGCGTCCCTGTTCGGTCCTCAATTTTTATGAAACTAAAATTTTCCGCCAATAAAATTATTATGAAGAATTAAAAAATTGCAGTGGGGATAGAGTTTCAAACACCAACTAAATTTTCACGATTATAAACTCTACGATGAAGCTGTGACAAAAAGTGTTTTGTGGTCAGAAGGAAAAATTGTACATAATTCACTTTTCAGAGTCAAATCGCTAATGTTTAGAAGGTGGCAATTAGTTTTTCTCATTTAGTTATTTGGAAAACAATGATAAGGCCACGAATAGCATGCTGGCAATTTGCCGTCTCGTAAAATTTTAAGTGTCTTATTAGAACTGGCATTTGAGTTTTTTTTTCAAAAACTAAACGGAGTTTTGACATTTTACAACCTTCTTAGCGTTAACGATGAGATTCTAGATCGTAAAAAGATAAATGAATCAGCTTTTGAATCACTGGTGTTTATGCAAAAGAAAAAGTAATATATATTTTTTTAAATATTTTCCTTCCAACATTAACCCTGCCCTGCTAGAAGAGAGTTTAAGCATTATGAGAAATAATTATATATTTAAACAATAAAAAAAAAAAAAATAAAAAAAAAAAAAATAAATAAAAAAATAAAAAAAGCGTTCAGCTATGGAATAAATATACATCTTAAGTATATATTGATAATTACCTACCCCTAACTTATAAACACTTTTTTTTAAGCCAAAATGTTTGTTTACCTATAGTTATCAATCAAAAATAGTTTTCATTAACTTCTTTAATTTTGATTAGCAGGATATTTTTTAAATAATAATTTGACATCTACAAATATTTTTATTTTCTATTTTAATATATCATTTATGTTTAGACAAAAGGAGTTGTCATAAAAAAAATTTTTTTTGTCTTGTTTTCTTAAAATTCATTATTGACAATAATTTATTCGTTATTCATAATTTATTACAGTCTCTGATGAAATAATGCAGTTTCTTTGTTTGTTTGTTTAACGTCCATTTTTATGCTACTTAGGCTAATCGGACGATGCTACAGTGGGAGTCCTAAATTTTGCCTATCCAGGTATAATTAGGATAGGGATCTTTAACGAGTACCTGATAATGCAGTTTCATTTACTATTGTTGAATAAAGAAATTCACTCAGAAATAATTTATAATGATTTTCAATAGCTGTTGTTTAAGCTTCACATTCCTTGACTTAAGCCCTTTTGCCCAAACACCAGTGGTATAATTAATATATTATTATAATATACTTATAGTTATTATAATTACTTTCACTTATAAAATGTTGATTTTATTTTATAATTTCTCGTTTTATTTAATCGGTCCCTATTTCTTTTTCTTTTTTTTTTTTTTCATAACGATATAGTAATAAATATTATAAATTTGAATATTTTAATTATTATGAAAGACATTAAAAAAAAAAAAAAATTATCGCCCAAACAGGGACTCGAACCCTGGACCCTCAGATTAAAAGTCTGATGCTCTACCGACTGAGCTATCCGGGCTTACGTCATCGTGGCTAAAACTGTAGCATACCAGGCCAGTCTAGTCACTATTTTAATAGTCATTCTGTAAAATGTAAGTCCCGAGCCTGTACGATGTCAGTTACTCGTTATCAATCCCTCTCCTAATTATACCTGCATAGGCAAAATTTAGGACTCCCACTGTAGCATCGTCCGATTAGCCTTAGTGGCATAAAGTGACGTTAAACAAAGAAACAAACAAACAATAGTCATTCTATATTTTTCTAATGTTTTGCAAAGAAATAATCTTCAATTTTATCATTTAATATTTATATATTCTAATTTATTTTCTTCAGTGTAGGTTATGAGATAATCTGACTTGAAAAAAGTTACTTTTTCTTCATACTGCATCAAAAACATGTGTTTTCAATACACGGTTTGAGTCCGTAAAGTAGTACTTTTCGGGCCTAGGCCTGAATAGTATATTTCGTACCAAGGGCCGAAAGTGGGCGTTTGCCGGCCCGAGATATTTTTTGACCGAGACGTAGTCGAGGTCATGAAAAGTTCGAGGGCCTGCAAAAGCACTTTGGCCCGAGGCACGAACGCTATTTTTCACCATACTACAATAAATATTAATACGATATAACATTAATCAAAAACATGATTTTCTTTTGGTTAAGTGTACCTCTTTGTTAGAAGGTTATCTTGTGGTTATGGGGACATGATGAATGGTTTTTACATTGGTTTTTTTTTTGCGAAATCGACCGTTTGAATCGAAAAAAAGTCTTATTTTATAGATTTTGAATATAGAAAAATGAAATTCCCCTAGTGAAACCGAGATATACAGCTAGTAATAAATACGTTTAAATTATTATTTAAAGAAAAAATATGCTCCTATGCCATCATATATTTTTACTTTCACTTACCTATATATGAAATATATAGTAAGTGGAAGTATTGCGATCGTGAAAAATTTCGACTTCCGGTTTTCAAGGGAAATACACGTTTTGGGGTCTCCTGAGTCCAAATGACCAAGTCCCGCGAAATGGGGGGTGTGTGTGTGTGTGTGTGTGTGTATGTGTGTCTGTGTGTGTATGAACAGACTAGCTCAAAAACTATAAACCGTGCGAACGTGAAATTGGGTATTTAATGTATGTATATGCCCGCGATGTGACAGCAAAAATTTCATCAAAATTGCTCAAAGGGAGGGGGTACTTTACTTAATAACTTTTTAAGTTTTTTTCGATTTTCTCAAAAACGGCTCTAACGATTTTGATTAAACTAAGTATTTGATCTATTTATATGCCCGAGATATGACTGTAAAAATTTCATCGAAATTGATCAACCGGAGGAGGGACTTAATAAAATTTGTATCATTTTCACGTGTTTTTTTTTATTTACTCAAAAACGGTTTTAACGATTTTGATCAAACTGGGTATTTGATGTATTTATATACCAAAGATGCGATAGCCAACATTACATCAAAATTGATCAACCGGAGGGGGGACTTTACTTAATAAATTTTGTATCATTTTCACTTTTTTTTTTATTTACTCAAAAAAGGCTTTAACGATTTTGATCAAACTGGGTATTTGATGGATGTATATGCCAAAGATGTGATAGCCAATATTTCATCAAAATTGGTCAAACGGAGCGGGCACTTTATTTCATATTTTTTTCCAATTTTTACCTTTTTTTCGATGATCTCAAAAAAAGCATTAACGATTTCTATCAAATTCGTCATGTTTAATGAAAATTAGGTGTTCTTTAATATCAATGATGACAAACCATTGTTCATAATTTAATTCATTTATTCATTCATTCATAATTAAAGCCGTTCTGTTCATTTGAGAAATGACAATTAACAAAACGCATTAATTTCTAATCTAAGTAAGTTGGTAAGTGAAAGTTGTGTGTTGCGCGCACGCACCAGATTTTTTTTAAATCCGTCTTGTCTTGTACAAATTGGTTACAATTTACACTCGCCTTCGAACAGATAATCATATAGTAAGAGAAAACATTGCAATCGTGAAAAATTTCGGCTACCCGTTTTCAACGGAAATATATTTCGGAGTCTCCTGAGTGCAAATAACCAAGTCCCGCGAAATGATCTCGCGTGTGTAAACGGATTAGCTTAAAAACGATTAATAGAAAATTACTGATATCCTTTGTATTTCACAATAATTATGATCTATTTATCATAACAAATGTACAAATATAATAACAAAAAAAAAAAAGTAAATAAAACTATTTTCTGTGATTTTTCTAAATTTTGTTTCCACAATTGAAGAGCGTAATAATCATTGTGTTAAAATAAATGTAACAATAAATAACCTTTACAAACTGGATGAATGAGCAATAAACGTTGAGTGAAACGCACCCTAGCGCTTCCTGGTAGTCTCGACCTCGAACTAAATTTTTCATTCACTAACCCATAAAGGTATGCTAATTACATGGTGCGAGAGGCTTGAAATTCCCGCCCTTTTTTCTTCAATTTTACACCCTAAAGATAAAAACGGAAAACTTCTTCACCGTTAGGGGCCATTGGGCTACTCAATCTCATTAGTTTTTTGATCGTACGTAGTCGTTTTTGAGCCTTATCGGCACGCACATTGTACACTTTATAATATATATTGATTATATGGTAGAACATCAGACTTTTAATCTTAGGGTCGAGGGTTCGCGTCCCTGTTCGGTCCTCAATTTTTATGAAACTAAAATTTTCCGCCAATAAAATTATTATGAAGAATTAAAAAATTGCAGTGGGGATAGAGTTTCAAACACCAACTAAATTTTCACGATTATAAACTCTACGATGAAGCTGTGACAAAAAGTGTTTTGTGGTCAGAAGGAAAAATTGTACATAATTCACTTTTCAGAGTCAAATCGCTAATGTTTAGAAGGTGGCAATTAGTTTTTCTCATTTAGTTATTTGGAAAACAATGATAAGGCCACGAATAGCATGCTGGCAATTTGCCGTCTCGTAAAATTTTAAGTGTCTTATTAGAACTGGCATTTGAGTTTTTTTTTCAAAAACTAAACGGAGTTTTGACATTTTACAACCTTCTTAGCGTTAACGATGAGATTCTAGATCGTAAAAAGATAAATGAATCAGCTTTTGAATCACTGGTGTTTATGCAAAAGAAAAAGTAATATATATTTTTTTAAATATTTTCCTTCCAACATTAACCCTGCCCTGCTAGAAGAGAGTTTAAGCATTATGAGAAATAATTATATATTTAAACAATAAAAAAAAAAAAAATAAAAAAAAAAAAAATAAATAAAAAAATAAAAAAAGCGTTCAGCTATGGAATAAATATACATCTTAAGTATATATTGATAATTACCTACCCCTAACTTATAAACACTTTTTTTTAAGCCAAAATGTTTGTTTACCTATAGTTATCAATCAAAAATAGTTTTCATTAACTTCTTTAATTTTGATTAGCAGGATATTTTTTAAATAATAATTTGACATCTACAAATATTTTTATTTTCTATTTTAATATATCATTTATGTTTAGACAAAAGGAGTTGTCATAAAAAAAATTTTTTTTGTCTTGTTTTCTTAAAATTCATTATTGACAATAATTTATTCGTTATTCATAATTTATTACAGTCTCTGATGAAATAATGCAGTTTCTTTGTTTGTTTGTTTAACGTCCATTTTTATGCTACTTAGGCTAATCGGACGATGCTACAGTGGGAGTCCTAAATTTTGCCTATCCAGGTATAATTAGGATAGGGATCTTTAACGAGTACCTGATAATGCAGTTTCATTTACTATTGTTGAATAAAGAAATTCACTCAGAAATAATTTATAATGATTTTCAATAGCTGTTGTTTAAGCTTCACATTCCTTGACTTAAGCCCTTTTGCCCAAACACCAGTGGTATAATTAATATATTATTATAATATACTTATAGTTATTATAATTACTTTCACTTATAAAATGTTGATTTTATTTTATAATTTCTCGTTTTATTTAATCGGTCCCTATTTCTTTTTCTTTTTTTTTTTTTTCATAACGATATAGTAATAAATATTATAAATTTGAATATTTTAATTATTATGAAAGACATTAAAAAAAAAAAAAAATTATCGCCCAAACAGGGACTCGAACCCTGGACCCTCAGATTAAAAGTCTGATGCTCTACCGACTGAGCTATCCGGGCTTACGTCATCGTGGCTAAAACTGTAGCATACCAGGCCAGTCTAGTCACTATTTTAATAGTCATTCTGTAAAATGTAAGTCCCGAGCCTGTACGATGTCAGTTACTCGTTATCAATCCCTCTCCTAATTATACCTGCATAGGCAAAATTTAGGACTCCCACTGTAGCATCGTCCGATTAGCCTTAGTGGCATAAAGTGACGTTAAACAAAGAAACAAACAAACAATAGTCATTCTATATTTTTCTAATGTTTTGCAAAGAAATAATCTTCAATTTTATCATTTAATATTTATATATTCTAATTTATTTTCTTCAGTGTAGGTTATGAGATAATCTGACTTGAAAAAAGTTACTTTTTCTTCATACTGCATCAAAAACATGTGTTTTCAATACACGGTTTGAGTCCGTAAAGTAGTACTTTTCGGGCCTAGGCCTGAATAGTATATTTCGTACCAAGGGCCGAAAGTGGGCGTTTGCCGGCCCGAGATATTTTTTGACCGAGACGTAGTCGAGGTCATGAAAAGTTCGAGGGCCTGCAAAAGCACTTTGGCCCGAGGCACGAACGCTATTTTTCACCATACTACAATAAATATTAATACGATATAACATTAATCAAAAACATGATTTTCTTTTGGTTAAGTGTACCTCTTTGTTAGAAGGTTATCTTGTGGTTATGGGGACATGATGAATGGTTTTTACATTGGTTTTTTTTTTGCGAAATCGACCGTTTGAATCGAAAAAAAGTCTTATTTTATAGATTTTGAATATAGAAAAATGAAATTCCCCTAGTGAAACCGAGATATACAGCTAGTAATAAATACGTTTAAATTATTATTTAAAGAAAAAATATGCTCCTATGCCATCATATATTTTTACTTTCACTTACCTATATATGAAATATATAGTAAGTGGAAGTATTGCGATCGTGAAAAATTTCGACTTCCGGTTTTCAAGGGAAATACACGTTTTGGGGTCTCCTGAGTCCAAATGACCAAGTCCCGCGAAATGGGGGGTGTGTGTGTGTGTGTGTGTGTGTATGTGTGTCTGTGTGTGTATGAACAGACTAGCTCAAAAACTATAAACCGTGCGAACGTGAAATTGGGTATTTAATGTATGTATATGCCCGCGATGTGACAGCAAAAATTTCATCAAAATTGCTCAAAGGGAGGGGGTACTTTACTTAATAACTTTTTAAGTTTTTTTCGATTTTCTCAAAAACGGCTCTAACGATTTTGATTAAACTAAGTATTTGATCTATTTATATGCCCGAGATATGACTGTAAAAATTTCATCGAAATTGATCAACCGGAGGAGGGACTTAATAAAATTTGTATCATTTTCACGTGTTTTTTTTTATTTACTCAAAAACGGTTTTAACGATTTTGATCAAACTGGGTATTTGATGTATTTATATACCAAAGATGCGATAGCCAACATTACATCAAAATTGATCAACCGGAGGGGGGACTTTACTTAATAAATTTTGTATCATTTTCACTTTTTTTTTTATTTACTCAAAAAAGGCTTTAACGATTTTGATCAAACTGGGTATTTGATGGATGTATATGCCAAAGATGTGATAGCCAATATTTCATCAAAATTGGTCAAACGGAGCGGGCACTTTATTTCATATTTTTTTCCAATTTTTACCTTTTTTTCGATGATCTCAAAAAAAGCATTAACGATTTCTATCAAATTCGTCATGTTTAATGAAAATTAGGTGTTCTTTAATATCAATGATGACAAACCATTGTTCATAATTTAATTCATTTATTCATTCATTCATAATTAAAGCCGTTCTGTTCATTTGAGAAATGACAATTAACAAAACGCATTAATTTCTAATCTAAGTAAGTTGGTAAGTGAAAGTTGTGTGTTGCGCGCACGCACCAGATTTTTTTTAAATCCGTCTTGTCTTGTACAAATTGGTTACAATTTACACTCGCCTTCGAACAGATAATCATATAGTAAGAGAAAACATTGCAATCGTGAAAAATTTCGGCTACCCGTTTTCAACGGAAATATATTTCGGAGTCTCCTGAGTGCAAATAACCAAGTCCCGCGAAATGATCTCGCGTGTGTAAACGGATTAGCTTAAAAACGATTAATAGAAAATTACTGATATCCTTTGTATTTCACAATAATTATGATCTATTTATCATAACAAATGTACAAATATAATAACAAAAAAAAAAAAGTAAATAAAACTATTTTCTGTGATTTTTCTAAATTTTGTTTCCACAATTGAAGAGCGTAATAATCATTGTGTTAAAATAAATGTAACAATAAATAACCTTTACAAACTGGATGAATGAGCAATAAACGTTGAGTGAAACGCACCCTAGCGCTTCCTGGTAGTCTCGACCTCGAACTAAATTTTTCATTCACTAACCCATAAAGGTATGCTAATTACATGGTGCGAGAGGCTTGAAATTCCCGCCCTTTTTTCTTCAATTTTACACCCTAAAGATAAAAACGGAAAACTTCTTCACCGTTAGGGGCCATTGGGCTACTCAATCTCATTAGTTTTTTGATCGTACGTAGTCGTTTTTGAGCCTTATCGGCACGCACATTGTACACTTTATAATATATATTGATTATATGGTAGAACATCAGACTTTTAATCTTAGGGTCGAGGGTTCGCGTCCCTGTTCGGTCCTCAATTTTTATGAAACTAAAATTTTCCGCCAATAAAATTATTATGAAGAATTAAAAAATTGCAGTGGGGATAGAGTTTCAAACACCAACTAAATTTTCACGATTATAAACTCTACGATGAAGCTGTGACAAAAAGTGTTTTGTGGTCAGAAGGAAAAATTGTACATAATTCACTTTTCAGAGTCAAATCGCTAATGTTTAGAAGGTGGCAATTAGTTTTTCTCATTTAGTTATTTGGAAAACAATGATAAGGCCACGAATAGCATGCTGGCAATTTGCCGTCTCGTAAAATTTTAAGTGTCTTATTAGAACTGGCATTTGAGTTTTTTTTTCAAAAACTAAACGGAGTTTTGACATTTTACAACCTTCTTAGCGTTAACGATGAGATTCTAGATCGTAAAAAGATAAATGAATCAGCTTTTGAATCACTGGTGTTTATGCAAAAGAAAAAGTAATATATATTTTTTTAAATATTTTCCTTCCAACATTAACCCTGCCCTGCTAGAAGAGAGTTTAAGCATTATGAGAAATAATTATATATTTAAACAATAAAAAAAAAAAAAATAAAAAAAAAAAAAATAAATAAAAAAATAAAAAAAGCGTTCAGCTATGGAATAAATATACATCTTAAGTATATATTGATAATTACCTACCCCTAACTTATAAACACTTTTTTTTAAGCCAAAATGTTTGTTTACCTATAGTTATCAATCAAAAATAGTTTTCATTAACTTCTTTAATTTTGATTAGCAGGATATTTTTTAAATAATAATTTGACATCTACAAATATTTTTATTTTCTATTTTAATATATCATTTATGTTTAGACAAAAGGAGTTGTCATAAAAAAAATTTTTTTTGTCTTGTTTTCTTAAAATTCATTATTGACAATAATTTATTCGTTATTCATAATTTATTACAGTCTCTGATGAAATAATGCAGTTTCTTTGTTTGTTTGTTTAACGTCCATTTTTATGCTACTTAGGCTAATCGGACGATGCTACAGTGGGAGTCCTAAATTTTGCCTATCCAGGTATAATTAGGATAGGGATCTTTAACGAGTACCTGATAATGCAGTTTCATTTACTATTGTTGAATAAAGAAATTCACTCAGAAATAATTTATAATGATTTTCAATAGCTGTTGTTTAAGCTTCACATTCCTTGACTTAAGCCCTTTTGCCCAAACACCAGTGGTATAATTAATATATTATTATAATATACTTATAGTTATTATAATTACTTTCACTTATAAAATGTTGATTTTATTTTATAATTTCTCGTTTTATTTAATCGGTCCCTATTTCTTTTTCTTTTTTTTTTTTTTCATAACGATATAGTAATAAATATTATAAATTTGAATATTTTAATTATTATGAAAGACATTAAAAAAAAAAAAAAATTATCGCCCAAACAGGGACTCGAACCCTGGACCCTCAGATTAAAAGTCTGATGCTCTACCGACTGAGCTATCCGGGCTTACGTCATCGTGGCTAAAACTGTAGCATACCAGGCCAGTCTAGTCACTATTTTAATAGTCATTCTGTAAAATGTAAGTCCCGAGCCTGTACGATGTCAGTTACTCGTTATCAATCCCTCTCCTAATTATACCTGCATAGGCAAAATTTAGGACTCCCACTGTAGCATCGTCCGATTAGCCTTAGTGGCATAAAGTGACGTTAAACAAAGAAACAAACAAACAATAGTCATTCTATATTTTTCTAATGTTTTGCAAAGAAATAATCTTCAATTTTATCATTTAATATTTATATATTCTAATTTATTTTCTTCAGTGTAGGTTATGAGATAATCTGACTTGAAAAAAGTTACTTTTTCTTCATACTGCATCAAAAACATGTGTTTTCAATACACGGTTTGAGTCCGTAAAGTAGTACTTTTCGGGCCTAGGCCTGAATAGTATATTTCGTACCAAGGGCCGAAAGTGGGCGTTTGCCGGCCCGAGATATTTTTTGACCGAGACGTAGTCGAGGTCATGAAAAGTTCGAGGGCCTGCAAAAGCACTTTGGCCCGAGGCACGAACGCTATTTTTCACCATACTACAATAAATATTAATACGATATAACATTAATCAAAAACATGATTTTCTTTTGGTTAAGTGTACCTCTTTGTTAGAAGGTTATCTTGTGGTTATGGGGACATGATGAATGGTTTTTACATTGGTTTTTTTTTTGCGAAATCGACCGTTTGAATCGAAAAAAAGTCTTATTTTATAGATTTTGAATATAGAAAAATGAAATTCCCCTAGTGAAACCGAGATATACAGCTAGTAATAAATACGTTTAAATTATTATTTAAAGAAAAAATATGCTCCTATGCCATCATATATTTTTACTTTCACTTACCTATATATGAAATATATAGTAAGTGGAAGTATTGCGATCGTGAAAAATTTCGACTTCCGGTTTTCAAGGGAAATACACGTTTTGGGGTCTCCTGAGTCCAAATGACCAAGTCCCGCGAAATGGGGGGTGTGTGTGTGTGTGTGTGTGTGTATGTGTGTCTGTGTGTGTATGAACAGACTAGCTCAAAAACTATAAACCGTGCGAACGTGAAATTGGGTATTTAATGTATGTATATGCCCGCGATGTGACAGCAAAAATTTCATCAAAATTGCTCAAAGGGAGGGGGTACTTTACTTAATAACTTTTTAAGTTTTTTTCGATTTTCTCAAAAACGGCTCTAACGATTTTGATTAAACTAAGTATTTGATCTATTTATATGCCCGAGATATGACTGTAAAAATTTCATCGAAATTGATCAACCGGAGGAGGGACTTAATAAAATTTGTATCATTTTCACGTGTTTTTTTTTATTTACTCAAAAACGGTTTTAACGATTTTGATCAAACTGGGTATTTGATGTATTTATATACCAAAGATGCGATAGCCAACATTACATCAAAATTGATCAACCGGAGGGGGGACTTTACTTAATAAATTTTGTATCATTTTCACTTTTTTTTTTATTTACTCAAAAAAGGCTTTAACGATTTTGATCAAACTGGGTATTTGATGGATGTATATGCCAAAGATGTGATAGCCAATATTTCATCAAAATTGGTCAAACGGAGCGGGCACTTTATTTCATATTTTTTTCCAATTTTTACCTTTTTTTCGATGATCTCAAAAAAAGCATTAACGATTTCTATCAAATTCGTCATGTTTAATGAAAATTAGGTGTTCTTTAATATCAATGATGACAAACCATTGTTCATAATTTAATTCATTTATTCATTCATTCATAATTAAAGCCGTTCTGTTCATTTGAGAAATGACAATTAACAAAACGCATTAATTTCTAATCTAAGTAAGTTGGTAAGTGAAAGTTGTGTGTTGCGCGCACGCACCAGATTTTTTTTAAATCCGTCTTGTCTTGTACAAATTGGTTACAATTTACACTCGCCTTCGAACAGATAATCATATAGTAAGAGAAAACATTGCAATCGTGAAAAATTTCGGCTACCCGTTTTCAACGGAAATATATTTCGGAGTCTCCTGAGTGCAAATAACCAAGTCCCGCGAAATGATCTCGCGTGTGTAAACGGATTAGCTTAAAAACGATTAATAGAAAATTACTGATATCCTTTGTATTTCACAATAATTATGATCTATTTATCATAACAAATGTACAAATATAATAACAAAAAAAAAAAAGTAAATAAAACTATTTTCTGTGATTTTTCTAAATTTTGTTTCCACAATTGAAGAGCGTAATAATCATTGTGTTAAAATAAATGTAACAATAAATAACCTTTACAAACTGGATGAATGAGCAATAAACGTTGAGTGAAACGCACCCTAGCGCTTCCTGGTAGTCTCGACCTCGAACTAAATTTTTCATTCACTAACCCATAAAGGTATGCTAATTACATGGTGCGAGAGGCTTGAAATTCCCGCCCTTTTTTCTTCAATTTTACACCCTAAAGATAAAAACGGAAAACTTCTTCACCGTTAGGGGCCATTGGGCTACTCAATCTCATTAGTTTTTTGATCGTACGTAGTCGTTTTTGAGCCTTATCGGCACGCACATTGTACACTTTATAATATATATTGATTATATGGTAGAACATCAGACTTTTAATCTTAGGGTCGAGGGTTCGCGTCCCTGTTCGGTCCTCAATTTTTATGAAACTAAAATTTTCCGCCAATAAAATTATTATGAAGAATTAAAAAATTGCAGTGGGGATAGAGTTTCAAACACCAACTAAATTTTCACGATTATAAACTCTACGATGAAGCTGTGACAAAAAGTGTTTTGTGGTCAGAAGGAAAAATTGTACATAATTCACTTTTCAGAGTCAAATCGCTAATGTTTAGAAGGTGGCAATTAGTTTTTCTCATTTAGTTATTTGGAAAACAATGATAAGGCCACGAATAGCATGCTGGCAATTTGCCGTCTCGTAAAATTTTAAGTGTCTTATTAGAACTGGCATTTGAGTTTTTTTTTCAAAAACTAAACGGAGTTTTGACATTTTACAACCTTCTTAGCGTTAACGATGAGATTCTAGATCGTAAAAAGATAAATGAATCAGCTTTTGAATCACTGGTGTTTATGCAAAAGAAAAAGTAATATATATTTTTTTAAATATTTTCCTTCCAACATTAACCCTGCCCTGCTAGAAGAGAGTTTAAGCATTATGAGAAATAATTATATATTTAAACAATAAAAAAAAAAAAAATAAAAAAAAAAAAAATAAATAAAAAAATAAAAAAAGCGTTCAGCTATGGAATAAATATACATCTTAAGTATATATTGATAATTACCTACCCCTAACTTATAAACACTTTTTTTTAAGCCAAAATGTTTGTTTACCTATAGTTATCAATCAAAAATAGTTTTCATTAACTTCTTTAATTTTGATTAGCAGGATATTTTTTAAATAATAATTTGACATCTACAAATATTTTTATTTTCTATTTTAATATATCATTTATGTTTAGACAAAAGGAGTTGTCATAAAAAAAATTTTTTTTGTCTTGTTTTCTTAAAATTCATTATTGACAATAATTTATTCGTTATTCATAATTTATTACAGTCTCTGATGAAATAATGCAGTTTCTTTGTTTGTTTGTTTAACGTCCATTTTTATGCTACTTAGGCTAATCGGACGATGCTACAGTGGGAGTCCTAAATTTTGCCTATCCAGGTATAATTAGGATAGGGATCTTTAACGAGTACCTGATAATGCAGTTTCATTTACTATTGTTGAATAAAGAAATTCACTCAGAAATAATTTATAATGATTTTCAATAGCTGTTGTTTAAGCTTCACATTCCTTGACTTAAGCCCTTTTGCCCAAACACCAGTGGTATAATTAATATATTATTATAATATACTTATAGTTATTATAATTACTTTCACTTATAAAATGTTGATTTTATTTTATAATTTCTCGTTTTATTTAATCGGTCCCTATTTCTTTTTCTTTTTTTTTTTTTTCATAACGATATAGTAATAAATATTATAAATTTGAATATTTTAATTATTATGAAAGACATTAAAAAAAAAAAAAAATTATCGCCCAAACAGGGACTCGAACCCTGGACCCTCAGATTAAAAGTCTGATGCTCTACCGACTGAGCTATCCGGGCTTACGTCATCGTGGCTAAAACTGTAGCATACCAGGCCAGTCTAGTCACTATTTTAATAGTCATTCTGTAAAATGTAAGTCCCGAGCCTGTACGATGTCAGTTACTCGTTATCAATCCCTCTCCTAATTATACCTGCATAGGCAAAATTTAGGACTCCCACTGTAGCATCGTCCGATTAGCCTTAGTGGCATAAAGTGACGTTAAACAAAGAAACAAACAAACAATAGTCATTCTATATTTTTCTAATGTTTTGCAAAGAAATAATCTTCAATTTTATCATTTAATATTTATATATTCTAATTTATTTTCTTCAGTGTAGGTTATGAGATAATCTGACTTGAAAAAAGTTACTTTTTCTTCATACTGCATCAAAAACATGTGTTTTCAATACACGGTTTGAGTCCGTAAAGTAGTACTTTTCGGGCCTAGGCCTGAATAGTATATTTCGTACCAAGGGCCGAAAGTGGGCGTTTGCCGGCCCGAGATATTTTTTGACCGAGACGTAGTCGAGGTCATGAAAAGTTCGAGGGCCTGCAAAAGCACTTTGGCCCGAGGCACGAACGCTATTTTTCACCATACTACAATAAATATTAATACGATATAACATTAATCAAAAACATGATTTTCTTTTGGTTAAGTGTACCTCTTTGTTAGAAGGTTATCTTGTGGTTATGGGGACATGATGAATGGTTTTTACATTGGTTTTTTTTTTGCGAAATCGACCGTTTGAATCGAAAAAAAGTCTTATTTTATAGATTTTGAATATAGAAAAATGAAATTCCCCTAGTGAAACCGAGATATACAGCTAGTAATAAATACGTTTAAATTATTATTTAAAGAAAAAATATGCTCCTATGCCATCATATATTTTTACTTTCACTTACCTATATATGAAATATATAGTAAGTGGAAGTATTGCGATCGTGAAAAATTTCGACTTCCGGTTTTCAAGGGAAATACACGTTTTGGGGTCTCCTGAGTCCAAATGACCAAGTCCCGCGAAATGGGGGGTGTGTGTGTGTGTGTGTGTGTGTATGTGTGTCTGTGTGTGTATGAACAGACTAGCTCAAAAACTATAAACCGTGCGAACGTGAAATTGGGTATTTAATGTATGTATATGCCCGCGATGTGACAGCAAAAATTTCATCAAAATTGCTCAAAGGGAGGGGGTACTTTACTTAATAACTTTTTAAGTTTTTTTCGATTTTCTCAAAAACGGCTCTAACGATTTTGATTAAACTAAGTATTTGATCTATTTATATGCCCGAGATATGACTGTAAAAATTTCATCGAAATTGATCAACCGGAGGAGGGACTTAATAAAATTTGTATCATTTTCACGTGTTTTTTTTTATTTACTCAAAAACGGTTTTAACGATTTTGATCAAACTGGGTATTTGATGTATTTATATACCAAAGATGCGATAGCCAACATTACATCAAAATTGATCAACCGGAGGGGGGACTTTACTTAATAAATTTTGTATCATTTTCACTTTTTTT
The DNA here is from genome assembly GCA_911387785.2 of Aelia acuminata. Classification (NCBI taxonomy): domain Eukaryota; kingdom Metazoa; phylum Arthropoda; class Insecta; order Hemiptera; family Pentatomidae; genus Aelia; species Aelia acuminata. The sequence continues at coordinate 223,537,036 of OU426978.1, forward strand.
TTTATTTACTCAAAAAAGGCTTTAACGATTTTGATCAAACTGGGTATTTGATGGATGTATATGCCAAAGATGTGATAGCCAATATTTCATCAAAATTGGTCAAACGGAGCGGGCACTTTATTTCATATTTTTTTCCAATTTTTACCTTTTTTTCGATGATCTCAAAAAAAGCATTAACGATTTCTATCAAATTCGTCATGTTTAATGAAAATTAGGTGTTCTTTAATATCAATGATGACAAACCATTGTTCATAATTTAATTCATTTATTCATTCATTCATAATTAAAGCCGTTCTGTTCATTTGAGAAATGACAATTAACAAAACGCATTAATTTCTAATCTAAGTAAGTTGGTAAGTGAAAGTTGTGTGTTGCGCGCACGCACCAGATTTTTTTTAAATCCGTCTTGTCTTGTACAAATTGGTTACAATTTACACTCGCCTTCGAACAGATAATCATATAGTAAGAGAAAACATTGCAATCGTGAAAAATTTCGGCTACCCGTTTTCAACGGAAATATATTTCGGAGTCTCCTGAGTGCAAATAACCAAGTCCCGCGAAATGATCTCGCGTGTGTAAACGGATTAGCTTAAAAACGATTAATAGAAAATTACTGATATCCTTTGTATTTCACAATAATTATGATCTATTTATCATAACAAATGTACAAATATAATAACAAAAAAAAAAAAGTAAATAAAACTATTTTCTGTGATTTTTCTAAATTTTGTTTCCACAATTGAAGAGCGTAATAATCATTGTGTTAAAATAAATGTAACAATAAATAACCTTTACAAACTGGATGAATGAGCAATAAACGTTGAGTGAAACGCACCCTAGCGCTTCCTGGTAGTCTCGACCTCGAACTAAATTTTTCATTCACTAACCCATAAAGGTATGCTAATTACATGGTGCGAGAGGCTTGAAATTCCCGCCCTTTTTTCTTCAATTTTACACCCTAAAGATAAAAACGGAAAACTTCTTCACCGTTAGGGGCCATTGGGCTACTCAATCTCATTAGTTTTTTGATCGTACGTAGTCGTTTTTGAGCCTTATCGGCACGCACATTGTACACTTTATAATATATATTGATTATATGGTAGAACATCAGACTTTTAATCTTAGGGTCGAGGGTTCGCGTCCCTGTTCGGTCCTCAATTTTTATGAAACTAAAATTTTCCGCCAATAAAATTATTATGAAGAATTAAAAAATTGCAGTGGGGATAGAGTTTCAAACACCAACTAAATTTTCACGATTATAAACTCTACGATGAAGCTGTGACAAAAAGTGTTTTGTGGTCAGAAGGAAAAATTGTACATAATTCACTTTTCAGAGTCAAATCGCTAATGTTTAGAAGGTGGCAATTAGTTTTTCTCATTTAGTTATTTGGAAAACAATGATAAGGCCACGAATAGCATGCTGGCAATTTGCCGTCTCGTAAAATTTTAAGTGTCTTATTAGAACTGGCATTTGAGTTTTTTTTTCAAAAACTAAACGGAGTTTTGACATTTTACAACCTTCTTAGCGTTAACGATGAGATTCTAGATCGTAAAAAGATAAATGAATCAGCTTTTGAATCACTGGTGTTTATGCAAAAGAAAAAGTAATATATATTTTTTTAAATATTTTCCTTCCAACATTAACCCTGCCCTGCTAGAAGAGAGTTTAAGCATTATGAGAAATAATTATATATTTAAACAATAAAAAAAAAAAAAATAAAAAAAAAAAAAATAAATAAAAAAATAAAAAAAGCGTTCAGCTATGGAATAAATATACATCTTAAGTATATATTGATAATTACCTACCCCTAACTTATAAACACTTTTTTTTAAGCCAAAATGTTTGTTTACCTATAGTTATCAATCAAAAATAGTTTTCATTAACTTCTTTAATTTTGATTAGCAGGATATTTTTTAAATAATAATTTGACATCTACAAATATTTTTATTTTCTATTTTAATATATCATTTATGTTTAGACAAAAGGAGTTGTCATAAAAAAAATTTTTTTTGTCTTGTTTTCTTAAAATTCATTATTGACAATAATTTATTCGTTATTCATAATTTATTACAGTCTCTGATGAAATAATGCAGTTTCTTTGTTTGTTTGTTTAACGTCCATTTTTATGCTACTTAGGCTAATCGGACGATGCTACAGTGGGAGTCCTAAATTTTGCCTATCCAGGTATAATTAGGATAGGGATCTTTAACGAGTACCTGATAATGCAGTTTCATTTACTATTGTTGAATAAAGAAATTCACTCAGAAATAATTTATAATGATTTTCAATAGCTGTTGTTTAAGCTTCACATTCCTTGACTTAAGCCCTTTTGCCCAAACACCAGTGGTATAATTAATATATTATTATAATATACTTATAGTTATTATAATTACTTTCACTTATAAAATGTTGATTTTATTTTATAATTTCTCGTTTTATTTAATCGGTCCCTATTTCTTTTTCTTTTTTTTTTTTTTCATAACGATATAGTAATAAATATTATAAATTTGAATATTTTAATTATTATGAAAGACATTAAAAAAAAAAAAAAATTATCGCCCAAACAGGGACTCGAACCCTGGACCCTCAGATTAAAAGTCTGATGCTCTACCGACTGAGCTATCCGGGCTTACGTCATCGTGGCTAAAACTGTAGCATACCAGGCCAGTCTAGTCACTATTTTAATAGTCATTCTGTAAAATGTAAGTCCCGAGCCTGTACGATGTCAGTTACTCGTTATCAATCCCTCTCCTAATTATACCTGCATAGGCAAAATTTAGGACTCCCACTGTAGCATCGTCCGATTAGCCTTAGTGGCATAAAGTGACGTTAAACAAAGAAACAAACAAACAATAGTCATTCTATATTTTTCTAATGTTTTGCAAAGAAATAATCTTCAATTTTATCATTTAATATTTATATATTCTAATTTATTTTCTTCAGTGTAGGTTATGAGATAATCTGACTTGAAAAAAGTTACTTTTTCTTCATACTGCATCAAAAACATGTGTTTTCAATACACGGTTTGAGTCCGTAAAGTAGTACTTTTCGGGCCTAGGCCTGAATAGTATATTTCGTACCAAGGGCCGAAAGTGGGCGTTTGCCGGCCCGAGATATTTTTTGACCGAGACGTAGTCGAGGTCATGAAAAGTTCGAGGGCCTGCAAAAGCACTTTGGCCCGAGGCACGAACGCTATTTTTCACCATACTACAATAAATATTAATACGATATAACATTAATCAAAAACATGATTTTCTTTTGGTTAAGTGTACCTCTTTGTTAGAAGGTTATCTTGTGGTTATGGGGACATGATGAATGGTTTTTACATTGGTTTTTTTTTTTGCGAAATCGACCGTTTGAATCGAAAAAAAGTCTTATTTTATAGATTTTGAATATAGAAAAATGAAATTCCCCTAGTGAAACCGAGATATACAGCTAGTAATAAATACGTTTAAATTATTATTTAAAGAAAAAATATGCTCCTATGCCATCATATATTTTTACTTTCACTTACCTATATATGAAATATATAGTAAGTGGAAGTATTGCGATCGTGAAAAATTTCGACTTCCGGTTTTCAAGGGAAATCACGTTTTGGGGTCTCCTGAGTCCAAATGACCAAGTCCCGCGAAATGGGGGGTGTGTGTGTGTGTGTGTGTGTGTATGTGTGTCTGTGTGTGTATGAACAGACTAGCTCAAAAACTATAAACCGTGCGAACGTGAAATTGGGTATTTAATGTATGTATATGCCCGCGATGTGACAGCAAAAATTTCATCAAAATTGCTCAAAGGGAGGGGGTACTTTACTTAATAACTTTTTAAGTTTTTTTCGATTTTCTCAAAAACGGCTCTAACGATTTTGATTAAACTAAGTATTTGATCTATTTATATGCCCGAGATATGACTGTAAAAATTTCATCGAAATTGATCAACCGGAGGAGGGACTTAATAAAATTTGTATCATTTTCACGTGTTTTTTTTTATTTACTCAAAAACGGTTTTAACGATTTTGATCAAACTGGGTATTTGATGTATTTATATACCAAAGATGCGATAGCCAACATTACATCAAAATTGATCAACCGGAGGGGGGACTTTACTTAATAAATTTTGTATCATTTTCACTTTTTTTTTTATTTACTCAAAAAAGGCTTTAACGATTTTGATCAAACTGGGTATTTGATGGATGTATATGCCAAAGATGTGATAGCCAATATTTCATCAAAATTGGTCAAACGGAGCGGGCACTTTATTTCATATTTTTTTCCAATTTTTACCTTTTTTTCGATGATCTCAAAAAAAGCATTAACGATTTCTATCAAATTCGTCATGTTTAATGAAAATTAGGTGTTCTTTAATATCAATGATGACAAACCATTGTTCATAATTTAATTCATTTATTCATTCATTCATAATTAAAGCCGTTCTGTTCATTTGAGAAATGACAATTAACAAAACGCATTAATTTCTAATCTAAGTAAGTTGGTAAGTGAAAGTTGTGTGTTGCGCGCACGCACCAGATTTTTTTTAAATCCGTCTTGTCTTGTACAAATTGGTTACAATTTACACTCGCCTTCGAACAGATAATCATATAGTAAGAGAAAACATTGCAATCGTGAAAAATTTCGGCTACCCGTTTTCAACGGAAATATATTTCGGAGTCTCCTGAGTGCAAATAACCAAGTCCCGCGAAATGATCTCGCGTGTGTAAACGGATTAGCTTAAAAACGATTAATAGAAAATTACTGATATCCTTTGTATTTCACAATAATTATGATCTATTTATCATAACAAATGTACAAATATAATAACAAAAAAAAAAAAGTAAATAAAACTATTTTCTGTGATTTTTCTAAATTTTGTTTCCACAATTGAAGAGTGGAAACGCATAAGGGTATAGGTGCCTTAGGAAATTTTTACAGAAATGATGTGACTTATACCCTTTAGGGTGAACTACGTTCGGTGCTTGCACCCATGCCATCTTTCATACGTTCAATGAACTCTTTTCTAACAACAATACCTTACTTATACCAATTTCTGAAAAATGGCTTTGGCACATATAACAATTTGGCAAAAAAATAACAATTTGTTTAATTGTTTTGGCACTTAGACCCTTATGCATTTCTATGCTTCACTTATTAAAATACGTCGGTTATTTATGCAAGATTGTTGGTACTCGTAATTGTAAGTCGTACGTTGCCGCATCCCACTAGGTCTCACTTAGGTTACACTACATTCGTGTTTGGGTAAAAGGGTTCAAGTCATAAAAAAGTTATTTTGTCTCGTCTTATAATAATTCATAATTTTCTATCCATAAAGACCATAATATAGTTTTATTTTTTTTTTTTTATTCAGGAATAAAGAGATACAATAAGACAGAATTCATAATGTTTTTAAAAACTTGGTATAATCGTAGTTTAAGCTTCACATTCGATGAATTAAGATGAATTTTTGCCCTAACACCGGTCTGTTATTCACATTCCTCGCCCATTGGCGGCTGAGCGAATGCTTTTCGCTCTATCGGGCGGGAGTTATTCCAGGGCATTATACATTATTGGAAATCCAACAATAATAAAATAAGCATTAAAAAATACTATCCTACTAATTTTATAATACGATATTAATTATAATTATTATTAAAATATAAATGTTTATACGTTTATAAGTATATGAATATAAATAGAAATAAATGAATTTCCGTTAAATTTTCATTACTTTAATTTTCAGCTTTATAGAAATTATTTCTACTTTCTTTACGCTTTGGCTGCCATGTCATCTGAAATCGAGTAACTGTTATCGTGTCAGGGAATTAAATTTAAATTTAAAAACGAGAGCGTGACTCTCAGGTATTATTTTTCGGCAGTCAAAGTGTTAAAGATCTTATTATTTGGCCGAGGAGGCAGTCAAGTGTGAGCCACCGGTGGTATACGCCGCCTGATGAGACAGTCAAGTGCGAGCCACCGGTGGTACACGCCGCCCGATGAGGCAGTCAGTTGTGAGCCAAAGGTGGTAAACGCCGTCCGATGAGGCAGTCAAGTGTGAGCCACCGGCGGTACACGCCGCCCGATGAGGCAGTCAAGTGCGAGCCACCGGTGGTACACTCCGCTCGGTGAGGCAGTCAAGTGGGAGCCACCAGTCCACGTGTGGTAAACGCCGTCCGATGAGGCAGTCAAGTGTGAGCCACCCGTGGTACACGCCGCCCGATGAGGCAGTCAAGTGTGAGCCACCGGTGGTGCACGCCGCACAGTGGTGCATTAGGAGAAAAAACCCTAAAAATGAACATATTTCTGGAGTAATATTTTAATAATTTTTCAATACCTTACTACCTGTAGTACAGTTTTGTGAAACGATTTTTCCTAATATCTCAAAGCCCAGACGTATATGCGTCATTGAAGTAGTACTTTTCTTATATGCTGTGAAAATCACGGTTTTATTGTTCTGTACAAATGATTTTTTTTTAAACTAACTTTTTATCCGATTACTCGCAAAACCTTTTGGACATCATTATACATATATACTGGTTCCATTAGGGGTTTTATTTTGATAAATTTAGCATAACGGTGACAGCGAAGGATTTTTACATTTGCTGCCTGAAAGGTTTAACTTATCGTGTTTTCATTTGAACTTTTAAAAAAAGCTCCGTCGAACTAGGTTCTGTGACATATCTTAAATAAAAGTACTACTATTGGAGAAAAATTGGTATTAGTTTCATTCCCGTACTCGGCCGTATGTGTTCACAGGTAAATATTATGCTCTTCAAGTAAACACCACATGTTTTCTTCAAAGGAGTATTTTTATCTCTTGGAATTATTTGTATCAGTCATTACCTCAGTTCTCCATTGAATTTCGTCTTGTTAACAATAAATCGATCTAGTGACGGCTTATATGAACAAAAAAAAATTGACAATTTTTCTATTACACATAAAGTGTTGTGCGAGATTCTGTTTACCAAGGATCGTTCTTGGGAAGTGTGTTTACAGGAACGGTTTGCTTACCTAAATGAAGAACAATCATCACAGGTTATCCAGCAAGTGAAAAGAAGATTTCAGCCTCATTTTCTCAAAAGGCTAAGAGAGGTAAATCATAATTCTCAAAATTTTGTCAGAAGATATGCGGATTGGTTAGAGAATCGTTTTGACATCAGATTTGAGGAAGTGCAAAGTGTTCCTACTGATAAAAGTCTAGGGGGTAGACCTACAAAAGACTTCTCTGAATCCGGAAGAAAGGCAAAATTGTACAAAATTCGAGAATTACAGGCAAATTTCGACCGAGCTTTAATAAACGCGGCTGCTTCGACGACACAAAAAAAAGTAAAAAAACACGCGATGTTGGATAATGATAGAGCTTTAGCTTTGATGATTCAAGCTCAGCTATCAAAATACCAAAGTGACATTATAAGGAAAACTATTAAAGACTTGGGATTTTATATATTACCAAGTTATAGAAAGTTGTTGGATATCCTTTAAAAACATATGCATATATTGATACCAAACTTGATTTTTTTTTTTAATTTTGCCTTTTTGACCTCACATGTTGACCTTTCTAATAATTTGATTAAGTTGGCTATCATTTCATTCGATTTAGCACCTTAAAAACTATAGTTTAGCTACCAAACTAGATTTATTTTGTATTTTTGACCTTTTGACCTTAAATTTTGACCCTTTCCAATAATGTGATTGAGTTGGCTATGGCTTCATTCGATTCAGCAGGTAATAAAACATAAAAATTGTAACTTTGATGCCTGTAACCCAAATGGTTCGTTTGAGATGAGGTTTTTTCCCATTTTTCGCCCTTTTGCACCACTGTGCGCCGCCCGATGAGCTAGTCAAGTGCGAGCCACCAGTGGTAAGCGTCGGCGTACGTGTTAAGTAAAACTTCCTAGAAAAGTCACCGTTAGTTCTTTTTTCTTTTTTTTTTTTCTCTTCGGGTTAAATTCTCTTAAATGTTACTAAATGTAGTCCTAGACCACACAAGACCCCGTAATTTTTATATTTTTATTTTATTTTTGTTCTGTTTTTAGGGTTACGATTTAAAGCCAGAGAATCCAAAGAACCCAGCTTTAAAAGGAGTATCGTTCCCACAGTGATCCCCCAGTGATATCCTCGAAATATCCACAAATATCGTCAGTTTCCTTTGTACGTTTAGTGAGAATCTCGTGTTTATACGTTCTTAATTGTAACTATATCCATATAACTGATTACAATAATTATAATTAATTATTTTTTTATAAATAATTTTTATCTGTATAGAAAAGACTCTTAACCTTTGAGGTACCCTCGGGTCTATCCCAAACAGCATTCCTTCTTCAACGGTCCCACCCGCAAGGTCTCACCACTTCACAGCAATGTAACCGAGCACTCTATGGGATTGTGTCCGAGATGAAATATGGCGTCCGAATATACAGGGTGTATCGCAAGTAGATGACAATATGCAAGATGGAAAAACTAGATCAAAAATGTAGTTAAACGCCGCCAACCGCATGATTCTATCTCATTCCGTTGCGCAGATATGCCGTTCCTAAGGTTATTTCGAGAAAACCGTGTTTTTTGTAGGAAAACCTCAATTTTCTCTGCTTCCACACATTTTTTTTCAATGTTCCATCACAGTTTTGAATTCAGCATTAAATTTCCTTTAAGCCTAATGCACATTCAATGTTCACAAGTATCTTTTCAAAAGCGCGATACCTGATCAAGAAATAAAAATTTTAAATAAGTCTTGTCAGCGACAAATTTTCGAGGATCACTACTCTTCCAAAAACAAAATCCTGCAAGCTGCCGAATCTCACAAAAGTTGTAAAATTTAATTACCTTTTTAACGGTGTACTCAAAACTGCAATTGTCTCTCAATTTTGTAATGCAATTGGAATGGGAAGGAGAAAAAACTGATGTCATGCTTATTTTGTAGGATCTTATCTCCAATAAATTTAATTTATTTTTATGTAAATTACAAAGAAAAATTAAATTAATTCTTACATGAAAGTTAAATAGTAAATAAAATGCCTTTGAACATTACAAAAGTTGCTGGAACTGCCTCCTCCTTGCAGTACACACTGACGACATCTGTTTAACACAGCTGATGTAGCCATTCGAATCTGATCACGGTCAGCTCTCATTGCTTTACATGATTCGCGAATTCTTGCGATCAGATGGTTTATATCTTGAATGGGTACTCTGTACACTTCCGATTTAAGCCTACCCCAAATATAAAAATCCAGTGGCGTCAAATCAGGGCTTCGGGCCGGCCAATGCACAGGTCCATATCTCCCAATCCATCTTCCTGGGTACTGTTGATTGAGCCAGTTCGTTACAGCTCGTCCATTATGCGCTGGACACCCGTCCATTTGCCTCCATAGATCTTCTTCAAGTGGTATTGCTTCGAGGAGTGCCGCACTTATATCATCCAAAGTAGATCATAAAAAGTATTTGAATTAAACCGACGAGGTAAGAAAACGGGCTCTGTCATATGCTGCCCACAGACTCCTAACCACACGTTAACACTGAACTGATATTGGAAGTGGTGTTCCCTAGTGCCATGTGGATTATGATGAGACCAAAGGTGAGAGTTGCGTGAGTTAAAAATTCCCGCACGTGTGAATGTTGCCTCATCTGTCCAAATTATACGATCAGGGAAGTTACGCCTCTCGTGCCATTGTTGAACATACCATCGCGCAAACACCATCCGTAGCTCCACATCACGGGGTAGCAACTCCTGGGCAGTAGTCAGGTGATAAGGATATTGATTGTCTTCCCTGAGAGCTCTAAAGACTGTAGAGTGCGATGTTTCCAGTTGATTTGAAGCGCGACGGGTACTAGTTGATGGATCATTATCAAAAATAGTCAAAATGTCTTCAACGTCCCTTCAAGCTCGGCCCGCTTAGTTAACAGGTTGTCTTGGAATAGAGCCTGTTTCTCTCATGATGCGATAAGTGTTTAGGAAACATATTCGATATATGCGATATTCTTCTTGTGCACGAAGACCATTGCCTCTTGCAGCCCCATATGCGAAGATCATGTCAAAGTACTCTTCAGCTGTGTATAAATTTGGCATTTTCTTCTTGAACTCAAATCGAAACTTACTTAACAGACTGAAGATTTGCACGATACTGACAATTATTATCAGTATTAAACACAAAGTAGGTAGACGAAGAATTAAAGAGATAAGGCAAACAAACCTTAATGCGAACATAATCCCTAAGAAGTAAACAAAAACATTCATCATGCCAGACAGGTTCTTCAGGTTCTTTTAGGTTTCAAACACCTCCCTAGTAGATTTATTAAATAAGTATTTGTAATTTACATAAAAAATAAATTAAATTTATTGGAGATAAGATCCTACAATTGAGAGACAATAGCAGTTTTGAGTACACCGTTAGAAAGGTAATTAAATTTTACAACTTTTGTGATATTCGGCAGCTTGCAGGATTTTTTTTGGAAGAGTAGTGATCCTCGAAAATTTGTCACTGACAACACTTTTTTAAAATTTTTATTTCTTGATCTGTTATCGCGCTTTTGAAAAGATACTTGTGAACATTGAATGTGCATTAGGCTTAAAGGAAATTTAATGCTGAATTCAAAACTGTGATGGAACATTGAAAAAAAAATGTGTGGAAGCAGAGAAAATTGAGGTTTTCCTACAAAAAACACGGTTTTCTCGAAATAACCTTAGGAACAGCATATCTGCGCAACGGAATGAGATAGAATCATGCGGTTGGCGGCGTTTAACTACATTTTTGATCTAGTTTTTCCATCTTGCATATTGTCATCTACTTGCGATACACCCTGTATAAAGATATATTATATAAAGATTGTGTCCGATATGAAATTGTCTGAGAAGGGCTCAAGGTATCATCCATCACGTAAAGGGTTAAGGAGCGGTCAACTAAAGTGGTTTGGGCACATATGCAGAATGCCAGTCATGCCACTTCACCTGCGTGGCAGTGACAAACTGCTGTAGGAACACAAACCTTTGCAGTTCCCGGTGACTCTAAAACTGTTCCACCACACCTCGCGGCTCTCAACGTTCGCCCCTCCTATCTATTCTACTGTACCTGCGTTCCAGCTTACGCCCGGCCTAATTAGTGATGAGGAAATCCTGGTTCGAATCCCGGCCAAGGCCAATTTTTCTCTCCTAAGAAAAAAATATTTTAAAAACACACACATCTTGATCGTTACTTTTTTTTTCCCGTAGCGCAGTGTGAGGTGACTCCTGTTAGAGCCACAAATCCGAGTCTGTGCCAGCTTACTCCTTTTTTCCCCACTTAAATCCTCGTACGTAAAAAGCCTCCTTTAGGCCCTCATCCCAAGTCTTTCTGGGTCTTCCTTGAGGTTTCTTACCCTCTGCGACGATCTCGTAGGTGATTTTGGCTACGCGGTTTTCTGAAATTCGAGAGACATGTCCGAACCATCTCAGGCGATGTTACTCTACAATGTCCTCTCTTGGTCTTAAATCGAGGCTCCCTATGATCGTTGTGTTTCTCACCCGGTCTCTCCTCGTCTTTCCTTCGACCTTCCTGAGATACCTCATTTCCGTTGGTTGGCTCTGACTTCTATGTTTCGTTGTTATGGTCCAGGACTCACCTGCATAGGTTTGGATAGGTAGATATCTATTATTATAAAATGTTTACGTAAAATGTGTATATGTATTTTCATTTACTATTTACTATGTATGTATATATGTATATTTAATATATACATATCAATTCCAAATTATTTTTTTTTCTACATACATTAATATATGTATTTTTCTATATCATGTTTCAGGATCCGAAGGCGACGTAAGATGCTCGAGACAAAATATGAAAATCGCAGCAGCATTTTGATTTCCGTCCATTTTGATGGTGCCTGCCCGAATGTTGATACGAAATGGATGATAACAATATTTATATCATATATATTTTTTTTCTGCTTAAGAAAAATCAAAATTTAGGTGTTTACCTTCATTTCCTCCAGTCTCCATAGGATAGAAATTGTTAACCTGTATAGAGAAGATATAATATTGTTTAACCACTCATTTAAAACTAAGCACATGTATTTATAATATCATATTAATAAAATATTTAGGTGAACTTTTTGTTTTTATTTGTCCTGATTTAAAGAACACAATTTTTACTTATATTAGTTAAAAATTGTATGAAAAATAAATTTACCCCTCTTCACCCACAATCATGGTTTATTAGTATATTTCAATGATAATCCGATGCCTGAATTCCAAGAAGTAAGATATCTGGGGCTTCACCTGGACAAGAGATTGATATCTGACTGAAAAGGAAAAAAACTTGACAAAAGATTTGGAATATTATCTAGGTTACTCGATAGACGTTAACCAAATTGTCAATAACTAACAAACCTACCATTTACAAAGTACTAATACGACCATTACGGACATACGGGATTCTGCAAAGCCGCAAGTTAATGAAACATTAAGCATAATGATAAACATTGAACATTCATGTTCATATGAAACATGTAATTGAAATGTTTCAATTATAATGTTATATTGCAGGCCGTTATATTGCAGGCCTGCACCTACCCCCTATTTTTGGCCTCATCCAATTTCCATCACCGATAATTAGCTTCTACCCTTGAGAGCCGAGGACTACGCTCGATTTTAATTTATTTTTTTTTAATTTTATTAATATTTCGATTTAATTACTCCTTTTTACTATTTCGATTTAATTAGAAATTTTTATACTGCCTAAGACTCCGTTCCCGTGCAATTTGTATGCTTTCGAGGTACGAAATTGCTGTCTAGCCGAGGGGCGGAGGACGGTGGGTGGTGGGTGGGTCCTGCACCTACCCCCTATTTTTGGCCTCATCCAATTTCCATCGCCGATAATTAGCCTCTACCCTTAGAGCCGTGGCTACTCTCCTTATTTTTATTTTTTTTTTTTTATTATTAAGATTCAAGTAGTCCTTTTTACTCTTTCGATCTAATTGGCAATTTTTATACTGCCTAACACTCCGCTCTCGTTCAATTTTTATGCTTTCGAGGTATGATAACTCAAGCCATAAATTAGGGTTTAGGGGGTGGGTAAGAGCGGTTACACCGATTTTCAATATTATTCCCGCACCTACCCCCTATTTTTGGCCTCATCCAATTTCCATCACCGATAATTAGCTTCTACCCTTAGAGCCGTGGCTACGCTCGATTTTTTTTTTTTATTATTATTAAGATTCAAGTAGTCCTTTTTACTCTTTCGATCTAATTGGCAATTTTTATACTGCCTAACATTCTGCTCTCGTTCAATTTGTATGCTTTCGAGGTATAATAACTCAAGCCATAAATTAGGGTTTAGGGGGTGGGGAAGAGCGGTTACACCGATTTTTAATATTATTCCCGCACTTACCCCTCTATTTTTGGCCTAATCCAATTTCCATCACCGATATTTAGCCTCTACCCTTGGAGCCGAGGACTACGCTCGATTTTAATTTTTTTTTTTTAATTTTATTAATATTTCGATTTAATTACTCCTTTTTACTATTTCGATTTAATTAGAAATTTATATATAAAAAACAGATTTTATATACACTATTTTTGAAAATCTTGATAAGAGTATCAAAATAGAATCGGATTTTCCTTGAAATAATGTGTTATTGGTATGATAAGCATGATTAATGCCCCCTGCAATATAATGTAATTGTATAATGTAATTGTATGTTATATGTTGTATGTTATATGTTGTATGTTATATAATGTTATATTATAATGTACTAATATAATGTAATTGTATATATTGCACCTACCCCCTATTTTTGGCCTTATCCAATTTCCATCACCGATAATTAGCTTCTACCCTTGAGAGCCGTGGCGTGGCTACACTCGATTTTTTTTTTTTTTTTTTTTTTTTTTATTAAGATTCAAGTAGTCCTTCTTACTCTTTCGATCTAATTGGCAATTTTTATACTGCCTAACACTCCGCTCTCGTTCAATTTGTATGCTTTCGAGGTATGATAACTCAAGTCATAAATTAGGGTTTAGGGGGTGGGTCAGAGCGGTTACACCGATTTTTAATATTATTCCCGCACCTACCCCCCTATTTTTGGCCTCATCCAATTTCCATCACCGATATTTAGCCTCTGCCCTTGGAGCCGAGGACTACGCTCGATTTTAATTTATTTTTTTTAAATTTTATTAATATTTCGATTTAATTACTCCTTTTTACTATTTCGATTTAATTAGAAATTTTTATACTGCCTAAGACTCCGTTCCCGTGCAATTTGTATGCTTTCGAGGTACGAAATTGCTGTCTAGCCGAGGGGCGGAGGACGGTGGGTGGTGGGTGGGTCCTGCACCTACCCCCTATTTTTGGCCTCATCCAATTTACATCACCGATATTTAGCCTCTACCTTTTGAGCCGAGGACTACGCTCGATTTTAACTTTTTTTTTTTTTTTTTACTATTAAGATATACACCGATTTTTAATATTATTCCCGCACCTACCCCCTATTTTTGGCCTCATCCAATTTCCATCACCGATAATTAGCTTCTACCCTTAGAGCCACGTCTACGCTCGATTTTTTTTTTTTTTTATTATTAAGATTCGAGTAGTCCTTTTTACTCTTTCGATCTAATTGGCAATTTTTATACTGCCTAACACTCCGCTCTCGTTCAATTTGTATGCTTTCGAGGTATGATAACCCAAGTCATAAATTAGGGTTAAGGGGGCGGGTAAGAGCGGTTACACCGATTTTTAATATTATTCCCGCACCTACCCCTCTATTTTTGGCCTCATCCAATTTACATCACCGATATTTAGCCTCTACCTTTTGAGCCGAGGACTACGCTCGATTTTAACTTTTTTTTTTTTAATTTTATTAATATTTCGATTTAATTACTCTTTTTTACTATTTCGATTTAATTAGAAATTTTTATACTGCTAAGACTCCGTTCCCGTTCAATTTGTATGCTTTCGAGGTACGAAATTGCTGTCTTGCCGAGGGGCGGAGGACGATGGGTGGTGGGAGGGTCCTGCACCTACCCCCTATTTTTGGCCTCATCCAATTTCCATCACCGATAATTAGCTTCGACCCTTAGAGCCGTGGCTACTCTCCTTATTTTTTTTTTTTTTTTTTTATTATTAAGATTCAAGTAGTCCTTTTTACTCTTTCGATCTAATTGGCAATTTTTATACTGCCTAACACTCCGCTCTCGTTCAATTTGTATGCTTTCGAGGTATGATAACCCAAGTCATAAATTAGGGTTAAGGGGGTGGGTAAGAGCGGTTACACCGATTTTTAATATTATTCCCGCACCTACCCCTCTATTTTTGGCCTTCGAAAGTCCAATTATTTCGATGTGGCTTTGATGCCGGTTGGTGGTTTAGTTGATTAGGGCTATCAACTAACCGCTGTGACGGTTATGCGGGAGCCCGGGTTCAAGTCCCGGCAAAGACTAATGATTAAATCATTAATGAGTTTAATGTTTAATGAAACATGAATGTTAATGAAACATCATCAATTTGCAATTTAATTTTACCCCCCCCCCCCTCCTGGCTACCGCGACCAGCGTTTTCAATGCGATCTCTTTTTAGTTCTCGCGAACTAAAATTTGAAAAACCGTAATTAATAAGGCTTTTTTTTCGCGACTAGTTACCTCTCGCATAGGTAATTAGTCCAAAAATCTTTATTAGGTAAGACTATAGATTGGGGAGGGGGGGCGGGTTATCCCCGACCCCACCAGGAACCACCACCGTCGCCAACTAGTTGGCCCCCCGCTTCAGTTAGCTCTCGCAATCGTCAATTTTCATTAACTAATTACTATGGGTTTTTTTTCCTAGCTAATTACCTCTCGCAAAGGTAAATATTCAAAAAGTCCTTATTATGTGGTGAAGCGGCGGGGGAGGGCGGGTGGGGTTTTACCCCCCCCCCCTCCTGGCTACCGCGACCAACGTTTTCAATGCGATCTCTTTTTAGTTCTCGCGAACTAAAATTTGAAAAACCGTAATTAATAAGGCTTTTTTTTCGCGACTAGTTACCTCTCGCATAGGTAATTAGTCCAAAAATCTTTATTAGGTAAGACTATAGATTGGGGAGGGGGGGCGGGTTTTGCCTGACCCCACCAGGGACCACCACCGTCGCGAGTTAGCTCTCGCACACCTAAATTGTCATTAACTAATTACTATGGGTTTTTTTTTCCTAGCTAATTACCTCTCGGAAAGGTAAATATTCAAAAAGTCCTTATTATGTGGTGAAGCGGCGGGGGAGGGCGGGTGGTGTTTTACCCCCCTCCCCCCCTGGCTACCGCGACCAACGTTTTCAATGCGATCTCTTGTCAGTTCTCGCGAACTTAAATTTTAAAAACCGTAGGTAATTAGTCCAAAAATCTTTATTAGGTAAGACTATAGATTGGGGAGGGGGGGCGGGTTTTCCCTGACCCCACCAGGGACCACCACCGTCGCGAGTTAGCTCTCGCACACCTAAATTGTCATTAACTAATTACTATGGGTTTTTTTTTTCCTAGCTAATTACCTCTCGGAAAGGTAAATATTCAAAAAGTCCTTATTATGTGGTGAAGCGGCGGGGGAGGGCGGGTGGGGTTTTACCCCCCTCCCCCCCTGGCTACCGCGACTATGAAATATGAATAAAATACATTCTCGTGCAAATAAATAAATAAATAATAATTCTAATAAGAAAACTTAAGAAGTATATTATACGGCTACCGTGTCATTTTGGTTAAATTAATAGAATGTACGTCTATTCTTTTTTTTTTTTGTTTCTATTCGTTATCCATTATCCTTAGCAACTCTTATTATCCTAAGGGAGTTGCTATAGCAAATTCCACTACACGGAACTAATTAATGTTAATACCAAATGAAAGATAGAAAAAAATTAACAGAGATGGAAAAACAAAATAAGAAATTCCCTTATGGAAATAGGCTGAGTTTGGTTAACCATTATAAGGCTGTTAGTTTTTACTTTCACTTACCTATATATGAAATATATAGTAAGGAAAGTATTGCGATCGTGAAAAATTTCGATTTTCGGTTTTCAACGAAAATACACGTTTTTGGGTCCCTTGAGTCCAATTAACCAACTCCCGCGGAATGGTCTGTGTATGTGTGTGTGTGTGTGTGTGTGTGTGTGTGTATGTGAACAGACTAGCTCAAAAAAACTTTAAACCGCACAGACCTGAAATTGGGTATTTAGTGTATGTGTATGCCCGCGATGTAACAGCAAAAATTTCATCAAAATTGGTCAAACGGAGGTGGTACTTTATTTAAAGAATTTTGTCTAATTTTTAGTTTTTTTTTTCGATTTTCACAAAAACGGCTCAAACGATTTTGATTAAACTCGGTATTTGGTGTATCTATATGCCCGCGACGCGACGTTAAAAATTTCATCAAAATTGATTAATTGGAGGGGGACTTATTTAGTAAATGTTGTCCCATTTTCACGTTTTTTCTTTTATTTACTCAAAAACGGATTTAACGATTTTAATCAAACTTGGTATTTGATGAATTTAAATGACCGTGATGCGACAGCCGAAATTGCATCAAAATTGGTTAAACGGAGGGGGTACTTTACTTAATAACTGTTGTCTCATTATCACATGTTTTTTGTTTACTCAAAAACGACTTAAAATATACCTATCGATTCACCTTCACGATGTATTTGCAAAAAGCAACTCGTAGTAAAAAACAAGCTAGCAGTAAAATAACTCTGTT
Source organism: Aelia acuminata (assembly GCA_911387785.2). Classification (NCBI taxonomy): domain Eukaryota; kingdom Metazoa; phylum Arthropoda; class Insecta; order Hemiptera; family Pentatomidae; genus Aelia; species Aelia acuminata. Next base: position 223,554,699 of record OU426978.1, read on the forward strand.
GATGAAATTAGTCCCTTCATATATAAATTAGCAATAATGAATCGAAAAGTGCTGAGAATTACCAAATTTTGCTATACAGATAATCTATAATTTACAAATATAAGTATATACTTAAATGTGTGAAGTTGAGGAATGGCTTGGAATCGAAACTCGTCGATTTCTAATCCAAGTAAGTTCGTAAGTGAAAATTGTTTGTTGCGCGCATCGCACCAGATTTTTTATTTTGATCTCCTGAAAAGTACCAATTTTCACATCCGATATATTTAAGCAGTAAACATTGTACGACTAATCTAATAACGAAATTACAAATTAATTAAATTACAATTAATTAATTGAAATAATATGAAACATGAGTTTAATGACTAATGATTAACATTAACTAACACGCAAAGAATTCAGTCATCCCAGTCCAAAGTATTGAGGAAAATAGTAAACGCAGCATACTATGTGGCAAATGCCTTACTGCACAACGGCCTGAATATCCCTACGGTCATCAATACAGCCACACAATACTACAAAAACAACTTCCACTAAAGACTAACTTTTAACACGAACCCCTTTGCACAGACACTAACATCTAACATAAACCCTTACATTCCACCCCGGTGACTTTTGAGGCGGTGGCCGAGAGCTATGCTAACTTTGTTAAGTTAGCAATTTATCCAGTAGGAATTTCATTCATTAGGTTATTGCTAATTTGCTGATTGCGAATCTCACAAACTGACATTTAAATTATTTTTATTTACAAAAACAAAAATGTGTCATTCATTTTGTGTGATTTGCAATCTGCAAATTAGCAATAAGCAAATTTGTTGAATTCCTATTGGATGAATTGCTAACATTATCTAAGTTAGCATATCTCTCGGCCACGCCTCAAAAGTCGTCGGGGTGGAATGTAAGGGTTTATGTTTGATGTTAGTGCCTGTGCTAAGGGGTTCGTGTTAAAAGTTAGTCTTTGTTGGAAGTTTTTGTAGTATTGTTTGGCTGTATCGATGACTGTTGGGATATTCAGGTCCTTGTAGAGTAAGTCATTTGTCACATGGTATGGTGCGTCTGCTATTTTCCTCAATACCTTGGACTGGAATGACTGAATTCTTTGGATGTTTGAGGGTTTTGCAGAACCCTATAGTTCTATCCCGTATGTCCTTAATGGTCGTATCAGTACTTTGTAAATAGTAAGCTGGTTTGTTGTTGATAATTTTGAACGTCTGTCGAGTAACCTAGATAATATTCCAAATCGTTTGTTAAGTTGTTTCCTTTTCAATCCGATGTGGGTTCTCCATGTCAGTCTCTTGCCAAGGTGGAGCCCCAAATATCTTACAGCTTGGGATTCATGGATGGCAGTATCATTGAAATATACTTGTGGGCATGAGCCACGGTTGAGGGCGAAGGTAATAAATTCACTTTTCATCCCATTCATTTTTACCTTCCATCTGGTAGCCCAACTAAATATATCGTCTAAGTGGTTTTGAAGACTGAAAGATGCTATATCGGGGTTTCTGTGTGATGTTAGTAGAGCGGTATCGTCAGCGAATGTAGCCAGTAGGGTGTGTTCGTGTAAGTCAGCTGTGAAAATATTGAATAGTAGTGGTCCAAGTACACTACCCTGTGAAACTCCAGCTTTAAAATTTTTTATACTGGATAGTTCGTTGTCTACTTTAACAGTAAAGTTTCTGACTGTCAGGTAAGAGAGTAGTATTAAATAGTAAGTCGGAGGAAGCAAAAGTTTGAGCTTAGCAAATTTTGCTTAACTTAGCAAATTTTGAATACTTGACTTTTAATAAATTTTGAATAATTTTCACGTGTTTTTTTTATTTTCTCAAAAACGGCTCTAACGATTTTGATTAAACAGAGTATTTGATGTATTAAATTGCCCGAGATATGACTGTAAAAATTTAATTAAAATTGATCAACAGGAGGGGGGGACTTAACTTAGCAAATTTTGAATACTTGACTTTTAATAAATTTTGAATAATTTTCACGAGTTTTTTTTTTATTTTCTCTCAAACGGCTTTAACGATTTTGATCAAACTGGGTATTTGATGTATGCATATGCCAAAGATGTGATAGCCAACATTTCATCAAAATTGGTGAAACGGAGGAGGCACTTTATTTAATAACCTTTTTTACCAATTTTTACCTTTTTTTCGATTATCTCAACAACGGCTTTAACGATTTTCTTCAAATTCGTCGTGTTTAATGAAAATTAGGTGTTCTTTAATATCAGATAAGCTTTATGTTCTGAGGGGGCTTAAATGGGGAAGGGGCCTTTTTTGTTTTTCTATAAAGTACCTTTGCATGTGTTTATATGGAGAAATTATCTGTCTCTCGTTTCGCCTAAAAATAAGAAATGGCGAAATATGAGATATGATAAAAATCAAGTAAGCATATAGAGGAGAAAAAAAGAAAAATATTCAGTCAACTCATAAAACACGTTGAGCCCACGCATGCGGAGTACGCCTTTAATGATAGACCATTGTTCATAATTAAAGCCGATCTGTTCATTTAATGGAAATTATTTGTTTCATAGTAACTAAATGAAATATTTAACAAGTACATAGAGAATTATAAAATCAGACGACTTGGAGTAGTATGCTTGCATTGCCGAATTATCACAAGTAAATACTTTTATTTAATAATAAAAGAAATTAGTGTTTTTTTTTTTTTTTTGTTTTTTTTTTAGCAAATGAAAACAAAAATAACAAATGAATGAGGAATAATGTGTAACTTTGAGTAGTGGCAATTAACAAAACACATTAATTTCTAATCTAAGTAAGTTGGTAAGTGAAAGTTGTGTGTTGCTCGCACCCACCAGATTTTTTTATTCTAAAGCATTTGAAATGTAATCCACCAATCGGTGACATTGTTGAATAGTAGAATGATTTTTTCTAAAGCCGAATTGATGATTTGGAATAGCTTTCAATATTTCAAGGGAATTGATAAGTGATATATTATATGATATATATTACAGTCAGCGTATATTGATAAGTGATGGACGTTTCTCCTCAATTGCTCGCTTCAATCGGTCCAGCTGATCGCAGTACAGATCTTTAGTGATAGTTTGGTTAAGATCAAGGAATTCATGGTGAAGGATTCCTTCCATATCCCACCATACAGGCATCATCACTTTTTTCGTGATGTCCTGAAGTCCTTCTCTCGCTTCTGTCCTTGGTATTTGTTTCTCCAGGTCCTAACCACTGCTGCGACCGCCTAACATTCCGATAGAAAACCTGTGATGGCGGGTAGAGGTTCAGGGTGAGCTTTTCCTAGCCCAACCACCTCACCATATGCTGGTGAAATTTAAAATAAATAAAAAAAAAATTAATAAACTTCAAAGTAATGCCGGACGGCTATATTTTGAACCTTGCTATGTACAATAATGACAAAATAATTGAAACATAAAACAAAATTATTAAGGTGTGTTAAGTTGGTATGTTACAAATTCTTCCGAGAATTGGTTAATTAATGTATGTGTGAGGTTGAAATGTTTCTTCTAGATGGCATGCAAAAATGTCAATTTTTTGGCTGTATTAATAATAATAAAAATATTTCAAGTCATCCCATAAGTAATGTCGGTTTTTAATGGTGTGCTATAAGGTATAGGATAGAACGTTCAATCTAAAATGTATTTACCATCTTGTTGTATGGCATCTTGAAACCAAATTTTGAATGCCTGTTCTGAAATAATCCTTTGGTTTTGAATTAAAGAAAGTTAATACCTTTTTTCACCTCATCGACTGAGTTCATGTTCTTGCCCCTTAATGAGTTTTGGCGACTGCGGAAAAGGTGATAATCCGAAGGCGCTAAGTCTGGGGGATACGGGGGGGGGGGGGGGGGGGGGGAGGAATAATTTCTCATCCAAAGTCCTTTAATTTTTGCAATGTTTGTTTTGCAACACGGGGCCTCGCATTGTCATGATGGAATAAAATTCCGCGTATATTGATAAGTGATGGACGTTTCTCCTCAATTGCTCGCTTCAATCGGTCCAGCTGATCGCAGTACAGATCTTTAGTGATAGTTTGGTTAAGATCAAGGAATTCATGGTGAAGGATTCCTTCCATATCCCACCATACAGGCATCATCACTTTTTTCGTGATGTCCTGAAGTCCTTCTCTCGCTTCTGTCCTTGGTATTTGTTTCTCCAGGTCCTAACCACTGCTGCGACCGCCTAACATTCCGATAGAAAACCTGTGATGGCGGGTAGAGGTTCAGGGTGAGCTTTTCCTAGCCCAACCACCTCACCATATGCTGGTGAAATTTAAAATAAATAAAAAAAAAATTAATAAACTTCAAAGTAATGCCGGACGGCTATATTTTGAACCTTGCTATGTACAATAATGACAAAATAATTGAAACATAAAACAAAATTTCTATAAACAGACATTGGACTAAAATTAACATTAATTAATTAGAAAAGATATCTTTTAAATTTGCCTAAATATTTAGAAGAAATTACATTGACTGATGAAAAATATTTCAATGTCAATATTAATGTATTTTAAGTTAACAATTTATTAATTAGAGTTTTTCAATATCAATGAGCCACTGTGGCTAATTACACCTCACCCAGACTGGTCCGAGGTCACTACCTGCTCGTTCAATGCGAATAATTGTTCACCGTGAGAGTGATAAAAGCTGTTACCTGGTGACAACATTGGAAGTGAGCAATCCAAAACCTGCATAGAGGGCTGCTGGGCCATAAATGCTTATCCTCATGAGAATAAAATGCCTTGAGGCCTCGAAGTTGACACTGGTTCAAACAACATCCACGGACAACGTTCTCACCGCTTTTGTGTAATTATAATGTAATATTTCTTTTGTTTTTTTAAAATTTAAAACATATGGTTTAACGAGAGGAGCCGAGGGCTGCCGAAGCGGCCCGAAGTCTTCCGAAGTGACCCAAAGCCTTCGTAGCGCTTCAGAAGCTGACTTCGCACCACACTCGAACTCAATGTTACTTAACTTAGTATTTATAGTTAATACAAATTAAAAATAATTAAAGTTAATTGAGACAAATTAAAAAAATTATTTAAAGTGTGTTGGCCACAACAAAACCCACTTTTCATCTCCAGTTACTATCCTGTTCAGAGAAGGTTCTTGATTTAAACGGGAGAGGAGAGAAAAGCAAGTGTTCACCCGCTGCAGCAAATTACCGGGGCTTAATTGGTGAGGGACCCACTTACGCAACTTTGGTACCTTACCTATTATCAAAATCAAAATAAATTGAAAAGGAGGGATTAATAATAATAATAATAATAAAAACAGAATATTAAAAACAAACATTACTAATGGGATGACCTGATATTAATGAAAGTAATATATTAAAATATTCAGATAGCTAAATACTGAGTATAACTCCAGAACTAAGTACATACAACAGTAATAGAGTTAGCAATGCAAATAAAATAAACATTTGACAATGACGTCATTCTCCTTGAACTTAACGATCAATATTCAGATAGTGTGACAACCTTTTAAAAAATAATTGTAAGTAAATATTTATCCGATCTATTTATAGAATTTCACAATGGGATCATATAAAAATCATGGAAAGATATATAATTCGTTAATAGCGCCTGCTTTCCTAATCTTAAAAAGTCATCACTTAATTAAATCATTAAATTAAATAATTATTAATTATTATATATAATTAATAATTAATAATTATTTAGTTAAATCATCATAGTGAATAACTGGTTAGGTCAAGTTTTAGATAAATAAAAGAGAGCCCATTGGTAAGGCATTGATTTGCTGTGTCAAGGTCCTGAGTTCGAATCTGTCTTGGCAGGGTATCTTTAATATTCTGCCACAGTTCGTCTCGAGGGCCGAGAGAGCCTCCTGGGGTAATACCAGTCTTAATAAAGTGTGTATCCTTAATTGAAATATAAAGGGGAAACACTTGGTTGAGCGTGATCACGGCTAAATCAACTCCTTCCACGACCACTAATTAAGAAACGGTACCTTTACATTAATGCCCCCAAGAACCTTTATGGGTTGTAGTGGTGCAGCTTTATTATTGTTTAACGATAAAAGTGCTAAAAGATTAAACTTATTTGCATATAACTTTGAAGTTGGAGCCGGAATAGCCGAGCCCTATAGCATGCTAGAGTCGAACGGCGGTAAATACACCCTGGGTGGGTTGACTTTTTATTTCGTGGAGGCCCCACGGAATAAATCTCGACCGTCCCATCATGGTTAGAATAGGTTGGTTACACCTATAGAGTAACAGCTCCCCCCCCTTATGCCACACATGTAGGGGTACCCAGGTATGGATACCGAACAAAAAAAAAAGTATGAAGTTTACGATTTAAGCGAACAAGAACAATTGCCAGGAATTTCTTTAAAAAAAGAGGAATTCTACGGAAGTAAATGCTATCTAAACAAGGCCACTTAATTAAATTTTACGAAGGTAGCGTAAAATATGCAATTAAAGTATATATATATTGTAATCTCTCGCTAGTCTTAAATGTCTCCCGAGTGTGTTTTGATTGCTCTTGTAGCTAGGTAAATCAATCTTTTTTTAAAGAAAAAACTCTCTATAAGACAGGAATGGAGTCAACTCTGAACTATTATTAGTGGGATAATTCGCCAGAGCTACGCTTTCCTGTGGGTGAAACAATGTGTTTTCCAAGAGATATGCATGGACTGTTCCACCAGGACGCAATCTAAGCGAGAATAAATATTTAGGAAGGATGTCTCGCCAGAGCTAGGTCCACATGCATGGACCTCGATCACCTAAGGGCGCTATCTAAGCGAGGTTAAGAGACTCAGTGGAATCAAAAATGCAAAAACATCCTTTAAAAATTATGTATTTAAGAAAATAGTATTTTATGTTTTGATCCAAGCTCCTGGTTGTTACCACAAGATGGCGCCTCAGTAGCCATTGTTCACATTTAACAGGTTTTAAATTATAATTAGGTCACATTTAAATTCTTCCTGAATACTTCCTAGTGTTTAAAGTACAGTTAATGTTTTAAATTTTTACATTGAGTTGTTAAAAAAGAAAACTGCTAAACGTGTGAACCTTATTTACAACAACAGTACACCTAAAAGTCAAATAAAAGTAAGGATTATTTACACTCACTTTCTACCCTTCCTTCATTTGTGATTATTAACATTAATATGAACAAGAGATTCTCCATTACAAAAGAAAAACAAATTATTTATGAGGTGATGACTATTTACATTTTAATGAAACTAAAAACTCTTAAACATTCTCAACTTTAAGTTAGTAAGAAGGTAAGTTCAATTTATTAAAACATTACTTCTAATGTTCAAACAAAACTAAGGCCTATTCAATTTACAAAAACAGTAAGACTGAAATTTACATAGAGACTTTCTAAATTCTTCAAATAAAAATCATATAAGCATTGCTTACATTCTAAAATAAAATATAATGAATCTGTGTTCACATCAATTTTTAGTGCCTATCCAAATATATTACAATATATGTTATATAAAATAAATAAAATGCAATAAAAACATATAGGTAACATAGTTTGTTTACCATCCCTTTATGTTACTAAGGCTAATCGGACGATGCTACAGTGGGAGTCCTAAATTTTACCTACTATAATTATATGGTACTAGCATTCCCCGTCGCGGCTTTGCCCGCAAGCCTTTAAAATCAATTCTTTGATCATTATTTTGGTATTTAATATTATATGTTGACTGATGTTAAGGAGATTTAGTAGAATCGGAGCTTCCGGTCGGTGGAAGGTTTGAGGGGGAAGCTGCCGGCTCGGTAGAAGAGAGGGAGGCGCGCAATGGAGAGAGTTCACTTAACAAATTACCCGTCGTGAACGCTTCATTTTTCGGCTTTAAAACATGGTTTTCGAAAAAAAAAAAAAAAAAAAAAAAAAAAAAAAAAAAAAAAAAAAAAAAAAAAAAAAAAAAAAACAGCTGTTGGTGATTAATGGTGATAGACGTGTTTTTGTTTTGCTCTGTGTTTTAAAAGTTTTTTAACCTGTTTTAATGGTGTAAATTGTGTGTTAATACTTGTTTTTCTTCCCCTATTGGTAAGTTGAACTAGTGTGAAAGAAAGGGGAGAGAAAATTTAAGTGCAGTGGGTTCGCCCGCTGAACAATGACGGACTCGTTAGAATCGAGTGATCTAGCATTTGAAATGGACAATTCTAATGAAAATCAGCCCGAATCTACTCCCTGGGAGCTTGTATCAGGTAGAAAGCGACAAATAGCGTCCGATAGAGACCCACGCAAGCAAATGAAGGTTAGTAATGCTGTTACTACTAGCAATAGATACGCTCCTTTATCAAGCTCAAATAGTGACCCACAGCCATCAAATAACCAATTAGTTAATATTAAGCCACCGCCCATACATTTGAATGACGTTCAAGACTATTCAGCTCTTGTAAACTACCTTCACAAAGAAGGGGGGCCTAACAGCTTCAGGCTAAAAACGTCTATAAGAGGAGTAAGCGTCTACCCCGAGAATGCCGAAGTATATCGTAGGCTAGTGGCAAGTCTTAGAAGAGGGGGTGCCGACTTCCACACCTACCAACTTAAAGAAGATAAATGCCCTCGAGTTGTTATAAAAAACCTACATCATGCTACTCCAGCTGAAACTATAAAACAAGAGCTTGCTAACCATGGTTACGAGGCAACAAATGTTGTAAATGTTATTTGCAGGTTTAAAACACCGTTGCCAATGTTTTTTGTTGATGTTTCTAAGGCATCCTTCAACGAAAAAATTTTTGATATAGAGTTTTTATATTACACGCACGTGAAGATCGAAGAACCCCGGAAGAAACGGATGATCCCTCAATGCCTACGCTGTCAGCAGTATGGCCACACCAAAACATATTGTAATCATCCGCCCAAGTGCGTAAGGTGTGGTATGGGCCATGAAAGTGCATCTTGCACCAAAACAAGAGACACCGCTGCAACTTGTGCCAACTGTCGAGGTCCTCACCCAGCCAATTACAGAGGGTGCGAAATTCTGAAAGAGCTCCGGAAAATCCGCCGGGCTCATGATATTCTTCAGAGACCACCAAAAGTGCAGGCCCCACCACCACCACCAACCATCAGTGAGTTTCCGCACCTCCCTCAGCCGCAACAGCATCATCCGCCTGAACAAACACCGGGACTGGAGCAACAGAGACATCAACCTGCATCAGGACAACGTCAAAGATGTACAGGTATGAGTAGGAATATTACCCCATCGGCCCCTATGGCTGAAAACTCGAGCGGTCAAATCATAAATTTAATTAACGGGTTGAATAACCTCATCAATCCCCTCTTTGGCCTTCTACAACAACTATCTCAGGTAACACTTGCCCTTAGCCAACAATATGCCCCTTAATCAGATGACTGTGGGCTCCATGTCAGTCATACTATGGAACGCAAACGGCCTGACTCAGCACAGGACCGAACTAGACATATACTTACACGAAAAACGCATTGACATTGCACTAATAACAGAAACACATCTAACACCACAATCAAAATTTTACATACAGGGCTACAAAATCTACAGAACTGACCATCCTGACGGAACAGCACACGGAGGCACTGCTATACTCGTCAAATTAACACTAAAACATAATCTTTTACCAATTCCAATAATACCAGACATACAAGCTACAGCTATCACACTTTACACACAAGACCACCACATTACTTTTGCAGCGGTTTACTGTCCTCCCAGGTATGTGCTGACGCCCACGATGTTTAGTAATTTCTTTAAATGTCTTGGTAGATGTTTTATTGCAGGAGGAGATTATAACGCCAAAGACCAATCTTGGGGGTCAAGACTTTCGACCCCCCGAGGAAGAAGTCTAAAGTCAGTTCTCCATGAGCTTTCATTAGACACTATATCACCACATACGCCAACTTACTGGCCAACTTCTAGACGGAAAACACCAGACTTACTTGATTTTTTCATTACTAAAGGACTTCGAACAACCCCACACAGTGTAAGCACGAGCTCAGATCTTTGCTCTGATCATTCTCTTGTGCATTTGGTATTACTTGACGAGCCCTGCGTAGCAACGAAGAAACCATCTTTAATTACCGGCAGAATAGATTGGGATGCGTACAGGAATTTCTTGAATACTGCACTAACAGTTCCTCTCTCCATTAAGAATGAAAAAGAACTTGAGGAGGCTGTAGAATGTTTTACGCAGAACTTACAAAAGGCAGCATGGACTTCTTCTGTACCCAAACTTAGAAAGTCTGAAAATCTACCGATTTATCCCCAGTACATAAGGGATTTGATCAGAGCAAAGAGAAGAGCTCGGAAAACATGGCAGACTGACAGACTTCCATCTGATAAACGTTCATACAATAGAATAAATAACGAACTCAAACGACAGATTTCTAAATTCAAACAAACAACTTACGACAACTACATAATGAATCTTTCGACTGACGATGGGAGCTTGTGGAGACGTACCAAAAATATTACGAGGCATCGTGAAGTGTCGGCACCTCTTCGAAGAGAGGATGATTCTTGGGTCGTGACCGACGGAAAAAAATCTGAGCTCTTCGCCGAATATCTTTCATCAGTTTTCAAACCACACGCAGAATTTATAAATCCTGAACACGATACTAACGTACTCACCACTTTAGAAACACCCTTACAATTGACACTACCTCCTCCTTCCTTCACACCTGCCCAAGTCGCTGAAAAAATCAAAAAGTTGCCTAAAAGGAAAGCCCCTGGACATGACTTGATTAACGCCGAAGTGCTCCAGCAAATGCCCAGGAAAGCTCTAGTGTTTCTGACTACAATATATAATGCGATACTGAGGACGACTAAATTCCCCCTACAATGGAAATACTCACATATAACAATGATACACAAGCCTAACAAAGAAAAGAACTTACCCTCGTCATACCGACCCATTAGCTTACTTCCTGTCTGTTCCAAAATTTTTGAAAGCTTATTGTACCAAAGACTTATTGATATACTAACAAACACGCAAACAATACCAGATCATCAATTTGGATTTAGGACACAGCACTCTACAATACATCAATTACACAGAGTGACGGACTACATATCCACAGCACTAGAGCATAAATTATATGCAACTGGCGTATTTCTGGATGTCGCTCAGGCGTTCGACAGAGTCTGGCACCAGGGTCTTTTCTTTAAACTCAAGAATATACTTCCACCTACTTACTACCTCATTTTACAATCCTTTCTTTCTGACAGATATTTCTCCGTCCGTTGCGGGTCAGAATTATCTTCTGTAAAGCCTATCCTGGCAGGAGTGCCCCAAGGTTCAGTGCTCGCACCACTACTCTACATTACTTACACTAACGACATTCCATGCACCTCAGATATATTAACAGCAACATATGCCGACGACACAGCAATCCTAACAAGACACGTAAATTCATCACTCGCATCACAGACTCTCCAACATTATTTGACAAAATTACATGACTGGTTTAAACTCTGGAAAATCCGACTAAATCACGACAAATCATTACACATAACTTTTACTCTTCGACGTGAAACATGTCCTCCAGTCTTTCTCGACAATATACAAATTCCACAGACAGACACAGTTAACTACCTAGGACTAACATTTGACCGAAGAATGACATGGGGTCCACATATTAAAAAAAAGAAGAAAACATTGAACCAAAGGCTAAAACTTCTCTATTCACTCCTTTCAAAACAGTCGAAACTAAAACTTAGACAGAAATTAAACACCTACACCTACTTACTGAAGCCAATTTGGACCTACGCATCACAGATATACGGCATCGCCAAAAAGACTCACATTAACAAACTTCAAATCTTTCAGGCAAAAACTTTTAGAACAATTACAAAAGCACCCTGGTATGTCAGCAACATAACATTACACAATGACCTTCACATGCCGACTGTCAACGAACACATACGAACGCACTACAAAAGATTCCACGAAAAATTACAAGGACACCCCAACTCACTCATTAATAACATGGCCACAAAACTCATGCCAGGCAATACCCGTAGAAGGCTGAAGAGGAGCTGGATGAGGGACCTCCTCGTCTAGTCGTCAATCCTAGCACCAATCAAGCCAGTAGGAGATGCCGCTGGGTAATTCTCCCCCTCATGCCTCTCATGCCAATGTATCATTTCACAACTATCAAATTCACTGATTGTTAATGTTATTATTGACAGGTGTGAATAAAGATTATCAGTTATAAAAAAAAAAACAAAAAAAAAAACATGGTTTTCGAAGCCCCGTGGGGGCTTTCGAGTTAAACTCGTCGTATCAAGATCTTTAAAATGAGGCCAAATTAGATATTTTTTCTCGAAGTGAAAAAATAGGTGTCCGTTAGAGTTAAACGACAATATCGCCATTTAAACCCCTTAAGGGTTACATTTTTGAAATTCCTTTCTTACTGGTTACCTACAACGCGTTTAAAACCTAAATTCCGAACTTCAAGTTTCTATCATTAGTAGTTTTTGCTCTGCATTGATTCTATAAGTCAGGACAAAGCCTCTTATATATATGGAGAAGAGATCGAAATAAACACGCACCATCCCCAATCACGGGAATCAAAGTGTGCATAATTTGATTACCACTAATATTTAATTAATCAGTAGCCATATTTTATGAGAATGTCTATTTTAATATTGTAACGTTAAATCGATATCCAATTAAAAAACATAAGGTTTAAAATCTCAAAAATAGATTTCCGTTAGAGTTAAATGACAATTTCGCCATTTAAGCCCCTTAGGGGTTACATTTTTGAAATACCTTTCTTAGTGGTTACCTACATCGCGTCTAAAATCTAAATTCCGAACTTCAAGTTTCTATCATTAGTAGTTTTTGCTCTGCGTTGATTCTATCAGTCAGGACAAAGCCTCTTATATATACGAGTATAGAGATATATTGTAATTATGGTATAATTAGGATAGGGATTTTTAACGAGTACCTGTCATCGTACAGGCTCGGGACCTCCATTTTACGTCCTATCCGAGGGGTGGTATAGCCAAGGATCTTTTACTCCCATTAAAAAATTCTAGAACCACCGCGGGACGCGAACTCGCGAACTTTATTTAGTATTGTAGGTTGCCATGGTAACCACTACACCACAGGTGACCCCATGGCGCCCATTAAGGCCCGATGCACACGGACGACACTTTTCTGCGATGCGGACTATAAGCCGGGTCAGGGGTACCTGGAGTATAATGGTAAATCCGGTCGGTCCATTGTACTCCAGGTACCATTGACCTGGCTTATAGTCCGCATCGCAGAAAAGTGTCGTCCGTGTGCATCGGGCCTAATATGGCCCCTATCTCCACTGAAAAGGACTAAATCCTTTCGTATTTTATGTTTGGCCATTTCTTGTTACTAGGGATAATATGGGACTGTTATTCACTCCAAAGAAACGAACTTAAAGGAACTTTATAGGAAGATTTTTTCCTAAGCCATTTAAGCCGTATCAGACCTTTCAATGACGATATGACCTAACCCATATGAAAAAATGTCTTATTATGATTAAGCATGACGAATAATTAAAAAAAAGAATCGTTTGAACCATTTTTGAAAAATCTTAATAAGAGGCAATGTGACAGAAGAGGCAGGTGACCCCACAGGAATGTGGTAACTCATCGCTCTGTGGTAGACTCGTATTGATGTAACTTCATGTAGAGGCAGAGACACTAAACTGAAGATCTTTTTGGAATTTTGACCACCAGACTAACTAGTGATTTTTTACATAGTTGGATTTATTTTTTCCCTCATCTTCATTAGATATGAAGTCCACGGTCATTTGCCAGTGGCAAATTTCTAGCTTAAATCCCGGACCGAACCAAAGACGACGATGAATAGCCGGCGACACCTGCACTGACATGAACAAGATGACTCAGTGGAGAAGAGGCAGGTGCACGGCAAGACAGCTAGGACCCCAGCCTGGGCGCCCTCTCTATTTATATTTATCCTACTATCGCTGGATCCACTCGATGTCACCCTACAGCCGCTAATCGATCTGGCCACAATGGCCCGCTCTTCACAATGTAAAGGCCTTTAATTCAATCGCTTGAGGAGCTATTATCTCTTCCCCCGCCACTTGTAAAAGCGGGGTGATAATCATAATCCTCTTCTCTTACCATTTAGACATCAGCCCCCCCCCCCAAATTTTTAAATATTTCAGCTAGGGTCTATGTTCAACACAAATGTAGAAGTTCCTATGCCCAAACATTTATATATTTTTTATGTTTAAACAATTTTTTTTCAAACAGACTATGAAAACACAAATATTTAAACAGTTTACAAAAATTATCTCTTTGTAACATAGAGCTTCAGAACAAATAACTTTTCAATCCATCGCTCCTTATATTTAGTGGTAAGAGGACGGGCCTCGAAGGTTCTGGGCCAGCATAGAAGATACTCTAACATCCTAGTCACAAACATGTACTCTGAGAGTTTGTTCTAACTGTTAGTTCGTTCTAACAACAGGTCTAGAACTATTTTGAACCATATCTTTTGTTTTATGTTACAATATTTTTATTTGAAGACGGTCATGAACAGTACTCGAACCCAAGTTTCCGTGTCTAGGTTGGGATGCTTTAACCAATTACACTACCTTGGCCGCTATCCTGACAATTTCAAAGCTTGTCCTATCCTCGTATACGACTCGTTGAAATTTAGAAATCGTTGTAGAATAGAATAGATTGACATTGCTGGGAACGTTTCTTTATGTAAATTCGTTATTTTTTAAGGATACATGTTTAAGTGACAGTATAACTGCTAGAACATGGAATTAAAGTTTAAATAAAAGTTTAAAAGTCGGCCTGGGTATGTTGGTTTAGTGCACCAGTCTGTGGAAATACTGTTTCTAATTAAAAGGAGGTCTAGAAAGGTAAGGAATTATTGGTTTCGCATTCTACGGTAAATTGGAGGCGCTGGTGGTGGCTTTTAAATACAAATAGGATATCTGGAATTTTGTTCGGATTAAGGACAAAGAAGAGGTCATCAACGTATTTACGGATAAAAATTATGTCTGTTGGAAATAAGGGAATGATGGAGTACAGTAGGTCAAAAGTACAATGTTGGCTAGGTCTGGAGCTAATGGGTTGCCCATGGCGAGTCCTGATATTTGTTTGAAAAATTGTCCGTGGAAGGTTAGGTAGCCATCTCCATCACAAATATTTTCCTGGCATTTGATTGCCACTGCCTCTTTAAAATTTTTCAAAAATGGTTCAAACGATTCTTTTTTTAATTACTCGTCATCCTTAATCATAATAAGGCATTTTTTCATATGGGATAGGTCATATCGTCATTGAAAGGTTTGAGACGGCTTAAATGGCCTAGGAAAAAGTCTTCCTATAAAATACCTTTTATTTCATTTCTTTGGAATGAATTACAGTCCCATATTATCCCTAGTAATAAGAAATGGCTAAACATTAAATAAGAAAGGATTTAGTCCTTTTCAGTGGAGATAGGGGGCACAATAAACGGCGACATGTAACATAGGGAAACTACAACGATAAAAAGAATTAAACTAAATTACGAACAGCTTAAAACGATTGAATCCAATTATGTTGTATATACATAAACACTACTATGATATATCTGTTTTGAATAGCTTAGTCGTGTTGATGCAGAAGATCCTCAGAGTCCTGACAATGGAACGACGCCCCGCTGTGAAGGCATGCGCTGCCTGTTGCGGTGCATATGCTCTGCCACGTGCCAGCCCAACACTTTGCTACTGATACACTTCTCCCACTGTGTCATGCCACTCCACACTACTCGGCGCTACATCAGAGATCAGGGGAATGATGTTTCGTAAGGGATACTAAACCAGTCTCTTTCGATCAATGGTAAGTCTATTATTTGTGATTATTTCAAAAAGTCAATCGAAGAAAATTAACACATGAGAATTTTTTTCTAGAGATGGATTAGTAGATACTGAAATACCCGTTGTTTGTTTGTTTAACCGATTCTTCTCGGTTTCCGGAAAGGCATATAAGAAACAAACATTTGAAAATTAAGTTTTAATTTACTACGAGCTGCAAATACACCTTCTATCGATTCACGTTCACGATTTATTTACAAAAAAGTGACTCACAGTAAAAAAACTAGCCAGCAGTAAAAAAAAAAAAAATCGACTATTGATGAAATTAGGATTTTTTAGATTAAAAAATAAAAATAAACCTAACAATAAATCGAAAAATTTTCAGGATTATTTTAATAATTATAATACTCTATAACTTATAGAAAAAAGCAAACAGATGTGGAAAAGCTGTATTCTGTGAAATTGCTAAATGACGGTTACATATTTATCAAAACACATTGATTTCTACTCTAAGTAGGTTGGTAAGAGAAAGTTGTGTGTTGCACGCACCGCAACAGATTTTATTCGTTTCTTTGTTTGTTTGTTTATTTTATACGAGGTCATTTTATGCCACTAAGGCTAATCCGACGATGCTCCAATGGGAGTCCTAAATTTTGCCTATCAAGGTATAATTAGTATCGATATCTTTAACGATTACCTGACATCGTACAGGCTCGGGACCTCCATTTTACGTCCTATCCGAGGGACGGCATAGACAATTTTTTACTCCCATTAAAAAATCCTAGGGCCATTTCGCGACCTTTAATATAGTAGGTTCATATGCAAATCATTACACCACAGGTGACCCCACAACAGATTTTTTTATCTTCATAATCAGGGCTTGGACTATAATTTATAAATCTTGAAAAAAAATTGCCTTATATTAAAAAATTTAATATCTTCGATTTTGACAATTACCTACCTGTAAGAATGGCCTCAAGCCGTTTATAATTTAGTATTCATAAATATTTCACAGCATTGCGGTTGATTATAGGGCAGGCCTCTAAGAAATGTTTTTTTGGAGGAATTGATTTTATGTGCTTTGTTAAGTCAATAAGATGTATATTTTTGTATTAATATATCGTCAATCGTTAATATATGGTCGTCAATTTACTAAATAATTTTCACTCACATACAGACCATTTAGCGGGACTTGGTTATTTGAACTCAGGGGGTCCCAAAAAGTGTATTTCCGTTGAAAACCGGAAGTCGATATTTTTCACGATCGCAATATCTTCCCTTACAATTACTACAATTTTTAAAATATAATAAGTTAATATCAGATATACAAAATCAAATGTAAAATAGAAAACTTCTATGAATGTGTAAGAAATAAAGCATAAACGGAAATGGGTGATTGATTGATACTGGAACTAGATTGGGGTTGATGGCCACTGCAGTTTTACGTCAATAAACAAAACAAAAAAATAAACGAAACTCTAAAACTAAAACTAAATTACATAGTCAATGTGGAAGAAATCAAAACCCATTTTTATTTAATAATTTTACAGTCATTCTTCTTATTTATAAAATGTGTTTGGTGCATTAATATAAAAGATAAAGCTCTATAAAAAAAATAACATCAGAGAGATGAGAGTAGAATTTGCTTAAAATAAATTTAATTATTTTCCCTAGTGAGCTTTACTTTTTATATTAATGCACCAAACATATTTTATAAATAAGAAGAATGGCTGTAAATTAATTTCATTCACGTTGAGTATGTAATTTATGAAAAAAAAGTATTTAAATTGATATAAATTCTTTTATTGGCAATAGTTGGTTCTAATTTTTTTTGACAGTGGTAAAGGGCGAAGGGTGCTTTAAAACCATAATAGAATTAGATCGATTAAATGATTCGATCGGCAATATATCGATTTTAAGATTTAAATCCCTATATTTGAACTTTCATTATATTTCCGGCCTCGAATTAGACTAAATCATAAAACATACTTCTCGTTGAATGAATTGACAATATTTTATTCCATTAAAATTCCTAAAAAATAGGGTATTTTTAATTTATTTTTTTGGATTTTTTCTTATTTAGACAATAATTATTTTAAAATCTTTTAACTTAGATTTATATATATATATCCTTATACATATAAAAATCTCGTGTCCCGATGTTTGTCGGAGGTAAACTCAGAAACTACTCAACCAATTTTGATGAAAGTTGGCTCATTGTGTACAGTTTTGTCCAAATTAAAAGATAGGATAGTTTTTATCTTGATTATTGACCACGATATTTCTTTTATCACGAATTATAGCAAATACTGTTTCGATTTATTTATTTACCGTACCGCTCGCGTTTCGATTTATTAACATGGCGTCATATGTCGATTTCATAAAATTTTTGTTGTTTGTCGGGGGTAAAATCAGAAACTACTCAACCAATTTTTATAAAATTTTGCTCATTGTCTGTAGTTTTGTCAAACTTAAAAGATAGGGTAGTTATTTATCACGATTATTGGCTTCAATATTTCTTTTATTGCAAATTAAATGCTTATTATACTTAAATTGGGTGTGATTATTTATAATTCTACAAATTTCCACAGATGGCGGTGTAAGTCTATTTTTTGACACATTTAATTTTCTTTCGATTTTTATGATGATTTAACAGAAATTTATTTTTTTTCCGGCTAGGACTAGGAAAAAATGCGTTTTTCCCATGGTTTTAGCAAAAGACAGGTTAAACAAGATCATTGTGCACCTGTTAGGGCCGCTTTCTCCAAGTTAGTTTAAACGGAGTTTAAATTTAATCCGGATTATCTCTTGGTTTAAACCAGATGTGAGTTTCTTCAAGTCGGTTTAACCTCTAAACTTGGTTTAAACTTAGATTAAGTTAATCCTTCATTTTTCCCGGTTTAAACTCTGACTTAGGTTTAAACTGCAAAATATAAACAAACATTTTGTGTGATAACATACTCGCTCTTGTTACTCGAGAATTATTGTTTTGCACTTGACTGAATACAAAAATGGAAAATATACATAATTGAAATTTTAAATGACAGGAAGAATAAGATTAGGAGTGTTTTTGTTGCCAAAGAGAAGTATCAATAGACGCAATCAGTTAATCCAAGAATATTTTCAGAATATGTTAAATCAGTGAAGTAGAATTGAGATGAGAAAAAAATGTTTCTTAAGGTGCATTATTTTTATTGTAATTGGTTCATAATTCATATCGAGGTTATGTTGTAAATTATGTTTCACTTGAATATCTCATAATGATGTAATTTTATTATTATTAAGCTATAATAATTATATATCGCTCAACTTAGACCATTTATTATTTAAACAAAATGATAATAATAATAAAAAGGTTCAACGTTATTTGAAAAAAAAATTATGAAATGTAATAGAGGTTATTATTATTCTTGGCATAATAATATCATATTATAAAGAACATTTTATTAACATACAAATTAAATCTCTGAAAACAGCACCGCTCGTTTCATTGAATTTATTCGCCAATTTCTTCCATTCATCGTCCTTCTCTTTGACAGTGACAAAATCTGTTTTTTTTTTTTTTTTTTTGGTTTCAAAAATGTCTCTCTTCTCTTCTACAAGAGCCAGAAGAACATTAATTTCACACAGAAAAGTTTTTACATTTTTTTTATTCTTTTTGCTCCATTTTTATAGAACAATTTCACCTTATTTACTTTTTTGGTAAAAACAAAATAATATGTATAAATAATCTTTCCATAACCCTTAAATTACCTTCTCTTTCCATAAGTTTAAACTATATTAGAGAAAGCGGGCCTTAGCATAACAATAAATATAAATTGTGAATTCTAATAATAAAAAAATGTACAAAGTAAAAAGATATAAAATTAATTTTTTATGTTTTGATAAGTAGCATGTAAAACATTCAGCATGGTTTGAGCTCGCTTTTCATAACCTGTTTCTGGTACAACCTCAACAAGTAGACGTTATCTCATTTCACCATGTGTTATATTCTGAATTTAATTAATATGTATTAGGGCAAAAGATTAATTTGGTACATTTTAGCTGTCTATTGTGATTATATTGAGCCCTATTGCAATTACATTCTTTATTAGTTCCTTTCACATGTGTTACTTATATTTAATCTCGCCTCTGAAAAAAATCCAGTAAGTGCTAAATAAATGGATCGTTAATGCTTACTATAGTCAAATATAAGGTTTAAAAAATAAAAACTTTAACCCTTCTTAATCCTTTACCAAACAATTTTAAATTTGTCATGAAGTCCTATTTTAAATCCCGTTGGTTTTTAGATTAGCTGAAACGTTCTCTTTATCATTGAATTTTGATTTGATTGTATTAAAAAGAATAGGATATAATAATTCAACGAATTATAGCTGCTGAGCCACAGCAAAGCCTGGCTGGGACTGCTCGTAATGTATATTAAGGGAGCGAATATTGACCCTTGCGGAACTCCTACAAGATTGGTGGGACTGAAGAAATCTCGGAGCTCTGCCGGATCGAGAAAAATCTAACTGAGAGGTAGGATTGTAGTATGAGATAGTATGCATGAGGAAGAATGCTCTTATATTGATTATAATAATGTAAAAAAAAAAAAAAATCATACAATTCAAATACGAACTGATTAAATCAAAGACAAGAAATGCAGGGCTTTGCGGTTCAATAGGCCGTATTTAATAAAGGCTCTATGGAAGGGGACGGGTGGACCAACCCACCTGCCACCCCCGATGAAGATCCACCATAGCGAAGCACTTGCCGCTGACAGGGGGTTGGGGTCCACACCCCCACAACATTGTCCCCCCCCCTCAGAACAATATTGTCGGCGGGCCCCCACCACAAACTAATATATAATGAGCCGCCAATGGCGGGGGCGGCAGTCAGAGATGGCCGTGGTAGCCGCAGAGAACATCCCCCCTGGTGCCACCTCCGCCAGCCTTCCGCTTCCGGCGGCAAGCTCTTCCGCTCCTTCCACCTGCAAGGTCAGTCCATAATATTATTTTTTAAAATCATTTTATTATTATTATTATTTACTTCACATAGGGTAAACCATACAGTTATTGACACCCTTAGGACTAAATTTCCTAGCTAAATAGCCCCTCTTTATCTACCCTTATAAAGACCTTTATCTACCTTTATAAAGACTCAAGAGGTTTTTTTGGGTCAAAAGTTCAATAGTTTTACCATATGGCAATATTTATTGTTAAAAGTGCAAAAACTAGTTATTGACACCCTGTGGATTTAATTTTGAAATCTTCCCTTTGGTTAGTTTGTTAAAGTCTTAACTCATAGATGACTTAAAGGACCCTTCAAACATTAGACTCATGTATATCCTTACATAATAATAGAGATAAAATTAGAACTTGTTTACTTATTTCTTTAAGTTAAAGTTGGGGTGTCAATAACTGTACTGAGTGTCAATATAGGCGGGCGCAAGCGACGGTGCTGCTTCTGCGACGGCACTGCTTCTGCGACGGCGCTGCAGGGACTAGAGAAACGGGGAAAAAAGCGGGGTCATTGCCTGGGATTCATAGGGTTTTTTGGCGTTTTTAATTTATTTTTCCATAATTAAAACCCGATCGAGCAAAAAATCATTTGAAAAATATCTAATAGGTATTGCTCGGTCCCTCAGTGTTCAATTAGAAAATCAAAAAACGTGTCATTCCCTTTTATTTCCAAAAAATAAAAAGCTTCTTAAAGAGTGGATTTTAAAATTAAGAATAGATAAGCCTGTTTCGAAACATATGACGATATGTAGTCTTTATTTTAAAGAAAGAGACTATATTTATCCAGGTAAATATTAGTATTTGACATTTTATTATTCCAAAATGCTAGTTTTATGCAAATAACATTGAGACCATAGTGTCATAGATTTGTTTTTCTTTTTTAATTTTCCAAATTTTTCTATTACATCCGTTGTGCTTAATTGTTCCATGTTTTCAATGCGAAGCCTGAAAGTTTTGACAAATAAATAAATAATATGACAAAGAATCTAAGCTGTCATAACAATGATTGTGTGAATAGGTAATTAATGTTATTACTAACCGAACAACGTCGAGTAAAGTTACAATGATGTGTTTGCATTTACCAGAACTACCAGCTTTATACGTACAATGACAAGAAAATTGCTTATTATTATTAATAAATTTGATTTCAACTTTTATTTGATGGGGCAGTCCTTTAAGATTGCTAGTTTAAAGGCACGAGGCTTGTAAAATAACTGTTTTTTTATTTTTAGATATTATTCCACATGTAAATATGTCGTTTGCATCAAGAATAGCCTGCCCTTCAATTAATGGTCTTTTAAAATTACCAATTATCTCTATCACATCAACTATGTCTAACACCGTTCTTTCCTACATTTTGCAAAACTACTAGCGCACCCTATATTCGATTGCGCCCGCCTATAGGGGTTTACCCTATTACAATTTTTGGGGACCAAAGTTGGTCAACTAAAAATTATATAGATACATTTAAAAACTGAACTATTTGATAGTCGTAAATTTCCTAACTGCTCTTACAATGCCCAACAATACTGTCTGCTCCATTTTTTTGATCGTTCCAGACGGAAGGTCTAGTCATAGCAATGAAGACTGGGTTTCTTATGGTATTAAGATGTTGCTTGATATTACCATAGTTAAATTAAGCCGCATTCCTTCAAGCCATAAAGCTGCTTCATCTCTTCCGCTAATTCTATATATTTTCACTTTTTTTTCTGTTACTACCTTATGTACAGTATCATCCATAGGAACACCGATCTCAATTATTTACACTCCTTTTATTTCTTTGTATAATATTAAAATGTCTGGTCTGTTATTTTGGATAGAATGATCAGTGAGCATATGATCGGTTCTGGATATTTATAATACTGGTGAAGTAATCAATGAGCTCCATCTTTTCAGCTATGGCTTGATGCACTACCTTGGCTGCATTGTTATGCCTCTGCAAGTACTCCACATCCCGAAGTGACGTACTGTATTGACTCCGCTGTGTTTGAGCACAGTCTACATAAGTCAGTGATATTCTCCACACAAATATTTTTCCGATATGCTCCTATAGCTATTACTTGATCTTGGATGGCCTGCAAGAATCCTTCAGTTCCGGTAAATAAATGACCACTTATTAGCCATATTAAGAATGCTTTAGCAATCTATCCCAGCGCTTGTTAATAAATGGTAAAAACGTAAATGTAGTGTTTTTTTTTTTTTCATTTCTCTTTTAAAGTAGCATAGTATGATTCTTTGTTTGGATTTTAAGCACTTAGTAGATTTGGAGCAGTATAGTCGGCATCCGGCGAAGCAATAGTTGAGAGTATGTTATTAGTATTATTATTAATTTTAATATTATTTTATTTAATCAATTCTTATTTAAAGTGCTATTAATCTACTCATTTATCGTTATTATTATAATTTTCCTTTAATAATAAAGAATTCAATATAATTCAATTTATATACAAATGAATTTAATATAATTCAATAAAAATATAAAATTAAAATCATTAACAAAATTCAAACTAGTTAAATGAAGCGTTAATAGTTATTTTCATCGCTGGTACCGAAAGTGGTTGTTATAGGTGTGCGGGCGTGTTTAAGGCGCAAGTCGTAGCCGAGCGCGGAAATCAGACCAAGCACCTCAAACACACTTTTGGTACGTGTTATGAACAATACTTTTCATCATACTGCTCATACTTGAGTAAATTAAAACACTTTTTTTTAATATAGTTGTTGATACTGCAAAAAGTCGTATGAGAAGTTAAAGCTACCAGGAAAACAAGAAATGTAGTTGGTGAGGTTAGCTCACAGAAAAGATTTTTCAGGCCTAAGACCGAAAAGTAACACATGTTTTTAATGCACTGTGATGAAAACCCCTTTTCACCCGAAACTTTTTTCTTCTAATCTTCTTTGGACGGTTAACTGGGAGGAAGAAAGAGAAAAAACAAGTGGGTTTGAGTGATTGTGAGTTGAGCAATGAAGTGTGGTGTATTTCTCATGAATGTATGATTTTACTGTTAGAATGTTTATCTCTTTGTGTATTGTGTTGTTAGAAATATACCAAGGAGCATTTAAAATTGAAAGTTCGTTTCAAGAAAACAGGGAAACTGGACATGTCCACAAATTCAAATTATTGGAAGAGTAAAAAATCGTTTTTACTTTTGCATTGAGAGATTTCCTTAACTAAACTTGAATCATTTTCTCCAACACATATTCCTACTTAAAATAAATTTTTCATGATTTTATAAATCTATGTTCATTCGTTCAAAATAAATGTTTCTTTGGAGATGTAGGGTTTCTCCTGATTATGGAAGACAAACGATTGTTACAAGCCATATTTTTTGGAAATTACTGTAGAAAAAAGTGCAGGCTTACATATACTGTCTAATAAATGAAAAATAACTGAAAGTACTAATATATAAGGTTGAAATACGAAGATTAAAATTTATGGTTATTCTTTCAAATCTTCTTCTTAGAAGGTGTTAGGCCAATTTTACTCAGGAATATATTTTTCAATGTCCTGAATTTTTCTAGTTTCTCCTGACAACGATTATTTGAATGGTCTATCAAAGCCGAAAGATCAGCTGGGCTTGCTTTTCGGGCAGCTCTTATTATTTACATATGTCTCGGCATGCAAGGAGTTCAAAAGTAAAATAAAAGGAAGATCGATTTTTTGGACATGTCAGGTGAAATTTTATTAATGTGTAACTGTTTAGCGGAATCCCAAAGTTCTGCTAAGTAGGCCCAAATAGGTTTTAGTATGGTCTTATATATAAGCCTTTAGAGAGGACCTGGGTTTGATTCCTTCCCGTGGTCTTATCTCGCCGGGTTTTCTGATTGTAATTTTTTTTAACTCATTAATAAAATTACCTTTTATGCATACAGATATTACTTCGGATGGGGGACAACGGACTCCTGGTGTCTTCAGACGACCAACTGCTCCTCCAGAGCCTCCCGCTGTCCGAAGACTTCCACAGCTGCAGCGTCGTCTTGGAGAGAGGCCTTCGGGAGGACACTGTCTTCTTGCAGGTGGCAAGGGCGGTCAAGAAGGGTGAAAGTCTTAGCTTGTGGTTCTCGACAAGCCTGCAAGCAGTCATCGGAATCCCCTTCCTCACACCATGCAACATTTTAGGTCCGTTTTTATTATCCTATGCATATAGTTTTGATACGGCAAAAAGTAGTATGAGAAGTGATAGCTATCAAGAAAACAAGAAAAATATTTTTATTTTGCCTTTTATTTTTTTTTGTGTTTTAGATTTAGATCGAGTTTAGCACTTGGGTTAGCTATCACCTCTCTTACCTCTAAGGCAGATAATCCATAGTACATCCAACTAATGCCTATTCAGAGTTCAATGTTCCTCAAGGTAGCATCCCAGGTCCAATCCTCTACACAGTTTATACATCTGATATCCATACCTATCATAACACTCTAATTACCGCATATGCCCATGACACATGTGTGCTAGCAGTTGCTAATGACCCAATCATTACATCCCAAACTCTCTAATCTCAACTCACAATCCTCGAAGAATGGTGTCGAAACTGGATAATTAAAATCAACCCTCACAAATCCGATAAAATCATCTTCGCTCTTATAACTACGACTACTTCTCCTACAGTATCGTTCAACAATTCTCCACTTATCCATGTCGACCAGATCCGCTATCAGGACTCCAGCTCGACATGAACACTACTTGGTGGAATTCTCATTCGAGACTGACGACAACAAACTGTTCGACGTTACCGCCTACTACAGTGACTACTTGACATATAATAACTACTAGACCAGTATAATAAACAGTAACTACTATACCTAATATATTACAAAAGGTATATAATAATTTATATGACAATAATAAGACCTAATTGGACTTACGGGATCGAGCTATGGGGCGCCACCAAACCATCGAAGTCCTCTCGATTCCAAGATCCTTAATGTTCCTTATTTTATCACTAATAAAATAACCACAATAACCTTAATGTTCCATAATTCACCGCTTTAGCACAATTTTTTCAAATAATTGTTTGCTCAATCGGGTCTTAATTATGGAAAAATAAATTAATAACGCCAAAAAAAACCTATGAATCCCAGGTAATGGCCAGGCTTCTATCCCCGTTTCTCTAGATCCTGTAAAGAAGCAGCATCGTCGCTTGCGCCCGCCTATCGGGCCAGCTAGTTTTAAATACTTTGTAAGTTTCTAACCTCTATTTAGTATTTTATATAACCCAATGTTGCGTTAATCCTCACTAAATTTGGATAATGATTTTTCAAGTAATTTTGACAATTTGATAGAAATAAATATAATTTTGAGAGTGTGGTGGTAGCCCCTCTTAAATTACCATAGATCCTGCAAATCTCAATTCTTTCTACTGATATCAGACTATGACCAAAGTTTCATTAAGGTACAATTTTTGTAGTCAATTTTTTCTTAACAATATTGT
The DNA here is from genome assembly GCA_911387785.2 of Aelia acuminata. Taxonomy (NCBI): domain Eukaryota; kingdom Metazoa; phylum Arthropoda; class Insecta; order Hemiptera; family Pentatomidae; genus Aelia; species Aelia acuminata. The sequence goes on from OU426978.1 coordinate 223,580,893, forward strand.
TCCTCTACGTTTACAGGAGAGAAGAACTACGTGTGCCACCATTGCAGGGAGTGCTTCGAGTACCCCAACCCCTTGAAGATCCACCTCGCCCTTGACTGCGGACGACTGAGACTCAGCGACCTCTGGGAGAGGATGAGGAAGTCGTCCGACACGACCAACAACAACTCCGATCCTCCCTTCGACCTCTCGGCGCTGTCCCTCAAGAAGAGCCCCCCTTCGCCGACGCACAGCTGCTACTCCAACCCCAGCCCGCAGCCGAAGCGGGACGGCCTCCTGGAAGATCGGCCTGCGTCGGAACCTCCGCACTCCGCCTTCAGGCCCTACCTCAAGACCGAGGATGGGGAGTCCATGATCAGCAGGAGGGCAGCGGAAATAGAAGCCTTCGTGAGCAGCCTCGGCCAGTCCAAGCAGGGTCACCTCTGCCTCTACTGCGGCAAGCTCTACTCCAGGAAGTACGGGCTCAAGATACACATAAGGTAGTTGAAGTCCTTATCATTCAATATTTTTCTCTATTAAAAAATAATATTCTTACAGATAAAAGTAGCATACTTTATTTTTTTTGCTATAAATTTATTGCAGTTTGATTAAATTATAATTTTCTGTTGTATTATATTCCAGAACGCATACCGGATTCAAACCATTGAAATGCAAATACTGCCTGCGACCTTTTGGAGATCCCAGTAACCTCAACAAGCATGTCAGGTTACATGCGGAAGGAGACACCCCCTACAGGTAATTGAAATAACTTTATAAAAAAATATATATATATATGTTTTCTTACAATTAGATTATTAAGTCTTCAGACCACGTGGACATGACTTTGTTTGCTTGTTTAACGCCCCTAAGGCTAATTGGACTATGCTACAGTGGGAGTCCTAAATTTTGCCGGTCCAGGTATTAATTAGGATAGGGATCTTTAACGATTACCTGACATCGCACAGGCTCGGGTCCTCCATTTTACGTCCAATCCGAGGGACAGCTAACCACTACACCATAGTTGACCCAAACTTGACTGACCTAGCAAATCAGCAGATGAATTTTATAAGCTAATTTTAAATATACCCAATAGAGATCCGCAATTATTGTATTAAATGTTGATCTCTCAGGGGTAAACTAATTAATGCATCTTTATTTTAATAACCCTAATAATGAAAAATATTCTTATATATCTGAGCATCCAATAAGTAATGTCGGTTTTTAATGGCGTGCTTCAAGGTATAGGATAAAATCAATGTAATAGTAGTAATTCAAAATGTATTTACCATCTTGTTGTATAACAGTTTGCCACCTTGAAACCAAATTTTGATTGCCTGTTCTGAAAAATCCTTTGGTTTTGAATTGAAGAAAGCTAACGCCACGTTTTTCACATCATTGACTGAATTCATGTTTTTGCCGCTTAATGAGTTTTGGAGACTGCGGAAAAGGTGATAACCCAAAGGCGCCAAGTCTGGGGAATACTCGTTACTGGGGGATAAGTCGATTAATTTTTGCAATGTTTAGTTTGCAACATGGGGCCTCTCATTGACATGACGGAATAAAATTCCGCGTATATTGATAAGTGATGGACGTTTATCCTCAATTGCTCGCTTCAATCGGTCCAGCTAATCACAGTACAGATCTTTAGTGATAGTTTGGTTAAGATCAAGGAATTCATGATGAAGGATTCCTTCCATATCCCACCATACAGACATCATCACTTTTTTCGGATGAAATCCAACTCTCGCTTCTGTCCTAGGTGTTTCACCAGGTCCTAACCACTCCCATTGAACATTCCCACATAACATCTAAAATTTGAAAACCCACTTTTCATCTCCAGTTACTATCCTGTTCAGAAACATGGCTTAAGTGGTTTCTTGGGAGATCCACTTCAAATGATTTCACCAACTAAAACATCATACATAGAAGTTTATTTTATGCTATAATAAACAAAAATAAATTGAAAAGAAGGAATTAGTACATAAACAAACAGAATATTAAAAACTGGCATTACTTATGGGATGACCTGACATTTGTTTAGTTACGATAATACTATTTTATCTACAGTTAAGTTTAGTAATTTAGCATTACAAATCTTACGAATATAGTTATGTACTTATCTAATTATGACCCTCTCTCAGGTGTGACCTCTGCGGAAAAATGCTGGTTAGAAGAAGAGATCTCGACAGGCATATGAAAGCAAGACACAACCTTAATGAATGCACGCAACATCAGGTCAACAATGTTTGAAGTTTTTAAGGTGTCTAATTAATAAGTGAGAATATCTAATCTAGTCATTTTTGTGAGACTTGAATTGTGATTACCAGTCACTACATTTGTAAATATTTTTAATATAAAAGAGATTTTATTTATACATTAAAGTCTGATTACCAGTAATTAAATTTTTAAATATTTTTTATATATAAAAAAAATTATCTAGTCATAGAAGTCTGAATACTAGTCAATTAATTTGTAAATACCTTTTTTTTTTTTTTTTTATATAGAACCAAAATTAAATTTGTTAGATCTTTATTAATTTTAATTATTGTTTAAAGATAAACAATTGTATATAAATATAAAGCTATTTTATTACTGAAAATTGTTCATATTTTTTAAAAAATTTACAAAAACCATTGTACATAATATAAATTATTTGCTCAATAATAATAAATAAAAATTATTTTTTGAATATGAATTACCTAGTTGTGCTTTTTTTTCCTTTTAAGTTTAAATCCAATACCACCCTAAAACATAAACATTAGGTAACATAAACCCTACCTATGAGTTAGAGGGCATCTGAAACTAAAGCTCTACCAACCATAAGACCTATCTTAAGAACTAAATATTTCCTTTGTAAAAAAAAATAAATTTTGAATAACTCCTCAAAAAATTTACTTATCACAATATTCATTTTCCTACGCTATTCCAGAAAATTATAATAAATTAATGATTTCTTCTCCGATAAAGGCCAATTGCAGTTTGAAAGCATTAGGTATCACTTAAGCATATTTATTACCGTATTACCGAGCATATTTCTCCCTAGCAAAAATCATAAGGAGTAGGCTATTGAGCCGTGCTACGAAAATCAGGATCTACAAATGTCTCATACGGCCAGTAGCATCTTATGCCTGTGAGACGTGGACTCTCAACAAGTCCGTTGCGCAGAAAGTGGACCGATTTGAAAGAAAGATCCTGAGGCGAATAATGGGCCCTGTCAAAAAAAATGGTACATGGCGACTGCATAAGAATAAGGAGCTGTATAAAGAATACCAGGACCTCAGTATCTCTAATTTTGCCAGAACACAACGAATTAAATGGCTTGGACATGTTATAAGGATGGAAAATGGTAGGTGCCTCTCGAAGGTCTACAAAAATACCCCAGTCGGGACCAGGCCTAGGGGAAGACCTAGATCTAGATGGAAGGACAAAGTATTTGTAGATGTAAGAGAAGCTGGAATAAACACGGGACAAGCTGCAGACAGACAATACTGGGGCAGAATGATTGAGCTGGCAAAGGACCGCTTTAGGCTCATTTCGTGCCAATAGAAGAAGAAGAAGAGGTATTACTTAAACCTTTACGATTTTCTCCCCTCAAGAAAATAAATTTAGCAAAGAAATTAATTATAACAAAAATTGGCTTGTAAAACAAATAAAAAAGTAATGAATCTCTTAACTTCAGATAAGCAACTAAGCATTAATAAACGTAAGAAGTACTCATTTTTTTTAACTACTCAATAATAGATTATATGTAAACCGCAATATTATCTTATATATAAAAATCCGGTGTGATGGGCGCAACACACAACTCTCAATTAATAACTTACTTAGATTAGAAATTGGCGTGTTTTGTAAAATGCCATTCCTCAGACACACATTTTTCCACATTTATTTACTTATTTTTGTAAATAATTGCTCTCTAAAGTCCACTAAATTTTATTATGAAATCAAATTTTTTACTTGTGATAATTCGGCAAGGCAAGCGTAAGACTACTGATTTTATTTACCATTCAACAAATAATTTCCATTAAATGAACAGAACTCCTTTAATTACAAACAATGTTGACCGAATATTTTTCTATTTTTCTCCTGTATCTGTTTACTTGATTATTTCATATTTAGCCATTTCTTATTTTTGGTGTAACGAGAAATAGTTATTTTCTCCATATAAAAAAAATCATGGGAGAATAAAAAAAGCCTCCCTCAGAACATATTAATAATGAAAAAGCTTACCTGATATTAAAGAATACGTGATTATCAAGAGTTTGATCAGATTGAGAAAATCGATATAAACGTAAAAATGGGAAAATAAGTAACAAAATTAAGTGCCCCCTCCGTTTGCTGAAGTGCCACGTCCTGAAATGTTTGCTGTCATATACATACATTTAATACCAAGTTTGATCAAAATCGTTAGAGCCGTTTTTGAGAAAATCGAAAAAAACATTCAAGTCATGAAATAAAGTACCCCCTCCGTTTAACCAATTTTGATGAAATTTTTGCAGTCACATTGCGGGCATATACATACTCCAAATACCCAATGTCAGGTTTGTATGGTTTTTAGTTTTTGAGATAGTCGGTTCACACCCATACACAGACCATTGTGCGGGACTTGGTTATTTCGACTCAGGGGACCTCAAAACCTGTATTTCTGTTGAAAACCGGAAGTCAAAATTATTCACAATCGCAATACTTTTCCTTACTATATATTTCATATAAAGGTAAGTGAAAGTAAAATTTAGTGACTGACCGAAACTGAAACCAATTTTGGCAGCAGACCAGCAGGCCAAAACCGATACTTATTTACGTGTTTATATATATGAAATGTAAGTTTGTAATAATTCTAGTTAAGCAATAATTTCAATGGCAGCTTATAAAAAGACAGTAATTGAACTTAATTATTCACAAAGTATGTAGCATAGAAGAGTGGCATGTAAGACAGGTGCACTCGTTAGGTTATAGGTTTGAATCCCGATCCCTACTTCATAGTACAGCTGATCCTGTGGGAAGTTAAACTATACCCCTATAAAGCTAAAATATAGTTGCAATTATAGCATGATAATAATAACTATTCATATTATCCTATCTAAATAATAAATAATTTAATTAATCTCTGCCATAATAAAGCCGAAGGAATACAAAATGACGGCATTGTGAATAAGTAAAATAAAAATATTGTAAACAATATGTTTAATTTGTCCATATTTTATGGATTTGATATGATAAAATCTATTTTCTATTAATCTAATCTTAATTTGTGGGTGACCACCATTTTAAATTATTTTTAAATAATTTATTTTTTTTAAGAGAAAAGATTTGGCTCCACCGGGAGTCGAACCCGGGTCTCCCGCGTTACATGCGCGGATGCTAATCACTGCACCACAGAGCTCGGCTCAAGGCAGAGCAAATCCTTTCTCTCCACTGATACCTACTCCCCCTATCTCACAATTTTTGCGAGTAGTAGCGGGAGGTGAACAAATTTTGTCCAATTTATGATATTTATTGACATACGTCAATTTTTAAATTATTTTATGTTAATCTAATCTTAATTTGTGGGTGACCACCATTTTAAATTATTTTTAAATAATTTATTTTTATGAAGAGAAAAGATCTTGTGTGAAAGAAAACCACTGCAGTGGTTAGCATCCGCGCATGTAACGTGGGAGACCCGGGTTCCACTCCCGGCGGAGCCAAATCTTTCCTCTTCAAAAAAATAAATTATTCAAAAATAATTTAAAAATGTGGTCACCCACAAATTAAGATTAGATTAATATAAAATAATTTAAAAATTGACTTATGTCAATAAATATCATTAATTGGACAAAATTTGTCCACTTCCCGCTTCTACTCGCAAAAATTGTGAGATAGGGGGGGGGGGGGTAGGTATCAATGAAGAGGAAGGATTTGCTCTGCCTTATGCCGAGCTCTGTGGTGCAGTGGTTAGCATCCGCGCATGTAACGCGGGAGACCCGGGTTCGACTCCCGGCGGAGCCAAATCTTTTCTCTTCAAAAAAATAAATTATTTAAAAATCTATTTTCATAATAAAAATTTGTATTAGTATCGTGAATAATACCTTTGTGTTATTCAATATTTATTTACTTTGAATTTAAAAATAAGATTTTTTTTAAATGGTTGTGATAAATTTTTGCAATATACTTTCTTAAAAATAAAAACATTTAACATGGATCATTTGAGTCTATAAAATTAATTTTAAATACTGTTATTTTGTAAATTCCTTTTTACTTACAAATGAACATTATTAATAATGAAAAAAAGGCTAAAAAAACTCTAACCATAATAAGCAATGCATTCAGTGCAAAGCCCGGAATCAGCTGAATAGCGAATCATACGAATGTGTAAAAAAAAAAAAAAAGATAATAAAAGCATTTAATGTTAAACCTAAAAAAAATTTCTGCACATACGGACCGTGCCCTACAAGTCTATTTCTATAGTATTACTTTCACTACAAGACTGTTACGTAACTGGAGGGTCAACAGACCACCCCACATATGCAGACTGTTAACAAAACATAAAGCATGAATTTTTTAATAATAAAACTAGAATGTATGGTATAAGGTATATAATAATATAAAAATAAATAATACATTTTTCAAACTTTTTTATTTTTTAAAAAGAATATTACAACATGAGGCTTGATTAGCTGGATGCACCCTTCGCCGCAAGCCTCTTATCTCTCTCTTCAGCGATACTCAGTTTCACACCCTTGCCCTTAGGTAATGAGACATAAGCTTTGCTTCCCTTACCGATGATGAACACATTGTTCAATCTGCAATAAAACATAAAAATAACAATTATTTTCAATAAAAATTCATAGCACAAACAACAAATTTTATACAGAGTTTTCCTAGGTCAAAGTATTGATTATGATTTAAATCCTTTTTTATATGGGACGTCGTCGCCTCGGTTTAAAATTTTAATATCTCAAAAATGACAAGTGTTTTACTTGTGTAATCATCGGATCCAGTTTAAAGGTGCCCTCTACATTGAGCGAACCTCAACCTCAAACATGTAATACCACCAACCTTGCCTAACCAGCCTATCACAAACAGCTATTTACACTGAAGCGCGAAGTCGATCGAACAATGATGTCTAACCGCACCTATGCATCATAGTACAATAATTTTCATTTTAAAAAAGCTGCCGTTCTGTCTTTTGGTCTAACTTATTATGGATAAAAAGGTCAGCAAAATACTAAAAGAACAAGCTTATCATAGGGTATAACTGGACAGTTATTGGCACCCTTAAGACTACATTTCTGTGGTTTAAATTTAAAAAAAAATACTTTTTATAAAGGGATCAAATAGAAACTTCCTAAAGCTCCTCATTATCTATCCTCATAAAGACTCAAGAGGTTTTTGTGGGTCAAAAGTTCAATAGTTTTACAATATGGCAATATTTATTGTTAAAAGTGCCAAATCTAGTTATTGGCATCCTGTGGATTTAATTGTGAAATCTTCCCTATGGTTAGTTTGTTACTAAGTCTTACTACTTCATAGATGACTTAGAGAACCCTTAAAACATTAGACTCATTTACATCTTGTAATAAAATTAGGACTTGTTTACCATTTCTTTAAGTTTAAGTTGGGGTGCCAATAACTGTACTTAGTGCCAATAACTGTATGGTTTACCCTAACTAACTCAAAAGCGAAACTAGCACTATTCCCAAACACAGGCGAACAGATAAAGTACCTGTTCGAGTTTATATCTTATTTAGATTAGACGAACACTGTTTCGGACAGGCTGTTCGAGGGTGAGGTTCGCACAATGTAAAAGCACCTTAAAAGCAAACAATTTAGAATTAAATGACTTTTCTCTAAATTTAAAGTCATTTTATTCTAAAAAAGTTATTTTGAACAGATGTTCTTCTTCAGTGCTATGGTATTTCTCTTAATTTTATGTTAACTGAATTCAATGATTAACTTACGTAACATGTAAAAAAAAAAAAAAAATCATTTTTGGTTATTAGTTTGTTAATCAGGGGATTCCTCTTTTTAAAGGGTTGTTTTTAATATCTTAGAATGATAATGGATCAAAAAATCCGTTTTTATTCCCTTCATTCATATTCTTATAGTTGATGTTTCAGGGTATCATTCCCTATCCTTAAGACTAATCCATAACATTCCTTAAATTTAATCCATAGACCCAAGTACATTACCATTAATTTAATTACATAAAAACAAAACATTAAATATAATAATAATACAGTCGACTCCGTTTAATTGGGCCATCGGATAATTGGGACCACCTCTTAATTGAGCCATTTTTAATAAAACGGAATCAAATATAGGTAAAATATTACCGCTTTATTGGGACAAAACATTGGCTAATTAGACCAAAACTTTCTGCAACTTGAAGCTATGAGACCCAGTGTCAATAGAATAACCTAAGTATCTGAGACCACGCCTGTTTCTCAGCCAGAAGCAAGCTTTTTACACAAAAAGGAAATGAAGAAAGTCCTTAGGCATTCTAAAGAAGTGCGCTAATTATGTTGGTCGTAGTTAACAATGAGTGCGACAATGCCCACTTGATTCTTACCTGTTAAAAAATTTGACGTTAAAACTTGTTCTGATTCATTTCTTATTTCGTCTTTATCAGTATAATTTGTATTGTACACAAATGGTTATTTTAATTTGTTTCATCTTGTATATTTCTTATATTAAAACACTTATTTAATAAAAAATACATTTTAAGAGTTAAATTAATCGTATTATTTTGATCACATCATTAAATTAATAGACGAGAATAGGTAAACCTAAATGCATCTATTAACTGGGTTTTCTCCCAAATATGTATAATTTATGACATCAATGATCATACATGCATGGTAGCCCAGTGATTAGGCGTATTAAGGCATTTTTTATTTGCATTTTCGTGCGGATTCATGATCTCCGCTTTATTGGGTTCTCCACCTAATTGGGACAAAACAAATTTTCCCTCTATGTCCCGATAAAACGGAGTCGACTGTATTCTTAAAATGCTTACGGACTTGCGTGGATATTATTTCAATGTAAACTCATTTTTAAGATGTTACAGTTCAGCACTGAGGTGACGACCTTTCAGTAATTATTTGTACTTCTCAGCATATATTATAGATAATAGAAAATTATTTTTGTGATCTTTATATTTTAACAGCAATTGTTTTAATGTTTTGTTCAACGTTTCGGCTAGAAACTGAAACTTACCCTCTTTCCCACCGAGGTAAGTGAAGAGAAAGGATTAACTTGACCAGGATATGTGCCTAGTAGCTCAAGTGGCAAATCAGGGTTCAAATCCCGGCCAAGCGCATTCTTTTATCTTCTTATTAAAAATTATAAATGACATATAACTTATTTAGATTTCAATAGACGATGAAAACTCTGTACCTTTCATTTATGATATGTTGCAATGTAAAAATGATCATAACAACAGAAGAAATGAGAGAAAATGAAAGAATTCGATATAGGCCGTAAACTTTGCTACAAGCACCACCTATCGTTGCGAGAGCTTGGATCGAGGCCTTAATAAAATTTGATTTATCATTTACTTAGTAAGGAATATTTATGCTATTTCCAACGGAGGTAATGTAAAATGGAGGTCCAGAGCCTGTAACTATTTCAGCCATTACAGTAGAAAACTATTTAGCATAATTTACAATTTATTTTGTGATTAGCGTAAAAAAAAAAGTAGTGTCATAGAGGCATGAAAACACCTGACAACCGAATCATGGACACTTTCTTAAACAACTAAATATATATATACAGACAAAATAATTTGTTTTTGTGATAGAAAATCGATATTATTATAACTAAATTTTACCACATCACCATTGTAAGATTTAAGTTATGCCCTCTGGCTAAAATATCTATATAAATAAAGATGAAATTCTGTTTGTTTGTTCTTTATAGAAAGCCATAACGTTTGTCCTAAATTCTCCAAATTTCGCTCAGTGATTTTATCATACCATGTGCCAACTCCTCTGTCCATATTAAAATTGCATAACTTCAGCCGTTCTCTGGGTATATTCTTTATTGTTTTATGGTCAATTTCGTAAAAAAAACAATGTAAAGGTATGGATTTCTATAAAGAACTAACAAACAGAATTTAATCTTTATTTAAATAGATTAACAATTGAATAATTTCAACCTCTTAACATTCTTCAACAATATGAGAACATTTATCCAAGTTAGCCATTCGTTATTTTGGAGAACTGCACTGAACAAAGCATAATAATGTGACTAAAGGTTAGCTTATTAGTAAATTCAACATATTACGAGTATATACGTATAATTCTACATATTTTATAGATTTTCAAATAAAATTAAGTTGTACAAATATAAAAATTCAAATAATGTATGTCTCACACCGTGGGTAGTACTGCATCATTATGGAATCATCCAGTGACCATATCAGTGGATATTTAATATCGGCCCCATTTTGACCGTAATATCTACATCATAAAATATTACAGCTTCGATAAGGGCCTCACAGTGATAACAATATTATCATTTACAAACAAAATTCAATACCTCAACTAAACTCCAGAATTAAAGGAATCAAAAGCCTTGTCTATGTATCTTTTCAAATGTCCGTTCCTATTATAAAGGATCAAATGTCCATTCCTATTACAAAGGATCAAATGTTGCAATCTATTTTGAAATAATTTTAATGTAAAGAACCCCTTAAAAATAAAACAATTAAGACGGAGGAGTTAAGGACAAAAAAACTGTCTCACACCGTGGGTAGTACTGAATAATTAAAAAATCATCCAGTGACCATTTCAGTGGATATTTAATATTGGCCCCATTTTGACCGTAATATCTATATCATAAGATATCACAGCTTCGATAAGGGCCTCTTCATTAATAACTTCATATCACCAAATATTTGTTTCCTTAAACAAAATAGTATTGAAATAATAAATTAAAAAAAAAAAAAAAAAAAAAAAAAAAAAACCATAACTCGCTCACTAACAAATAATTTATTCGAGCCTATAGAGCTTTGACCTGGTCCTAACAATAAAAACTGAGCCCACAAAGCTTAGATAACAATATAAGCAATGACAATCATTCAGAAATAAAATTTTCTATTTACAGATAAAATTTAAAAGAAGTAAAACCAAACTAATCAACTACTTCAGAGGTACCAAGCCTTGTCAATGTAACTTTTTAATCGTAAATTTCTCATAAAAAGGGACAAACCTTGACCAAAATCTACTAAGCCTTGTCAATGTAACTTTTTAATCGTAAATTTCTCATAGAAAGGGACAAACCTTGACCAAAATCTACTATCTTGCTTTGAAACAAGCCGTCCCTCGGATAGGACGTACAATGGATGTCCCGAGCCTGTACGATGTCAGGTACTCGTTAAACACCCCTATCCTAATTATACCTGGATAGGCAAAATTTAGGACTACCACTGTAGCATCGTCTGATTAGCCTTAGTGGCATAAAGTGACATAAAACAAACAAACTGAAAACTGATGTAATAACTATTTTTCATCGCAAGGTAACATAAAAGAACAAATGTTTTACTCCAAATTTAATGAACATATGCAAAAATTATCCTTAATTATGCTTTGATTAAACATTCTATATAATGTATTGAACAATTATTATGGAGGTATTGCAAAAAATATACATAGCAATAATAGGTCTTTCTTATGCATACAAAAGGAAACACCATTTGAAAGCTTAATGCACTTATTAAATGTCTCACACCGTGGGTAGTACTGAATAATTACAAAATCATCCAGTGACCATATCAGTGGACATTAATATCGGCCCCGTTTTGACTGTCATATCTACGATAAAAAACATCACAGCTTCGATGAGGGCCTCACAGCGATTATTTATTATCCTTTATAAATAAAATGTAATACCTCAACAAAACTCCAGCATTAGAGGAATCGAAAGCCTTGTCTACATATGTTTTCAATTGTCCATTCCTGCTACAAAGTTTCATATGTTGCAATCCATTTTGAAATAATCTTAATGCAAAGATCTCTTTACAAAACAAGATGGAGCAGTTTAAGGCCAAAAAACCTGTCACACCGTGGGTAGTACTGAATAATTACAAAATCACCCAGTGACCATATCAGTGGACATTAATATCGGCCCCGTTTTGACTGTCATATCAACATTAAAAAACATCACAGCTTCGATGAGGGCCTCACAGTGATAACAATATTATCCTTTACAAATAAAATGTAATACCTCAACAAAACTCAAGCATAAGAGGAATCGAAAGCCTTGCCTACATATATTTTCAAATGCCCATTCCTACTACAAAGTTTTAAATGTTACAATCCATTTTGAAATAATGTTAATGCAAAGATCTCTTTAGAAAACAAGATAGAGCAGTTCAAGGTCAAAAAACCTGTCTCGCACCGTGGGTAGTACTGAACCAACATAGAATCGCCCAGTGACCATATCAGTGGACATTAATATCGGCCCCGTTTAGACTGTCATATTTACGATACAAAATATCACAGCTTCGATAAGAGCCCAACAATAAAAGTACAAAAATCACAAATCATATTTGGCAAGAAGCAAAATTTTAAAGAATTCAAAGTCAGAGGAATAAAACCTTGTCTATCTATTCAAATGTCTATCCCTATGACAAGACATCTTATATAGTAATCCGTACTAAAATAATACTGACACCAAGACAGTGTTAACATTATATTTCATAGACAATAATAACTCATCACAAAACAAAATAGAGAAGTTAAAAGGGAAAAAAATAATTTTTTCACACAGTGGGTAGTACTGAACCAACATAAAATTGCCCAGTGACCATATCAGTGGATATTAATATAATAATAATAATTTAATTTTGACTTTAATATGTATATTACAAAACATCACAGCTTTGATAAGAGCTAACAATAAAATCTATTATTACCATTCACAAATAAAATTTAAAAGAGGTTAAACAAAAGTTATCAAAAAAGGTAACAAGCCTTGTCAGAGTATCTTTAGTAATTGTAAATTTCTAATAAAAAAGAACAAATTTTGACCAAAATCTACAATCTTGTTTCGAGACAAGATGGTGGTATAATACTGATACCAAGACAACGTTAACATTATATTTCATCAACAACAAAAATTCATTACAAAACAAAATAGAATAGTTAAAAGGGTGAAAAAAATTATTGTCTCACACCGTGGGTAGTACTGAACCAACATAAAATTGCCCAGTGACCATATCAGTGGATATTAGTATAGGCCCCATTTTGACCGTAATATCTATATTATAAAATATCACAGCTTCGATAAAGGCCTCTTCATTAATAACTTAATATCACCAAAAAGTCGTTTCCTCAAGGAAAATAGGACTGAAATTGTAAATAAAAAGAAAAGAAAAAAAAATGTAACTCGCTCACTAACACTACTAACAAATAACTTAATCAAACCTGTAGAGCTTCGACTGTCAGCTAAATAATACCAGCGTCGACTCAGGCCTAACTATAAAAACTGAACCTACAGAGCTTCTATAACAATAAAAACTATGACTATCATTCAAAAATAAAATTTTATTATTACAAATAAAATTTAATAGAGAAAAAAAAAAACTAATCAACTACATCAGAGGTACCAAGCCTTGTCAATTTAACTTTTTAATCGCAAATTTCTCATAGAAAGGGACAAACTTTGACCAAAATCTAAATCCTTGTTTAGAAACAAGAAAAAGGTATTATCGGCCAAAACATGTATCACACCGTGGGTAGTACTGAATTATTATAAAATTATCCAGTGACCATATCAGTGGACGTTGATATCGGCCAAGCTGAGACCGTAATATCTAATTAACTGATACTACAGCTTCGATGATGGCCTTATAATTAAAAAATACACTGAAACTATTATAACAACTTAGCAATATTTTTCATAAATGTATAAATTAAAATTATCATCTTAAAAATGTCAGTGATTATCTTCTATCTCAAATATACATAAGGGAAAACATAGTGGTTAAACAAATTTAAAGGACAAAAACGAACTATTTTACCAGTCATCTTAATTATAACTCAGCAAACCATATCTAAAATATTTTAAAATATTTAATTAGAAGATAAAAAGATTCGACCACGACCGGGAATCGAACACAAGCCCTCTGTATCAAAGTGGGATTCTGATGGGGTCACAGAAGAGAAAGATTCGAAAGGAGTCGGGAGCGGCCCTGCGGTTAGCTCAGTGGTAAGAGTGCTGCAACGTAGAAGCAGAGGACTTGGATTCGATTCCCGGTCATGGTCGAATCTTTTATCTACTAATTAAATAGTTTAAAAATTGTAAATTAATTATCTAACAGATAACCAATTATTAAATAACAACATACACATCTAAAATAATACATATGAGGCGCCTGGTTTCAAAACCGGCTACATCCATTTTCAACAATTTTTCAGGACTGATCAAAAGAGGATCAATTGGAACCGCTTTTGATAAGAAATGGAATCTTTTAGTATTGATTTTCAACGGATATAGACGTTTTTGAAACAAATGGGTTCTTTTTTACTTTATCCAAACCAAGTATTTTTTTTATATAATAAGCGATTTCTCATACCCTTATTTAATAACACGTTTATTTTAAAAAATATATATACAGTAGAACCTCCATTACCCGGGGTAATGATGGCTAAGGGGGTCCACGGATAATCGAAAACCCAGGAGGATCGAATTAAAACATTTTATTGACTTAATGTGATAGAAAAAAAAGGTTAAAAAGTTACTTGTGAGGTATAATCACTTTTACTAACAAACAAACGTTTTATATACATTAAATTATAATATAAAAAAAAAAGTAAATGTATGTTTTTACATATTATGGGCAGGCGACGATACAAAGTCGAAAATGTCTTTTTTCTTCTTCAAAATATCCCGTTCAGTTTGTTCGCCGATTCCTAGTTCAGCGGACAATTTTTTAACACTTTCACCTTTTTCTAATCTGTTTATAATAGTTAATTTCTCTTCAATCGTTAAAACGACACGTTTCGAAATTTAGAATAATAAAAGACCGAAAGGGTTTTTTTTACAAAAGTCTTCCATTATAGGATAAACTATCAATATCGACACGTTTCCTTTTTTCCGACATTTTGCTTGTTCGTATGTATTTAAATCGAGACTAAATCACAACTGACAATATTTTGTTTTGTACCGAAACAGGCCAGAGTATGAATTTCCTGGTAAGACTTGAAAACAATACCGTTCCTAGATTATGAATTGGAGTATTAGATACCGGAAACATCTCATAATACAATACTCGCTTTCTGTGTTTTTCCATTTATTGTTTTATTTCATAATAGATAGTTAACCATTAGGAATTTATGTATAATTTTTAAAAATATTAGTGCATACAAAATAAATGGCCTACTAATTAAAAAAAAAATTGGCTCCTCAGCACCCCGGTTAATCGAGGCTCGGTTAACACGTTGAGCGCCAAGCGGTACGATCGTACCGCTGTTGGACTATTGGCTGGGGCCGAGGCGGTCCCCAGGTACCGCCCGCTCCCGCCAGCTAAAAGATTGTTCTGGGCCAGGGGACCGCCTGCCGAGCGTGATTTCAAGGCATATTGGACCGCTCCGGCCCCGAACAATTCGCCAATGCAATTGGCCCAAATGTTTTTTTTTTTTTTTTTTTTTTTTTTTAATTTGGGGGGTATAAATAAATAAAATAAATTAATTTTATTTATTTTTTTACAAAACAAAATATCTTATTTATTAAAATAACATATTTTAAGGGGACAAGGGTTGACGTCGCGGTCATAACCGGGCAGCCCCCGTACTACTATAGGTAGCAGGGCTTTACCCTGGGGCCGGGCGGTACATACGTACCGCTCACAAAATTATTGTTTAATTGCCAAAATTAAACTTTTTATTTATTTCTTTTGCAATTTTTGTATCATTCTAATCATATTAAAGTTATAAATTAGGAAAAATTGCTTTGGCCCCAGGCAAAAGTACATCATCTTTTCCCTGGCGCTCAACGTGTTAATGGAGGTCCTAGTATATATATATATATATATATATATATATATATATATATATATATATATATAAATAAATAAATAAATAAATTCTTTATTCATTTGTTCTGGGACGTATCCCTTAAGAACAAAATTAAATAAAATACAGAGAGGGCTTTAGAGCCTTGAAGTTTGAGTAACAAATTGAATTGATAAAAATGATTAGAAAACCTCTAGTTTAAATAAATAAAAATAAAAAGAATACACATTAAATGTTCAATCGAAAAGTGAAAAGAAGCTAGTTTCTGCATCTTATAATATACACATATGTACACACTTATTTACAGGTTGGTTAAATAATATTTATATTTTCTAAAAAATAAAAAAAGAAAACAGAACAAAGAAAAAATTAAATTAAAAAGAAAAAAAATGAGATAAGAGCTTCTAACGGTTTAAAAGGTAAATTATAATAGGAATTGTCAATTTACTTTTTAAGGAGACTGGATGGCTATGAAGTGATGATATAGGCGGGATTTAAAGGTGGAGAGGGTATTGGAATTACGGATGAAAGGAGGAATAGAATTCCATAGGGATGAGGACCTAATAATGAAAGATCTATCAAAAGCTGACGTTCGGTGGGCCGGTGTATATAGATCTGAAGACCTAGAGCGGGTATTGCGGGAATGGACGGAGGATTTGAACTGAAGGAGTTCAGAGATATATGAGGGACGACGGGAACGAATAACTTGGAAAAGGAAGGAGGCTAGGAAATACTTACGGCGGTAGGAAGGATATAACCACTTTAACTTTTCATAATAGGGCGATATGGAGACGTCTCTTGGGATCCCAAATATAAATCGGATGAAACAATTTATTAAACGTTTTAGTTTTGCTTCGAGATCCCCTGAGATACCCCCATACACTGTGCAGCAATAGTCGAAGTGGGGGAATATCAAGGAGGTGACCAGAAGTCTGCGTGTTTCAAAAGGGAACAGGTTACGGAGATGGTTCAGTTGCTTTAGGGTTGAAATAGTGCGACGGGAGATATTGGAGATATGGTTTTTCCAGGAAAGAGTTTGGTCAAAGGTTACACCAAGATTTTTGACGGTTGGATAGAATTTGATGGGATTGTTATTTAGGAACAGGGGTGGGATGTTAGGGGTGGTTTTGAGGAGGTGATTGGAGCCTATTAAGATTGCCTTTGTTTTTTCAGCGTTTAGCTGATATACAGCATATATATATATATATATATATATATATATATATATGCTACAGAGGTTACCTACCTACTACCTCATTAAAGTTGTTTTTGTTAACTATGAATTTGATAAAACTGAGTAAGGTTCTTAAATCAGAAGAAATGGCATTTTAAGACATTTCAAAGGTTAGGAATATTACATAAAACACATAAATCTAGAAAAGGACACATTTATTTATACGCTCTGCAACCAATGTCATGTGAGTTTGTTTACAGAACATACAAGAACGAGGATATATATGATTTTATCTTAAAAATCATTAAAAGCATATTGGCCCCCAAAATGAATAACTCAACGAATTTTATATTGAACTATCAACATGTTTACATTTCAGGCTTGTCTAATAAATTTAAAATAAACATATATTGTTATATAATGTATTAATAACGTAAATTATTAAATAAAAAAATAACTGATGCGGGTAAAATAAAAAAGATCCAAGAAACGCGTCTAACACATTTGTTTTCACATGAAAAACTTGAAAAAAATTAAAAAAAAAAATTGTTTGGAATAAATGGATATAACTGCTTTTGGATGGTAATGGATACAAAATATGGTTTTGTAACTAAACGCCTCATATAAACTTATCAATAATAAAAAAAAGAGACGTACCGCGTGGCAAAGGTGTGTCCGCTGGCATCCTTGATATGGACAATATCGAAGGAACCAGGATGTCTCTCCCTGTTCACAACGGTACCAACTCTTCCCAAGTTACGACCTCCAGTAATCATGCAAAGGTTTCCTAAATAGAAAAAAAAATTAAAAAATCAATATTAATAATCAATCAAAGAGCATTAATTAATTATTCTGGTCATGGGTCATAATTAAAAAAATATTCTGAAGGGATGTTTACACGGTTACATTTTATGGAACGAAATTTGGAACTAAACATTGCTTCACTTATTGACCACAATGGACAGAACAGTCCTGTTGAAGGGTTAAGTTTTTTATATTAATATTAGGATTATTATCGACCATTGATGGTTATTATTCTAATTAACTAGTAAATAAGTGAACTTAAACATTTTCTATCCTGAGAGTGACCCAAATACTTACACATGTAAATAGGTCAATTATTTCATCCATTGTACTCACCCCTGGCGGTCAAAGAGCAAAGCAAAGTTTAGTTCTAAAGTTTTTTCAAACAACTTGACCGCACAGACGTTTAGAAATTAAATTTCATTCATTTCAAATCTCAAAAAATAAACTTAAGATTCAATTTTATCAGTAATTATAACTGTTGAAATAATAAATCAGACCAAGAGCAAAGTCTTTCTGAAATAATTAATTTCCTCCATAACTTCCTTCCAAAATATCTTAAAAAATATCACACAACATCCAAAAATAAAAACAATTATTATTTACAACTCTTCATCAGATGAGTAAGAAAATTATTGACTATCATTTTTTTCATTGCATGAAAAATCATGATTATGTGCCATTATAATTATTCATCACTTGAAGAGAGTATGGAATAAATAGAATTAAAACAGGAGTATACTCAAAATAAAATAAACAAAATATGCCTGCCAGTCTCGTGACTACTTAAAATTACTGGGTTAATGGCATAGAAACAAAATCACAGTTCTCTTAACAAAATATTTTACACCCCTATAGATCTGTAGCAGTGTTGCCCATGTATGTCGATGTAGCAGTGTTGCCCATGTATATAAATTTTTATATAAACTTTTTAAAAGTTATTTATATTTAATAACATTCTATTTGTAAAATATTATTAATTATGTTATTAGAAAATAACTAGTATAATATTAATATAGTAAATAATGGTGTAAATATTGTTTTTCTTAATTTGTGCAACCATATGGCAACACTGTCAATTATTTATAAATTATAAAAAACATCTGTTTTAATTAGTTAGTGTTGAAAAATACCTGTGAAAACATATGAAAATCGTTGACCTTATGTGGAATAAATAAAATAGTAATTTCCAATAAATGTCTTGACAGGTATGCCTAGACAAATGTCATAGCGTCCTTTTCTCTACGAAAACCCCAACACATTCAAGGATTACGTTCCGAATGTTGTCAAATCAACTACTTCAATAACAGGGAATACTGGTTGCATCATTACTTAAAGAGGGTTGATATGACTTTCTTCTAAATACAGTTTCTTTGCAGTTATGACTAAGCTTGGAACTGATAAAAATTATTTCAAGGTATGATAGAACCCATTCTCAATTCACAGTAATGTTTATCTTATTCCCTTATAAATAAGGAAAGAAAAAAGTGCAAATGGAGACTTGCATTATAGCTCCTATTGTTCCAAATGAAATATTCTACTATCTACCCCCACCCCCAGTCATCACCTATGGCTATCGATAGTTTTATGTCCAACACTATCAATAACGGAGACGATAGTATTACATCACTAGTGAAAAACCAAAAATTTAACAATACTACTCATTGGCACAAAAAAACAAAACAAATCTATAATCAATTAAAACAACATTGGTTACTAACCTGACTCCATTCGGATGATATCGATGATTTTTCCAGTAGCAATATCAAGCTGAATGGTATCGTGAACCCTGACGAGAGGATCTGGGTACCTGATGGTTCTAGCATCATGCGTCACTAGATAAGGAATACCCTTTGGTCCAGTCTGCACCCTCTTGACTTTGCAAAGCTTGTACTAAAATTTAAGGCAATAATATAAGTTAGAATCAATAATAATAAATAATTTAAAATAGTGAACAAACCATGATTTACTGAATGAATTTCATGCAGCTTCTTTCGTTTATTAGTGACAATATTTAATCAAAGGTCGGATTATCAACATGAAAAAAGAATGTTCTTGTATCGCTATGTTACTTCCAGGCATAAACAATATGGCACCACATAAGAGTGGCCTCAATCAAAAGTACCTGTATGGGGGTTTATTAATCTTTGAAAAGTGAGTAAGAGTAGAAAGTTGGGATCTAATAAATGAAATTATATATGTTTTTCCTTTAAACCAACGATAATGTTAAGTTGCCGAAGGGTGGTGGTTCTAATCTGTCCGAGGAGGGTTTACTTTTATTTTGTGGAGGCCCACGGAATAAATCTCCACCTACTCACAATGATTAGAAATGGTTGGTCACACCTCTAGAGTAAGCCATATATAGCCAGGTAGGGGTACCAAACAAAAGAAATATGCAGTTTAAGTCAACAAACGCCAAGAACAACCGCTCTACAATAACAAAAAAATATCAGTAAATACATATACATGAAAGGAAACCATACGATTATCAGATTATATTGCTTGTGCAGAAGAAAACTGCCACAACGTACAATTTTTTTTTTTTGCATAAGATTTGCTAAAAAGACACGTCGAATTATCTAATATATTACTAAAATCAATATTTAATGCAGGAGAGTAGTCAAGGCGGTCTTCTCTGGCATTAATAGATAACTACAATGATCACAACATGCACTTTTTTATTTAATTTTAATTATTTGCATTGTAGCAGTATACTTCTAAACCAGTGATAATAAATTTGTCAAGAAGCACTCTTATATTTACAGATACACCATTCTTAAAGCAAAACAATAGTTTTTCAAAACAGGTAAAATATTTCCTGAATCCATTTGAAAACAAACTACAGATATACTAAAGCGCACAACATTGAACTAACAGTAGTTACTTGACATATTATCAAACACAATAAATAACAAAAGTAGTGGACTAGTAAACTTTAGATAAACTGCAAATTATTTATGTAACAAAGAAGATAATAATAAAAATTAAGTATAAATAACACACCTTGGCTTCATCACCAGTAATCCTGTGAATAGCATATCGCCCTTTAACGTCATAGATTAAACGGAAAAATTCACCAGTTTTCTCAATGCTTATGACATCTTAAACAATACATTCATAATTAACTAAAAAGTTTCAATAAACACAAACTCAACTTAAATAAAAATTATGCTTACCCATAAAACCAGCAGGGTAGTTAGGATCTGTCCTTACTTTACCATCAATTTTTATTAACCTTTGCATAACAATTTTTGTCACTTCTGTGTTAGTAAGAGCATACTTTAGTCTGTTACGGAGAAAAATTACCAAGGGTAATGATTCCCTTAGTTTGTGTGGACCAGAGCTGGGTCTTGGGGCGAAAACGCCACCAAGCTTGTCCAACATCCATGATTTTGGAGCATTTAAACGCTTCAAATGCTTTTTGGGGCCACGAGCCTGTAAAATAAATACAATATATCACCATCATGTAAATATATACAGTGAATCTACAATCGAATGAAAACACCGCAATATAAAACAACTTTAAATAGGTTATGTTACGGTTACAACTTAAAACACTCCACGTTATATTCCAAACTAATTTTATAATTATAATTTCAAAGTAACTTAGATTATCGAGGTGAAGAATATAAAAATTGAGAAGTGGAATTGTTGACAAATGGACCGACATACAACGTGGAGAAAATTACTTTAAAGGGTCAGATTAAATAATTTACTAATGTAAATCGTTTATAAATGTTCTAGAGAGAATAAAACATTGATTAACTATATCGCAAACACTATAATTACAAGGATGAATTGAAATAATAAATAAACTTGAAGAGTATGCCTACCATTGTCAAACACAGGGGAGAAAGAACTTCACGAGGCTCGTTCAACTGCCATATGAATAGACGGACGCCATTTTCTCAGTAAAAGGTTGCTGTATAATTTTTCCCTATCAAAAAATGTTTAATTGGTAAAATAGTCCAGTTTTAACCCATTAATTAAAATTAATTTTTTAAAAGCTGCATTTTATTAATTATTTAATAAATTATTAAGAAATAATGGATTTAGGTGACTTTTTTATATTTAAAAGTGCCTTTTTTTTTCGTAGTAACTAGTAACCAACTCATCGCCGTTCCTAAATTTGCCAAAACGACTTTTTCCATTTATTTGAATTATTCGTTTATTCATTTATCATGGGCGGATCCAGCCGATCGAAAAGGGGTGCTGCAGTCCTAAAGGGGGGGGGGCTGCACCCCCAAAGCCCTTCATTTGGATCTGCTTATCAGCTTTTTTACCTTTATGTTCCTCTCCCACAACTAAAATTCTACTTGTTCTGCACATTATTTGTTCTTTAACTTGCTTCCTTACTTAAAGGAAAGTAAAATTCTATCTTTAAATGACGAAAATTTTTCCAAAGGGAGGGGCTGGAGCCCCCACAGCCCCTCCCCTGGATCCGCCAATGTCATTTATTTTATTCGTTTTTTGAAATTATCAAATAATATATAGTTTATGGCTGTTTTTCAAACTAATTATCTAGGAATTGGGAAGTTGTAGAACGGCAAAATAACTTAGTTATTTATAGCTCAAATCCAAGATTTTATTAGGTTCCTTCAAGTGTTCCAGTTCTAAAGGTGTCTTTACACCCTACGAACTTTACCTTCGAACACCACCCACGAACAGCCTTCGTGAAGCCTTCACGTCGAATGTTCGGGTATTCTAGGTACTTTATCTGTTCGCCTGGGTCAGGGAGTAGCGCTAGTGTCACTTTTGATTAGGTTTTTCCTAAGTGACAGGAGTTGTTTGTGATACTAGTGTAATTTGTGAAACGTTGTAATTCGTATCCTAT
Source organism: Aelia acuminata (assembly GCA_911387785.2). Classification (NCBI taxonomy): domain Eukaryota; kingdom Metazoa; phylum Arthropoda; class Insecta; order Hemiptera; family Pentatomidae; genus Aelia; species Aelia acuminata. Next base: position 223,603,679 of record OU426978.1, read on the forward strand.
TTTTTTTTTTTCAGATAATATAAAATATATTGATAATGGAGATTTTTTCTTTAACATAAGCTAGCGTTGGGTGCGTCAGCCATATTGGTTCGCTTAACGTCATGTGAGGTATAAATGGCTGTTCGCTTCACGTCGGAACGGCATGGTTCGAAGGAGAAACTGTTCGAAGGTGAGATTCGTAGAGTGTAAAGGCACCTTAAACAGTTCGAAGTTTTATTTTTCATTTTTTCAGAACCGATTTCAGTAATTTTAAAATATTTTTTATTAATCACCACAATGTCACGTATAAAATATAAAATATTTTCCTTTCCGCCATAAAGGATGCCAAAAGCAGGAAGAACCTAAAGGGCTTCCGCAGTAGGTATTTCGTATAGGGGGGGGCAGGCTGGTAATTAATTTTCCAAATAAAACATTGATTTTTTTAAAATTACAATATTTTTTTATATAATACTTAACACATTCAACGCCAGCCACATGTCAAGGACCTGTTACTGGGCGAGTCCAGGTGGCCAATCACGTCTCAGGGACGTGTTCAGGTAGCCTTTATCCTCTCCACTTAAGAGCGCTGGCCAGGTAGGATAGTTTTTTAGTTAGCTACCTGCACTGGTTCTTAACGGTCATTTCGACGTATTCAGTCTTCTATCTCCCTTCTTGACAAAGTTGTGTTTTTTTTTTTTTAATTTTTCACTCAATTGTTAATAAGGACATTGTTTTATTTTGAATTTTAATTTAATTTAATTGAAAATGGGACCGATGAAGAGGAATCCGAGTCAACAGCCATCAGAAAGAAGTAAGTATTTAATAATTCAAATATTTTTTTAACAATTCTATTTTTTCATTTTGACTAATTTTTAAATTATTCTTCACTACTTACATTACATTTTATTAATATATTACATTATCCAGTTAAAGTAGATTAGTAAAAGAACTAAAAACTATATTTATCAATTTTTTAGGGACAAAGAAAAAATTTGTTGATGCTGGAACACTGCTTGGGGAGTCAACTGATCAACCAAAAAGTAATAAGATATTTTAATTTTATGTTTTTACTTTTAAAATATTCTTAATTTATTCTATTTATACAACATACAATTTATAATATACTGTAAATTATTTTTTAGTAACAAGCAGGCCTCATAAGTTATTTTTGTTCATTTTATGTAATTTACAAAAGTTTATTGCATTTTATATAAAGTTGGTTTATTTTAGCTCCGCCAATAGCTGTTGAAGTTGAGCCAGACATATTGCTTGATGACAATTATGAAATCGTTCCAGGGCCTTCATATTCTGAGCCGAGTACCTCTGCCCGAGCTCCATCAGGTGAGTTTGGATAGCAATTATAGAAATTCTGTAAAATATGTATAGGGGAGAGCGGGGTTGGTTGGCAACAGTTTTTCCTTTTTTTATTGTTAAGTCGTTCCTCTTAATTTAATCCCAATAGGGCTGATACCACTGTAAACTCCAAGTATTAGAGTACTTCAAGTATTTTTTTCACCACATAATATTTAACATTATGATCATAGGAAATTTAAGAATTTGTCAAGCCAGATTATGCCAATTAACCCCCTATGTGGGGCAGGTTGGCCTAGAAGGTGGAGTTGTTTAGCCATCTCATTCAAGTACTGCCTGACACATTATTGTTATTAAAAGCTGAACTATAATGGTATAATAATTATGAATCGGTTTTTAACAGCTTTTAAGGGAAAATAGAATGACAATAAAAGAAGATAGAAGTTTAGACTGCCGTCACTTTCTGGATAAGAAAAATTGCTCTCATCCTCCTTGCTGGAACTAAAGACAATTGGTAGTTTCACCTTTGTTTATGTTTACCTTGCTTTTGTGTATTGCTAAAGCACAAACAAACTCCAGTTGAAGAGAGCCAACTAACCCCACAGGAGAGATCATATGAAAGATGGCGGCCAAGACTGGGGAGAACAATCAAACAAGAAACTGGTTAGTCGAAAGGTTAGGTTTTTCAATGGAGTTTGGGGCTATGTGAACAGAATCGGAGTCAAATTTTGCGCCATGCCTTTCAACCAAATTTAGTGAAAATATAAAAATTTACTTACATGTTGTAAAATCAATTAATGAATCACACTCTTCTCTACACTATTAGCATCGGATTGAAAACTCAGGACAAGACTCCCGAGGTCAAGCGGGTCACATGGTACAATGGTTGGGCCTTCATAATAGGTGTGATGGAAACTATAACCCAATTGCCAATCAACCCCCGCTCTCCCATACATATTCATTTTCTTTTATAAATTAATCCACTTCCTTCTTTTTCAGTTTCTGGTGTATTTCGTTCGGATTCGGATTCTGAATGGGAAGACACCGACGATGAAGCTGCAGAAAATGATGAGTCCGGACTTCCTTTTCCCCAGGACCTGGACGACGGAGAGGACCCAACAGGTCAGTTCTCCGACATATTTTTGGAAGAACAGGCCAGCCTCCCTTCCCTAAACCCAACCCTTTCCCCTTTACCAGACCAACCATCCCCTGTCCTACCTGCTAGAACTCTTTCCGAGGATTGGCAGTCAGATCCTGTACCACCTCACCATATTCCCTTTACTGGAAAGCCCGGTCTCAAAGTAAAAATGGACCAGCAAGAGCCTTGGGATTTTTTCAAATTATTATTTACTGAAGACTTCTTCAATAATATAATTGAAAAAACCAATGCTAATGCTGAATACATATTACAAAATACTGAAACTCCCTCTGCTCGGATCTCCAATTGGAAACCGTTAGTCCTTGGAGAATCGTATATCTTCCTGGCCTTACTTTTCCATATGGGGAACATTGTCATCTCCAAAATTCAGGATTATTGGAGAAGAGACAGGTTCTTCCATATTCCGTTTTTTGGAGATAACATGAGCCGTCAACGATTTGAACTGATCCTTCAAGCCCTTTATTTCAATTCCCGAATCCCCCCTGACCAAAACCCTCCCGTTGATCGACTCTATAAGCTGCGACCTGTATTGAATCATTTTAATGAGAGGATGGATACCATTTATTCTCCTCGTAGAGAATTGATTGTTGATGAATCAATGGTTCTTTGGCGCGGTCATATAGCTTTCAGACAGTACATCAAAACTATGCGACATAAGTATGGTGTGAAATTGTATGTACTGGCAGAAAAAAATGGCCTCGTTCACAGAGTCATTATTTATTCAGGCGCTGCTAGTAGTTTTGATGCACCGGGTAAATCACATGCTCAGCGTGTAGTAGACAAATTGGTGAGGCATTTGAAAGAAAAAGGACATAGTCTTTTTATGAATAATTATTTCACCAGCTTGGCTACTGCAACTAATTTATTGGACGGAAACTTTTTTTGTACTGGCACTCTAAGGGCCAATAGAAAGGGCAACCCAATAGAGGTAATCGGGGAAAAGTTGAAGCAAGGACAGATGATCCAGAGATGGAATGAGGACGGGATATGCGTGATGAAGTGGAGAGATAAGAGAGACATCCTCATGATCTCATCTGAATTCTCTGGGGACTTAGAAGAGGCCAGAAATAGAAGGGGTCAAGTTTCCTCGAAACCCCGGGCCATTATCGAATATAATAAATTTATGGGAGGAGTGGATAGGTTGCACCAGCTTTCAGGTTATAACATTACTTCCAGAAAGAATATCCGCTGGTACAAGAAAATAGTTATCCACTTCTTTCAGATGATGTTAATGAATGCATACCAATTGCATCGAATCAGCGACCCCTCCAAAAAAATGAGTACCAGAGATTTCAGAATGAATATAATTGGAAATCTTGTAGATGAAGGTAATCGTATGTTACAATTACAAAGACCAACTATCCCGATACCTCGACAGACCTTTCATTTCCCTAAATTGCTCGATTACAAATCAGGTACATCCGGTAAACGGAAGCAAAAGAATTGCAGGGTATGTTATGCCAAAAAACATCGGGTAACTACCAATGTGATTTGTCCTGATTGTGAAGGGGAACCTGGTCTATGCATTGACCCTTGCTTCCGAGAATTCCATCTTAATATGTAAATGTTCTATATTTGTGTTGTTTATATTATTATTAGTAGTGTATATTAATTGACTGAGATTACCCCATCTCCATATATGTATATATATATATATATATATATATATATATATATATATATATATATATATTATTTTTTTGTTTTCGTTTTGTATATATTAATTCATTTCAATTTCGTGTCACAAACCAATTGTAAATAGTGTTAATTATATGTAGTATTAAAATAATTAGGTATAGGATTACAATGGTGTAATTATTAAAAAAAATTGTAATGAAACTCATTTGTTAAAATCATTTGTTGTTTTTATTATACACCAGCTGTATATACCGGTTTCACCCAGAAAACATAATTTTTTAAATCTATAATGTGAGACTTTTATCGACTCAAACGGTTGATATCATATAAAAACCAATGTAAAGTTAACCAATTTAAGTTATGGAATTTTAATATGAACTGCTGTTCTCACCTGGTATGAAAGAACCACTGAGCGAAATTTGGAGAACAAACAGAATTTCATCTTTATTTCCCGGGGAATTTCATTTTTCTAATGTAAAAAACCAATGTAAAGCGAGATCATTATGATTTTTATTACAATAAAGAATATCAGCTGAGGTTATGCAATTTTAATATGGTATTGATTTCTTTCTATAAAGAACAAACAGAATTTCATCTTTATTTATATAGATTACAGCTGCATATCCAGGTTTCACCCGGGGAATTTCATTTTTCTAATGAAACGGTTGATTTCGTAAAGAACCATTGTAAAGCAAGATCATTACGATTTTTATAACAACAAAGAATATCAGCTGACGATTGGCTGGAGTTATGCAATTTTAATATGGATAGGTTTTTGCACCTGGTATCAAAGAACCACTAAGCGAAATTTGGAGAATTTAGAACAAACGGTATGGATTTCTATTAAGAACAAACAAACTGAATTTCTTCTTTATTTATACAGATAATACTTTTTTAGCTAGGGTGCCCGGCTTTGCTCTGGTAGTTTTAATAACAGAAAAACTTTAAAATTAAAGGAAATATGGAACGAAATTAGCACCTTCGCGAAACTTCGGTTTTAACTTGTTATTAATATTAAGGTTAGAGGTCTGCAGAGTCCGCCTAAATATGGAACCCTATATACTTTATGGGGGGTTGAAAATGGTAAATGAAACATTAATTTTTGCTGCAACTTTGTCAAGTTATGCTTCGTTTTTTATTGTTTTCTGTGATTCTGAATCCTATAAGCCCATTCCATGCAGTCAACAAATAATATGTTATTAGATTCTAGTTGAAAAATCTGATATCTCAGTTAAAAAAATTATATTTTGAGTACATTTAGGCCCCGACTACTGGGGTGCTCGACCTCTCTTCCCTTATAATAGTTTCATATATATCAGACCCTCATTTAACAGAGATATTCGCAATCAACTTATTTCTGATTAATCAACTTATAGTCGTATATATCTGTATATCGCACGTCGAATTGTTACAACTCTAAAATATCAATTTTGAGTTATTAATACTGCTTGAATCAGGATGACAAAACCTTCAATGCCATGATATTCACAATGTTATTAATAATTTCTTTAGCTTCAGGTGCAATGTATCATATTCTTTTACGATGGGGATGATCGTGTTAACGCAAGTAGAGTGCTACTTTTGAGTTACAGTTAGTACCACTGGTACTAAATGCCGCAATGGTAGACTATTTTCCCTATTCGCTGGCTGCAGATACATAATAAAAATGAAGAAAAGAAATCACTTGAAACTTCACATGTGATTATTAAAAAAAAAAAGAAAGTTTTTTCGAGTTTTAACCATCTTCTTGCTGACATATCGTATGTGTATAAAAATCATTGTGTTATCAACGTATGGTTTTTCAACTATAATCTGTTACAACTTTCGATCTGTTGAATGCAATGTCATATAAATGGTCCTATTGGATCCAGAAGTATAAAAACTACCGAAGATTCAAAGAAACTTTTTTTTAAAGACCTTTCTTTCATTTCAACCTCCCTTAAAATATCCCCCTTAATTTGAGCGGACTTTGCAGATTTCGATTCTAACTACTATTACAAAATTAAAACAAAAATTTGATGAAGGCACAATTTTTTTACATTTCTTTTTATCCTGAACTGTGAGGGATGATAAAATTAAATAAACGTTGAAATTCGAGTTAGTAATTTTGTCAACTGGAAGGCTCGTCATGCATAGTAATCAAACCAACTTCTTTTTTATAACTACAATAAGAACACTTCAAACTTGTTATTTTCTATTTATATTCAGTCATTATCTCTTTTTTTTTTTTGTTCTTTTTTTTATACGCTCACTGTACCACTAAGATAGTAGAGATTTAAAATAATTATTTTATTTTAAAACACAAAGGAGAAAATAATTATTTTCGCTTAATTTAAAAAAGAACAGCTGAAAAAATATGTAACTATTAAAAACTGAATGAATGGAGAATAAACATTGAGTGAAACGCACCCTAGCGCTTCCTGGTAGTCAGCAGCTCGAACTAAATTTTTCATTCACTAACCCGTACAGATAGGCTAATTACATAGTGCGAGAGCCTTAAAATTCTCGTCCTTTTCTCTTCAATTTTACACTCTAAATATAAAAACGGAAACCTTCTTCACCGTTAAGGGCTCTAGGGCTACACGACGACATAAATTTCTTGATAGTATGTGGAGTCATTTTTGAGCGTTATCGGCTTGTTTACGTAGTACATTGTACAGTTTTCTTTATAATATATAAGTATATTGATTATATTACATCAAAGTCACTTTTTATTTTTGACACCCATAGATAATCATCATGTTCATGTTCCAGAGAAATGAGTAAATATTTAAAAATGGTCTTTCCATTCAATAACTTAACTTTATTTATTTTTATGTTTCTAGTTGATAAAGAAATAATATTAAATAGATAAAACATCTGAAAACAATTTAATAAAATTTTTAAATAAATGAAATCGTATATATCCCAGTGTGCCTTAGTAAGTCGACAAAAAGAAGTGTGCCATTGCAAGGTTAATCAATATATATTATAAAGCAAAATGTACAATGTGCGTGCCAAAAAGGCACAAAAACGACTGCAAGTACGACCAAGAAAGCTATGCCGTCGTGTAGCAGTATAAACCCTAAGCGTGAAGAAGTTTTCCGTTTTTATCTTCAGGGTATAAAATTTAAGAGAAAAGGACCAGAATTTTAAGCCTCTTGCACGATGTAATTAGCCTACATTTACGGGTTAGTGAACGAAACATTTAGTTCGATCTGCAGACTACCAGGAAGTGCTAGGATGCGTTTCACTCAATGTTTATTGTCCATTAATTCAGTTTGTAAGGGTTATATATTTTTTCACAGTTCTTTTAAAATTTCTAAAAAATTAAGCGTAAATAAGTAGTTTCTCCTTTGCGTTAAAAAAAAAATAAATAATGATTTTACATCTCGTCAATGAATTATAAAACCAACTGGATTCCTTGACAAATTAATTTTCACATAAAAAGGCTAATATATCAACACATTACATTTAATCAATATATAATATATAAGTAAATTTAATGCAATATGATTGAACATTTGTTAGTAGTACAGCGAGCGAATAAAAACTGGCATAAAAAAAAGAGATAACTTGACTGAATATAAATCAAAACAAAAAGTTTGAAGTGTTCTTATTGTAGTTATGAAAAAGAAGTTGGTTTGATTACTATGTATGATGAGCCTCCCAGTTGACAAAATGGCTAACTACAATTTCAGAAATTGAGCCTTGATTTGCGTAAAATTAATTTTTCTTTTACCATTTTCAATCTCCCATTAAATATATAGGGTCCCTTATTTGGGCGAACTCTGCAGATCTCGAATCTTAATACTAATACCAAGCTAAAACTGAGGTTCCAAGAAGGTGCTAATTTTTTCTGTTATACTACCACACAACTACCGGAGCAAAGCAGGGCACCCTAGCTAGTAACCTTATAAATTTACTTAATACATATAAGAAAAAAATTCAACCATATCAAGAAAAAAATCTGGTGCGTGCGCGCAACACACAACTTTCACTTACCAACTTATTTAGATAAGGAATTGACGTGTTTTGTTAAATATCATTTCCCAAAGTCACACATTTTTCTACATTCATATCTTATTTTTATTAATCGTTAAAGCCGTTTTTGAGTAAATAAAAAAACCCGTGAAAATGATACAAAATTTATTAAGTAAAGTGCCCACTGTGGTTGATCAATTTTGATGAAATTTTTACAGACATATCTCGGGCATATAAATAGATGAAATACTAAGTTTAATCAAAATCGTTTGAGCTGTTTTTGAGAAAATCAAAAAAACACGTGGAAATGTTACAAAATTTATTAAGTAAAGTCCCCCCTCCGGTTAATCAATTTTGATGAAATTTTTACAGTTATATCTTGGGCATATAAATACATCAAATACCCAGTTTGATCAAAATCGTTAAAGCCGATTTAGAGTAAATAAAAAAAACACGTGAAAATGTTACAAAATTTATTAAGTAAAGTCCCCCCTACGGTTGATCAATTGTGATGAAATGTTGGTTATCACATCTTTGGCATATAAATACATCAAATACCAAGTTTGATCAAAATCGTTAAAGCCGATTTAGAGTAAATAAAAAAAACACGTGAAAATGTTACAAAATTTATTAAGTAAAGTCCCCCCTCCGGTTAATCAATTTTGATGAAATTTTTACAGTAATATCTCGGGCATATAAATAGATGAAATACTCAGTTTAATCAAAATCGTTTGAGCCGTTTTTGAGAAAATCGAAAAAAAAAAAACCTAAAAAGTTATTAAGTAAAGTACCCCCTCCCTTTAAGTAATTTTGTTGAAATGTATGCTGTCACATCGCGGGCATATACCTACCCTAAATACCCAATTTCAGGATCGCACGGTTTATAGTTTTTGAGCTAGTCTGTTCTCACAGACACACACACACACACAGACCATTTCGCGGGACTTGGTCATTTCGACTCAGGGGACCCCAAAACGTGTATTTCCGTTGAAAACCGGAAGACGAATTTTTTCACGATCGCAATACTTCCACTTACTATATATTTCATATATAGGTAAGTGAAAGTAAAAAATAATTTATTATAAAGTCAATCATGACTTTCAATTTTTTACCTAAATATCTGAGATAAATTACCTAATTTATTACTTAACACGAAGGAGTGGAGCAACTCAATGGTAAGGCATTGAACTGCTGTGCTCCAGGTCCCGAACTCAAATTTATCTTGGTATGACATCATTGATATTCTACTAAATACTATTAATTAAAAATTATGGGTTGAGCGCGATTACGGTCAAATCACCTCCTTGCAGAAACACAGACCAAGAAACAGTACTATCTTACACACCACTGAACTTAAGACCCTTCATGGGTAGTAGTGGAACAGATTTTCAATAAAAGGATTACATCTTCTTACTTTAGTTTATTTCTTCATTATAATTTATTTTTAATAAATTTGATTAGCCATTTCAGTTAGAAGTTGAAGGATGAGGCAGATAATAAAAACATCTTTAAAAAAACAAAATTTAGTTTATTTGTAGATCACAAGAAATAGGTAACAGGTGAGCAAATAAGAATTATTAAATTTATTTAAAAAAGAATTTTAAATTATTTATTTACACTAGTTTATGAGACACACCATGTATGAGAAACCTATCTATCTTACAATCTTTCCAATGCTCCTTTTTTTTATTTAAATTAAACTTTTATGTAGTATTTGTATAAGTTAAATAATATTGTCGGGGAGAGCGAGGTTGGTTGGCAACAGTTTTCACTTTTTTGATTGTCGAGTCATTCCTGTTAATATAATCCCAATAGGGTTTATACCACTGTAAACTTTAAGTATTTTTTTTCAACTAATAATATTTAACACTATGATCATAGAAAATTGAAGAATTCATCAAGCCAGAGTATGCCAATTAACCCCCTGTGTGGGGCAGGTTGGCCTAGAAGGTGAGGTTGTTTGGCTATCTCATTCAAGTTCTGCCTGACATATATTGTTTTTATTAAAAGCTGCATTATAATGGTATAATGATTTTGAATCGGTTTTTAACAGCTATTAAGGGAAAATAAAATGGCAAATGCCTGCATTTCACCATACTGCAAACAAAATTTATGTAACATTTCAAACAGTAGAAGTTAGGAAAATGTAATGGCTTAGAAGCATCATTGCGTTAGGACAATGTAAACCAATTTTTCATAAAACAAAACTAATTCCACACATCTTCAAAAACTTTAGGTAGGACAAATATTCTTAGGCGAACAATAACTCCTCTCTAAATACTTACCAATCCTCAAAAGTCAATAAAGAATGTTTTTTTGGCATCACAGATCAGTTTCGGTAGCAGAATTCTTTTAACATCGGCGAGGGGGTACCATATTTCATCTTTCTTTTTTGGCCATGACCAAAGCTCGGGCTTCTTTTCCGTTGTGCTGACTTATAAATCTGTATCATCAATTGCACTCACGATTCCTGGGTATGTCTTGCCTCGTAGTTTACATCAACATATTTGCCCCTGCGCCAACAAACCACAGTTGAAGAGAGCCAACTAACCCCACAGGAGAGATCACATGAAAGATGGCTGCCAGGAGAGGGTAGAACAACCAAACAAGAAACTGGTTAATTGAAAGGTTAGGTTTTTCAAAGGAGTTTGGGGCTTTGTGTACAGAAGAGTTGTCAAATGTTTTGCCATGCCTTAAAACCAAATGTACTGAAAATGTAAAATTTTACTTACATATTGTAAAATCAATCAATGAAGCAAAACTCTTCTCTTAACTGTTAGCATCGGACTGAAACCTCAAGACAAGACTCCCAAAGTCAAGCGGGTCACATGGTGCGATGTTGAATTATTGTGAATTATGAATTAGTTTTTAACAGCTTTTAAGGGAAAATAGAATGACAATAAAAGATTAGACTGATGTCACTTTCTGTATAAGAAAAATTGCTCTCATCCTCGTTGCTGAAACTAAAGACAATTGGTAGTTTCACCTTTGTTTATGTTTGCCTTGCTTTTGTGATTTGCCACTGGGCAAACAAACCCCAGTTAAAGAGAGCCAACTAACCACACAGGAGAGATCATATGAAAGATGGCTGCCAAGACAGGGGAGAACAATCAAACAAGAAACTGGTTAGTGTTCGTGGCTATGTAAACAGAATCGGAGTCAAATGTTTTGTCATGCCTTTAAACCAAATTTACTGAAAATATAAAAATTTACTTACATGAATCAATGAAGCACACTCTTCTCTACACTGTTAGCATCGGATCGAAAACTCAGGACAAGACTCCCGAGGTCAAACGGGTCACATGGTACAATAGTACAATGGCCTTCACAATAGGTGTGACGGAAACTATAAGCCAAAGGCCAACCTACCCCCTATGCCAAACAACCCCACTCTCCCCTAACAATTATGTGGGTTTAAATATTTTTTATTAGAAGAAAGTAACACTTCACAATGTCAATCAAACAATAAAAACTCAAATACCCAGCAAACCGTAACAAAAAGTATCAACTTATAATGACACTGTAACACAAACTTAACCATATGATTCGATCTTCAGAGTAAGTCAAACTCTCCAGTCCATAACTCCTTATATATAGTCTGAATTATAACATACCAGATAGTTCCCGACAAGCTCAGAAGGTTCTCAAACAGTCACGAAAATGTACTGGAACAGTCACAAACATGTACTAGAACAGGTAATTGTCCTGACAAAAAGTCTAAAACTCTTTTAAATCGTATTTTTTGTGTTTCACTTTATAATATTTTTGTTTTAATTTAATAAGTTAAAAAAATAAATAAAACGTATAAGTGGTTTGAAAAACAAACCTCATAGTTATAATTTCCAACTGTTACAATCGTTACTTAATTTAAAAAATAAACAAAACAAGATTATGTCAAATAAAGCTGAGGCTATGCATGGATGTAAACTATAAACACACACGATGTCAACTTTACAAACAGAATATTCCACTAGTTGATACGTTTGAACGGATAGTTGACACCCCTGTCGAACATTGGTTAGGATGGAGCTAGATCAGTGATTCCACTACCGATATTAAACCCAGATATTTTTCAAATCAAGCAAATTTTTTTAAACTATCGGTTTCATCAGAGTAAAAAACATCAATAGTTGACATCGATGTCAACTATTGAAATTAAGGTTTAATTTTTGTTCTAATAGTTGACACCCACATTTAAGACCTAAAACATTGTATAAATAAATCGAAAAGGATAACAAATGATTCCCATAAACTTAATGAATATCATGAAAGTAGTTAAAAAAAAATTGAACACATATAAACCAACTAAAAACTTCTCACAGATAAGGTTTAGTTTTCATCACACTTATGTCGATGGCAGCACATCTAACTAGTATAACTTAGGAAATTACCGCCAAATTTTGAACCAAAATAATCAACCCTGAATCTTATTATTCACACTTTTTGTGCAAAATGTCAACTATTGGAGCACTGTCAACTATTGGTAGTTACCCTAATGTTAAAAATATTGTAATAAATAAAAAGTTTAATTTAAAATTTCAAAAGCATCACAATTATTCAGAGGCACTTTTTGCACAAATAGTATAAATAGTGATGAATTTGATGTATGTTGTCAAAGAGAAAAAATGAAAAATTTTGTGCAATACGGTATTAATATATTTTTTCCTACGGATCTTAGTAAGTATTAAATATAATTTAGAATTTAAATAGAATAATTTTTAGTTTATGATAATTTTTAAAAGAAAGACCATTTGGAATATAGAATTAGTTTAAAGGCAGCACTTAAAATTTAAATATTTTATTTTTAATGCAAAGAACTTTGAAGTGGCTAGCATAGCAGCTGATGATAATCATGGCTTTGCATACTGCCAGTTGGCCCTAGGATTTTTTTAAGAGAGTATAAAATCCTTGGATATGCCATTCTTCGGATGAGACCTAAAAGGGAGTTCCCGAGCCTGTACTATGTCTGGTACTCTTTAAAGGACCCTATCCTAATTATAACTTGATAGGCAAAATTTAGATCACCCGCTTCAGCATTAGTAGCATTAAGGGACGTTAAACAAACGATTGTTAGAATATTAAATGAGAATATTTTTGCTTATTGGCAGTTACAGTAAACACCTAATTGCATCCATCCTGAACAGACCAACATGATATATGTATTTTTACTGTGTTGAAATATTACAAAATTTATATATACTTAGTAATGAATTATATATATATATGAAAAGGATTAAAAGAATCTTTAAATAGGATTTTTTGATAACATGAAGACTTATTTAATTTCACATAAAACATTTTTTAACTATTATCCTCGTGGAAACCAGGAGCAGGATGCCATACTGCATCGATAGCCGAATAGTCTCTTATGAGCATGGAGTCCTTCTTTTCGTCAGGTGATCCTTCATTAGCAGCGAACACTTCCTTAACTGTCTTGGAAAGTCGATTCAAGTTCCCTACTACATTCCTAACCTCTCGGTCTTTGACACGTCCCTCTTTAGCCACACTTGGTGTTCTCTTCCAGCCGCGATGTTCCTTCACCAGCAGTGGGTATACCCTGACCCAATCACCAGATTCCTTAACACCGCAGCGCCAATCTACTCCGTTTCCCCATTTGTAACCAGGTTGGTTTTCATCAAATTGGCAACAGCTTGAATCTTCGGAATCACTTTTGTTCCTCATGCGGTTATTATCTAGTAACATAGAGTAAGGTTTTTAAGTAATGATTTTTTTTTTATATAACTAAAATTTTATAAATCTTTCTATAAAAATTAAAATATCGCTTGTTTGGAGGAAGACTTCGACATGAAAAAAAAAATTTTTTTTTACAACTTCAAATCATGTTCTCTTATTTTGTGATAAATTCCAGATTTTTTAAAGAGTTAAATCTGGAGAGCAGTCAAGGTAGTCTTAATAGAGTTGAATGTTAGTAATAATGATCATCTAGTAATAATAAATAATAAATAATAATAAAATAATAATAAATAAATAATAAATAATAATAATAATAATAATAATAAATAAATAATAAATAATAATAATAATAATAATAAATAAATAATAAATAATAATAAATAATAATAATGCTTCTCTAGTAAAATAAAAGATTTTTGGATTCTGCCAGTCTTCTTCCAAACAAGCGATATCTTATATATTTTACATATTAATTATAATTTGTATGGATTAATTTATTATATATATTTATATATATATAAATTAACATAGGGGCCGGGATGGCCGAGTGGACAAAGGAGCTTGCAATAGGTAATCAAAGTTAAGCAACGTTGAGCGTGTTTAGTACTTGGATGGGTGACTGGTCCATTCAGGTGACCATCCGCCAATGAACGCCACGCAGTCCAAGCCTACCCCCCCCCCCGGGTATGTGAGGCCCGTCAGCCTACTGGAGGCAACTCACACCGACCGGGCGTAGGAGTGATGTACCTCCCCCGTGTATCCCATCGCGAAATGTGGTGTGGTTTTCCAGGATATGAGTAACCGCCCGGAGGTTTGGTACAAGGACGGTATGCTTCAGGGAAACAAAAAATATAGGGCCTCTGGGCTACCATAATCCTTGGACCCTGACCGGTTTGTCACTGTCCTTGAACCCAAGAGAGCTGACGCCATCGGTGGGAAGGACACTGCCAAATTGGCCCCAATGGGATTATGGAGCTATGGGCAGTCTGCCGCTGCACCATGGTGACCATGGCTTGCAGCAACGTGAGGTTTGGGCTACCCCCTTCAGGCTGTCTGTGCTCTCGCAAGCAACACAAATCTCTGTAAGAAGACCACACTGCGTGGTCAAAGGTCTCTATAGGCGTAATGCGCCAACCGAAAAAAATAAAAATATAAATTAACATATATACTAGATAAGTTTATAATATCTGTTTTTCTTTGATTTTTAAAATTAATTAAATAAATAGTTTGTCTGTTCAATTATGTCACCCAAAACTTTTATAAAAGTCTTTTTTTGGTTGTCAGAAAATTAAAATAAATAAGAAAAAACAATACTCTTCTGTTATTGCTCCACCTAAATTTATTAAGAGTAAAAATCAAGAGTATTAGTAATAGTATCATAGTAGTAAGAGTTAATATTAAGAGTAAAAATTTAGTTTTGTAAAATTATTTTTTTATTTATAATTATTAGGAAATGCTTGGTATTCCAACTGGATAAATTTCTAACTTATCATCTAAGTTATCAAATCTCTCGGGCACCGCCTCAAAATTCGCCGGGATGGAATGTCGGGTTTTATGTTAGATGTTAGTGTCTATGCTAAGGAGTTCATGTTGAAAGTTAGTTTTTGTAGCATTGTGTGGCTGTATCGATGACTGTAAGGATATTCAGGTCTTTGTGCAATAAGTCTTTTGACGCAAAGTATGGTGCGTCAACTATTTTCCTTAACACTTTGGACTAGAATGAATGAATTCTTTGGATGTTTGAGGCTTTGCAGAACCCAATAGATAGTTTTGAAAAAAAAAGGAATTTTTTATATATATTTTAAATTATAATTTTATCATATTATAATATATATATTTTTTTCGTTTACTGGTTGAACAATGACAGAAAAGAAAAAAAAAAAAATCATTTTACATTATACTGCTTATGAAAGTATTTCTTTCTAGACTGTTAGCTAGCCTAGAAAGTTATCCATTACACTAATATTAGTGTAAAGGAAACATCTGTTTTCTTTACTGTACTAGTACAGTAAAGAAAACACATGTTAATGAAACTCTTAAAAAGCTTACTAAACTTTTTATCACTTTAATTTAAATATATCTGAAGTCAGTGCTTTGGATATTCCCAAAACTATATTTGATCAATGAAATGAAGGTATCGAAGAACTTCCTTCAAAATCACGACACAGAAACGAATTCGAATATAATAAACTATAGAAATAAAGAAAAGTTGATGATCTATTTAGAGACGATCCATTATATAATATGAATTATAAAAAGTATACTAACTCCAAATGTGACACTCCATCACCATTTGAAGGATTCAATATTAGTAATAATACTAATTGTACATTTAATATAAATATGTAGATTTTTTACGATTCATCAATACCTCCTACCATATGATTTTCATTCTTTATTTGTTAACCTTCCACATTTTATTAAATGTTACCCAAAATATAATTCTTATGATTTATTTTATTTTATTTTTCAGTATAATATAAAATAATTTACATCACTTGTACAGAAAGTGTCTCTACAGTACTCGGTCTAATTACCGAGCTCGGCTGCGCCTCACTCATCAAACCAGACCTCGTACTGTAAAAAGCCACTTTCTGTACTAGTGATGTAAATAACTATTACAGACTTAGAACTGAAACCATATTCATTTCACATACAGATGAAACATGATGCTCTTCACCAAATTGAACAATGTTCAAATAATTGTTTATATTCATAAACATAATAATGGAAAAATTATAACAGAACCTTTAAAATTGGCAGTGTATGAAGATATGTTTTTAATTGGAGCGTGATGGTGCCTCCTATTCCGTTTCTCTTCCTGAGACAAAGTACTTTTGTTGTTTTGTATCCTTAGTGGCCTAGCCTTTAATCTTCCCTTTCTCAACTGAAATAATATTTAAATATAATATAATATGTATAAAATGTGGTGTCTGTTTGAAAATATTTAACAGTAAACTATAATCCTGTCTGGGAGAAGAGTGAATAAAAATGGGATGCTACAAAAAATAACTTATGGGAATATTCATTCAGTAACTGGCAAATGTACAACAAGTTTTACCATATTAATCACTACTGGGAGGTTTTGGAAATAAATAGCTAGAGCTACCATTAACCCTTTAAGGCCTGTAGACTGATATATCAGTTCGAGCGCTGCAGTCCCTGTGGCCTGTAGACTGATATATCCGTCTGCTTCAGCATTAGTAGACTGAAACTGCGGACCTTATTTTAACTGATTTCTTAACTATTTCCATTTAACTATTGCACAAGGATAAAACCCACAGTATTCAGCACCTTAAGAGATGTTTTTGTGGCTTCTTTCCTTTCCTCCTTCTCTTCTTTCCTTTTAAAACAAAAATTGAATTTTTACTCTTCGCTTTTGGAATTACCGTATTATTATTGAGGAATGCAATATTCATCAATCGTAGGTAACAACTCGTAAAAAAAAAAAATATAGTATATAATTTAAAATTTTTATAAAATAAACAGATATATAAAACATTTAATATAACAGTTCTAAAAATAATATGTAAATATGTCTACTCAGGTACGTTCCTAAATGTATTTTTTTAATTTCATGAATATTAGAGGAGCATGGCGAGCAGAAAAAATAGTCATTTTCTTATTCATATTTAGGACGAGTGCAGGACATATGAAATTATTTTTACATAATTGGCATTCGAACTTCTCCAACTCTGTTTCCAGCGCATCCGGTATTTCCCAGTGACGAGGTTTATGGTTTCCTTAAAAATTTCCGAGGGTTGTAAACTATTGACATGGGGTTCTTTTCGGATTTTTCCAAATTAATTACCTGCACCTTATTCCTTAGTCAAATAGGGCATATTTAGAAGAAAAATATGAATAAGGAGCTAAAGAAGAGTGAATGTGGGAAAAAGTATTGAGGCCTCCGGCCACGGCAGCCGGTCTAAGGTCTCAGGCCACAGGGCCCGCAATACACTCGCACTGCTCAGAGCTTAAAGGGTTAATCACTACTGGGAGGTTTTGAAAAAAATAACTAGGGATACCATTAATACCAGGAGGTATACAACTTACAGCATTAAACAATAAAAACAACACATGTAGATTTGATTTATGAAAATCTGAACCATAAAATTGTATTACATTTTGGCTGGAGAGATGGTTTTTCCATTTGCATGCCATTGCTACGACATTTGCAGCTGTTTTTGCATTATTTATTGGTTGGAAGTCATCTTCTGAAAAATCGTCAGTTTCATCACCCGCTGGCATTTTACTCAGGCTCTCGAAGAGACAAAGACCCGTGTTGCAGACAGGAAGTCCTAACAGATCAAAGAGGTCATGGAGCATCGGCTTCTTAACCGCAGGGTCTATGTCACAATCTGTCCCCAAGGCCGGACTCAAATTCACCTGAGCACAGAGGATTTTTTAAAAATTATTATTTTTAATATATCTCTTGTAGGGTAAACCATACAGTTATTGGCACCCCAACTTTAACTTAAAGAAATAAGTAAACAAGTCCTAATTTTATTACAAGATATACATGAATCTAATGTTTGAAGGGTACTCTAAGACCTCAATGAAGTAAGACTTTAACAAATTAACCATAGGGAAGATTTAACAATTAAATCCACAGGGTGCCAATAACTAGATTTGGCACCCCTTTAGTTTCTTCATTTTCTAAGTTTTTATCACAAAAAATACACGTTTTCTAAAAACTCAGTGTGCTTCAGTATGTAATATAAATAATAAAGCAGTTAGCTAATATTATAGTGAATTGTTCAACACGAAATATCAGGTTGAAATAATCACGAAAAAAGTTTTTGAACACAAAAAACCAACAATTCACTGAAAATAATCCAACAGGATGAGAACTTTGTGAAATTATTACCATAGGTAACTTAATAGAAATGATGAAATAAAAATATGTGATGCCTATTTTATGAAATACTGTCTAAATCCAGCCATGTTTTACTGTGCTTTGTTTTGGCTTATGCTATTATTATCTTTTAGGTAAATAAGTAAATGTATTCCTGTGATGAAATTCACCCAATAAAATCGTTACAAATAATAATCAAGGTAGATAGATAATTGACCAAAGAAGGTTATTTAATGGAAATAGTTAAGGGTGTTGTCAAATAAAACAACACTGAATGTGCAATAACAAGTATGTGGCCAACTTTATAATTATAAATAATAGAAATTATAATCTATAATAGATGAATCGTTGGTTTTTGTGTTCAAAAACTTTTTTCATGATTATTTCAACCTGATATTTCATGTTGAACAATTCATTATAATATTAGCTAACTGCTTTATTTTTTATATTACATACTGAAGTGTAGAGTAGAAATGAGATAAATAGTTTTGAATTAGGTATTAAAACATAAAATAAATATATTAAACATAAAATATAAAATAAATATAAAAAAATCTGGTGCGTGCACGCAACACACAACTTTCACTTACTAACTTACTTAGATTAGAAATTGACGTGTTTTGCTAATTATCATTTCCTAAAGTCACACATTTTTCTACATTCATATCTATTTTTTTTTAATCGTTAAAGCCGTTTTTGAGTAAATAAAAAAAACCCGTGAAAATGATACAAAATTTATTAAGTAAAGTACCCCCTCCTGTAGATCAATTTTAATGAAATTTTTACAGTCATATCTCGGGCATATAAATACGTCAAATACCAAGTTTGATCAAAATCGTTCAAACCGTTTTTGAGTAAATAAAAAAAACATGTGAAAATGATACAAAATTTATTAAGTAAAGTCCCCCCTCCCGTAGATCAATTTTGATGAAATTTTTACAGTCATATCTCGGGCATACAAATACATCAAATACCAAGTTTGATCAAAATCGTTAAAACCGTTTTTGAGTAAATAAAAAAAACACGTGAAAATGATACAAAATTTATTAAGTAAAGTCCCCCCTCCGGTTAATCAATTTTGATGAAATTTTTACAGTCATATTTCGGGCATATTAATAGATCAAATACTCAGTTTAATCAAAATCGTCAGAGCCGTTTTTGAGAAAATCGAAAAAAACGTAAAAAGTTATTAAATAAAGTACCCCCTCCCTTTGAGCAATTTTGATGAAATTTTTGCTGTCACATCGCGGGCATATACCTACACTAAATACCCAATTTCAGGTTCCCACGGCTTATAGTTTTTGAGCTAGTCTGTTCACACACACACACACACACACACACACACACACAGACCATTTCGCGGGACTTGGTTATTTCGACTCAGGGGGTCCCAAAACGTGTATTTCCGTTGAAAACCGGTAGTCGAAATTTTTCACGATCGCAATACTTCCACTTACTATATATTTCATATATAGGTAAGTGAAAGTAAAAATAAAAGGAACAATATAAAGAATGGGGATTGAAAGTGAATGAGAAGAAGACAAAATACATGTGAACAGATGTGGGTGAAGCGAACGACTCTGTTATATCAAATCTAGAAAGAGTGGAACAATTTAGATACCTTGGATCCATATTAGAGAGTAAGGGCTCTACGGACTCGGAAGTGAATAAAAGAATAATCAGTGGCCGAAAAATTAATTGGTCTGCTGAATTCTCTTCTCTGGAGCAGCAATGTTCTTGGCAAAACCAATATATAGTGCCCTGGTCGAGAGTATCATGCTGTATGGCTCCGAGACATAGACTCTTAACAGAGCACAGGAAAAAAGACTCTTGGCGGTAGAAATGGATTTTTGGAGGAGGTCAGCCAGGATTTCAAGGATACATCATATAAAAATCAGCCAGATCAGAGAAAAAATGAATCTTAAAAGAAATATACTTGAAGCAATAGAAAAAAGAAAACTAAAATGGTATGGCCACGTGAAAAGAATGGGTTCAAATAGAATACCAAGAATGATATTTGAATGGGAGGCAGAAGGAAGAAGAAAAAGGGGAAGACCACGTATACAGTGGATAAATAAAGTAAAGGAAAGTATGGCCGGTCAGGATTGAGGGAAGAGGAAACAAAAGACAGGAAGGAGTGGAAGATGAGACTAGAAGAAGAGTTTGGTTGAGGGAAACTTCAAAGATGAAGAAATCATTAATAAAAAAAAAAAAGTTAAAATATTTAGTTTGTTTTTGAATACCGATATGGATGACAAGAAAATTATAGAGTAATAAAAAAAAGTGATACAAAAGCAATAATGAGATGATGGAGATGTAAAAAAATTTTAACATCATTAATATATACTATTATTCATGCCTTATAGATATTCTTTGTTATGAAAAAAGAAAATTATCACTTTGCACAAAAATAATAGACAAAAAAGGAAAAAATAAATTTTTCTATTCTTTTCAAAATGGTTTCCATTGTATATATTAACATAAAAATTAGACATGACTGTTATTTGGGTAAATGGCAACGTTCTGTAAAAGTTTCAGATTTATCCATCCACTGGATGGATCCTTTTTGAATTTTGAGGTAACAAAGATACTGCCCTTTCATTTTTATATAGATGATATATTTAATTTGGAGATGGTATATGACTGCCTATTTTCTTGAAATTTCTCCTGGGATGATAAATAGTAAGGAATATTAGTCTAACACATTTGCTTTAGTTGAATAGCCCACGTTAAGAACCAAACTTGTGGGTCTCTATCAGGGCTAGGCGAGTTGTGCACATTGAAATTCCCATTAACATATTGTAACACTTATGTGGTTTGAAAATTTTTATTAAAAAAAAAAAATAATACAATTTTCAGTGCCAAACAAATTATGAAAACACAAATATTTAAAGAGGTTACAAAAATTTTCACTTTGTGACACAGAAATAACCATATGACTTCAGCTTTAGAACAACAACTCTCCAGTCAATCGCTCCTTATATATAGTCGTAAGGAGAACAGTCTTGAACCTCCTGGGCCAGCATAGATGGTACTCGAGCATCGTAGTTATAAACTATGACAGTTTGTTCCAACCAAAGGTCTAGAACTATTCTAAACTATATGTTTTTATTGTTTTTTGTTTAAGGTTACACTAATATATATATATATATATATATATATATATATATATATATATATAAATATGTATATTCCATATATGTATTAGTTAATGCCACCCTTAAATTTTAAAGTTAATAATGCAGGAGGCATTATAATAACTTATTTAATAAAAAAAAAAATACTTTCATCAGGGTAATTAAAAAAAAAAAAGTGCATTTGCTAATATCTTATATTTCTAAATCTTTATTTTATGTACATATATATTTTCTAAGGTGCTATAGGGGTTAAATTATTGCCAATTTTAGATTTCCCAAGTCTATCAGCTGCAGTTTAAATCTACTCTTGCCTGGTTGATTTTTATTTCGTCAAAAAATTCCACAGATCAAATCTAGATTTTCCTCACCCTGGTTAGTTTACACTACGGAACTCATTACCTCCTCCCCACCCTCAATTATTGCAGAACATATTAGAATAATTAATTACCTCAAGAAGCCATGGTTTCAAATCCTGATCAATCAGGATATCAAAACCGTAGAATTCAAAACAATTTTTTGATGTCGGTATTCCTCCAATTTGGCTGGCTATTGTTAGAACGATGAGGGATGCTATCCGTTGCCACACAAGCCAATCATCAATTCCATTTTGATTCAAGTAGTGTCTTAGTTGTCTCAGGGTCCATTTACAGCCTAGACATAAAGGAAATATGTAGATCAAAAGAATTACAAATAATAAAGCTAAAGTATATATATATAATTTTCACCTCAGAAAATTTAAGATATTTTACTTTTTTTGTTAATAGTTTTTCAGTAAGCTTTAATTCATTATGATATATAAAAATCAAAGATTATCCTAATAAATAATCATATGGATAACCAAAAAAAAAAATTATTTATTACTCACCAGCACCTACTTTATCTTTCATTTCCATGTATCCTGGACCTTGTCTATTGATGGCGCAATTAGTAAGGTGAGCATATTTATTGTTAATATCCTTCATGGAGAACTTATTTGTACTGAACCTAGCGAGCCCTTCTCGGTAAACATAAACGGTCAGTGGATGAAAACATGGGACACAGACATAAATCCGAAGATCGAACTTGTAGCCACCAATTAAGAGAGGATTATTTACATATCTTTGCACCACAGAGTTTGTATCATACGTCAGTTCACTTACATTCTAAAAAAAATAAATAAATAAATATCTGTATTTTTGTCGGAAGGTTTTCTTCATTGATATAAATCATTTTCTATAAACTAAATCTCCTTTTATTTTGTTACTATATAAAATGTAATACATCACAGGTTTAAAGTTTCATGGTTTTGATCCAATCATGGAAAAATCAAGGAACTCTTAAATTAAAATTAAATTACTTCCCTTTGTCATTATTATTATTACCTTAAACCCGAGATAGATTGCTGTATACAAATGGCAATATATTTGGCCCCCAAACAATAAATTTCCTTTAATAACTTATGATTCCATTTACTATTTTTAATTGATTACATTACTTGCCGAAGACATTGGAATTAATAATCATAGTCCTGCCATTATGATCCAACTACTTGAGAATTTTTAAAAGATATTTTAATAATAGTATTATAATATTAAATTCAATGTTTCCAAAATCATAATGCATAAAATTAATTATTTATGGTAGTTACACAAATAAAATGATAACAGTGTAATATTATATATTACTGGTATAGGTAAAATTATTTCAAAATACAATTTATAATATTTCAGCTACCCATTTAAAATTATAACAATTATAAAATACCAAAATATCTGAAGTGCAAAGTAATATGAGACTATGGGACTCTTTTATCAGAAACATTTGAACATTCTAAACATAAAATGTTTTAGATAGCTTTAAACTTATTGAATCTTTAAAAAACAAAATTTCCTGACCGGTTAATTTTGAAAAACCAAAGAAAATTAATTATATCCATTGTTTTTCAGGAAGAAGAATGCTTCTGATTAGAAGTGAATATAAGTTGTTTTTTTATTAATTATTATAAATATTTTGAAAACAGTCTAGCTTATATTATGCAAAAGTATTTATATATAATAATTTAAGATAGCAGAGTATACCCTGAACAGTGATATCCCCCTGCCTTGACTTTGGCCTACAGGTTTGCAAATCCATACTAAGTTGTTATTGCAATCGGTTTGTAGCTTGATCCTGCTGCAATGCTCGACCAATTTGGAGTAGTCCAAAGGAAGAATGAAGGCTTCAGGGCTGCATAAAAAGATTAAATATTGTTAATATATAGTTGAGATAGTAAACTGAAGTATATACAAAATTATGTTTGTTTGTTTATCATTCCTTTGTACTACAAAGGCTAATCAGATGATGCTACATATCTATCCAGGTATAATTAAGATATTTTACATCATTTCCCAGGGACAGCTTAGCCAAGGATTTTTTACACCCATTAAAAAATCTAGGGCACTGTGGGAAGCGAACCCGCGACATTTAGTATTGTAGATTGCTATGCTAACCACTAAACCACAGGTGTCCCCTCAAAATTACATTTAATTCGTTAAGTGCTACAAGTCAATTGTTTGAGGGAGCACTATATATCATAAATTTTGTCTCATTTTTAAGGTTTTTCGATTTTCTCAAAAATGGCTCTAAGGATCAAGCTAGTCATGTTTAATGAGAATCAAGTATTTTCTAATATCATATATGTAGGGTTTATCACCCTAGAAATGTTCTGAGGGGGCTTAAAGGGCATTTGAAATTTCATTCATTCTGTCTGTCCTTATGTATAAAAATCAGAAATAAATTAATATGAAAAAATCGAGAAACGTGACAGACCACTGTTTATAAGTAATGGCGTTCTGTTCATGGGAAATAGTTTTCAACGCGTTTTGAAAAATACATATTTGATGGAAATTATTTTTACATTCACTTACCTATATATGAAATATATAGTAAGTGGAAGTATTGCGATCGTGAAAAATTTCGACTTCCGGTTTTCAACGGAAATACACGTTTTGGGGTCCCCTGAGTCGAAATGACCAAGTCCCGCGAAATGGTCTGTATGTGCGTCTGTGTGTCTGTGTGTGTGTGTGTGTGTGTGTGTGTGTGTGTGTGTGTGTGTGTGTGTATGTGAACAGACTAGCTCAAAAACTATAAACCGTGGGAACCTGAAATTGGGTATTTAGTGTAGGTATATGCCCACAATGTGACAGCAAAAATTTCATCAAAATTGCTCAAAGGGAGGGGGTACTTTACTTAATAACTTTTTAGGTTTTTTTTCGATTTTCTCAAAAACGGCTCTAACGATTTTGATTAAACTGAGTATTTAATCTATGTATATGCCCGATATATGACTGTAAAATTTAATCAAAATTGATTAACCGGAGGGGGGACTTTACTTAATAAATTTTGTAACATTTTCACGTGTTTTTTTTATTTACTCAAAAACGGTTTTAAAGATTTTGATCAAACTGGGTATTTGATGTATGCATAAGCCAAAGATGTGATAGCCAACATTTCACCAAAATTGACCAACCGGAGGGGGGACTTTACTTAATAAATTTTGTATCATTTTGACGTGTTTTTTTTATTTATTCAAAAACGGCTTTAAAGATTTTGATCAAACTGGGTGTTTGATGTATGCATAAGCCAAAGATGTGATAGCCAACATTTCACCAAAATTGACCAACCGGAGGGGGGACTTTACTTAATAAATTTTGTATCATTTTCACGTGTTTTTTTTATTTACTCAAAAACGGCTTTAAAGATTTTGATCAAACTGGGTATTTGATGTATGCATAAGCCAAAGATGTGATAGCCAACATTTCACCAAAATTGACCAACCGGAGGGGGGACTTTACTTAATAAATTTTGTATCATTTTGACGTGTTTTTTTTATTTATTCAAAAACGGCTTTAAAGATTTTGATCAAACTGGGTGTTTGATGTATGCATAAGCCAAAGATGTGATAGCCAACATTTCACCAAAATTGACCAACCGGAGGGGGGACTTTACTTAATAAATTTTGTATCATTTTCACGTGTTTTTTTTATTTACTCAAAAACGGCTTTAAAGATTTTGATCAAACTGGGTGTTTGATGTATGCATAAGCCAAAGATGTGATAGCCAACATTTCACCAAAATTGACCAACCGGAGGGGGGACTTTACTTAATAAACTTTGTATCATTTTCACGTGTTTTTTTTTTATTCAAAAACGGCTTTAACTATTTTGATCAAACTGGGTATTTGATGTATTTATATGCCAAAGATGTGATAGCCAACATTTCATCAAAATTGGTCTAACGAAGGGGACCACAACAACGCATTAATTTCTAATCTAAGTAAGTTGGTAAGTGAAAGTTGTGTGTTGCGCGCACGCACCAGATTTTTTTCCATTGTAACTAAATGAAGGTATCGACAACTAAATAGAGGATTATAAAATCAGACGCTATGGAGTATTATGCTGGCATTTCTGAATTATCACAAATTAAAATAAAAACTTTATATAATAATAAAAATTGTATTTTAGAGAGTAATTACATGATGCTCAAATTATTTAAAGCAGTTTATGTTTTGAAAACATATGTACCAGATACCTAATCTTCAATGATTATATTTTAGTTTATAAACTTTAGTTTCATAATAGATTTCTGAGTGAAATATAAGTTGGTTTTTCCAGGAACAGTAAGCGTTCTCGGTTTCAGGAAATGCATAAGAGACAAACATTTAAAATAATTTGACAAATAAATAAATAATATGACAAAGAATATAAGCTGTCATAACAATGATTGTTTGAATAGGTAATTAATATTATTACTAACCGAAAAACGTAGAGTAAAGTTACAATGAAGTGTTTGCATTTACCAGAACTACCAGCTTTACACGTACAATGACAAGAAAATTGTTTATTATTATTAATAAATTTGATTTCCACTTTTATTTGATGGTGCAGTCCTTTAAGATTGCTAGTTTGAAGGCACAAGGCTTGTAAAATAACTGTTTTTTTACTTCTAGACATTATTCCACATGTAATTATGTGATTTGCATCAAGGATAGCCTGCCCTTCAATTAATGGTTTTTTACAATTACCAATTATCTCTATCACACCAACTATGTCTATTCCCGTTCTTTCCGACATTTTGCAAAACTACTAGCGCACCCTACAGTCGATTGCGCCCGCCTATACACTGGACGAACTTCAGCCTCGAACAGCCTGTGCGACAAAACTAAATAATGAGTGTTCAGGGATAGCGCTAGTGTCGCTTTTGATTTAGTTAAGATAAGTTTTTTTTAAGCATTTTTCTGACTTTGCTTTTATCCCCAATTAGTTAGAGAAAAGTTCAGAACAGCCGGTTGTTCCAAGTCAGCCGTCTTTGTAATGAAAATTGTTGTATTAAGGTGCATATTCGTTGGCTTGACTTCATGTTTCAGTGCAAATAGCTATTTGTGGTACGCCGGTAAGGCAGGGTTCGGGGGAATATCTATTCTAGGGTGAGGTTCGCACGGTGTAAAGGCACCTTAAGACTGGTCAGGTACTGCGTGAGTGATTTGTGTGCTGCAGAATATTATCACCACAGCTTTATGTACATAGCAAACACCATTTTTCGTAAGTGTAAATATCAGCTGAGGACTTATAACATATTATTTAACAACACTTCTTCTTCTTCTTCTTCTTCCTCCTATGTGCCTTTCAGCGTGGAGGCGCCTCAGTCCAAGCCAGCCATGCACCCCGATCCTTAGCCAGCGCTTTCATGGCATTCAGGCCTCGTCCTCTTTTCTGTCCCAGCCTAGTGATGTGGTCTGTCCACGTTAGTCTAGGTCTGCCCCGGGGACGTCTTCCAGTCGGCCTAGCTTCGAAGTACTTCCTTGGGTCACGGTCCTCTTCCATACGGCAAAGGTGGCCAAACCATTTCAGCTGCCTCATTTCAATGATATCCCTTACAGCTGATACTCCCAGGTCCTCTCGTATTCGTTGATTTCGGACCATATCTCTCCTGGTTCGGCCAGCCACTCTCCTCAAGTACCTTATTTCTGCGGCTGTTACTCGGCTCCAGTGCTTGTCCAGTGGGACCCAGCTTTCGCTTCCATAGTGTAGAGTCGGCAAGTATATGGCCTTGAAGATGTGCAGCTTCATGTTGTTATCCATCTCCCTTTTTCCTGCAACTGTGTTGCACAGGTGATAGTAAACGTTGTTCGCCTTCCTAATCCGGTTGGAAACTTCACCATCAATCTTTCCATTCCTACTGATGACAGTTCCGAGGTAGGTATATTCTTCTGTCATCTCTAAGGTTTCTCCTCTACATCGGATCTCCACATTCTCAACATCTCGGCCTTCATGCATCACCTTGCTCTTACTTGCATTGAGCATCATCCCCTTTCTCTCCAGCTCAGCTTCCCACTCTATGATTGCTTGCTGCAGGTTTTCTTTTGAATCTGCTATGAGGACAATATCGTCAGCAAAAACCATCGCTTGAGCAAGTACTGTCCTCATATTCCACTTCCCCACAACTGTTCGCGCTGTCCTGCGCTTGCATATTTTTAGGATCTCGTCCATAAAAATGATAAGTAGTAGAGGGCTAAGGCTGTCTCCCTGTTTTATTCCTTTATTCATATCGAAGGCTTCGGACTCTCTTCCGTTTATTCTAACTATGCCTTTAGTTTGGCGATATGTGGATTTTATTGCATCTATTAGTGCACTGGGGACATTTTTAGCGGCTAGAGCTGCCCATATTTCGTGTTTAGGGACTGAATCGAATGCTGCCTTGATATCTAGGAAAGCCAGAAACATACTTTTCCCTGTTTCCCATGACTTTTCAATAATCGTCCTGAGAGAGAAGATGTGGTCCTGGGTCTGGCGCTGTGGTCTAAATGCTGCCTGCTCCTCCTCAAGGTTTTCTTCCACAATTATCCTCAGCTTACATTCTAGAATGGATGTGTAGAGCTTGTAGACCACCTGGGAGAGGCATATAGGTCTATAATTCCTGCAGTCGCTAGAGCTTCCTTTCTTGTGTATAGGAATGAAAATGTTATACTCCCACTCCTTTGGCACAGTTTTTTGAGAAAAAGCTGCTTGGAATAGATCCTGTAGGTGTTTCTGCAGTTCTGGTCCTCCAAATTTAATTAGCTCTGGAGCTATACCATCTCTCCCTGCTGCTTTGCCAGTCTTCAGCTTTTCTATAGCCCTTTCCACATCCTCTTCCCAGATTATATCATCATAAACATCTTCGTCTATTACCCTAACGTCAGCTGTCCCCTCGTTAACACCGGAAAACACCTCAGCGTAATAGCGGTTCCATCTCTTCAAAATTTCCTCGTCTCTACTAACCAGTAATCCTCTTTCGTCCTTTATATTTCTCATGGGCTTATTTGTCTTCCCTTTCAATGCCTTAATAGTTTTCCAGAAAACTTTAATATTCTCCTTGTAGTCGTTTTGTAGGTTCTGGCCAAATTGTTCCCAGCTCTTCTTTTTGCCACTCTCACTACTTGTTTGGCTTCATTCCTTCTCCTGACGTAGAGCTCCCATTCCACTGCACTCTTAGTCCTATTATATGCTTTCCAAGCCAGCTTTTTCCTTGCTATTGCTGCTTTTACTCTCTCGCTCCACCACTTTGTTCTTTTTGCTTTAGCGGAGATTGCTGCTGTTCCACATACTGTTTCTGCTGTCTCTAGGATAGCTTTTTTCATTTCTTCCCACATGCTGTCCACGTTTCCTTCCTTAGTGCACATCTGGAGTTTCTGAGTCAGGAGTTCTGCATACTCATTTTTCTTCTCTGGTGTCTGCAGCTTTGCTATATCTATTTTATAATATTTCCTCTTTTGTTCCTTCCTAGGTTGGAGGATTTGAGTGTCTGCAATCAAGAGATAATGGTCTGACCCAATTTCCGCCCCTCTAATGACTTTAACATCCTTAAAATATCTTCTTATATTTCTGCTGTATAGAAAATAATCTATAATGCTATTTGCGTTTCTCTCCTCTGCAGAAAATGTGATCTTATGTACTGGTTTATGTGGGAACATGGAGTTGCCAATAAGGAGATCATAATCGATGCAGAGTTCTATGAGTCTTTGACCGTTTCTGTTCCTGGTATGTTCTCCTCCATGCAGTCCCATAACACCGTGTGCTGCAGCATGTTCTCTTCCAGTCCTTGCATTTAGGTCTCCTATTATAATAATAGCTCTGTTCCGATTTTGTCCCCTTATGACTTCTCTCTCAAGATCTGTATAAAACTGTTCTTTATCTAGAACATCGGCATCCTCTGTTGGAGCGTAAACTTGTATGATAGTTACTTTACCTATAGAGAGCTCCATGTTTGCCACAATTATTCTTGAAGAGATGGGCTCCCAGTCTTCTACTTTAGCAAACAGTCTTTCCGTTATTATCATGCCAACCCCCTCCTTGGCCCGCAGTCCAGCCGGCACTCCAGAATATATGAGTACATAGCCCTTGTCAAGCCTCAATTCACCTTGCCCTTTTTTCCTTACCTCGCCGATTCCAAGGATGTCGACCCTGTAGGACTCCATCTCCTCCACTATTTCGACCTCTTTGCCAGTTAAAGTCTTAATGTTCCATGTTCCTATTCTTATGTCCTTTAGAGCGCCGCGTCGCAACCGTTGTGTCTGTCCTGATCCGAGGCAATTTAATGTTCTTTGAATCAAATATTTCACTCCAACGGGTGATTAGCCCAGTTGAAGAGGCCCCGTATCCTCGGGACAACTGGGGATTAGGCTATACCCCTATCCATGGGTCTTCCCAGGGAAGGTAGCCCTGAGGTGAGTACTGTATATGACCTTATGTGAAGAGTAAATGTATAGTGTACTGTTATGGCGTGTAAGAGTACCGTGTACTGAACTCGGGAGCCCGGGGGAGCGTTGTACTCCACTAGTCTGGCACTTGGACTAGCCCCTGCGGGTTTATTTAACAACACAATAAGTATAAATTAAAGAAATTAGTGAATATTATTTATAGAAATGGCAATAAAAAAAAATGTCCAATTTTAATCTAAGTAAGTTGGTAAGTGAAAGTGGTGTGTTGCGCGCATCGCACCAGATTTTTTTATTTTCGAAAGCCAACGTTTCGATCCAACTTGTGGATCTTCATCAGTGCTGAAAGAAAACACATATATGAATATCTATGCTAGGGGATGACAATAAATGAATATTTGACAGAACTGATAATAATATAAAAGATGGTAAGTATTATACATGAATATTTAAATAAGTGGCTGGTTAGCAAAATAAAATAGAATCTGATATTTACCTTCTGAGTCGAGGTAGATACAAAAACTGAAGGTAAAATAAGGTAAGAGGTATCGGTAGGGGATTAGTTTGCCGACTTCAAAGGTTTATGACGGGGAAACCCAACGCTTTTGAAGTGAAAGGCTACATGACAACTATTTGAAAATAGGTTAAATGATGGTCAGGATTTTCAGTTACAATGATATTTATTATGGTAAGCCAACGTTTCGATCCAACTTGTGGATCTTCATCAGGGCTAAAACGTATAACCAAAAATTATTTAAAAAAACGTATTTATCAACATAAATACAGTATTTCCACGCGTAATTCGTCTACATCTAAATTAGCAGAACATGCCATTCCCCACAACCATTCCTTCGACTTTGTGAACCCCTCAATATTAGCAACTGTATCTAACCACGACAAACGTCTCCTCTCAGAATCCATTTTCATCCATCTAGAAACAAATAACCCGGTAAATCACAAAACAGATAAAGAGACAATTTCATCCACTTATTCTAACATCTTCCGCATCCTCAAATCCTAGTTTTGATTTCATAGGTACCTGCAATTATCTCTGTACCTCTTGTACTATTATTATTGTTTGTATTGTATGCTTCTTTCTGTATATTTTCCAAATTTGTATGCATTGTTACATTATGTATTATCTCATTTTTATGTTATTATTCAGTCCAGACACAACTATTTGTATACAGTACCATATATTTTGTTAGTTTTTAAATATTTTTGTTCACTCAGTTGTCATGTGCCTTCACTTCAAAAGCGTTGGATTTCCCCGCCATAAACCTTTGAAGTCGGCAAACTAACCCCCTACCACTACCTCTCACCTTATTTTTACCTTTAGTCTTAGTATCCACCTGGACTCAGTAGGTAAATATCAGATTCTATTTTATCTTGTTAACCAGCCTCTTATTTTAATATTCATGTATACACCATCTTTTATATTATGGTATTATCAGTTCTGTAATGTATCCATTTATTGTCACCCTCTAGCATAGATACTCATATATTTGTTTTCTTTTAGCCCTGATGAAGATCCACAAGTTGGATCGAAACGTTGGCTTACCATAATAAATATCATTGTAAGTGAAAATCCTGACCATCATTTAACCTATCGTAATTGAAGAACAGTTGACCATCTCTCATCTCTACTAGTGTCTATTTGAAAATAAAATATTAAAAACTAACAAAATAGATTTTACTGTATACAAATTGTTATGACTGGACTCAATATCCTGACTATCATTTAACCTATCGAAAAAAAAAATAATTTACAATTCCCCACAAACAATATAAACTCAAATAATCAAGAAGTTTACAAAAAGTATGAACGTGTAACGATAATATAAAGTATGTTCTCTACGACACCTAATCATAAGGGGCCTTTACACTCTACGAACCTCACCTTCGAGCAGGTTCTCCCCCGAACCTTGGCGTACCTGCGGTACACGAACAGCCATTTATACTTCACGTGACGTTAAGCGAACCAATATGGCTGACGCACCCAACGCTAGCTTATGATAAAGAATAAATCTCCATTATCAATATATTTTATATTATCTGAAAAAAAAAAAATAGGATACGAATTACAACGTTTCACAAATTACACTAGTATCACAAACAACTCCTGTCACTTAGGAAAACCCCAAATCAAAAGTGACACTAGCGCTACCCCCGAACCCAAGCGAACAGATGAAGTACCTAGAACCCCCGAACAGTCGACGTAAATGCTTCACGAAGGTTGTTAAGTGTAAAGGCACCTTATGGCTCTACCATAAATATGCATTGGAAGTATCCACATAGTCTAATAAAGTCTTTGATTATTTAACTATCCAATGGAACCATTTAATTTTAAATATATGCAAAACAATTCCAAGTCGAAATATTAAAATCTAATTCCGAATTATAATATGATTATTATCATGAACAAAGAAAAGTAAAAAGTTTATTTTAGTAATTATAATAAGAGATTTAAACATCGATTATTTTTAAATTTTATTTTCTCTACTTAAGTTATTACAGCTGTTCATTTTAATGGTCTTGAAAGTAGCGTTAAGTTGATATCAGTTTTTTAAAAAATATATATAAATAATTCATTTTAAACAATATACCATTTAAAATAAAATAAAATAAAAAGATTCATAGATAGCAATCGCCTTATCAGCAACGGTAGAAGTGGTAAGTAATCTAAACTAAATTTATTCTCTGCTTCGTATATACTCTACTTCGTAAACACCTCATTTTTCTTATATTCAAGAACATCTTTTTACCAATAATAATAATAATAGCCTTTTATTATATACAATTAAAGAATGAATAAAAATAAAAATTAACGGGATCACCCGTGGTCTAGTGGTTAGCAAAGCAACTTAAAATTCTAAAGGTCGCGGGTTCGCGTCCCAAGGTGGCACTGGGATTTTTCAAAGGGAGTAAAAAATTCTTGGCTATGCCGTCCCTCGGGTAGGACGTAAAATGGAGATCCCTAGTCTGTCTGATGTCAGGTACTCGTTGAAGATCCCTATCCTGGATTACCTAGATAGGCAACATTTAGGACTCGCCTTGTAGCATCGTCCGATTAGCCTTAGTTGCATAAAGTGATGTTAAAAAACAACCAAATCAACAAATTAAATGCATAGGCATTCCCCATATCATTAGCTATAATAAATAAGTACTATAATGTAGTCTTTATTATTTGGTGGAGTAATGGTCTACGCTTCCCCTGGTGACCAACCTATTGGGGAGCTCATAATCTCAAACCACTTGTCTTTCCAGGTCTGTCTCTTGCCAGTAGGGCGAAAGCTAGGTACGGCCGGGCCCACACTCCGGTCAATGCGCATTGTACTTGCATACATTCAATGTCTCTTGCCAGTCTCCACTAATCAGACCTACTAACTCCTTAAACCGGTCACTCCATCTCTTGGCTTGTCTTCCTCGCTTCCTCTTGAGATTGTTGGGTGTTCAGAGGGTTGCATTTTTCGCCCAGTTTGGGTCTTGTTATCTTAATACATGTCCACCCCACTTCCATTTCAGAGTATTGATGTGATGATTTGTATCATTTAATCCGGAAGTCTGCCTAATAATGGTATTTTTGATTTTATCATTCCTCCTGATATTTAACGTACTCCGTTCCACAGATCTTTGCCAAGTTGTTATTTTCTGTATCTGGACTATGGTTAAGGACAGGTTTGCCTGCTATACAACACTACCAAGATGATGCAGGACTCGAAGATCTTTATTTCTGGCAGGAACTCATTTTTCAAGATCATCCTTAGTAACTAGTATTTTTCCAATCGAGTGTTATCGCTCTGCTCAATCCTTTTCCTCGTTTATCCCAGAAAGTGATCTTTTTACCAATAATTACTTTTAATTTTTTTCTTCCTCGGACGTTCGTAACGCTGGAATAAAATTACATAATGATTTTCCTTGGCTACGCAGTGCTTCTCTTCGAATTACTCAATCCATGCTTCCCAGATATTCACACGTTTCTCCTTTGGTTTAGCACTTATGTCTCCTTCCAAAAATTTAGTATTTTCTACATCATGGATAATATTACTATACTATTTCAAAACTCTTGACACTTGACTCTTGAGTACTTTTAAGTTTCTGGAACAATCCAACAACTGTATCTTTTCAATTTAGTTTCATACCTGGATACTTCAAGGGCTAATAAAAAATCATTAATAATTTTCAGGTATCTTTAGATACAAAAAATGTCTGTGTTTTAAATTCTTGACTTCTCCAAAGCCTTCGATTTCATTGGGCATTCTTCTCTAAACTAAAATAATTTTCGTTCAAAAATAGTTCTAGGTACGTAAAGTGGAGTTCCTGAGCCTGTGCGATGTCAGGTACTCTTTAAAGATCCCTATCCTAATTATACCTAGATAGGCAAAATTTAGGACTCCCACTGTAGCATCGTCCGATTAGCCTTAATCACCTGTGATGCACTGGCTAGCATAGCAGCTTACAATGAAAAAGGTCGTGGGTTTGCATCCTTCCTAGTGGTCCTCGTATTATTTAAAGGGAGTAAAAAATCCTTGGCTATGCCGTCGTATGGATGGGACGTAAAATGGAGGTCCGAGCCTGTGCGATGATAGGTACTCGTTAAAGATCCCCATCCTAATTATACCTGGCTAGGCATAATTCAGGACTCCCACTGTAGCATCATCAGATTAGCCTTAGTGGCATAAAGTGACTTTAACCAAACGAAAAATAAAGATATACTCAAAGTTTACAAGGTAATTAAAAAAAAATTTTATACCTTTACATCTATATAAATAAAGTTAAAATTCTGTTTGTTTGTTTATTTGTTCTTTATAGAAATCCATACCGTTTGTCCTAATAAATTCTCCAAATTTCGCTCAGTGGTTCTTTGATACCAGGTGCGAACACCTGTCCATATTAAAATTGCATACCTTCAGCCGATCTCTGGGTATATTCTTTATTGTTATAATAATCGTTTTGATCTCGCTTTACATTGGTTTTTACAAAATCGACCGTTTGAGTCGATAAAAGTCAGCCGATCTTCAGCTGATATTCTTTACTCTCCTAATTTCGCTCAGTGGTACTTTCAGACCAGGTGCGGGGTCTTTTTCGTTTAATGCACAATTCGGTTATTAAAAAAAGTAACTGTTATTAAAAAAAGTAACACGTGATTAATATAAAGAAAATATAATTGTTAACACAAATGATATGGTTTATTCTAATTTCCAAAATGAAGCAATATCTTCCAATATAACCTCAAAAAGGTCTTTCCCCATATTCCTTTGTCTCCACATAAATTCACAGAGATATGAATCCAACATTGTTCTTCTAGTTCCAGCTTCTATTTTATTTCTTCTTTTGGCCGCAGCCCATAACGATTCTATATTATTCGTCCGACATTATGTTTCCTTCTAGTAAAACAGGACTCGTCAATTTCGACGGTCATACCATTTCCTCCTATTGTGATAGGTTTTTTAAGTAGCGAATCAGCACAAACCTCCCTCAAATAATTTTTCCAATTTGTTACTGTTACTGCAGACATACTCAATTCGTCTTTACAAAATAACGTTGTTGTATATTTCTTGGTCCATGAGTAAATAAAAAGAATTGCATTATTCAGAGAATATTTTGAACCGTTGAACCACGTACCTTCCCTGAGTCCTACTTCCAAAAGACAACTTGCATTGTGACACCGCCATCTATACCGGTCATCTCTCTTGCGCAACTTCATAGAATGTCCATTCCGGCATAGTTTTTCTTTATGATGAGGCCTTTTTCTTGTAAGAATGCAATGGTTCGGTCCAAATCTTTAAAATCTTCGTATAACCTGAACATAGCCATTATGAGGTTTTAAACGAAACTAAGAAATGTAGTCATATGTTCTACTGATATGGAGGTTGTAATTATATCACGTGTTACTTTTTTTAATAACAGTTACTTTTTTTAATAACCGAATTGTGCATTAAACGAAAAAGACCCCAGGTGCGAACACCTGTTCATATAAAAATTGCATGACTTCAGCCGATCTTCTTTATTGTTATAAAAATCATAATGATCTCACTTTACAATGTTTTTTTTACGAAATCGATCGTTTCTTCAGAAAAATGAAATTCCCCGTGATAAACCGGGATATACAGCTATAATCTATGTATATAAAGATCAAATTCTGTTTGTTATTTATAGAAATCCATTCCGTTCGTCCTAAATTCTCCAAATTTCGCTCAGTGGTTCTTTCATACCAAATGCGAACACCTGTCCTTATTAAAATTTCATAACTTCAGCCGATCTCTGGGTATATTCTTTATTATTATAATAATCGTGTTGATCTCGCTTTACATTGGTTTTTACAAAATCGACCGTTTGAGTCGATAAAAGTCTCAGTTTATAGATTTTATAGAATTAAAAATTGAAATTTCCTGGGTGAAACCGGGACATACAGCTAGTTGTGAATATTTTATAATGTTACGAAAATTTACATAATAATATTAAATTATACCTGTCTTTTTGTATTAAACTGCACTTAGGTGTAATAACTTAAGATCGATCTTGACATTTTGGACATTTAAAGTTATCGGATCTGAACTCTAATGGTTACCAGAAGACCCCATTATACTCAATTAATACCTCACACCATTCCGTACAGCCCTCATCGACTGGAATATGAGGAAAAAGCCAACAAAATGTTGATGGTATGTCTCTCAAATATTATTTGTAAAATTATTATTAGAACATTTAAAAGAGAGAAACGCTTTATCCATAAAAGGAATGCTGTCCAATAGGGATGCGACATCGATGTTACGCAGTCGATGTTTTGTGAACATCGATGGTTGGGTGTGGCAATAGTTTTATCATGGACGTTTAGACAAAAACTAAAATGTTCTTAACATCGATATTTTGAGAAGAACAAATATCGTTTAACATAGACGTTCAGACAAATAAAAAAATTAGATTAGAAATTATTGCGTTTTGTTAATTGCCACTTCTCAAATGAACAGAACGGCTTTAATTATGAACAATGGTATGTCTCTAAAGGCGTACTCCGCATGCGTGGGCTCAACGAGTTTTATGAGTTGACTGAATATTTTTCTTTTTTTCTCCTCTTTATGTTTTCTTTATTTTTATCATATCTCATATTTAGCCATTTCCTATTTTTAGGCGTAACGAGAAACAGTTAATTTCTCCATATAAACAAAATGAAGGGACTTTATAGGAAACAAAAAAACAAACAGGCCCCTACCCCCCCAAAAAAGCCCACTCAGAATATTTTAATAAAGCTTACCTGATATTAAAGAACACCTAATTTTCACTAAACATAACGAAATTGAAAAATATCGTTAAAGCCGTTTTTGAGATCATCGAAAAAAAGGTAAAAACTGGAAAATATTTGTGAAATAAAGTGCCCCCACCGTTTGATCAATTTTGATGAAATGTTGGCTATCACATCTGTGGCATATAAATACATTAAATACCCAGTTTGATCAAAATCGTTTTTGAGTAAATAAAAAAAAAAACACGTGAAAATATTACAAAATTTATTAAGTAAAGTCCCCCCTCCGGTTGATCAATTTTGATGAAATGTTTACAGTCATATCTCGGGCGTGTAAATAGATCAAATACCCAGTTTGATCAAAATCGTTAAGACCGTTTTTGAGTAAAAAAAAAAGACTTAAAAAGTTATTAAATAAAGTACCCTCTCCCTTTGAGCAATTTTGATGAATTTTTTGCCGTCACATCGCGGGCATATACATACACTAAATACCCAATTTCATGTTGGCCCGGTTTATAGTTTTTGAGCAAGTCTGTTCACACACACACAGACCATTTTGCGGGACTTGGTTATTTAGACTCAGGGGACCCCAAAGCGTGTATTTCCGTCGAAATTTTTCACGATCGCAATACTTCTACTTACCATATATTTCATATATAGGTAAGTGAAAGTAAAAATGAAATTCCTCGGGTGAAACCGGGATATGCAGCTGTAATCTATGTAAATAAAGATGAAATTCTGTTTGTTCTTTATAGAAATCCATACCAGGTGCGAACACCTGTCCATATTAAAATTGTACAACCTCAGCTGATATTCTTTATTGTTATAAAAATCGTAATGATCTCGCTTTACATTGGTTTTTTACATTAGAAAAATGAAATTCCCCGGGTGAAACCGGGAAACAAAGATGAAATTCTGTTTGTTCTTTATAAAAATCCCTACCGTTTGTCCTAAATTCTCCAAATTTCGCTCAGTGGTTCTTTGATACCATGTGCGAACACTTGTCCATATTAAAATTGAATAACTTAAATTTGTTAACTTTACATTGGTTTTTACGAAATCGACCATTTGAGTCGATAAAAGTCTCACTTTATAGCTTTAAAAATGAAATTCTCCGGGTGAAACCGGAATATACAGCTAGTTTTATATATATATAATTTACTCTGTTGAACGATTTTCATTTTCTAGATTCAAAACCACATACCACTAAATGAGGAAATTATAAAATTCATCATCGGGGGAGGTTCTTCCGGGGGTAGGACAACTGAAGAAAATTCGGAAGAATTAATAGATATACCAGAACCGTCGATAAAGGATGAAGAAGAGGTAGACGACGAGAATATTAGAAAGGACTGGTCTGAAAGAAAGACTATGGCGGGGAGGATAGATTCAAGCTTGTCGCGATTATTATACTTGGCCAACAGGAAAGACTCGGCCGATGAAGGAGAGGATGAGCAAGAAGAGTACGTTCAGTACCCGTCCAGGAATATCCCGAGCGAATCCGAGGAATTTTCAGATGACGAAGGGGAAGAACCGGATTCAGAACCGCCTCTTTACGATATCGAAGCGAGGGGCAGAGAGCTAAGGGAACAGGAGAGAAAGAACGTAAAGAACCTTAAAGAACTGAGTAACAATGTGGATTTTCTCGAAGTTGAATTCCACCGGCTGAAGAAAATAATGGACCGGGATATAAAGGATTTACTCGCTGAATTAAGGCAATGCGACGGTGAAGATCTTGAGGAACTTAAGGAAGACATCGAGGCAGTATTGGACGAAGAGGATTTAAGCTCCATTGGAGAATCGTATGATAATGAAGAATAATAAAATTATTCTTCTTTAAAAGATTTTTTTATTTATTTTAGTCTTAATAAGGGATTGGCGATCTTTAGAGGGGTACTGTAAGGGTATACTGTGCGAACGTCGAACAGGTAACCCCCCGAACAGCTACTTACACTTAAGCGTGAAGTCGGTGAGTGAAGTGATGCGTGCGCGCAACACACAACTTTCACTTACCAACTTACTTAGATGAGAAAATAATGCGTTTTGTTAATGTCACTTCTCGAAGTTACTCATATTTCCACATTCATTTATTATTTTTGTTTTGATTTGCTCTATAATCCACTCAGAACATTTGAATAATGATAACGCTTACCTGATATTAAATAACACCTAATTTTTATAAAACATGACGAATATGATGAAACTTGTTAAAGCCGTTTTTGAGATAATCGAAAAATCAGAAAAAAAGTTATGAAATAAAGTGCCCCCTCCGGTTGATCAATTTTGATGAAATGTTGGCTATCGCATCCTTGGCATATACGTACGTCAAATACACAGTTTGATCAAAATCGTGAAAGTCGTTTTTGAGTAAATAAAAAAAGCACGTGAAAATGATACAAAATTTATTAAGTAAAGTCCCCCCTCCGGTTGACCAATTTTGATGTAATGTTGGCTATCGCATCTTTGGCATTTACATACATCAAATACCCAGTTTGATCAAAATCGTTAAAACCGTTTTTCCAACTTACGCCCGGCCTTGACGAGCAGTGTTCGGGACACGCTGTTCGATGGTGAGGTGAACACAGTGTAAAGGCAACTTAAAAGGGATGGCAATCCTGTAAAGTCAAAACTCCTGAGAACTCAGAAAGTTTTAACCAGTGGCCTCTGATGAAAAATAAGCACAAAGCTATCCAAATTTTCTTTTAAGACAAAATAAGGCTTATTTTTCTTTCAGTAAATTTCAAAATGTGTGGTTTATTATTATTTTCCATAATACAGTAAAGCAAGGTGAATAAAGACAAGGTGGGCTCACTTTGAAAGGGGCAATATGGCTGCCCGTGACTAGTTGGACGCATCTGTGAATTTATCAATTAATTGCAAATGAATTGATGACCTTGCAGAGCCAGTGGGAAGGCATCACTCCATTGTTTGTGTTCTAATCGGGTATTAACAAATAAGGTATTATAAGTTTTTTAACCTAATTAATGAAGTTTATAGTTAATAATTTGATGAAAAAAATTAAATAATTAAATTTTGTATTGCATGTTCATGTAATTTTATATTTTGAATATATTTTTTATATAAATAAATTGTTTAATGCACATTATTGTTTTTTTTTTAATTTCTACATTATCATTAATAAGCAATACATTTTATTGATGTTTCTTTACCTACAATGGATTTTTATTAATTTTATAAATGAAAACTATGTCTATAACTTCTAGGTTTTTATGTATTTTAATTAATAAATCTTTTCTGGTTGAAATTATTAATTTTATAGCGAAAATCCTATGCGTGGTCACGCCAGATATAAAGAATCACTGAGAAAATATAATTAATCGGTATGTACATGATAAAAAATGTAAATTTGTGTCAGCAAACGGTGAAGAAGATTTAAGAATTGGTGAGCACCATGTAGAGAAAGCGAACAACTTTCTATATCTCGGGCATCTTATTTCCATTAAAGGGCAGGATGAAGAAATAAGCAGGCGATGTACCCAGGGATGGCGTGCATTCTTCAAGTTTAAAGATGTATATAGGACAGCAGTGAGTATAGAAGTCAAGAGGAAACTTTGGATGAGCACAGTGCTACCTGCCATGACCTACGGTTGCGAAACCTGGGTAATTGACAAGAAGACTAGCCACAAACTGAGGGTAATAGTCAGAGGGATGGAGCGATATCTTCTCGGAATATCAAGGCGAGAACGTATACAAAATACGTGGATCTGAGCAAGAACTGGGCTCCCGGATATTATGGAGAAGGTGCACATGAGGAAGTGGACCTGGACCGGACATGTCATCAGGAGAAGTGCTACAACATGGACCAGGCAGCTTATGGACTGGTATCCAAGAGAACAGCCAAGGAAGAGAGGACGTCCACCTGCAGATTGGGACCAGGAGATGAAGAAGAGTTGCGGAGGGGCAGCCTGGAAGCGAGAAGCTTTGGACAGGAAAGAGTGAAAGCGGATGGGGCAGGTGCATTATTTAATGTGGTTGCAACAGTGGTAGAAATAATCGAACTCAAAACCTCAACTAAATGTTGATTTTGTACATATGTAAATAATGGATGTATCAAGCTATTGTAAATTTTTTATTATGTTTTATAAGATGTGCAAATAAAGGTTATTTTTATCTGATTTATACGTGATTATTATGTACATGCAAGATTATTTCAATATAATGAAAAGAAAAAACTATACCTAACCTAATTTTTTATGTAATAAAAGTCTGATGTTCGTGAATAATTGTCGGGTTAGCGGAAATAAAATCCTAGTTGTGAAATCAGAATTTAAAATAATGGAAAATATTAATGTTTTTCACTTTAAACTATAACGAGAAATTATAGTACTTAAAGAGAATTCAATACGCATGCGCTGAGTCATGCGTCCGGTGACGTAAGCGGGAAGAGGTTGTGCGGGCTTGCATACCCAAGTGAGCCCACCTTGTCTCTATTCACCTTGATAGTAAAGGAGTTGTGACCCAACACACACACACGCAAAAAAAAACATATGAGAAATAATGTTGATACGTTTCTATTTTAAAAGCATAGTTTACAGCTGTTATTTCTATAATGTTGACAGTAGATTTAGGGAAGTAGATTAATAATATTTTAGATATGTATTTCTCATATTAAATAAGACTTCCTTAGTAAGAAGAATCAAGCAATAAAAGATCCAGGGTTCTGCAATCGCCAATATCATCAGTGAAGTACTTTATTGAAGGTAAGAGTTTTATTGTTAATAGAAAAACCAATTCTTATCTTCAAATATTCCTTCTTTTTTTTCAACCAGTAATATCGGTTAATTAATAATTAACTTAGTAACCTCTCTTGGAAATAATCTCTTGTTATTAAATAATATCGAAGCCGAATCGAAGTATTGAATCACACACACACACACACACACACACACACACACACACACACACACACACACACACACACACACACACACACACACACACACACACACACACACACACACACACACACACACACACACACACACACACACACACACACACACACACACACACACACACACACACACACACACACACACACACACACACACACACACACACACACACATATATATGGGAAAGTACCCTATTATGGGATAGTTCTTTTTAATATTTAATTGGTTAGCTGGTTTAATTGCTTAGACGATTCAAAAAAGGTTGTACATTAAGCGGCAGTAGTAGTAGACCAAATCAAAAATGAAAAACATCCCATATCTCCTTTTTGAAATTTGTAATTATGGTTAATGTGAGATAATTAAAATTTGTACCTTTTGAAAATAGACTCTTTATATGGGATAGGGGGGTGTCCTAATTAATTTTATTACAATTTATACATGAGTCTAATGTTTGAAGGGTCCTCTAAGTCATATATGAATTAAGACTTTAACAAACTAACCATAGGGAAGATTTCACAATTAAATCCACAGGGTGCCAATAACTAGATTTGGCACTTTTAACAATAAATATTGCCATATTGTAAAACTATTGAGCTTTTGACCCAAAAAAACCTCTTGAGTCTTTATGAGGATAGATAATGAGGAGCTATAGGAAGTTTCTATTTGATCCCTTTATAAAAAGTATTTTTTTTTAAATTTAACCACAGAAATGTGGTTAAATTAAGGGTGCCAATAACTGTACGGTTTACCCTATATAAAGGTAAATTTGTTTATTATACAGAAGATATTCAAAAAAATAAATATTGTAAATAAATACATCTTACTATGTAAAAAAAAAATACATTTATTTTTGATAATTTTCAAATAATCAAAATTTGATAGTACCTTTATGTGACAGATTTTTGCAAAAATTAAAAAGCAATTTTGTGGATGATGAAGTTTGAACACAGCTCTCATGGCGGGACACTCCACAGTAGGAACATTGAACTTAAGTTTCTTTATTAAGTTTTTATCACAAAAAATACAAGTTTTCTAAAAACTCAGTGTGCTTCAGTATGCAATATAAAAAATCTGGTGCGTGCGCGCAACACACAACTTTCGCTTACCAACTTACTTAGATTAGAAATTGACGTGTTTTGCTAAATATCATTTCCCAAAGTCACACATTTTTCTACATTCATATCTTATTTTTGTTAATCGTTAAAGCCGTTTTTGAGTAAATAAAAAAAAACCCGTGAAAATGATACAAAATTTATTAAGAAAAGTCCCCCCTCCCGTAGATCAATTTTGATGAAATTTTTACAGTCATATTTCAGGCATATAAATAGATCAAATACTCAGTTTAATCAAAATCGTTACAGCCGTTTTTGAAAAAATCGAAAAAAACTTAAAAAGTTATTAAATAAAGTACCCCCTCCCTTTGAGCAAATTTGATGAAATTTTTGCTGTCACATCGCGGGCTTATACATACTCTAAATACCCAATTTCAGGTTCGCACGGTTTATAGTTTTTGACCTAGTCTGTTCACACACACACACACACACACACACACACACACACACACACACACACACACACACACACACACACACACACACAGACACATACACACACAGACCATTTCGCGGGACTTATTTTGACGCGGGGAGTTATTTTGACTCAGGGGACCCCAAAACGTGTATTTCCGTTGAAAACCGGAAGTCGAAAATTTTCACGATCGCAATACTTCCACTTACTATATATTTCATATATAGGTAAGTGAAAGTAAAAAGAAATCAGTTAGCAAATATTGTAATGAATTGTTCAACATTTAAGATAAAAAACAATGATTTAGGGTATTCGACTTACCATGAGGCCTGAAATATCAAGGTCAAAAAAGTCAAGAGGTCAAAAAAATCACGAAAAAAGTTTTTGAACACTTAAACAATTCACTGAAAATAATCCAACAGGATGAGGTTGTATAACAATGTGACAAGGTTATGTGCC
Organism: Aelia acuminata; assembly: GCA_911387785.2. Classification (NCBI taxonomy): domain Eukaryota; kingdom Metazoa; phylum Arthropoda; class Insecta; order Hemiptera; family Pentatomidae; genus Aelia; species Aelia acuminata. Next base: position 223,648,273 of record OU426978.1, read on the forward strand.
AATTCGACCTTAATCTTCAATTTTATATAATAAAAGCGAGGTTACAGTACAAAATATATCCAGAAACTACATATCCCATATTAGGCAACCATCCTGTATTTTTTTTAATGTATTTTTCCATCTATGGTAGCTCCAAAGAAGGAGAGGTTATTGAATGATTTACATGATCCATGCCTATTTTATTAAGCACGTTACATGTAATATTATATAGTGAATAAATTTTTCGATCGAAAATCTTGATAATTAATCATCATATCTTAAATTTAAAAGTATTATAAAGTTTGTGGACAGGTGTGATTTCTTCATATTTACCTCAAGATTCCTCCGAACATAGCATCATGAGATCTGAAGTAATGACATCAGTAACTCCTCATACCATCCCCTACAGCACCAATCGTACCGTATATGAGAAAAAAGCCCAAAAACTTGTCCAGGTAATAAACCAGCGAATGAATAATGAAGTTAGGTAAAATTATATTTAGATTTTATTTAAAATTCAGACCGTTAAAATAGTTATTTATTATACAAGTGACGAAAGTAGATCAATTTACAACTCGAGTGAAACGTTTACCCACACGAGCGAAGCGAGTGTGGTAATTTCACGAGAGTTGTAAATTCTACTTTTTTCACGAGTGTAATATTAAATTCTTTCTGTAATCGTGTTATACATGATCAGATCTAACCAGAATATGAACAAAATTAGGATGTTGTGAAGATTATGGTATGTTGTTGGTAGGTTATAAGCATGGTTGTGAAAGGTTATGTGTTATAAACAAGTGCAGGTTATAAACAAGGAAGGTAATTATTATTATATTTAAATTTTAAAATATATTGATTATTTCCACCAATAATTCATTCACATTTCAATTTATTTTGTTAAAATAATTTCTTAAAATGTTATGTAACATTTAAAAGCATTTAATTTCCAACTTCAAATTATTTTTTAATTTATACTTATTACTAATTAAGAAGGCAATTCACTTTCTTCACTTGTGAAGAAAGTAATCACTTTCTTCACTCTATTGCAAAATGTTTCCCTTTCTTCACTCATTTCAGTTTAGTAATGTTACCATTATTCAACGATTACAGAAAAAATTATTTTTTTTTTTTTATGATAGTGTGAGATAGTTGACCGAAGATGTAATGAAGAGGAAATGGTTGTGTGTGCGGTCAAAATAAATAGCACTGATGTGTAAGGATCACATATTTTATTTTTGCCAACGTCTCGACCGGAATTTTAGACCATCATCGGGGCTAAATGAGAAAAACCAGAGAACAACCAATCAGAGAATATATAAACAAATCGTCGTTGATACTGCAAAAGGTCGTATTTCACAAATTTTCCATTTTGAGGTTTTATTGGATTTATTTTCAAAACTAGTAGCTCTAGGGTCCTGAAAGACGGAGTATGTCTCACCGATAAATAGAAAAGATGAATTATGCCCAGCAAACAAATATTCGAATTCGAATGAACGAGGATTCGCTTGGTGACACCAAACTATAGGGAAAATTTAAGCTCTAACACAAAAAAAAAAATCTGGTGCGTACGCGCAACACACAACTTTCACTTACCAACTTACTTAGATTAGAAATTGACGTGTTTTGCTAAATATCATTTCCCAAATTCACACATTTTTCTACATTCATATCTTATTTTTGTTAATCGTTAAAGCCGTTTTTGAGTAAATAAAAAAACCCGTGAAAATGATACAAAATTTATTAAGTAAAGTCCCCCCTTTGGTTAATCAATTTTGATGAAATTTTAACAATCACATCTTGGGCATATAAATACATCAAATACCCAGTTTGATCAAAATCTTTAAAGCCATTTTTGAGTAAATAAAAAAAACACGTGAAAATGATACAAAATTTATTAAGTAAAGTCCTCCCTCCGGTTAATCAATTTTGATGAAATTTTAACAGTCATATCTCGGGCATATACATACATCAAATACCCAGTTTGATCAAAATCTTTAAAGCCGTTTTTGAGTAAATAAAAAAAACACGTGAAAATGATACAAAATTTATTAAGTAAAGTCCCCCCTCCAGTTAATCAATTTTGATGAAATTTTAACAGTCATATCTCGGGAATATACATACATCAAATACCCAGTTTGATGAAAATCTTTAAAGCCGTTTTTGAGTAAATAAAAAAAACACGTGAAAATGATACAAAATTTATTAAGTAAACTCCCCCCTCCGGTTAATCAATTTTGATGAAATTTTAACAGTCATATCTCGGGCTTGTACATACATCAAATACCCAGTTTGATCAAAATCGTTAAAGCCGATTTAGAGTAAATAAAAAAAACACGTGAAAATGATACAAAATTTATTAAGTAAAGTCCCCCCTCCGGTTAATCAATTTTGATGAAATTTTAACAGTCATATCTCGGGCATATACATACATCAAATACCCAGTTTGATCAAAATCTTTAAAGCCGTTTTTGAGTAAATAAAAAAAAAACGTGAAAATGATACAAAATTTATTAAGTAAAGTCCCCCCTCCAGTTAATCAATTTTGATGAAATTTTAACAGTCATATCTCGGGCATATTAGTACATCAAATACTCAGTTAATTCAAAATCGTTAGAGCCGTTTTTGAGAAAATCGAAAAAAACCTAAAAAGTTATTAAGTAAAGTACCCCCTCCCTTTAAATAATTTTAATGAAATTTATGCTGTCACATCGCGGGCATATACCTACACTAAATACCCAATTTCAGGATCGCACGGTTTATAGTTTTTGAGCTAGTCTGTTCACACACACACACACAGACACACACACACACACACACACAGACCATTTCGCGGGACTTGGTCATTTCGACTCAGGGGACCCCAAAACGTGTATTTCCGTTGAAAACCGGAAGTCGAAATTTTTCACGATCGCAATACTTCCACTTACTATATATTTCATATATAGGTAAGTGAAAGTAAAAATCTGGTGCGTGCGCGCAACACACAACTTTCACTTACCAACATACTTCGATTAGAAATTAATGCGTTTTGTTAATTGCCACTTCTCAAATGAACAGAACGGCTTTAATTATGACCAATGGTCTGTCATTAAAGGCGTACTCCGCATGCGTGGGCTCAACGAGTTTTATGAGTTGACTGAATATTTTTATTTTTTTCTCCTCATTACGTTTTCTTCATTTTTATCATATCTCATATTTAGCCATTTCTTATTTTTAGGCGTAACGAGACAGTTAATTTCTCCATATAAACAAAAACAAAGGTACTTTATAGGAAACAAACAAACAAACAACAAGGAAACAAAAAAGGCTCCACCCCCCCCCCCAAAAAACAGCCCCCTCAGAACATTTTAATAATGATAAAGCTTACCTGATATTAAAGAACACCTAATTTTCATTTAACATGTCGAATTTGATAAAAATCGTTATAGTCGTTTTTGAGATAATCGAAAAAAAGGTAAAAATTGGAAAAAAAGTCATAAAATAAAGTGCCCCCTCAGTTGGACCAATTTTGATGAAATGTTGGCTTTTACATATTTGGTATATACATACATCAAATACCCAGCTTGATCAAAATCGTTAAGGCCGTTTTTGAGTAAATAAAAAAAAACACGTGAAAAGGATACAAAATTTTATTAAATTAAAAGTTATTAAATAAAGTACCCCCTCCCTTTGAGCAATTTTGATGAAATTTTTGCTGTCACATCGCGGGCATATACTTACACTAAATACCCAATTTCAGGTTCCCACGGTTTATAGTTTTTGAGCTAGTCTGTTCACACACACACACACACACACACACACACACACACACACACACACACACACACACACACACACACACACACACACACACACACACACACACACACACACACACACAGCATTTCGCGGGACTTGGTTATTTGGACTCAGGGGACCCCAAAACGTGTATTTCCGTTGAAAACCGGAAGTCAAATTTTCCACGATCGCAATACTTTTCCTTACTATATATTTCATAAATAGGTCATTTTATTATATATGTTTGATACAATTGATTTCTGTGTAGTTGCTTCTTGATTGTGGATTAATTAAAAATTGGAAGGTTTTTTCTTAAAGAGGAGATTTGAAACAGGTTGTTTCAACTCACCTCGTTTTGCCCGACAAGGACAAAAACAATGAGTGGCATGACTTCCTCAGAGAGGGGAACATTGGTTACTATAGCACCTATTCTGCAGATGAAGAAGAATACTTTTGCCTTTGTTTTAAGCGCCATTTTCAAATAGCAGGGCCTCATTTGATGTTAAAACATCAACATCGATGTTAAAAACAACTTTTTTGTTGTTAAAATATCGAAGTTAACACATATTTGTTTTTGTCAAAACATCGATGCTTAAAAAACATTTGTTATCTGATAGAAAATCGCTAAAATAGTGAAACTTACATAATATATATATATATATATATATATATATATATATATATATATATATTATATATGTGGAATATATATATATATAAGGTGGAATATATATATATATATATTCCACAATTACTAAACTAATAATATATGTTTTTTAAATAATTTATTTTTGAAGAGAAAAGATTTGGCTCCGCCGGGAATCGAACCCGGGTCTTCCGCGTTACATGCGTAATATGCTATCCATTACACCACGGAGTCTCTTCCAAACGGTTCCAAATCCTTCCTCTTCACTGACACCTCTCCTACGATCTCGCACGTTTTGCGAGCATTTATGGGAGATGGACAAATTTTTGTCCGATTTTGGGCATCTCTTGACGATCTTCAATTTTTTAAATTATAAAAGCGGAAGACACGGGTTCGATTCCCGGCGGAGCTAACTCTTTTCTTTTCAAAAATAAATTATTTATAAAATAAGTGGTCACCAACAATGATGGTTAAATTAATGCGAAAGACCCGGGTTCGATTCCCGGCAGAGCCAAATCTTTTCTCTTCAAAAATAAATATTTAAAATAATTTAAAAAATAGGTGGTCACCCACAATGATGGTTGAATTTATGCGGAAGACACGGGTTCGATTCCCGGCGGAGCCAAATCTTTTCTCTTCAGCGGAAGACCCGGGTTCGATTCCCGGCGGAGCCAAATCTTTTCTTTTCAAAAATAAATTATTTAAAAAATAGGTGGTCACCCACAATGATGGTTGAATTTATGCGGAAGACCCGGGATCGATTCCCGGCGGAGCCAAATCTTTTCTCTTCAGGCGGAAGACCCGGGTTCGATTCCCGGCGTAGCCAAATCTTTTCTGTTCAGAAATAAATTAATTAAAATAATTTAAAAAATAGGTGATCACACACAATGGTAGTTAAATTTATGCGGAAGACCCGGGTTCGATTCCCGGCGTAGCCAAATCTTTTCTGTTCAGAAATAAATTAATTAAAATAATTTAAAAAATAGGTGATCACACACAATGGTAGTTAAATTTATGCAGAAGACCCGGGTTCGATTCCCGGCGGAGCCAAATCTTTTCTCTTCAAAAATAAATATTTAAAATAATTTAAAAAATAGGTGGTCACCCACCATGATGGTTAAATTAATATAAAATAATAATATATGCTTATCCCGGTGGAGCCAAATCTTTTCTCTTCAAAAATAAATATTTAAAATAATTTAAAAAATAGGTGGTCACCCTCAATGATGGTTAAATTAATGCGGAAGACCCGGGTTCGATTCCCGGCGGAGCCAAATCTTTTCTCTTCAAAAATAAATATTTAAAATAATTTAAAAAATAGGTGGTCACCCACCATGATGGTTAAATTAATATAAAATAATAATATATGCTTATCCCGGCGGAGCCAAATCTTTTCTCTTCAAAAATAAATATTTAAAATAATTTAAAAAATAGGTGGTCACCCACAATGATGGTTAAATTAATGCGGAAGACCCGGGTTCGATTCCCGGCGGAGCCAAATCTTTTCTCTTCAAAAATAAATATTTAAAATAATTTAAAAAATAGGTGGTCACCCACAATGATGGTTAAATTAATGCGGAAGACCCGGGTTCGATTCCCGGCGGAGCCAAATCTTTTCTCTTCAGGCGGAAGACCCGGGTTCGATTCCCGGCGTAGCCAAATCTTTTCTCTTCAAAAATAAATTATTTAAAACAATTTAAAAAATAGGTGATCACACACAATGGTAGTTAAATTTATGCGGAAGACCCGGGTTCGATTCCCGGCGGAGCCATATCTTTTCTCTTCAAAAATAAATATTTAAAATAATTTAAAAAATAGGTGGTCACCCACCATGATGGTTAAATTAATATAAAATAATAATATATGCTTATCCCGGCGGAGCCAAATCTTTTCTCTTCAAAAATAAATATTTAAAATAATTTAAAAAATAGGTGGTCACCCACCATGATGGTTAAATTAATATAAAATAATAATATATGCTTATCCCTGTTTAATGATCATCCCGTACACAGTATTCCCACAGTTAACCTTAGCAGAATTTATTTAATAACGATAATAACATGAATTATGATGATTTTTTAGGTTCAAAAAACGATTCCATTGGTCCCTGAAGTGATAAAGTTTATCATAGGGCCTCATTATAGAGAAAAAACGCACGAAGAGGATGCTGTAAGTGAACTGAACAAGTCGGAAGAGGTCGAGGTAGACATTGATGAATTAGCGGAAATACCACCGGAAGTACCAGGCACGGTGAGGAGGAAGCTAACGGAAGGGAGGCTTACGATGGGAAGGATAGACAAGGTAACGGAACTATTGGAGATCATTGCCAAAGAGGAAGAGGGAGAAGAAAATTCCGAGGATATTAGGAAATCGTTTTTGGAATCTTTGAGGGTGATGTCTGAGGAAGAAGAGGAAGGGGAAGAAGGACAAGCAGAAGAAGAAGGTGAAGAAGAAGAAAAAGAAAAAAGAGAAGTGGTGAAGCCTTTTTACGACATCGAAGCAAGGGGCAGGGAATTGAGGGAACAGGAGAAAAAAAACGAAATATACCTTCAAGAACTAATCGAACGCGCAGATTCCATGGAATCTAGTTTCCCCGATATGAAGGAAGCATTGGACAGAGATATTAAGACGGTACTGAGGTACTTGAAGCGATTCGACGATGAAATCCTAGAAGATTTTAAGGAAGATATCGAAGAAGCGTGTAAAGAGGTAGGGCTCTCCTCCGGGGAATCTAGTCTCGAAGAAGAAGAGGAAGAATTATCAACACAATAAACATTCATAATTTTATTAATGGTGTTATTTAATCATGTTCGTTGGTTAAACAATTAAGTTATAATTTTTAAACTAATTAATTAGATTCAAATATTCACCAATTGAATTAGTGGAGACTAAAGATAAGTTTTTTTTTTTTTTAAGATAGGAAGGCCAGTAATAGTCTCATCAATCTTTTTATATTGTTTATTGTTACATCTCAAACTATCGCATGTTCAGGCATCATCAGGAAAATACATAATTTATTAATGGTAGAGCACCTGAAAGAATCATTTATAGGAGATTTACCAAAAGAAAAAAGAAAAACACATTTTACATTACCAATTTATACCAATGAAAAACATAAAGAGCACCGGATACCGCAATTATAATAAATCTCTATTATATATAAGAGGCTTTGACCTGACTGACAGAATCAACGCTGAGCAAAAACTACTAATGATAGAAACTTGAAGTTCGGAATTTAGATTTTAAACGCGTTATAGGTAACCACTCAGAAAGGAATTCCAAAACTAATTGAAATCTAACGGACACCAATATTTGCACTTCGAGAAAAAATATCTAATTTGGACTCATTTTAAAGATCTTGATACGACGAGTTTAACTCGAAAGCCCCAACGGGCCGAAAAATGAAGCGTTCACGACAAGTAAGCAATTTTTTGTTTCGGCGATTTTAGTGAACTCTCTCCATTGCGCGCCTTCCTCTCTTCTACCGAGCTGGCAGCTTCCCGCTCCAACATTCCCCCTACCGGAAGCTCCGATTCTACTAAATCTCCTTAACATCAGTTAACATATTATATTAAATGAATACCAGTCTAAAACCTCCTTCGAGTCGGAGAGTATCCAAACGCCTTTATGATGAGTTAAAATATTCCTCTATTCAAAAACATGTATTTTAAGTGATCGCGAATTAAAATAAATAAATAAATAATTTTTACTTTCACTTACCTATGTATGAAATATATAGTAAGTAGAAGTATTGCGATCGTGAAAATTTTGTTTTCAACGGAAATACACGTTTTGGGGTCCCCTGGGTCAAATTAACCAAGTCCCGCGAAATGGTCTGTGTGTGTGTGTGTGTGTGTGTGGTGTGTGTGTGTGTGTGTGTGTGTGTGTGTGTGTGTGTGTGTGTGTGTGTGTGTGTGTGTGTGTGTGTGTGTGTGTGTGTGTGTGTGTGTGTGTGTGTGTGTGTGTGTGTGTGTGTGTGTGTGTGTGTGTGTGTGTGTGTGTGTGTGTGTGTGTGTGTGTGTGTGTGTGAACAGACTAGCTCAAAAACTATAAACCGTGGGAACCTGAAATTGGGTATTTAGTGTATGTATATGCCCGCGATGTGACAGCAAAAATTTCATCAAAATTACTCAAAGGGAGGGGGTACTTTATTTAATAACTTTTTAAGTTTTTTTCGATTTTTTCAAAAACGGCTCAACGATTTTGATTTAACTCAGTATTTGATCTATTTAAATGCCCGAGATATGACTAAAAATTTCATCAAAATTGATCAACCGGAGGGGGGACTTTACTTAATAAATTTTGTATCATTTTCACGTGTTTTTTTTTATTTACTCAAAAAATGCTTTAGCGATTTTGATAAAATTGGGTATTTGATGTATGTATATGCCAAAGATGCGATAGCCAACATTACATGAAAATTGATCAACCGGAGGGGGGACCTCACTTAATAAATTTTGTATCATTTTCACGTGTTTTTTTTATTTACTCAAAAAACGCTTTAACGATTTTGATCAATTTAGGTATTTGATGTATCTATATGCCAAAGATGTGATAGCCAACATTTCATCAACATTGGTCAAACGGAGTGGAAACTTTATTTCATAATTTTTTTTCCAATTTTTACCTTTTTTTCGATGATCTCAAAAACGGCTTCATCGATTTTATCAAATTCGTTATGTTTAATGAAAATTAGGTGTTCTTTAATATCAGGTAAGCTTTAACATTATTAAAATGTTCTGAGGGGGCTTTTTTTTGGGGGGGGGGGCTCTTTTGTTTGTTTGTTTTCTATAAAGTACATTTGTTTTTGTTTATATGGAGAAATTAGCTGTCTCTAGTTACGCCTAAAAATAAGAAATGGCTAAATATGAGATATGATAAAAATAAAGGAAACATAAAGAGGAAACATTAAAGATGTACTGTTCATTTAATGGAAATCTTGTGTTTCATGGTAATTATATGAAGTTTTTAACAACTACATAGAGAACTATAAACTCAGACGACTTGGAGTATTATGCTTGCATTGCAGAATCTGGAAAATGTGTGACTTTGAGAAATGTCATTTAACAAAACACGTCAATTCCTAATCAAAGTAAGTTGGTAAGTGAAAGTTGTGTGTTGCGCGCATCGCACCCGATTTTTATTTCTTTATTTATTAACCATTTACTTGAGTTAGTATAATAAACAGCAATTTTTTGTATATAATGAATAGAAACTTCATCCGTTTTCCAATGAGTAGTGGTTTTGTCATCACTTTTGAGCTAGTGAAGCGAGCGGAAGTTGAAAGCTGAGATTAAAAAAAAAACTATTTTAGATCTCGACTAAACTAAACGTATCGAACCAAACAAATTAACGTAAGACGAATGCTGAGTTCTAATAAGGGATACAAAAATAAATGTAACAGACAAAACAAAATAAATTTGAATTTGAAGCAAATAAACTAAACAAAGCAAAGGTAACAAAATAATAAATGAATAAAACAACATGAGGGAAAATAACCCACACGATAAGTTATAAGAAGTTACAAGAGGTTATAGCATCCAGTAGCCAAATATATTTTTTCCGGCTTAGACTTGGGAAATTCGTGTTTTTCCTGTGGAAAATTATGTGTCGCCTTTTCACGTGTGGGGAAAAGTTTTATCAAAATCAAAATCATCGTGAACCTATTAGTATAACCTCCTGATACGATATCTCATATCATCATGATTAATTTGCTATATTTTTGCTAACTGTTTATTCTGAATGTATTAAACCCTGTTCCAATTATATTCTATACTAACTAGGGTGCCCGGCTTCGCTGCGGTAATAACAGAAGAACTTTAAAATTAAAGGAAATATAGAAAAAAATTAGCACCTTCTTGAAACTTCGGTTTTAACTTGGTATCAATATTAAGATTCGAGAACTGCAGAGTCCGCCCAAATAAGGAACCCTATATACTTTATAGGGGGTTGAAAATGGAAAATGAACAATTAATTTTAATGAAACTTTGTCGAGTTATGCATCGTGTTTTATGGTTTCTGTAATTCTGAATCGAATAAGCCCATTCCAAGCAGTCAGCAGATAATAACTTATTAGATTATAGTTGAAAAATCTAATACCTCAGTTAAAGATATTATATTTCGAGTACAACTTAAGCGCCGAATACTGTGAAGATCCTATTAGATCCAGAAGAATAGAAACTACCGAAGATTCTTAGAAACTTTTGTTTAAGACTTTTCCTCCTTTTCAATCTCCCTTAAGATATCCCCCGGTAATTTGACTCTGCAGAACTCGAATCTTACAAAGTGAAAAGCAAAATTTCATGAAGGCACAATTTTTTCACCATATTTCTTTTTGAAGAACCAAGAGGGATGATAAACTCTTATTGAAAAAATGCTGTATTTGGAGTTAGTCATTTTTCAACCGGAATGTCTATCATACATAGTAATCAAAACAACTTCTTTTTCATAACTACAATAGAACACTTTAAACTTTTTATTTTCGATTTATATTCAGTCAATTTATCTCTTTTTTTTTTATGTGTCTTTTTATTCGATCACTGTACTATTCAGAAATGTTCACTCATATTGCATTAAATTTAGTTAAGTATACATTATATACTGATTAAACGTAATCTGTTGATCAATTAGTCTTCTTATGAGAAAATTAATTTTTTTATGAATCCAGTTGGTTTTCTAATTGATTGCAGAGATGTTGAATCATTATTTTATTTTGAAAGCAAAGGGTAAACTAATTATTATCGCTTAATTTTTTAGTAAATTAAAAAGAACAGCTGAAAAATATATAACCTTTACAACCTCCCTGGAGGAATGAACAATAAACATAGAGCGAAACGCACCCTAGCGCTTTCTGGTAGCCTGAAGCTCGAAGTAAATCTTTCATTCATAAACTCGCATCTCAATCTAAGAGAGGCTAATTAAATGGTGCGAGAGCCTTAAATTCCAGTCCTTTTCTCTTCAATTTCACACCCTTAAGAGAAAAACGGAAACCTTCTTCTCCGTTAGGGGGCATACAGTTACACGCTGACATAAATCTCTTAATCGTCCGTGGAGTCGTTTCTGAGCCTTGTCGGCACGCACATTGTACACTTTGCTTTATAATATATATTGATTAGTTCCTTTTACATGTGTCATTCATTAACACAATATAGTCAAATATAAGATATAAAAATTTTAACCCATCTAAATTCGTTACCAAACGATTTTAAATTTGGCGTAAAGTTCTATTTTGAAGCCCGTTGGTTTTTAGATTAGCTGAAACGTTTTTTATCTTTATCAGAGAATTTTAGTTTGACGTTATTAAAGAGAATAGGATATAAGTAATTCAACGCAACTACTGAGCCACAGCAACGCGTGCCAGGATCTGTTCGTTATTTAAATAAAACTTATTGATAAATAATTTATTTTTTGAAGAGAAAAGATTTGGCTCCGCCGGGAGTCGAACCCGGGTCTCCTGCGTTACATGCGAGGATGCTAACCACTACACCACAGAGCTCGGCTCAAGGCAGAGCAATGGTGGTCAGCCACGAACTAAGATTAGATTAATTAAAACTTATTGATATTTTAAAGTTGACGCCATGCGGACGCCCATGCTCATCGATATGATACATAGCCTAGAAGATAAATTTCGGAATAAACAAAGTTTTTTTTTATCACTTAACTCCATCTGGTGATATACTAAACTGAGGGAGAAATCAATCGGTTTATCCTGATACTTGTGTTCTGAAAATAGAAGTGATCACTCAGGAGCTAAAATTGCGCCAGGACATGCACGCTCTAGAGTACCTCCAAACGGTATAGCTCCTCTGTTGTTATTTTTATATCAATGCCTGATCCAAGGTTTATTACTTTAAATAATAAATAGTTTTTGGTATTTTAATTTATATCATACAATATACTTGGAAAATACTTGGATATTGAAACATGGAAATTCTGTGTTACTTTTTACTTTCACTTACCTATCTATGAAATATCTAGTAAGGAAAAGTATTGCAATCGTTGAATGAACCGTTTTTACATACGGTTTTTCCAAATAACCAAGTCCCGCGAAATGTTCTGCGTGTCTGAACAGATTAGCTCAAAGAAGATAAAGCGTAGGAATTTGAAATTGGGTATTTGGTATATGTATATGCCCACGATGTGACAGCGAATATTTCATCAAAATTGAACAAACGCAGGGGATACATTATTTGATAAATTTGATCAAATTTTTGCCTTGGCTCAAAAACAGTATTATAAGTAACTAGCTGGGGTGCCCGGCTTCGCTCCGGTAGTTGTGTGGTAGCTTTAATACCAGAAAAACTTTAAGTAGTCAGCAGATAATAAGTTATTAGATTTTCGTTGAAAAATCTGGTATGTCAGTTAAAAAAATTATATTTCGAGTAAAACTTAAGCTCCGACTACTATGATGGTCCTATTTGATTCAGAAGTATAGAAACTACCGAAGATTTATAAATTTTTTTTTAAGACCTTGCTTCCATTTCAACCTCCCTAAAATATCCCCCCATATACGTTCTGCATACCTCGAATCTTACTACTATTACAAAGTGAAAACCAAAATTTCTTGGAGGCACAATTTTTTCATCATATTTCTTTTTATCTTGAACTATGAGGGATGATAAAATCTTGAATGCTGTTATTGGAGTAAAGGTCTGGCCACACATGTCCGCACCGGATCCGCACCGTAGCAATAATACAGGTTATGTTCAGAATATTTTTAATTTAACTTACATATTAGCTTTAGTTATGCCTAAAGTTCAAGCCACACATGTCAGGCACAGGCCACTTTAGGCATAACTAAAGGTAATATGTAAGTTAAATTAAAAATATTCTGAACATAACCTGTATTATTGCTACGGTGCGGATCCGGTGCGGACATGTGTGGCCAGACCCTTAGTCGTTTTGTCAACTGGAATGTTCATCATACATAGTAATCAAACCAAATTCTTTTTCATAAATACAATAAGAACACTTCAAACTTTTTATTTTTGATTTATATTCAGTCAATTCATCTCTTTTTTTATGTCTGATTTTATTCGCTCACGGTACTACTAAGAAATCTTCACTCATATTGCATTAAATTTACTTAAGTAAATATTATATATAGATTGAATGTAATGTGCTGATCATATATTAGCCTTCTTATGAGAAAACTAATTCTTTAAGGAATCCAGTTGGTTTTCTAATTGATTGCAGAGATGTAAAATCATTATTTTATTTTGAAAGCAAAGGAGAAACTAATTATTTTCGCTTGATTTTTTAGTGATTTAAAATGAACAGCTGAACAAATATATAACCTCTACTATTTGAACTGGATGAATGAACAATAAACGTTAAGTGAAACGAACCCTAGCGCTTCCTGGTAATCTGGAGCTCGAACTAAATTTTTCATTCATAAACTCGTATCTCAATCTCAGAGACGCTAATTAAATGGTGCGAGATGCATAACATTCCAGTCTTTTTCTCTTCAATTTTACACTCTTAAGAGAAAAACGGAAACCTTCTTTTCCGTTAGGAGTCTTATGGCTAAGAGACGACATAACTTCCTTAATCCTACGTGGAGTCGTTTTTGAGCCTTTTCGGCACGCACATTGTACACTTTGCTTTATAATATATATAGATTGGTCACCGAAAACAGTTTAACAATGAAAGTATATCAAGTAACCTTTTTATCAACTAAGTTATTACAATTATTTGCTTGAAAAAAAAAATAATTTATTACTGCTTCCCGCCTTAAAAGCTAAAAAAATTATTGTATCCAGCCTTCCAGGGGGGGGGGGGTAGCTGCCCCCCGCTGGGTACGCCCATGCATAAAGCTGACATAAATAAAAATGTTTCCCTAATGTCGCTTATAGTTTGAATTTATTAGGAAAAGAAAAAGCCTAAATATCTGAAGGTGCCTTTAGTCTAAGCGAACTTCACCCTCGAACAGGTATTACCCTGAACCTTACCTCACCGGTATACTACGAACAGTTATTTACACTTAAGATGAAGTCCAGCGAACAATGACGTCTGACCGAATCACGCACCAAATTACGACAAAGATTTCATTGTCATTGCAAAGATTTGGACTGACTTAGAACTAGCGGCTCTAACTTATTTGGGATATAATCAACTTCAATAAAATGCTAAAATGAGATCTAGAGGCTTATCTTAACTAACACAAAAGCGAGACAGCGCTATGCTCAAACACACAGGCGAACGGATAAACCTCCTGTTTGACTTCGTGCCTTATTTAGTGTTCGGGACAGACGTTCGAGGGTGTCCATACAAGGTGTAAAGGCACCTTAATGTGTGAGTTCTTCCTAAGGTATACAAGTTATATAAAAAGATAAAAATAATCTGATTAATTACCTGAAGTCGTAAATATTCCCATAGGTATTCTTCATGACCTTCAGGTACCTGGAAAGGTTGTCCTTCTTGCAGATACAGGAGCCACGTGGAACATGATTGGTGAACTAAAAATTTAAAATATTTACAATAGTAGAGGTGAGAGATAGTCAACTGTTTTTCAATTACGATAGGTTAAATGATGGTCAGGATTTTCAGTTTTACAATGATTTTATTATGGTAAGCCAACGTTTCGATCAAACTTGTGGATCTTCATCAGGGCTGAAAGAATACAAGTTTTTAGATAGTTTTTAAATATTTTTGTTCACTCAGTTGTCATGTGCCTTCACTTCAAAAGCGTCGGATTTCCCCGTCATAAACCTTTGAAGTCGGCAAACTAACCCCCTACCACTACCTCTCACCTTATTTTTACCTTTAGTCTTAGTATCCACCTGGACTCAGTAGGTAAATATCAGATTCTATTTTATCTTGTTAACCAGCCACTTATTTTAATATTCATGTTACACCATATTTTATATTATTATCAGTTCTGTAATGTATCCATTTATTGTCACCCTCTAACATAGTTACTCATATATTTGTATTCTTTCAGCCCTGAGGAAGATCCACAAGTTGGATCGAAACGTTGGCTTACCACAATAAAATCATTGTAAAACTGAAAATCCTGACCATCATTTAACCTATTAAAATATTTACATAATTTAAATGACGTTCATAATTGGATTTGTGACAAGGAAAGAAAAAAAAAATGTATTATTCTTAACTTTTTTAAAAAGCATTATTCTTAACCCAGATACGAGGTGTGGCTATTAAATAACGAGACTGACGCTGCTACAGAAGAAGTGCGCATGCTCCAAACGCCAGCAACCAACAGCTGTTATCGTGAAGTCTTCTCTTTCGAATGTAGTGCCTCTCCCTTCTGTAAACAAATCAGTACAGCCGTAGCCTTCGTTCGCATTAGAGTTGTTTTTTTGTTTCGCCGGAACAATGTTAAGTGTAACAGTAGAGCAACGAATTGTTGTGAAATTTCATGTGAAACTTGGAAAAACCGCTACTGTAGACGCTACTCGTAGACCTTGGGGTCGATTCGGTGAGGGCTGATCTTGTTGGGTTTGACGGGGAGAGGTGGATGGAGGTGTGAAGGGAGCGATTAGTGTCGCCATCCGGCCTTCGAGTTCCTTAAGTCTTTCAAATCTTTCTTTAAGGTTCAATATTTAGAAAGAAAGTACCGTTTCTTGGTCTGCTGTCGTACTAGGATGTGATTTAAGGTAAATCAGGCTGAAATAATATATTTTTAAAAAAATTAGAAGTACCCACTTCATTGTGGCTGGTTTTGTACTAGAACGGTCCTCAACACACGGATTCTATACATGCTTATTGACATGGCGTAACGGACTCGCCTGAAAATGGGAAAAAATCTAATATCTCTTATAATTACTTTTCTAGCGGCTTGGGACCACCCCTGTATTGATTTTTTGAGGTGCCGAATCTAATGAAATCAAAATCAGTGCCATGGGACCACCAGATCAAGTCCAAATTTGAGGTCAAAAAGTCAAAAATTCATGTTTGATATAGTCTTATATGTTTTTTGAGGAACCGAATCTAAGGAAATCAATATCAACGAAATCAGAGCATCGGATCAAGTTAAAATTTGACATGGAAAATAAAAATTTGAATAGATTTTTTTTAATTTAACATATTTATGTACAATAGTACAAATAGGATATAATTATTTAATCTTGTTAAATAAATTGTATGCTTCCTCGGTTAGCTCTTTTTTCTTTTTATACTTGTATACTGGTCTTAAATCCGTAATATATGAGTCGCTTGTTACAAATAATTGGTGGAAAACATCTTCATTTGTTGCGACTCGATATATCTTCGTGGAATGATGTTCCCTGTACTGCTTATAATATTTGTTCCTACTCTCTATAAGCCTTTTCTGACAGGGAACCGATACAAAGAGCTGCATGCTCAATCATGTCTGCTACATGGAAAAGAATTTTGTGGACGGTCGATGGGAGATAGTACCAGGGGTACCGAGTCACTGCCATCTCAGCCGTTTCCGCTGTATACTTGCGAAATGCTGCAGTATCACTCGGGTACAGAGAGCAAATCACATCTAGTACTGTTTTTAATCTCATATTAATTCTTCATTTATCCCTGTAATTTGCGAGGTTAATGTAGGATTTTCAAAAAACTTGTAACAATAACAGCATCAAACTGAAATAAATGTACCGCCTCAATTTTCAGGGGTGACAGCTCTCGTGCAAAAGATCACCATACACTATAAGCAAACTGTGCAACTTCAAACAACCTACTTGTAGTTATAGTTTATTTGATTATTTAAAATACAAAATTATTATTATTATGTACAAATATTATTATTATGTCATTTTGTGTGATTTGCAATCTGCTAATTAGCAATAAGCAAATACGTTAAAATCCTGTTGGATGAATTGCTAACTTTACTAATACTAAGTTAGCATATCTCTCGGCCACCGCCTCAAAAGTCTTCGGGGTGGAATGTAAGGGTTTATGTTTGATGTTAGTGTCTGACAAAATAAAACAATTTGTTTTTAGTATTTTAGAATTAAAATTAAAATAATTTTATTTTATTTTAGTATTTTAGAATTAAAATTAAAATAATTTTATTTTATTTTAGTATTTTAGAATTAAAATGAAAATAACGTGTGATTTATTTTATTTGAATTGTAAGTCAGTCCCCCTCCCTTAGAGGAGGATTGTTCTTAACTAATAGGTCCTCCCCAAGGTCATCCGCCTTTGCCACTCGCACCGTAACGAAAGGTTTAAATCCTTATAAATCCCAAAGTTGGCCGAAGTTGGCGCTGAAAATTTTACCACAGTTCCTCTACTACCTACAGTTACATATTAAACCATTGCGACCGTAACGCAACGTAAAGTAAACTTTTTATAACCCAACAAAGTCAAAAAATCAGTCTTTTTTCAGCAACGATTTCGAACATTAATTTCTTCTGTAACTATTGATGTTATTTAAACATGTTTAGTCCATAACAGTGCACATATAGATGACACACTCCTGATGTATTGGGCAATATTTTATTGTTAATCTTAAACAGAGTAGAATTTTTTTTTTAAGTTGGTAGAAAAGTTCGATTTTTTCAATAATTAAAAAGTTCAAATTTAATGGTACACACACATTTTAATTTTGAACTAGTTAAAAAAAATATTCATTCCATTGTTCTACATGTATCTAAGTATTCGAAAACCAAGAAAAAATTAGGTTTGTGCTACTTTCATTTATGAGGTTTTTTTCCCAGGTTGGGCCACTTTGCGCCCCCCCCCCCACAGTATTTTGGCAAGAAGGGGCATTACTTTTCAACATGTGAAAATATCGTACCCATAATAGTTGGATTCAACTCTAACTCTACCGTTTTAAATTATTAACTCTGTACCACTACAACCTATGAATGATCTTGGGTTCACTACTGTGTAAGGAAGTACTGTTTCTTTGTCAGCCGACTTGAAAGCAGGTTATTTGACCATGATCTCGCTCAACCACTATATTTTTCCTCTCACTCTTTCAATTAAGAGTACCAACTTTATAGAAGCTTGGTTTGCCCCAGGAGGTTTTCTCGGCCCACAAGTATTTTTAACACGTTCACGCAGGGACTATAATTAACGCTCCTCGCCGATTGGCGGCTGAGTTTAATGCTTTTCGCTCTATCGGACGGGAGCTGTTTCAGGGCTTTATGGAGTATTGTCAATCCAAGAATAATACAATAAACAATAAAAAATACTATCTAACTAGCTAAGATTATAATACGATATTGATTATTATCGTTATTAAAAAATAAATGTTAATACGTTTATAATTATATGAATATAAATATTAATAAATACAAATAAATGAATTTACGTTAAATTTTCATTATTTGAATTTTCAGCTATATAGAAATTATTTCTACTTCCTTAACACTTTGGCTGCCATGTCACTTGAAATCGAGTAACTGTTCTCTTGTCAGAGGATTAAATATTAAAATTGGGTCGAAAAGAGAGCGTGACTCACAGGTATTCTTTTAGGCAGTCAAAGTGTTAAAGATCTAATTATTTGAACAAGGAAGCATTCTAGTATGAGCCATCGGTGGTACACGCCGGCGTGAACGTTTTAGGGTTGGTTTGATTATCAGATTCCTTGAAATTACATGTTTCTACGAATATTGAACCATCACAACGTGTTTCTAATCTCTTGAAGACAGACCTGCCACCCTCGGAGAGTCTTGTACTGGGTTAAGCTGAAGCCGGAAGTCCTCCACCAAATGTTCCACCTGTCTTTGGGAGTGTTCTCTTCGCTGTGTTCCTGCCAGCCACGTTCCAAGCAAACCTGCAAATAAATTAATAAAATTAAGTGCTTTATTATTTTATGCTAAAATTCAAAGGTGCCTTTACATATTGCGAACTTCAGCCTCGAACAGATAATCCCCCGAACCTTGCCGTACCGCCTTACCACGAACAACTATTTACACTTAAACGTGAAGTCGAGCGAACAATATCTGACCGCACCTACGCACCTTAATGCAATAATTTCATTACAAAGACGGCTGACTTGGAACTAGCGGCTGTTCTGAATTTTGTTCTAACTTATTATGGATATAAGCATCGTTTGAAAAATGCTACTAGGTTGTTACAAAAGTCCTTGTGCATATCAAGTTGTTTACATTGAGGTCTCTAATTTAATCCTTATTTAATCTCTGACGAATACAATTCTTATGTCAATGTTTACATTAACTAATCCTCTGATTATCTATGTACGCCAACTGTCCCTGCCTTTCATTCAGTTTATTAAATTTCACTAGAAATGTCGGAAGAAAAATTTGTCATCCGCGGCCTTCTTAGGCATTATTGGAAAAAAGGTTTTAGTGCAAAGGCCTCAGCCGAGGAAATTTGTGCAGTTGAAGGGGAAAGTGTGGTGCATCGAAACACGGCCGCATTTTGGTTCAGGCGGTTTAATTCTGGGAATACAAGCCTTGAAGATGAACCTAGATCAGGTCGTCGATGATCCAGTGCTACTTGAGTCTGTTGGTCGGAATCCACATGTCACAACTCGAGGATTAGCCGAAGAAATGGGAGTTTCAAATGTTACGATAAGCCGGCATTTGGAAAACCTTGGTGTCCGAAACGTCCGTTCAAGGTCAGCACCTCATGACTTATCTGCATCCCAAGCCCAGACACGTGTTGACATTTGTAAAAAATTGCTTGAAAACCCAAACGATCATCGATTTTATAAACGAATCATCACAAGCGATGAAAAATGGATATTTTTAAAAAACCCTACCAACCGCAAACAGTGGGTTCAGCAAGGCCAATCGGCTCAAGCAGAGGTACGCCAAGATCGATTCGGAAAAAAGATTATGCTTTGTGTTTGGTGGAATTATGAAGGCATTTTGCACTTCGAGCTGGTTCCAGAGGGCAGGGCTATCAACGCTGAGCTATACTGTGAACAGCTCGATAGGGTATATGAAGTTTTAAAAGTGAAATACCCTGCTTTGATTATTAAGAATCAAGCGTTATTTCAGCAAGACAACGCCCCTGCTCATCGCTCACGATTAGTTAAGGAAAAATTTTCAGAAATGAACGGGATTAGCGTCTTGCCCCACCCTCCTTACAGCCCAGACGTCGCACCGTCTGACTGTGGACTTTTCAGGTCAATGGCTCATTTTTTGAAAGGTCGGCGCTTCGAAAACTTCGATGATGTCAAATCTGGATGCGAGGAGTTCTTTGCCTCGAAAACTGCAGAGTGGTATCAACATCAGATACAACTTTTGGCTGAAAGATGGGTTAAAGTAGTTGAAAATGATGGCCTGTATTTTGAAGAATAAATTTGATTTGTAAATTTTGTACTCACATTTGAATAAAATTAATTTTGTAAACAAGGACTTTTGTAACAACCTAGTAAAAGAAGGTCTAAGAGCTTATCTTAACTAAATCAAAAGCGACACTAGCGCTAGCCCCTGAACATGCGGTCGTATAGACAAAGTACCCTCATTACCTCGTTCGTGTCCAACTTACATTAGCCGAAAAGTGTTCGAGGGTGCGGTTCATGTTGTAAATGCACCTAAAAGACAAAATTAAATAAAGAATGCTTTGTAATGCATATGTAATAAAACTTGTCTTGTTCCCTGCCCAACATTTTACTTTAATAATTTTAATAACTTAATGAATAGAGTTTTGTTTAAATTATTTTATTTTATTCTTAATTTTAAATAACTTGCCAAATATTTTCTATTGACCCTCTTCGCATTAGGTGAGGTACTTTAATATTCGATCTGATAATATGAGGCATAACAATGGCTTAAGGAATCAAGACAATTCAATTTCAAGTGATTTTAAGTTCTTGGCACTCTGGTAAGCAGGGATGGAAGGCTGGACCCAGAAATCGGGAATCGAGTGAGGAAAGCGTACAGTGTACGTCCAAATCAACAGTACCATAGTCGGAAAAAAAGAAAATGCCCGGAAGGCAAAACTAACTGTTTTCTAGACCGTATTCCTCCCAGTCCTCATTTACGGAGCTAAACACTGGACTGCCCTTGATTAACACATTAAAAGGCTCACTACTGCGGAAATGAGGTTCCTTAGACGAGTAGTGGGGAAAACAAGAAGGGATTGTGTCCGAAATGAAATTGTCCGAGAAGAGCTCAAGATACCATCCATGAAGTTAAGGGTTGAGGAGCAGCAACTAAAGTGGTTTGGGCACATATGCAGAATGCCAGAAGAAAGGAAAGTCTAATGGTACATGGAGGTGAGGCCAGAAGGAAGAAAACCAGTTGGCAGGCCACGAATCACATAGGCAAAGGTCGGGGGATGTCAATGGCCCAGATGAAGCGAAATGCTATGGACAGAGACGCTTGGAAGAAGTGGGCTGAGGCAAAGCGAGCTCTACGCTGAAAGGCACATAAGAGCTAGTGAAAGAAGAAGAAGAAGTGATTTTAAGTTCAATATTAAAAAAATGCCTTCATTCCATTTCATTTCTAACACTTCCATGGGGTCACCTGTGGTTCAGTGGTTAGGATAGCAACTTATAACACTTAAGGTCGCTGGTTCGCGTCCCACGATGGTCCTAGGATTTTGTAATGGGAGTAAAAAATTCTTGGCCATGCCAAATTTAGGAACAAAAAATATATTTAACGTATTGGAAGATTAATTTTTAAAAAATAAGTTTTAACTGCAGAGATAATGGTTTAACATGGCCGGGAATCGAACCCGGGTATTCGTATCACCGTTGCAGCGTTATATCTAACCGTGGGCTCTTTCCTAGCTATGTCAACCTTTTCTAAGATCCATTGTTTTAGTTGGAAAGAAAAGATTAACATGGCTGAGATAGGCCGTATGGTTGGCTAATTGGTTCAGGAGATCTGGGTTCGATCCCCGGCATGGAAAATCTTTTCCTTCAGAAAAAAAATATTTAATAATTATTAAAAAATCATTGGCCATCTCTATGCAAAATCAATTTTGTTATTTTCTTTTTTATTCTAAGATCTCGACAAGGCCTTTGTCTTTTTGATATCTAATAACAATGATATTTCGTTGATAATTTATTTATATACAATAAAATTTTACCAACAAACAAATTGCCCAATTACAGGTAGTATATGTGGTAGGTAAGGTGACCACCTGTGGTGTAATGGTTAGCATAGCAACCTACAATACTAAAGGTCACGGGTTCGCGTCCCGCGGTGGCCCTAGGATTTTTTAATGGGAGTAAAAATCCTTGGTTATCCCAGTAGCAACGTCCGTTTAGCTTCGTAGCATAAAGTGACATTAAACAAGTAAACAAACACTTTCATTCATATTAAAATAATTACCTACATATTTTGCTCAAATGTCTATCTGCTATACCCATAGAATTTATTGATGTAATAGTCTCAATGAATACAGCGTGTTCGATTTTAAAAACGTCGACCTTTAGCTTAAAATCGATAAAAATGGATTTAAGACATATAAGGCTCTGAGGTATAGAATAATAATAATGATGTGGTATTGCCATTTCGAAGGAATTTAAATGAATTCTTAACAAAAATCCAATTATCGTTCACTTCCTATGAGTTCAAACGAACTCCTACAAAGTCGTACCAATAATATTTGAGTAACTGCTGCTTAGGACGAATGCCTATTACGAACACACAAATATGTTTTTATTGAATCAATGTTGAATAATCGCTTGTTAAAGGACTCCAGAACTATTATCCGCTGTAATTCAGCCTCTTAGTCCTATTTTGAATAACCTCATCACCTTTGTAGTGACAAAACGTTGGCCGTCAGTCCTATTATCATGCTGCTCCAGGAGATTTAGGAGGCATGTAAGTATAAAGAACACATGGATTAATGGCAGGTGCTATAGTAGATTGATCGGCCGCCAGAGTGAGCTATTGTTGACATGAGCTCCGCCCATTGTTGTGTTGCTATCTTCGAAAGGTCGTTTTGGTTCTTTTTTTATATTCATTTTTAGGCTAGCTATTCACATGACACCGAACCAATTAACTTGATTCATTTTAGCGGGCCGTTTCGCTCTAAAAGGTCAATGCTAAACCGAATGTATATCCTATAGCCAGCAATACGAGGCCTCTTCAGCTGATGTGAAGTATGATGAAAATATATTTTAATTTCAATTAATATGTAAATTTTTATAATTAAACCAATTATTTATTTAGATATTTATCTCTTTGTTTATTTATTATTTCTGTCATTTCGGTTAATAAGTGAAAATATTCTAGTATATGTTCGTGACTATAGCATATAATCACTAATAGAATATATCTGTATAGCAATATGAAAGATAAAATTAATTTTTAAAACCAATCAGAGGAGTTCTTAAGATATCTTGTTAAGATTGCCCAGCAATGTACATTGGCGAAATAAAGCAGTATATTTCGGACCGGATGTACTAGCCTAAAAATACGTTAAAAATTAGAACACATCAATACAACTAAGCATATTGAAAGTATTTTGTGTTCACAGGGAGTGTGAATATGTTTCTTATATATAATATAAATAAAAACAATTATTTAATTGTTTTTAAGTTATTTTGTATTGTTGAATTATATTATAATTCTAATTTTAGATGTTGAACAAAAAATTAAGTAATTTTAAATATAAGGATCACAAAAATACTTGACTACAAAGTTCGTGATCGGTGGATTACGTTCTCGGCTTGTCTGGAACGTGCTAGAATTCTCTGATTCAGATTAAATATAAGAAGCGACGGATTGGAAAGTCAGTCTGAATCTGAAGCTCGAATCATTTTGTTATTCTTGTGTTACCGTTACTGTCGTTACAAGTTAGACTTTTTGTACTTGTTACTTTTTGTAACCTTGTTAATTTTTTCAGTTTTTGATGTTTGTCCGACATTGTGAATTTTTATTTTCTAGAGTTGAAATTGATGTCATATTAAAGTTAAATAAGACATCCATTCAAATACAACATTTCTAAAAATAAATTATTTCTTTTCTCGTTGGAAAAAATGAGTAAAATGTTGACCTAGAAACACAAAGAAAAAGTTTGGTAAATAATTCCACAGTATTATATTCCTCCATAATTGAAGCCAACCATTTACATTTTAACTCTGAAGCAACTGAGAATAGCAGAAGAGATTAAAGAAAAATGCCGTTTATTTTAAGACTTTGTATTTTTAATCATTAATCATTTTAAAAAACTTTCCAATGATGATACCTACCGACTATTAACTCTTATCTTGGTAGGAATTAGAGTAATTTCCTTGAGATTCCATACCACGCAAAGCAGAAAGTTGCGTTGTATATTCGCATAAGCTTTATGCGGCATGTCTCCAGCAATTCCGTTGCGGTATTATTATTATTTATTTAGTGTTTTTTTTGGTTTTTTTTTTTTTAGCGTCCCAATTAGAAGAATTATAACGCAAAATAAACGACACTAGCTCATGAATTACTGCAGTTCCAATAATTACTCTGTTGTTATTCTTATGAATTTTTTACTTTGAGTATCCTTGTTTAGAAATAAAATAATGTAAGATTAGTCATTATACGGTGCCTTTATACTGTGCAAACCGCACCCGCGAACACGTAATCCCCGAACCTTCCGTACCGGCGTACTACGAACAGTTGTTTACACTTAAACGTGAAGTCCAGCGAATATTTGGTGTCCTACTAGTCCGGGAGCTGAGGGCCAAAAAGGTACCTGATTTGAAAAAAAATTTTGATCATATAGGCTGAAAGTACTCATTTCATAGACAACAAATGTGAACGTCTGCCACCTCAGATCGGTTGCCATCAAATTTTATAGGCGCTAAATACGTTCAAGTTTTAATTTCTTTGTCTCCACAGGAGTGGGCTAATTTTAAAATTAATGAGATCGTTTTATACAGAATTCGATATTCTACAACTATTATTGGTAACATTTTTTGTTTGGAGTAACCTTCTTTAAAATGCAGGCTTTGGAACATGAGCGTAATTCATTTTTCCGCTACAGTGGCTAAATTGACAATCGGTTGTGGCGAAAATACTTAACCGATTTTAACTGTGAATACCTCAGTCGAGTCGAAATTTAATGGCCTTCTATTTTAGAAACAACACAATTTCTTCTGCGATAAATCGTTTTCGAGTTATTAGCGAAAAATTGAAAGAAAAAAAAAAAGTTCGAAAATGTCGTCTATTTTGTTCGCCTACAAAATTTGAAGGCAACCGATCTGAGGTGGCAGACGTTCGAATTTGTTGTCTATGAAATGAGTACTTTCAGCCTATATGATCAAAAATTTTCTTCAAATCTTTCACCTTTTTGGCCCGGACTATACCGCACCTAGGCACCTTAATACAATAATTTTCTTTACAGAGACGGATGACTTAGAACTGTTCTGGCTTTTGTTCTAACTTATTATGGATGAAAGCAACGTCAGAAAAATGCTGAAAGAAGGTCTAGAAGTTTATCTTAACTAAATCAACAGCGACACTAACGCTATCCCCGAACACAAAGGCGAACGGATAAAGTACCTGTTCCAGTTCGTATCTTTTAGATTAGCCGAACACTGTTCCGAACAGGCTGTTCGAGGGTGAGGTTCCCACAGTGTATAAAACCATGGAACTGTGATCCTTTTTAATGCGCATGCGTCAATTTCTGACCCCCTCTACAACACCGGCTTTACACTTCGATTTTTAATAATTAATGAATTTTCTTGTTTCAGATCGTATTTTTACTTTCACTTACCTATATATGAAATATATAGTAAGTGGAAGTATTGCGATCGTGAAAAATTTCGACTTCCGGTTTTCAACGGAAATACACGTTTCGGGACCCCCTGAGTCGAAACAACCAAGTCCCGCGAAATGGTCTGTGTGTGTGAACAGACTAGCTCAAAAACTATAAACCGTGGGAACCTGAAATTGGGTATTTAGTGTAGGTATATGCCCGCGATGTGACAGCAAAAATTTCATCAAAATTGCTCAAAGGGAGGGGGGGGACTTTATTTAATAACTTTTTACGTTTTTTTCGATTTTCTCAAAAACGGCTCTAACGATTTTGATTAAACTGAGTATTTGATCTATTTATATGCCCGAGATATGACTGTAAAATTTCATCAAAATTGATTAACCGGAGGGGGGACTTTATTTAATAAATTTTGTAACATTTCAAGTGTTTTTTTTTATTTACTCAAAGAAGGCTTTTACGATTTTGATCAAACTGGGTATTTGATGTATGCATAAGCCAAAGATGTGATAGCCAACATTTCACCAAAATTGACCAACCGGAGGGGGGACTTTACTTAATAAATTTTGTATCATTTTCACGTGTTTTTTTTATTTACTCAAAAAAGGCTTTAAAGATTTTGATCAAACTGGGTATTTGATGTATGCATATGCCAAAGATGTGATAGCCAACATTTCATCAAAATTGATTAACCAGAGGGGGGACTTTAATTAATAAATTTTGTAACATTTTCACGTGTTTTTTTTATTTACTCAAAAACGGCTTTAACGATTTTGATCAAATTGGGTATATGATGTATGTATATACCAAATATTTAAAAGCCAACATTTCATCAAAATCGGTCC
Organism: Aelia acuminata; assembly: GCA_911387785.2. Classification (NCBI taxonomy): domain Eukaryota; kingdom Metazoa; phylum Arthropoda; class Insecta; order Hemiptera; family Pentatomidae; genus Aelia; species Aelia acuminata. Next base: position 223,675,084 of record OU426978.1, read on the forward strand.
AACTGAGGGGGCACTTTATTTTATGACTTTTTTTCCAATTTTTACCTTTTTTTCGATTATCTCAAAAACGGCTTTAACGATTTTTATCAAATTCGTCATGTTTAATGAAAATTGGGTTTTATTTAATATCAGGTAAGCTTTATCATTATTAAAATGTTCCGAGGGGGCTTTTTTTTGGGGGGGGGGGCCTTTTTTGTTTGTTTGTTTCTTTCTTATAAAGTACCTTTGGTTTTCTTTACATGGAGAAATTAACTGTCTCTCGTTACGCCTAAAAATAAGAAATGGCTAAATATGAGATATGATAAAAATAAAGAAAACATAAAGAGGAGAAAAAAAGAAAAATATTCAGTCAACTCATAAAACTCGTTGAGCCCACGCATGTCATAATTAAAGCCGTTCTATTCATTTGAGAAGTGGCAATTAACGAAACGCATTAATTTCTAATCTAAGTAAGTTGGTAAGTGTGTGTTGCGAGCACGCACCAGATTTTTTTCTTTTGTAATTTACTTTGATTACATTAAAACAAAAATATCTTGATTTCTTTTATAACATTAGTATGATTAAAGACGATTTAAGGAAACATTTATCTATTCTGAACAAATAATAACCTTATTAGTCTTATTTTTATTGAATAAATAACCGCTTTCAATAATTGTATACTAATCTATGAATGAGATGTTAAATATTATATTGTTTATTAGTTAGGCTATACGGTGTTTCCCGGGACAGGGGATAGGGTGGGGGATTAATGCCGAGTATTATTAAATTTCCCCTGGCTCCCGGTTTTGAACTTGCTATCTTCTACTAGTTATCTATCATATGTCCGGTTGTCCGTGGCAACGCGTATTTTCTAATGCGTTTGCCCATTCGGCCATCCCACCACTCTGGCATTAAAAATTATAATAAATCTTCATATTTCCATAAAAGTTTTCCTACTAAATTATTATATTTGGATCGAATGAAAATATTTTTATTTTCACTTACCTATATATGAATATAGGTATTATAAATTATATATAGTAAGGGAAAGTATTGCGATCGTGAAAAATTTCGAGTCACGGTTTTCAACGAAAATCCACGTTTTGGGGTCCCCTGAGTCTAAATAAGCAAGTCCCACGAAACGGTCTGTGTGTGAATAGACTAGCTCAAAAACTATAAGCGGTACGAACCTGAAATTGGGTATTTGGTGAATGCATATACCCGCGACGTGACAGTCAAAATTTCATCAAAATTGATTAATTGGAGGGGGCACTTTACTTAATAAATGTTGTCTCATTTTTACGTGTTTTTTTATTTACTCAAAAACTAATTATCATTTCCCAAAGTCACACATTTTTCTACATTCATATCTTATTTTTGTTAATCGTTAAAACCGTTTTTGAGTAAATAAAAAAACATGTGAAAATGGTACAAAATTTATTACGTAAAGTCCCCCTTCCCGTAGATCAATTTTGGTGAAATTTTTACAGTCACATCTTGGGCATATAAATACATCAAATACCAAGTTTGATCAAAATCGTTAAAACCGTTTTTGAGTAAATAAAAAAAACACGTGAAAATGATACAAAATTTATTAAGTAAAGTCCCACCTCCGGTTAATCAATTTTGATGAATTTTTTACAGTCATATTTCGGGCATATAAATCTATCAAATACTCAGTTTAATCAAAATCGTTAGAGCCGTTTTTGAGAAAATCGGAAAAAACGTAAAAAGTTATTAAATAACGTACCCCCTCCCTTTGAGCAATTTTGATGAAATTTTCGCTGTCACATTGCGGGCATATACCTACACTAAATACCCAATTTCAGGTTCCCACGGTTTATAGTTTTTGAGCTAGTCTGTTCACATACACACACACACACACTCACACACACACACACACACACACACACACACACACACACACACACACACACACACACACACACACACGTTTACATATAATCGAAGCCCGTCGATTTCTAATCTATATTAGTCCGTAAGTGAATGTTGTGTGTTGAGCGCATCGCATTTTTTTTCATTTTTGTTGAACTGCAGGCGGACATGAGGAATTTCTATATTTTACTGCAAAGGTTGCATTTTAAGAGTGTTTTGTGTCAGTTTAATGTGTTAGGTGTCAGTCATTCACGAATCTGTCTCAGGTGATGGGGCTCACCAGTATTGTTGTCATTTGGGTTTAGTTAGCAGATCCTAAGTTAAGTTAACCTAATCTGATGCTGTCGACATGTTTTGCCACCTCTGTGGTGTGTACGATTGGTGCGAGTGTTTGAAATAGTGGATTAGTGCAATGTTTGAGACCGTCAAAGAATTTGATGTGCCCCCTTCTAATAAATTCATTGAATGTAGGAACGTCAAGAATGGTATGCATTAAGTCAGATTTTGTCCTTTGTAATGTCGTATGATTTACAATACCTCTCGGTATTAAATAAAACACAGTAAAACAAAATAACTAACTAAATAAAATAGGGTTCACCTGTACTGGTGTAGTGGTTAGCATGGCAACCTACAATAGTAAAGGTCGCAGGTTCGCGTCCCGGGGTAAAAATGGGGTCGTAATGGGAGTAAAAAATACTAAGCTATGCCGTCCCTCGGATAGGACGTAAAATGGAGGTCCCAAGAGCATCTACGATGTCAGGTACTCGTTAAAGATCCCTATCCTAATTATACCTGGATAGGCGAAATTTAGGACTCCCACTGTAGCATCGTCTGATTAGCCTAATTTGCATAAATGGACCTTAAACAAAACAAATAAACAAACATGAATAACTAAATAAAATAAAACTCAGACCAACATTTAAACAAAATAATTTTAAATAATCTAATTATAAATGCAGAATCAATGAAGCGATAGAACTCACAGCGAGTATCTATATATAATATCCTTTCGCGTGCCATTTGTAAATTAATCAAAATGAATGCCTCGTCCCAGAATGGCTGTATAATATATATTAAATATATTTTATTTTCTAGTATCCTGGATGTATTTAGCCTTAGCGTCGTAGTTATATTTCATGAGTTGGCCTTCAGGGTGCTTTGTGATCGGTGAGAAGCGGTTACCAAGAAGCAGCTACACAAAAATGTCTCGTCCATCAAATATCTTCAAGGCAGAAATCATCTTTTGTGTATTAGTTGTATGAAATAATAGGATTTAAAGAATCATTTTATTGTTGTATGGAGAAATAACAATTAATAAAAATCTTGTGTTGTGCGCACAACAAACAACTTTCACTTACCAACTTGCATAGATTAGAAATTACGTTGTTTGTTTTAACGTCACTTTATGCCACTAAGGCTAATCGGAACACTGGGATACACTGGGGGCTAATACACTGGGAGTACTAAATTTTGCCTTAACAGGTTAATCAGCATAGAGATCTTTAACGAGTACCTGACATCATACAGGCTCGGTTCATTTTACGTCCTATCCGAGGGACGGCATAGACAAGAATTTTTTACTCCCATTAAAAAATCCTAGGGCCAACTAGAAATTGACGTGTTTTAATAAATATGGAAACGCCATTCTTTAAGATCACACGTTTTTATACACTCATTGACTTATTTTTGTTCACATTTGCTCTCAAATGCTAAAGTACTCTAAAAAATTTTATTGTTCAATAAAACTTGTGATAATTTGGAGTGCAAGCATTACACTCCATTCCAGTCTGATTTTATAATTCTCTATTTAGTTGTTGAAAACTTCATTTAGCTACCATGGAAACAGATAATTTCCATTAAATATGTATGTTTCAAAACACGTTGCCAACTATTTTCCATAAAAAGAACATTTTTAATTAAAAACAATGGTCTTTCAATAAAGGCGTGCGGCGCATGCTTGGGCTCACTGTGAATTGTTGGATTGTTGGAATATTTTTTTTTCTTCTGGATAAGTTTACTCGATTTTTTTTTATATTTCACATTTAGCCATTTCTTATTTTTAAGCATAATGAGAGGCATTTATTTTCTCCATATAAACAAAAACAAAGTTACATTACAGGAAAACAAAAAAGTCCCCTTCCACATTTAAGCCTCCTCAGAACATTTTAATAATGATAAAACTTACCCTGATAGTAAATAATGTTTAATTCTCATTAAAAATGACAAATGTGATCAAAATTGTTACAGTCGTTTTTTAAGAAAATCGAAAAAAACGTAAAAATTAGAGAAAAGTGCCCCCCCCCCCCTCGTCACATCGCGAGCATATACATACACACAACCAAGTTCAGGTACGTGCGGCTTATAGTTTTTGAGCTAGTCTGTTCACACAAAAACCAATTTGCAATTCGACCACGATCGCAATACTTTCCCTTACTATATATTTCAAATATTGGTAAATGAAAGTAAAAAAAAATCCTACTATTTATTCACTGTTAATTCGTTATACATTTGGCGACATATGCAGGAGTAAAAAGAAACATAAACGGGGACGGATTTAATAAGAAATTGGGGGGGGGGAGGATCTTGATCCCCCTGTGTCATAATCACATGGCTTACAGCACTTTTTTTGGATAAGATTATTACCTTGTATTAAGAAGGCATGCGATTTACACAACCAAAAGTGTTATGTTTAGGGCATAGTAACTAACTGATTGCATTATTGGTTTAAAATACAAAAAAATTGTAAAGTCTAAATATTTAAGGGGGGGATGACATCCCCCCAGATCCGCCCATGATTATACATTCATTGTATCACCAAAATATACGCCAATGTGACCTCATATACGGGCCATTCTCACCAAAGTGGGCACTTTTTACGGCGTTTTTATTTTAAATTTTATGGTTACAAATATACTTTTTTTTCGGTGTAATACTATTCCTTAGCCTATAAGTAGCAAGGAGTCGACGTGGAAGAACACCAATTCACGTTGAACTTTTTTTTTTTTTAAATTTCTCATTATTAAGGACTGATGATGCTTTGAAAAAGTTGAGCACCAAAAGAAAGCTTCAATCCACGTCGCTATCTTCATTTCCCTTCAGCATTTTATTTACAGTAAGACAGGGGAATGAACGACAGGGGAATGAATTTTTAAGGCTTATTTGATAACCGTAGGAATAGGAAAAAAAATATATCATAATGCTATTTGAAAAACGAAATCTGTGCTACAAAATCTTTTATCTCTCAAAAATTAGAAAAGAAAAAACTTTCCTGACCAAAACTATAGAGGACAGGGGAATGAAGACTATTCAACGTACCCTCTCAAGTTTGAGAACTTATTTGCTTCTGGAGAGCTTGGATTTGTACTGAGGTTAAGTTAACAGTTGTGGTTGCTTAGGGAAATACCCCTTCCTGCTGACTATATGTTTTTTACTAATTTCCCGCCTGAATAGTGTGGTGACAATTTAATTTTAAAAATTGACAGGGGAATGAAAGAAAACCTGTGGGACAACATAAAAATTAGTTTTTTTTTCAATTCTAATCCTTTATCATCAAGGATTCGACTGATTTTATGAAATTTTACAGTATTTTGAACAAATTGAACAGAAAAAAATCTGGTGCGTGCGCGCAACACACAACTTTCACTTACCAACTTACTTAGATAAGAAATTGACGTGTTTTGTTAAATATCATTTCCCAAAGTCACACATTTTTCTACATTCATATCTTATATTTATTAATCGTTAAAGCCGTTTTTGAGTAAATAAAAAACCCCGTGGAAATGATACAAAATTTATTAAGTTGATCAATTTTGATCCGGTTGATCAATTTTGACGAAATGTTGGCTATCACATCTTTGGCATATACATACATCAAATACCCAATTTGATCAAAATCGTTAAAGCCGTTTTTGAGTAAATAAAAAAAACACGTGAAAATTATATAAAATGTATTAAGTGAAGTCCCCCTTCCGGTTGATCAATTTTGATGAAATTTTTACAGTCATATCTCGGGCATATACATACATCAAATACTTAGTTTGATCAAAATCGTTAAAGCCGTTTTTGAGTAAATAAATAAACACGTAAAAATGATACAAAATGTATTAACTAAAGTCCCCCCTCCGGTTGATCAATTTTGATGAAATGTTGGCTATCATATCTTTGGCATATACATACATCAAATACCCAGTTTGATCAAAATCGTTAAAGCCGATTTTGAGTAAATAAAAAAAACACGTGAAAATGATACAAAATTTATTGAGTAAAGTCCCCCCTCCGGTTAATCAATTTTGATGAAATTCACACAGTCATATCTCAGGCATATTAATACATCAAATACTCAGTTTAATCAAAATCGTTAGAGCCGTTTTTGAGAAAATCGAAAAAAACCTAAAAAGTTATTAAATAAAGTACCCCTTCCCTTTGAGCAATTTTGATGAAATTTTTGCTGTCACATCGCGGGCATATACCTACACTAAATACCCAATTTCAGATTCCCACGGTTTATAGTTTTTGAGCTAGTCTGTTCACATACACACACACACACACACACACACACAGACCATTTCGCGGGATTTGGTCATTTCGACTCAGGGGACCCCAAAACGTGTATTTCCGTTGAAAACCGGAAGTCGAAATTTTTCACGATCGCAATACTTCCACTTACTATATATTACATATATAGGTAAGTGAAAGTAAAAATCTGGTGCGTGCGCGCAACACACACTTAGTTAGTCACTTACCAACTTACTTAGATTAGAAATTAATGCGTTTTGTTAATTGCCACTTCTCAAATGAACAGAACGGCTTTAATTATGAACAATGGTCTGTCTTAAAAGGCGTACTCCGCATGCCTAGGCTCAACGAGTTTTATTAGTTGACTGAATATTTTTATTTTTTTCTCCTCTTGATGTTTTCTTTATTTTTATCATATCTCATATTTAGCCATTTCTTATTTTTAGAGACATTTAATTTCTCCATATAAACAAAAACAAAGGTACTTTATAGGAAACAAACAAACAAAAAAGGCCCCACCCCCCCCCTCAAAAAAAAAAACCCTCAGAACATTGTAATAATGATAAAGCTTACCTGATATTAAAGAGCACCTAATTTTCATTTAACATGACGAATTTGATAAAAATCGTTACAGCCGTTTTTGAGATCATCGAAAAAAAGGTAAAAATTGGAAAAAAAAATATGAAATAAAGTGACCGCTCCGTTTGACCAATTTTGATTAAATGTTGGCTATCACATCTTTGGCATATACATACATCAAATAAGCAGTTTGATCAAAATCGTTAAAGCCTTTTTTGAGTAAATAAAAAAAACACGTGTATATGATACAAAATTTATTGAGTAAAGTCCCCCCTCCGGTTGATCAATTTTGATGTAATGTTGGCTATCGCATCTTTGGCATATACATACATCAAATACCCAGTTTGATCGAAATCGTTAAAACCGTTTTTGACTAAATAAAAAAAACACGTGACAATGATACAAAATTTATTAAGTAAAGTCCCCCCTCCGGTTGATCAATTTTGATGAAATTTTTACAGTCGTATCTCGGGCATATAAATAGATCAAATTCTCAGTTAATTCAAAATCGTTAGAGCCGTTTTTGAGAAAATCGAAAAAAACTTAAAAAGTTATTAAATAAAGTACCCCCTCCCTTTGACCAATTTTAATGAAATTTTTGCTGTCACATCGCGGGCATATACATACACTAAATACCCAATTTCAGGTTCGCACGGTTATAGTTTTTGAGCTAGTCTGTTCACACACACACACACAGACACACACACACACACACAGACCATTTCGCGGGACTTGGTTAATTGGACTCAGGGGACCCCAAAACGTGTATTTCCGTTGAAAACCGGAAGTCGAAATTTTTCACGGTCGCAATACTTCCACTTACTATATATTTCATATATAGGTAAGTGAAAGTAAAAAAGTAAAATTTGACCTAGTATACGGACACAGAACTCTTACTTTGAGCAGAATCATACCTCGGGACAGGGGAATGAATTTCGACCTTTTTCTGGTGTTTTTAAGGTACGTTTAGTGTTATACAATTAAAATAAAGTCGTATGGGGTCTACCTTTACAACTCGCCTGGATTTACAAAATTGATGTCTTAGAGTCCTAAGTTTTTCTAAATCGCTATAAACGGCCTGGGACACAAAAGTGCCCTCTTACGTGAGAATGACCCATACTTATGATGATTCTATTGACGAAGGATTTAAATATACTTTCTGCTTCAACCTGACTAGCCACTTCCTATTACAAAGGAAAATCTGATTCATGGAATAATATTCGTGATATTATCGAGCCCTCTGAAGTACTTCTCATAATTGTTTAAAAGTTATTTTAATACTGGTTACGTTATGATTCGACATTGTGGAATGTAGCTTCACCAGTTTTATTAGCACCTGCTTTACACACCTCATATCAGGTGACCTTCTCAGAAGTACGGTCCCTATTTTCCTGCTAGCTGTGTGTCTGGACATATTTAGTAAGAATGTGATATTCAAAGTCAATTTAAGTATCCCTTTGTAATGGTTTATGTTAATAAATCAGTGCGTACAACCATATTCCCCTAGTGAGAGTGGGATAATATAAATGTAGGAAGGGTCACCTGTGGTGTAGTGGATAGCATAGAAACCTACAATACTAAAGGTCGTAGTGGCCCTAGGATTTTAGGGAGTAAAAAAGTTTTGTCGTCCCTCAGGTAGGACGTAAAATGGTGGTCCAGATGTGAGGTAGGGGAGAGCGGGCTTGGTTGGTATAGGGGGTAGGTTGGCCATTGGCTTATAGTTTCCGTCACACCTGTTGTGAAGGCCTCACCATTGTACCATGTGTCCCGCTCGACTTTGGGAGTCTTGTCCTGAGTTTTCAATCTGATGCTACAACATGTAAGTAAATTTTTATATTTTCAGTAAATTTGGTTTAAAGGCGTGGCAAAACATTTGACTGCGATTCTGTTCACATAATCCCAAACTCCATTGAAAAACCTAAACTTTCGACTAACCAGTTTCTTGTTTGATTGTTCTCTCCTGTCCTGGCAGCCATCTTTCATATGATCTCTCCTGTGTGGTTAGTTGGCTCTCTTCAACTGGGGTTTGTTGGCGCAGTAGCAATTCACAAAAGCAAGGTAAAAATAAAAAAAGGTGAAACTACCAAATGTCTTTAGTTCCAGCGAGCAGGATGAGAGCAATATTTCCTATGCAGAAAGTGACGACAGTCTAAACTTCTATTTTCTTCTATTATCATTCTATTTTACCTTAAAAGCTGTTAAAACCCGATTCAAAATTATTATACCATTATAGTGCAGCTTTTAATAACAATAATATGTGTCAGGCAGTCCTTGAATGAGATGGCTAAACAACTCCACCTTGTAGGCCAACCTGCCCCACATAGGGGGTTAATTGGCATACTCTGGATTGGCGAATTCTCCAATTTTCTATGGTCTTAGTACTAAATATCACGTGTTGAAAGAAATACGTAAAGTACTCTAATACTTGGAGTTTACAGTGGTATCAGGCCTATTGGGATTTTATTAACAGGAACGACTTAAAAATCAAAAAAGTGAAAACTGCCAACAAACACCGCTCTCCCCTACTCGTTAAAAAGCCTAGATAGGCAAAATTTAGGAATCTCACTGTAGCATCTTCTGATTAGCCTTAGTGGCATTATGGGACTTTAAACAAACAAACAAAACAAAAAAGTAGGATGGCATTGGATAACAAAAATGGAGTATAGTAAAAAAAAAAAAGCAGACAAAGAGGTAAGGATAATGAAATCACACATTTTATGCCTGTGACCTGAGAGAAGCACATTGTAATGTCTGTTATTTGTCTGAAAAATGGGGCATATTCAGGAACACACTCCTTACTTTATTTTGGAAAAGATTTTTGCTAGTTAGTATTTTTAACTACACAAGTTCTTAGATTGGTTTTTCTTTTACAAAGGTTTTAGAGGATATTACAAAGGAGTTTAATACAATATTAGAACAAATATCCAAAGTTTTTATGAGTTAATGTGTGCCTGATTTCATACATAAAATACAAATAGATATAAAATCAGACACACATTAACTCAAACAAACTTTGGATTTTTGTTCTTATATTGTATTAAAATCCTTTGTAATCATCAATATATATTATAAAGCAAAGTGTACAATGTGCGTGCCGAAAAGGCTCAGAAACGACTCCACATACGATTAAGAGATTTATGTCAGTATGTAACTGTATGTCCCCTAACGGAGAAGAAGGTTTCCGTTTTTCTCTTAAGGGTGTAAAATTGAAGAGAAAAGTACTGGAATTTTAAGCCTCTCGCAACATGTAATTAGCCTACCTGAGAATGACATACGAGTTTATGAATGAAACATTTAGTTCGAGCTGCAGACCACCAGGAAGCGCTAGGGTCTGTTTCACTCAATGTTTATTGTTCATTCATTCCGTTATATTTGTAAAGGTTATAGATTTTGTCAGCTGTTCTTTTTAAATTACTTAAAAATCAAGCGAAAATAATTAGTTTCACCTTTTCTTTTAAAATAAATTAATGATTTTACATATCTGCAATCAATTGGAAAACCGACTGGATACTTTACAAAATTAATTTTCTCAGAAGAAGATTAATTGATAAACACATTACATTTAATCAATATCTAACATATACTTAAGTAAATTTAATGCAATATGAGTGAGTGAATAAAAACAGACATAAAACAAAAAAGAAGAGCTGAATAGACTGATTATAAACCGAAAATAACAAGTTTGAAGTGTTCTTATTGTATGTAGTTATGAAAAATGGTTTTATTACTATGTATGATAAGCATTCCAGTTGACAAAATGATTAATTGACTCCAGTAATACAATTTTTTCAATAAGATTTTATCACCGCTCATAGTTCAGGATAAAAAGAAATATGATAAACAAATTGTGCCCTCATGATATTTTGGTTTTCACTTAGTAACAGTAGTAAGATTGGAGAAGTGCAGAGTTCGGCCAAATTAGCGTGGGGGGGGGGGATATATTAAGAGAGGTTGAACTAGAAGAAAGGTCTTACAAAAATGGTTTCTATGAATCTTCGGTATTTTCTAAACTTCTAGATCTAATGGGACCATCACAGTAGTCGGCGCTTAAGTTGTACTCCAACTATAGTTTTTTAACTAATAATCTAATAAGTTATTATCTGCTGACTGCTTGGAATGGGCTTATAGGATTCATAATCACAGAAACCATCAAAGACGATGCATGACTCGAAAAGTTGCAGCAAAATGAATTGTTCACCCACCATTTTCAACACCCTATAAAGTATATAGGGTTCCTTATTTGGGCGGACACTGCCGATCTCGAATCTTAATATTGATACAATGTTAAAATTTTCAAGAAAGTGCTAATTTTGTTCTATATTTCCTTTAATTTTAAAGTTTTTCTGTTAATAAAACTGCCACACAAATACCGGAGCGAAGCCGGGCACCCTAGCTAGTATCCTCTAACACCTATATATATAAAACCTTGTAATCGGACGATAGCTATTTTCCTTAAAAAAGTTTTGCGTAATTTATTCCTCAAAAAAAGTGCTAAAATGACTACTACCCTATAAAAATCACATTACTGAATAATAAGCATGAAATATGATGAAGGTGTTCCTTTTTTCTACAAAATGGAGTCTGAGAGAAAGGGAAAGTTGAGTGGTCATTACCCTCAATCGATATAATGATTGATCTTAAGTTGAACTCGATCTTTCCTCTTATCGTTTTCTTGTCTTTGTCTTCTTAAGTTTCTGCCTTCTAGGATATCAGATAACTCTAAGTCATTTATAGATAAGCTAACTGATTCATATCTCAAGCTGAATTTCCTTTAATGCCTGTTCAAAATGCAAGGGTAAGGAAGGAGAGAATTCTTATTTTTAAATTCCGACTTCCGGTTTTCAAGGAAAGTTTGTCCCGCGAGTTCAAATAACCAAGTCCCGCGCAATGGACTGTTTTTCTGTGTATGAACGGACTAGGACAAAAACGATAAACTTTACAAAACTGAAATTTGTGGTAGGTATATGCTTGTGATGTGACAGCAAAAATTTTATCAACATCAAGTTAACGGGGGGCCCGGAGTGGGTGTGCGGTAAAGCGCCGTACTCCCATGCCGGAACTGTGGGTTCGAGTCCCGCCCTGGGTGGTGCTTTTCTTTCGTAGGAGAAGTATCATCCAGTGCCATGGGTGTTAGTATAGGGCAGTATAGGGCTTCAGTGGAAGCCTTAAAGTCCCCAAAAAAAAAAAAAAAAAATCAAGTTAACGGAGTGGGAACCTTATTTCATTCATTTTATCACTTTTTATATTTTTTCGATTTTCTCAAAAACAACTCTAACGATTTTGATCAAACTCGTTATGTTTAATGAGAATATTGTTTAATATCAGGTAGGTTTCATTATATAAATGTTCTGAGGGGGCTTAAATGGCGAAGGAAATTTTTTTCTTATTAAATACCATTGATTTTGTTTATATGCATAAATTAACTAAATTTATTAGAGAAATTACTTTTCTTCAAACATTTAAATCGTATATATCGTAAATTTAGGAAGTTTACATGTTAGTTTTTTTGTTCTTTTCTCAATATATATATTTTTTACTTTCACTTACCTATATATGAAATATATAGTAAGTGGAAGTATTGCGATCGTGAAAAATTTCGACTTCCGGTTTTCAACGGAAATACAGGTTTTGAAGTCCCCTGAGTCCAAATGACCAAGTCCCGCGAAATGGTCTGTGTGTGTGTGTGTGTGTGTGTGTGTGTGTGTGTGTGTGTGTGTGTGTGTGTGTGTGTGTGTGTGTGTTTGTGTGTGTGTGTGTGTGTGTGTGTGTGTGTGTGTGTGTGTGTGTGTGTGTGTGTGTGTGTGTGTGTGTGTGTGAACAGACTAGCTCAAAAACTATAAACCGTGCGAACCTGAAATTGGGTGTTTAGTGTATGTATATGCCCGCGATGTGACAGCGAAAATTTCATCAAAATTGCTCAAAGCGAGGGGGTACTTTATTTAATAACTTTTTAAGTTTTTTTCGATTTTCTCAAAAACGGCTCTAACGATTTTGATTAAACTGAGTATTTTATCTATTTATATGTCCGGGATATGACTGTTAAAATTTCATTAAAATTGATTAACCGGAGATAGAGAGACTTTACTTAATAAATTTTGTATCATTTTCATGTGTGTTTTTTATTACTTTCACTTACTTATATATGAAATATATAGTAAGTGGAAGTATTGCGATCGTGAAAATTTTCGACTTCCGGTTTTCATTTCAATCGTTTTGGGGTCCCCTGAATCAAAATTACCAAGTCCCGCAAAATGGTCTGTGTGTGTGTGTGTGTGTGTGTGAACAGACTAGCTCAAAAACTATAAACCGTGCGAGCTTGAAATTGGGTATTTAGAGTATGTATATGCCCCCGATGTGACAGCAAAAATTTCATCAAATTTGCTCAAAGGGAGGGGGTACTTTATTTAATAACTTTTTAAGTTTTTATCGATTTTCTCAAAAACGGCTCTAACGATTTTGATTAAACTGAGTATTTGATCTATTGATATGCCCGAGATATGACTGTTAAAATTTCATCAAAATTGATCAACCGGAGGGGGGACTTTACTTAATAAATATTGTATCATTTCACGTGTTTTTATTATTTACTCAAAACCGGTTTTAACGATTTTGATCAAACTTGGTATTTGATGTATTTATATGCCCGAGATATGACTGTAAAAATTTCATCAAAATTGATCTACGGGAGGGAGGACTTTACTTAATAAATTTTGTATCATTTTCACGGGGTTTTTTTTATTTACTCAAAAACGGCTTTAACGATTAACAAAAATAAGATATGAATGTAGAAAAATGTGTGACTTTGGGAAATGCTATTTAGCAAAACACGTCAATTTCTAATCTAAGTAAGTTGGTAAGTGAAAGTTGTGTGTTGCGCGCACGCCACACACAACTTATTATTTTATTATTTATTATTAAGGGCACTTTATTATTAATATCAGGTAAGCTTTATCATTATTAAAATGTTCTGAGGGGGCTTTTTTTTTGGGGGGGGGGGCCTTTTTTGTTTGTTCGTTTCTTTCTTATAAAGTACCTTTGTTTTTGTTTACATGGAGAAATTAACTGTCTCTCGTTACGTCTAAAAATAAGAAATGGCTAAATATGAGATATGATAAAAATAAAGAAAACATAAAGAGGAGAAAAAAAGAAAAATATTCAGTCAACTCATAAAACTCGTGGAGCCCACGCATGCTGAGTACCCCTTTAATGACAGATCATTGTTCATAATTAAAGCTGTTCTGTTCATTTGAGAAGTGGCAATTAATAAAACGCATTAATTTCTAATCTAAGTAAGTTGGTATGTGAAAGTTGTGTGTTGCGTGCACGCACCAGATTTTTTTAATATTTGAAAGGGCCTATTATTTGACCTATAATCTTCAATGATTAATTTCCTTTTCCTTTTTTTTTTTTTTTTTTGCGTGCCACTTATATCATACTAGCTAGGGTGCCCGGCTTCGCTCAGGTAGTTGTGTGGTAGTTTTAATAACGGAAAAACTTTAAAATTAAAGGAATTATAGAAAAAAATTAGCACATTCTTGAAACTTCGTTTTTAACTTGGTATCAACATTAAGATTCGAGAACTGTAGAGTCCTCCCAAATAATGAACCCAATATAATTTATTGGGGGTTGAAAATGGTAAATGAACAATTAATGTTAATTGCAACATAGTCGAGTTATCTATCGTTTTTTATGGTTTCAGTGATTCTGAATGGTATAAGCCCATTCCAAGAAGTAAGCAGATAGTAAGTTATTAGATTATAGTTGAAAAATCTGATATCTCAGTTAAAAATATTATATTTCGAGTACAACTTAAGCGCCGACTAATGTGATGGTGCTATTAGACCCAGAAGGATAGAAACTACCGAAGATTCATAGAAACTTTTATTTAGACCTTTCTTACATTTTAATCTCCCTTAAGATATCCCCCCGTAATTTGAGTGGACTCTGCAGATCTCGAAACTCACTACTATTACAAAGTGAAAACCAAATTCTTTTTCATGATTACATACAATACACTTCATAATTTTTATTTTCTAATACTTCTTATACTACTTTTCTTATACGATTTATATTCAGTCAATTTATATCTTTTGTACATCTTTAATGTCTGTTTTTATTCGCTCACTGTACTATTAAGAAATGTTCACTCATGTTGCATTTAATTTACTAAAGTATATAAGTATTAAATATTGATTAAATGTAATGTGTTGATCAATTAGCCTCCTTATGAGAAAATTAATTTTTTAAGGAATCCAGTCGGTTTTCTAAATGATTGCAGAGATGTAGACTCATTATTTTGTTTTGAAATAAAGGGATAAACTATAACTTAATATTTTAGTAATTTAAAAAGAACAGCTGAAAAAATACATAACCTATACAAATTGAACTGGATGAATGAACAATGAACATGAGTGAAACGCACCCTAGCGCTGCCTGGTAGTCTGAAGCTCGAACTAAATTTTTCATTCATAAACTCCTATGTCATTCTTAACTAGGCTAATTACATGGTGCGAGAGGCTTAAAATTACAGTCCTTTTATCTTCAATTTTACTCCCTTCAGAGAAAAACGGAAACCTTCTTCTCCATTAGGAGTTATATAGCCACACGGCGACATAACTTATATAATCGTACGTGGAGTCGTTTTTGAGCCTTATCGGCACGCACATTGTACACTTTGCTTTATAATATATATTGATTATGTATTAAATTATATTATAAACAATTTTTCCTTATACAGGCACACACATTGTCATCTTACAGTCCATTTATCTCGTCTGAGCCCGCTTGTAGGAGGAGACTTAAAACACCGGGGAAGGTTTGCGTCGCGAAACGCCTCTCGTCCCAACAACTGTCCTTGCTGATTGGTTGGAGCATTAAGCAAATGTAGTCACATTTTTTAACACTAATTTTTTTTTTCAATTATTAATAAGGGCTTTGTGAGGTATTAATACCATCACTATTATGGAACCTTAAAAGGTCCATGTTAAAAACAACAACAATTAGTTTTGGAAATAGACCACCTATTAAGTAGTTCTCCTCTTCCAAAACAATGTTAACATTTATTCCACGAACATACACATTTTTTTACTTTCACTTACCTATATATGAAATATATAGTAAGTGGAAGTATTGCGGTCGTGAAAAATTTCGACTTCCGGTTTTCAACGGAAATACACGTTTTGGGGTCCCCTGAGTCCAACTAACCAAGTCCCGCGAAATGGTCTGTGTGTGTGTGTGTGTGTGAACAGACTAGCTCAAAAATTATAAACCGTGCGAACCTGAAATTTGGTATTTAGAGTATGTATATGCCCGCGATGTGACAGCAAAAATTTCATCAAATTTACTCAAAGGGAGGGGGTACTTTATTTAATAACTTTTTAAGTTTTTTTCGATTTTCTCAAAAACGGCTCTAACGATTTTGATTAAACTGAGTATTTGATCTATTTATATGCCCGATATATGACCGTAAAAATTTCATCAAAATTGATCAACCGGAGGGGGACTTTACTTAATAAATTTTGTATCATTTTCACGTGTTTTTTTTTATTTACTCAAAAAAGGCTTTAACGATTTTGATCAAACTTTGTATTTGATGTATTTATATGCCAAGGATGTGATAACCAACATTTCATCACAATTGATCAACCGGAGGGGGGACTTTACTTAGTAAATTTTGTATCATTTTCACGTGTTTTTTTTATTTACTCAAAAACGGTTTTAACGATTTTGATCAAACTTGCTATTTAATGTATTTATATGCCCTAGATACGACTGTAAAAATTTCATCAAAATTGATCTACGGGAGGGGGGACTTTACCTAATAAATTTTGTATCATTTTCACGGGTTTTTTTTATTTACTCAAAAACGGCTTTAACGATTAACAAAAATAAGATATGAATGTAGAAAAATGTGTGACTTTGGGAAATGATATTTAGCAAAACACGTCAATTTCTAATCTAAGTAAGTTGGTAAGTGAAAGTTGTGTGTTGCGCGCACGCACCAGATTTCTTACTTTTGCTTAGCGAACATATTGGCGTTTTTCCCCATTGCAGACCGTTAGAACTTTCTATAGCCTCCAGAATAAGTTATTATTAGAACTTGTTATTATTATTCACTTCTCTGCCTTAGATAATGTTTGTTGTGTACCCTCGCAACCTGTCGATTTTCCACGGAACTAATAGTCATAGACTAACTCCCCTCCACTTCATCAACTATCAGATCTCTAGTGGCATTTCCTCTGCAGCGGCCGAAGTAGCCGGGAATCCCCACCCTCGCCGAAGATATAGTCCTCCGATGACACCTGACGCCTTGTAGACATGGAGATGTTCTTGTTCGTGTTAGTTGTCCTCTTTGGGACAACACTTGCTATGCCGTTCGAAGATGGCCAGTGGGTCTTCCCTGACGAACTGGATGACTTCACTAAGGTAATCCGGATTTAGTATTATATCTTCTGTTTTCGTTATCTTCAAATATTTTATCTTCTGGTTTTGAACTTGTTTATATACGTTTTAGAACCGTTAAAACACGATTATGAACGTTTTGGGGGTGTAAATCTTATAAATAAAAATGCCAGGACCGTATGTCTGTTACATCAACCTTAAAATTTTTTCCAGAATGAATAAATGACACCAAATCTTTTGATGCTAATGCGGTTGACTCCGTTTAACACGTTAGGTGCAGCATCATTCCCCGGAGTTCGATTTCCATCTTAACAGCCGATTTTCACAACAAAATGTCCGAAAGGCCGAACCCCACAAAGACCCAACTTAGTCGATTTTTAATGAGATTATTGCATTTTAGTGTAGCAAAATTTGCTAAAAGATGAAATTCTGTTGTTTTTTAGAATCGGACTCCGGGGTCCGATACAGGCCATTAGTAATAAAACAAGATTATTGTACGGCATCACCCTTCCGCGTCCGATAATATTGCAACGACTACCTTTATGGTTATCTTTAATTTTGTGTGTTTGATTTTATACTACGTATGTAGTTCTATTTAATTTCTTTGACATTCTTTAATTATTGCATAAATATGAGAAAGAAAACTATATATATTTTTTTAATACTTCTTACGAAGTCTATAATTATAAATAAAACTTGCTGATAATTGCTTTATTTATATTATATAAATTCATTTCTTTAAAAAAAAAATTTTTTATCATAGAGTAAGTGGTTGTAAAGCAGTAAAAGACTCCTAAAAATTGTTTTAACATTGCAAAAATTATCAATATGGATGGTAATTCAAAATTCCAGCAGTTTAATGCTATTTTCGATATAAAGTATGGCGTAAATTCTGTATCGGACCCCGGGGGCATTTCCTGCGCCTGTTATGTCTAGGTCTAATCCTGACCAAGAGATAATGCCCTTGAGAAGTTCATTTAATTCACTTTTCAGTAAAAAAAATAACACTTCGTCAGAGCATTCCAATTGGTCCCCGACGCCCGATATCGTCTGTGGCTCATCCCAGCAGTCGGACCCCTGGGACCGATACTGTCCAATTCAGGAAACCCCTAAAATACGCCTCCGCACCTAACGTGTTAATTGGGCCATCGGATAATTGGGACCTCCGCTTAATTGAGCCATTTTTAATTAAACGGAATTAAATATAGGTAAAATATCACCGCTTTATTGGGACAAAACATCGGCTATTTGGGCCAAAACTTTCTGCAACTTAATGTAAAAAGTTTTGAGACCCGGTGTCAATCGAATAACCTAAGTATCTAAGATCATGCCTGTTTCTTCAATATATACTTTTGAAAATTTTTATATAAAAATCTGGTGCGTGCCTGCAACACACAACTTTCACTTAAAAACTTACTTAGATTAGAAATTAATGCATTTTGTTGATTGCCACTTCTCAAATGAACAGAACGGCTTTAATTATGAACAATGGTCTGTCATTAAAGGCGTACTCCGCTTGCGCTCAACAAATTTTATGAGTTGACTGAATATTTTTCTTTTTTTCTCCTCTATATGTTTCCTTGATTTTTATCATATCTCATATTTAACCATTTCTTATTTTTAGGCAAAACGAGAGACAGATAATTTCTCCATATAAACAAATACAAAGTACTTTATAAGAAAACAAAAAAGGCCCCTTCCCCATTTAAGCCCCCTCAGAACATTTTAATAATGATAAAGCTTAACTGATATTAAAGAACCCCTAATTTTCATTAAACACCACGAATTTGATGAAAATCGTTAAAGCCGTT
Organism: Aelia acuminata; assembly: GCA_911387785.2. Classification (NCBI taxonomy): domain Eukaryota; kingdom Metazoa; phylum Arthropoda; class Insecta; order Hemiptera; family Pentatomidae; genus Aelia; species Aelia acuminata. The sequence goes on from OU426978.1 coordinate 223,694,265, forward strand.
TTTGAGATAATCGAAAAAAAGGTAAAAATTGGTTAAAAAGTTATGAAATAAAGTGACCCCTCCGTTAAACCAATTTTGATGAAATGTTGGCTATCACATCTTTGGCATATACATACATCAAATACCCAGTTTGATCAAAATCGTTAAAGCCTTTTTTGAGTAAATAAAAAAAACACGTGAAAATGATACAAAATTTACTAAGTAAAGTCCCCTCTCCGGTTTATCAATTTTGATGTAATGTTGGCTATCGCATCTTTGGCATACACATACATCAAATACATAGTTTGATCAAAATCGTTAAACCGTTTTTGAGTAACTAAAAAAAACACGTGAAAATTATACAAAATTTATCAAGTAAAGTCCCCCCTCCGGTTGATCAATTTTGATGAAATTTATACAGTCATATCTCGGGCATATAAATAGATCAAATACTCAGTTTAATCAAAATCGTTAGAGCCGTTTTTGAGAAAATCGAAAAAAACTTAAAAAGTTATTAAATAAAGTACCCCCTCCCTTTGAGAAATTTTGATGAAATTGTTGGCTATCGCATCTTTGGCATAAACATACATCAAATACATAGTTTGATCAAAATCGTTAAACCGTTTTTGAGTAACTAAAAAAAACACGTGAAAATTATACAAAATTTATCAAGTAAAGTCCCCCCTCCGGTTGATCAATTTTGATGAAATTTATACAGTCATATCTCGGGCATATAAATAGATCAAATACTCAGTTTAATCAAAATCGTTAGAGCCGTTTTTGAGAAAATCGAAAAAAACTTAAAAAGTTATTAAATAAAGTACCCCCTCCCTTTGAGAAATTTTGATGAAATTTTTGCTGTCACATCGCGGGCATATATATACACTAAATACGCAATTTCAGATTCGCACGACTTATAGTTTTTGAGCTAGTCTGTTCACACACACACACACTAAGACCATTTCGCGGGACTTGGTCATTTGGACTCAGGGGACCCCAAAACGTGTATTTCTGTTGAAAACCGGAAGTCAAAATTTTTCACGATCGCAATACTTCCACTTACTATATATTTCATATATAGGTAAGTGAAAGCAAAAATACTCTCATGATTTATCCCGGTGTGTTCTGAGACCTCTTCTTGACCGGTTCCACAGCAGGCTAAATTTCAAATAATTTTCAAGGGTGACAATTTGGGAAAAAATTCAACATTTTGTTCTAAATATTTTATTGATTATAATTGAAATGGAAATGGTTACAATTTAAATAAAAAGGGAGACGATTGAGTTGAAAGAGGTAGCATTAGATTTGGAAAGGGTTTCTCGTGACTTGGAAAAGGATTTTTGAAAAAGGATATGAAATTATATCCAGATAATCCGGACTTATTTCGAAGTGAACCTATGCCTCTTTAACCTGCAAAATGTCCACGATAACCTTATTAGCATATTTTTATTTCATAATTGACTAATGGCCGGGTGTACGATTGTCGTTTAAACGGGGTTTAAGAGGTTACTGAAACAGTTGATTAAACACAGAATGTAGTTCATGCCTAGTATACAATGTGGAATCGCTTGATTAAATTTGGTGATAAGGGCTAAACAGCGTTTAAAGTTAAACGGTCAAGAATGGCAGTTTAAACACGGGTTAATTATAACCTAACACTATTTCAGTTTACTAATTCATTGGATCATAGTGAGTTGCTTAAGGTGCTAATATTATTCATTTTTCGTTACTTATAAGTAGTATTTATTTTTTGTTTGTGTTGTTTGATTTATATTTTAAAAGAATACCAGTTAAGTTGACAGTGCACTCTGTAACCACGGGACTGATAACGTACCTATTACAGATAAAAGTGGTTCTTTGGTTAAACACATTATTTATCTTTATTGCTATTAAGATTTTACATCTTGGAGCAAGGACTTCTCCAGGCATAAATTGTGCATACAAAACAAAAATAAAAAGTAAAATAAAGGAATAATAAACACGGAATCTTGTTTAGACGACGTTTATCTGATTCCCTGTTTAAACGGGGAATTGTACACCCGGCCATATAATATTTAAATATTTATCATAAAAATTTTCCTTCAGATCTAGTGCTGTTACTTCCCAAGCGTTTGTTTTAATTACATGCTTTTCTTGGCGAATTAAGTCTTCCGTAAACTTCCATTGGGAAATTTTGCGGTTAAGGTTGCGATTTTTTAAATGGTCTGTTTACCTCCGTATACTTCCGGATACACTCAGCCGTTTCCGCTATTTCTTCTACAGTGCGATTATGTGATCTTGTGTGCCTATCGATCATGTTGTATAATATCTATGATGTAGTACTTACCTAACAAATTTTGCGACCAATGAAACTATCGCAGAGTTAAAAAAAAAAAGAAAAAATTATTCTGCGGCCCTCCCCACCCTAAAGAAAATAAGGTTTATTGGCGATTTTAATGCAAATATAACAAATTTTATATACGAAATAAGCTTTAAATTCAACAAAGGGCATGAACGATTGTTTCAGTACTTAAGTAACGAATCGATAGAAAACGAAATGTTACTAGTGCAATTGATTTAGACGGCCTGATTTAAAGTTTACGTGAATTTCAAGCGATCCATGAAGCGAATAATCTGCAATGGACCGTTTGATTTCTGCGTGCTCAATTCGATTTTAATAGTTTTATTTAAGGTATAACTCATGAATTATATTATGTCTGTTACTTTCACTTACCCATATATGAAATATATAGTAAGGGAAAGTATTGCGATCGTAAAAAATATTTCCGGTTTTCAACGGAAATACACGTTTTGGTGTCCCCTGAGTCCAAATAACCAAGTCCCGCGGAAGTGGTGTGTGTGTATGAACAGACTAGCTCAAAAATTATAAACCTAGCGAACCTGAAATTGGGTATTTAGTCTATGTATATGCCCGCGATGTGACAGCAAAAATTTCATCAACATTGGTCAAACGAAGGGGGTACTTTATTTAATAACTTTTAACCTTTTTTTTTTTCGATTTTTTCAAAAACGGCTGTAACGATTTTGATTAAATTGAGTATTTGATGTAGTAATATGCCCTAGATATGACTGCACAAATGTCATCAAAATTGATCAACCGGAGGGGACACTTAACTTAATAAATTTTGTATCATTTTCACCTGTTTTTTTTTAAATACTCAGAAACGGCTTTAACGATTTTGATCAAACTGGGCGTTTGATGTACGTGATAGCCAAAATTTTATCAAAATTGGGCAAACGGAGGGGGAACTTTATTTCCTAACTTTTTTTCCATTTTTTACCTTTTTTCGATTATCTCAAAAACGCCTTTAATGATTTTGATCAAATTCTTCATGTTTAATGAAAATTGGGCGTTATTTAATATCAGGTAAGTTTTATCATTGTTAAAATGTTCTAAGAGGCTTAAATGGGGAAGGGGCCTTTTTTGTTTTCCTATAAAGTACCTTTGTTTTTGTTTATATGGAGAAATTAACAGTCTCCCGTTACGCCTAAACCTAGGAAATGGCAAAATATGAAATATCAAAAACATCAAGTGAACATATAAATGAGAAAAAAAGAAAAATATTCCGTCAACTGAGATCACGCATGCGGGGTACACCTTTAATGACAGACCATTGTTCATAATTAAAGATGTTCTGTTCATTTAATGGAAATTATTTGTTTCATGGTTAGTAAATGAAGTTTTCAACAACTACATAGAGAATTATAAAATCAGACTACTTGGAATATTATGCTTGCATTGCCGAATTATCACAAGTAAAAACCTTTATTTAATAATAAAAAAAAATAGTGTTTTTTAAAAATAGAGCAAATAAAAACAAAAATAAGAAATGAATGTGGAAAAATGTGTGACTTTGAGACGTGGCAATTAACAAAACACGTCAATATCTAATCTAAGTAAGTCAGTCAGTGAAAGTTGTGTACTGCGCGCACGCACCAGGTTTTTTAGAAATATGATTAACCCTCCCAAGGCACGCTATTTTTGTTTTCATACATGCTACACTGGGGTCCTACAGAACCCAAAAGTTAATTCTTTATATAAATTATAGTTTTAAAATATTTTTTCATTACACTGCATATGTAACACGTGTTTTCAATACATATTTTGAGTACGCAAAGTACCCCTTTTCTGTACTAGGAGGTAAAAGATTCTTTTCTGTACTATTATTGAATATTAGTACAGAAAAGATATCATGTGATAAATTAACTTTGCTTTCTGAAACCATGTATTGAAAACACCTGCTACCGAAATATTGTAATGAAAACTATCAATTTAAATTATCATTAGGTATTTCACAGTTAAAAAATTTTAGTCATAAACTATGTCTGATTACAACTTATTACTAACCTACTTTATTTTATTTTCTGTTTTTTTGGGCTTTAAAATATACATTTTAAAATATATAAATCAATTTCCGTATATATATCAGAATAGTATAAGGATTTATAGTCTCAGTATAATGAAAAGTAATTTTCATCACACGTACGATGAGTGTGTTTTCGGTACTCGGTCTTTTTTCCGAGCTCGGCTTCGCCTTGCTCGTAAAACTATACCTCGTACCGAAAACACATACTTTGCGTACTAGTGATGAAAATAACTATTAGAAGCTTTTATTTAGACAAAAAAAGCGTATAAGATCAAGAAAACAATAAATTGGATTAAAAATATTTATTTTAATTTACGTTACATAAAAAAACACATGGAAAATGCACTTTTTTCAAGTAGTTTTTACTGTTTAGAAAAAACGTATTTAGAAGTTTGAAATTTTATACAAATCAAGATTAGTTATTTTTCTATTGTTACTTAGAATATTATAAATATAAATAATATGTTTTAAAAATTTATTTCCGACCACTTTTCTTACATGCAGCCCTCATTCACTTAAGGTGACTGTCGATGAATAGTCAGAAGTGCTGCAGGGAAAAGGAATGGAAATAAATCCTATTAAAACTAAGGCCGCAAGTAGGTGCTACTATGGACCACAGAGGCACCTCCAGAGCAGAGATGTTTCGAGAACCACCAAGGTGTGCATCTACAAAACTCTCATAAGGCCCGTGCTCACCTATGGCTCACAATGTTGGACTCTCCCAAGAGCCCAGGAGATGACTCTATTGACCTTCGAGCGCCGAATCGTCTGCAGAATATATGGTGCTTTTTGTGAAAATGGTGTGTGGAGGCAGCGTTCAAGTGTGCTCTATGCTCCTAACACATGGGGTTTTGGCATTTCCTACGAACTAGTTTTGTTTTCCTAACTTTTTGTCTAGAACTATAAGAGCAACTTCCTTTTTAAACTGTTCTAGGGCCTTTCGACCAGGGCCATTGACTCCTAATTCCTTAATTAATATTTTTATTGACCTTCTCACTTTAGGCCTGAAGCCATTCTGAAAAAAATCACATTTATCAGAAAGTTAAACAAAATAATAAATAAAACATAACCCACACAATAAAACAGTTTGAAAGAAATATTTGTTACACTTACCCCACTTACAAAGCAAATTGTAATATAATTGTAATAACAAAAAGAAGAACTTGGATGCCACACTGGGGTCTACAGAACCCCAACACAAGTTTTTAATCAATATATATTATAAAGCAAAGTGTACAATGTGCGTGCCGAAAAGGCTCAGAAACGACTCCACATACGATTAAGAGATTTATGTCAGCGTGTAACTGTAGGTCCCATAACGGAGAAGGTTTCCGTTTTTCTCTTAAGGGTGTGAAATTGAAGAGAAAAGGACTGGAATTTTAAAGCTCTCGCAACATTTAATTAGCCTACCTGAGAATGACATACGAGTTTATGAATGAAAAATTTAGTTCGAGCTGCAGACCACCAGGAAGCGCTAGGGTGTGTTTCACTTAATGTTTATTGTTCATTCATTCCGTTATATTTGTAAAGGTTATATATTTTGTCAGCTGTTCTTTTTAAATTACTAAAAAATCAAGCGAAAATAATTAGTTTCACCTTTTCTTTTAAAATAAATTAATGATTTTACATATCTGCAATCAATGAGAAAACCGACTGGATACTTTACAAAATTAATTTTCTCATAAGAAGGTTAATTGATTAACACATTACATTTAATCAATATCTAACATATACTTAAGTAAATTTAATGCAATATGAGTGAATAAAAACAGACATAAAACAAAAAAGAAGAGCTGAATAGACTGATTATAAACCGAAAATAACAAGTTTGAAGTGTTCTTATTGTATGTAGTTATGAAAAATGGTTTTATTACTATGTATGATGAGCATTACAGTTGACAAAATGATGAATTGACTCCAAATATACATGTTTTTAATAAGATTTTATCACCGCTCATAGTTCAGGATAAAAAGAAATATGATGAAAAAATTATGCCTTTAAGAAATTTTGGATTTCACTTTGTTATAGTAGTAAGATTCTAGATATGCAGAAACCATTCAAATTACGGGGGGATATCTTAAGGGAGGTTGAAATAGAAGAAAGGTCTTAAAAAATAGTTTCTATGAATCTTCGGTAGTTTCTATACTTCTGGATCAAATAGGACCATCATAGTAGTCAGTGATTAAGTTTTACTCGAAATATATTTTTTTTAACTAAGATACCAGATTTTTCAACAATACTCTAATAACTTATTATCTTCTGTCTACTTGGAATAGGCTTATAGGGATTCAGAATCACAGAACGATGCATAACTCGACTAAGTTGCAGCAAAATTAATTGTTCATTTACCGTTTTCAACCCCCTGTAAATTATACAGGGTTCCTTATTTTGGCGGACTCTGCAGATCTCAAGTCTGCAGAATATTGATACCAAGTTACAAACGAATTTTGAAGAAAGTGCTAATTTTGTTCTATATTTCCTTTAATTTTAAAGTTTTTCTGTCATTAAAACTACCACACAACTACCGGAGCGAAGCCGGGCACCCTAGCTAGTTTTCTATAAAAACAACAGAATGAACTACTTTTCCAACATAGGCCCCAAGGCGGCAGGTGTACCAACATCGAATACATAGAAGTCAGAATAATTTTATGAATTAGATATTCGTAAATTTTCATTAACTAATTACTATGGTTTTTTTTTTCCTAGCTAATTACCTCTCGCAAAGGTAAATATTCAAAAGTCTTTATTATGGGTGTAGCGGTGGGGGAGAGGTGGGTGGGGATTTACCCCCCTCCCCTGACTACCGCGACCAACTTGGTATAATTAGTCGCCCTAATCCACATTTTTATAAATTATTAAATTTAAACATTCTGAAGTCTGAATTTTCATCTTAAAATAAAGGAATATATCAAATGGTGTCAACAAATTTAACTTTCGGAAAGAAATATTATCAACTTTTCTTTTTCTAATTTTAGTCATTTGTGAATTATTACTGATTATTAGAATATCCTTTGAAATGAGCTACACCCATTTATAATATTTTTTATTATTCCTTCAATAAGCTTTATACTCATAATAAAATATATAAAATTTAGTATGTATTACTTCTACTATTTACGGAATCTTGAAGATAGACAAAAGTTGCATCGTCGCTCCACCTTGTATGATGACAGTGAAAATAACAATCAATGATGTTGTTGTCAACATAGCTAGACGTGCCTCGGACACTGTATGTTCTGCCTATGTGTATGATAGTGTGCCTTGCGAGGTGTATGACATGCTATTTTTGACGATTAATATTTCATTTAGTACCATAGTTTTAGAACTACCCCACATATCATTATAGCAAAGAATAATGAGTAATAAATCATGACAATAATTTAACCTACCACGAGATATCCTATTTGACTAAAACTTTATCGAATCGTGTGGACTGAAATCCGTTTGTTTAGTCCTCTCATGTCAATATTTAGCGTTCCGGGGAGTTTAAGGGATGTCAATCCGACTGCTTAATGACTTGGGTCCCGGAACGGTCACGAAACATCCAAGGACCATCCATTTACTAAAACAGCACGACTCGCGACCGAGAATAGATTGGATCGGAACAGTAAGACGTCACGTCACAGCGCGGCTACCGCAATTTGTTTTCTAATCTCCGGTAACCCGATAGCTAATAGGTCACATCAGATTGCCTTCGCAAGTGGGCATTTCATTCCGGGATAAAACGTCAATTTGCCAAAGAGATAGGCCTCGTAAAATTTGCGTGACTGTAGGCAGTGCCTCCATGATTATTTTTTTGCTTTGTTTATAATTCTTACATCATGGCTTCCTAATGAAAACACGGAAAGCAGGTTCCTTCGTAGGAATAGGCTGCGGAAGTAATTTGTAAATGGCTTTTAGATTGAAATCACTTGATGGAGAATAACTCTGGATTAAGTCATTATTACTTTAATAAAAAGCCCAACAAAGAGGTGCATGCTACGATTTATGAACCGCAAGCAGACAATATCGTTGATACTGCAAAAGGATCGAATGTCAAAAATTTTCGATTCTGCTAGATTTTTAATCAAAACGAGTAGCTCCAGGGTCCTCAAAGACAAATTATGTCACCAGTAAAAAGATAATCGAAATCAGGATTCGCTTGGTCATTAATCCTGAGTGACACCTAATCATGGACGGATCCAGCCCATCGTAAAAAAAGGAAATGATTGTGCCGATATCATTATCTAAACTCGAGATATAAAATAAAATAAGTGTTTGAACAGATTAGCTCAAAAACTATAAACCGTACGCAGATGAAATTGGGTATTTTGTGTATGTATATTCCCGCGGTGTGACAGCAAAAATTTCATCGAAATTGGTCAAACGGAAGGGGTACCTTATTTAATGAATTTTGTCTAATTTTTACGTTTTTTTCGATTTTCTCAAAAACGGCTCGAACGATTTTGATAAAACTGATTTATCGATGTATGTATATTCCCGCGATATGATAGCGAAAATTTCATTAAAATTGATCAAACGGAGGGGCACTTCATTTCATAAGTTCTTTGCCATTTTTACGTTTTTTCGATTTTTCTCAAGAATAGCTTTAACGAATTTTTATTGTAATTGGTTCATAACTAATATCAAGGTTATGTTGTAAATTATTTTTCACTTGTATATCTCATAATGATTTAATTTTAATATTATTAAGCTATAATAATTATATATCGCCTAACTTAGATCATTTATTATTTAATCATTTAATAAAATGATAATAATAATAAAAAGGTTCAACATTATTTAAAAAAAAATTATTAAATGTAATAGAGGTTATTATTATTCTTGGCATAATAATATCATATTATGAAGAACATTTTATTAACAAACAAATTAAATCTCTGAAAACAGCACCGCTCGTTTCATTGAATTTATTCGCCAATTTCTTTCATTCATCCTCCTTCTCTTTGACAGTGACGAAATCTGTTTTTTTGGTTTCAAAAATGTCTCTCTCCTCTTCCACAAGAGCCAGCAGAACATTAATTTCACACTGAGAAAAGTTTTTACTTTTTTTTTGCGCCATTTTTATAGTATACAAAGTAATTTGTATAAATAATCTTTCCATAACCCTTACATTACCTTCTCTTTCCACAGAAGTTTCAACTAGGAAATGTAAACAAATATGTACCAACCTTTTAAAAAACATAATAAGCTTCACATGATTAGGTTTAAACCGAGCTTAAACTAAACTAAGGCTGTAGAAAGTGAATCAGAGTTTAAACCTCGGATTAAAAATAATCCGGTTTAAGTTTAGCTAAGTTTAAACTATATTGGAGAAAGCGGGCCTAAAAGTAAGAAAGTAAGACAGAGAACAAATGATATGCAGAACTAGTTGAATTTTAGTTAATGGGAAAGGTAAAAAAGCTGATTGGGAGATTCAAGTGGAAGGGCTGTGGGCGCTGAAGGCAACCCTTGGTTATTTTTCTGTTATTTAAAGATAGTATTTAACTTTAATAAAAGTAAGGAAGTAAGGTAAAGAACAAGTAGTATTTTAGTTGTGGGAAAGGAACATAAAGATAAAAAAGCTGATTTACAGATCTAGGGGGTGTGGTGAGACTGTGGGAAGACGCTGGTGGCTGAAAAACTGTGGGAGCTGCAGCCAACCCTTTGTATTTAATATTTTTGTTATTTAAACATAGAATTTAACTTTAAAAATTAATGAACGTTACGTAAAGGACAAATAATATGCAGAATAAGAAGAATGTTAGTTGTGGGAAAGGAACATTCACAAATGAAGTTAAAAGAGCTGATCGGCAAATCCAGGGGAGGTGCTGTGGGGGCTACACTCCCATTTGGCTCTACAAACCCCCTTTACAACCGGCTGGATCTGACCTTGGCAGCAGAAACACTAAATACGATCAAGTAGATCCCTAGATATTTTATCCTAATAGCTGTTCGACTTTCCATTTTAAAATAATTCCATTCTAAAACAGACTAGATTTTTGTGTCATCTTTGAGTAGTTCGTCTTTATAATAATTTAAGTATACTAGCTGGCCCGTGTGAAGCATTCCCACTCTAACCTACTTAAATCCCAGTTAATTAAAGTACACACCGTATATTTAGTAGCGTATAAAGCATATTTAGTGCGTCATGGGCATAGTTGAGGGTTGAAGTAAAGTATAGATGTGTTTAAATTGTAGATTATTTATTTTTGAAAAATAAGTTTAAGGTATTTACATATTACATAGTATTTACGTCTTTACAGGACCTCTTTGAACACTATGTTTGAAGTTATATATAATATAAGTTAAATGTTTAAATATAAACATATTTAACTTATATTATACTAGCTGTATATCCCGGTTTCACCCGGGGAATTTCATTTTTCTAATAAACGTGAACAAATTTAAAGTGAAATCATAACGATTTTTATAACTATAAAGAATATACCCAGAGACTGGCTGAAGTTATGAAATTTTAATATGGACAGGTGTTCGCACCTAGTAAGAAAGATCCACTGAGCGAAATTTTTGGAATTTAGGACAAACGGTATGGAGTTTTATTAAGAAAAAACAAACTAACAGAAATTCATCTTTGAGCTGTATAACCCGGTTTGATCGGGGAATTTCATTTTTCTAATGAAACGGTTGATTTCGTAAAAAACCATTGTAAAGTGAGTTCATTACGATTTCTATAACAATAAAGACTATCAGCTGAAGATCGGCTGAAGTTATGCAATTTTAATATGGACAGGTGTTCGCACCTGGTATGAAAGAACTACTATAAAAAACAAACAAACAGAAATATTGGCCTGCAGTTTCAGCTTCTCGCAAATCGGCTTGCCTAAGCCTTTGTGGTGCAAAGCGGGCCTCGTATTCCTGGGCAGACTCAGTTTCCCGCGATTCTGCCTGTCTAAGCCTCTGTTGTTCAATTCTAATTTGATGTTCGTCGAGAGTTTCAGCTGCTCGTATTTGACGTTGTTTTTAGCTTTTGAGCTCACTACTCCTATTGAAGCTCGCTTCTTAGGAGGCATTTATAAAAAATAAATTCACCATAGATGTAAATAAACGTATTGTAATTTAAAAAAACAAAAAAAAACATATGGTTTAAAAATCCCATAACTCGACGCCTTCCAAGGGACGGTCTTACCGGGCCTTGTTGGCCTCTTCAAAATGTATAAAATGATATTTTAGGCTGTTTTTCGACTCAAACGGTCGATTTCGTAAAAAAAAACCCATTGTAAAGCGAGATCATGACGATTTTTTTAACAATAAAGAATATACCATGAGATTGGCTGAAGTTATGCAATTTTAATATGGACAGGTGTTCGCACCTGGTATCAAAGAACCACTAAGCGAAATTTGGAGAATTTAGGACAAACGGTATGGATTTCTATAAAGAACAAACAAACAGAATTTCAACTTTATAAGATATGTTTAAATATAAAGTTATATATAAGTTATATGGTCATCTATGAGTGTTTGTTGGTAGGTTTTTTTTACTCAGGCATAGATGTCACTCAAAGAGCGCACCCTGGAAAACGCCACATACTTAAATACAGTTTCGCGGCAAGCGAGTAAAAAATAAAATTCTATTGACTGAAATCACATGTTTTTGCTTGTGACTCCGACAATCGGAAAAGTTTATATAACCAAAAACGTTCCTTTCGACAAACTGAAAAAAAAAAACGACACTTTCTAAAAAGCCCTGCGACCATTTTGAAATTTTCGAATTGCAGTTTTTCGCTTACAACTCACAAACGAATGGGTTAATCGAAAAAATGCCTATGACCGAAAATGTTCTTCTTGAAAACCTGAAAAGATTGACACCATTTAGAAACCTCCACGACCAAAAACCGCGGTTTTGCGCTTGTAACTCGGAATCGAAGGCGAAATGAGTGATTTGTATATGTTTCCGGTGTAGCGGTTAAGGAAAGCTTTAAAATGATGCCTCATTCATGAAATTTGATGAATTATTAAGGATGTTATACCGACAAAAGAAATGTCTTGAGAAATAATATATATGATGATACTAATCACAAAGTAAAAATATTTGATATCAAGTTCTTTCTTTTTACAGAAACCTTCCAGTTTCAATTTCTTCCAACTCAGAAGCTATTATTCGCCGAAGACAGATCTCAAAGCGAAAGGAAGTGGAGGCACAGAGTCCACGACACCGCTGCCAGATGTCCTTTTCCACATTCCAAACTGTAAATGCAGGTACCCTCCGCAGTACAATCCAGTTTGCGGCTCTGACGGACTGTCCTACGTCAACGCACAGATGCTGAAGTGCGCCAGGGTGTGTGGCAACGATGTCATCCTCGCCAGAATGGGTACCTGTAGAGGGAGGTTCTCTGTCGATAGGTAGCAGAAGAAAGAAAAAAGTAACTGTACGAGTTTTTCATGCTCTCACATTTATAATGAACTTGATTGATGAAATTTTATGAATGAAATAAGGTGAAGTGGGGCTAATGCGTTTTTGAGAAAAAGTCGATTATCTCTTATTTTGTGCTTTTATCATAACCACTGCCTTCCATTGTATGAAGTTTTAACTTTTAACTTTAATCTACTGTAGCACTTTATAGTCAGATGTAACCTCACTGGGGCGCTTCATAGTCAAACTTGTTGACTTTGGTCAAGGGAGGATCCAGCTGGTCATAAAGGGAGAGATAAGGGGAGATGCAAAGTCCTTCCTGTGTATCTGTACATTAGCTCTTTTACCTTTAAGTTACCTTCAAGTTTCAACAACTAACATAATAACATGCCCTTTATATTACTTTCTTATTTTCAATAAAGTTGTCTTTAAATAATAAAAAAAAGACCCAAAAGGGGGGTAACAGCCCCTGCTGCTCTCAACCTTGATCATCCAATGCAATAAAGCTGACGGAGTTATAAATGATGTAAGTTCATCTCCTTTGTAAACACCCTTAATGTCATTCAAGGAACTCTTAACTTTTCCGCTTCCCCCTATAAGTAATCTATTATTTGTAATCTCTATATATATATAAGAGGCTTTGTCCGGACTGACAGAATCAACGCAGAGCAAAAACTACTAATGATAGAAACTTGAAGTCGGAATTTAGATTTTAAACGCGATGTAGGTAACCACTAAGAAAGGAATTTCAAAAATGTAACCCCTAAGGGGCTTAAATGGCGAAATTGTCGTTTAACTCTAACGGACACCTACTTTTGTACTTCGAGAAAAAGTATCTAATTTGGACTCATTTTAAAGATCTTGATGAGTGTAACTCGAAAGCCCCTACTGGACATTGAAAACCATGTTTTAAAGCCGAAAAATGAAGCGTTCACGACGAGAAAGCAATTTTTAGTTTCAGCGGTTTTAGTGGACTCTCTCCATTGCGCGCCTCCCTCTCTTACATAGAGCTGGCAGCTTCCCCCTCCAACATTCTACCTACCGGAAGCTCCGATTCTACTAAATCTTCTTAACATCAGTTAACATATTATATTAAATCAATAACAAGATAATGAACACAGAATTAATTTTAAAGGCTCGCAGGCAAAGCCGCAACAGGGAATGCTAGAAATTTATAAGAGGTCTATGCTCAGGGATGTGCCACTTAAATAATATCAATTGTTTACATGCCAAGAATTACATTGAGAGTAAAGAATAGTATTCTTTCTTTACCTTGAAAGTAAAGATTTTTTTATTTTTTATTTATTCATTCATTTGCAGTGCACTTCAATTTCTGAAATAAGGGAAGAGAAATACTAACTAAGAATAAACATTTTAAAATTGAAGTCAGGTTTTTTGAGAAACCCTACATGTCAATCGATATTAATTTTCTTAATGGCAAAAATGTTACTAGTGTTATACTGCACTTAAATTATTTCCTCCGATATGTATTCCTAAATAGAATTTGGAATTAAAAATATGATTCTCCTTAATTACATGTCCTGGCATGCTAGGAGCTAAAAATGAAATAAAAACAAGAGACAACTTTTTCGGATATGACAGATTTCTCAAAAGATTCAGTGATTTATAGCAAGTAATTTCAATTTTAATGGAAATGGTTGGGTATGGGGTCAAATAAAACAAAGCTATATTGGGCCAACGTTTCAATTCAAGACTCAGGTGTTCAGTTATATTAAAAAAATGTAGATGAAATAAATGATGAAGGTAGATGGTTGACCGTAGTTAATTTAATTAGTTAATGGAATGGAAAAGGTTGGTGGTGCGGTCTAATAAAACAACACTATATGTGTAATAGCATATATTGTGCCGACGTTTCGACCCGAGATTCATGTCTTCATCAGGGCTAACTAAAAAAAAAACAAGATTAAAACCAATGAAACTATATGAAAAAAAAAATATATACTTGAAAAAAAAAATTAATAATTACAGAACAAAAGAATATCAATAAGGTATAAATAATAATATTAAATGTAATTAATTATTTAAATTATTAAATATTAATAATAAATGAATTAAGAATAGAAATATAGATGAGTAAATAAGTAAGTAAATAACTCATCTACATTTCTATTCTTTAATTCGTTTATCAATACTATTTACTATTATTTGAGGCGTTTGGTTTCAAAACCGGTTACATCCATTTTTTCCAAAAACATTTTTTTTTCAAGTTTTTAATGTTAGAAATGATATGTTAGATGTTTTTTTAAAAAAGACGTCTAGATCCTTCGAAAATCAATACTTAGATATTCCATTTCTTATCAAAAGCTTCACTTTTCGGAAAACCTTCAATTTTTCGAAATCCCAAACAGTATCCATGTTTTCAAACAGTTGTATGATGTTGATACTCTATTAAGAAAAACATTATGGAGAAGACAGGAGATCAATTGGTACCCTAGAATTCTACAAAGTTGTAATAGACAGTACAATGTCACCTATCCAAGTAAATATGCATGATACCAATATGTATGTGGGTCAACATCAAGATTTAAATGAAAATTTGTTTTAAAAAACATCGATTTATAATTTAACCAAAAATGGATATTTTCTTATCAAAGTCAGGTACATCCAACATATTTTTTAATGTTAAATGAGATTTAAAAAAGAAAATATGATAAAAAGTTGTCAAACATATTTGTTTGAAGGCAATTGTTAGCATAACGACGAAAAAAAAAACAAAAAATAATTTGTTAAATTGATTAATTTTTTAAATTGATCTTTTTTTGATCATTCCTGAAAAATTGTTGAAAATGGATGTAACCGGTTTTGAAACCAAACGCCTCATTTATGCCTTATTGATATTCTTTTGTTCTATAATTAATAATTATTTTTTCTTTTTATATATTTTCATTAGTTGTTATCTTGTTTCATACTTAGCCCTTATGAAGATCTGAATCTCGGGTTGAAACGTCGGCACAATAGATGTTATTACACATATAGTGTTGTTTTATTTTACCGCACTTCTATGGTCAACCATCACCTTCATCATTTCATTTATACATCTATTTTTTCTTAATTGTCATAACTTGTAATATTTACTGGGTTTATGAGCATTCCAAACGTTATTTTCATATTTTTACATTCTTTAACATAAAATGTAAATAATTAATAACTTACGCTTCAGAGCACATCCCTGTCTATGCTCCATTTATGTTACCTAGCCCCCATTTAACTGGGGCAAATGCATTAATCAGACTTGAAACAATGTTTCATTCACCCTAATAGTAATTTTTAGAGCAAAGAAAAATCAACAGTACTGCTGATAAGTGTAGAGTTTAAAGGTTTCAAGTTAAAACATAATGCAGCATTGAAGGCTGGTTTTTTTTTTATTTGTGGTCAAAGTTGAACTTTGCGTTCCTTATGACATACTTACTTCACTTCACCTTACCTAATATTCAATAATGGTCAAGAGATTTTAAGAAATGTGTAGACAATTAAATGAATGACATGTTGACTGAAATTACTTTGGATTAAACTAAGAACCAACTTCACATTACAAATTGTAGATTTATATTTTGAAATTTTCCATTTACTTCCAAAAATGATGGTTAAATTCATTACAAAGTTGTTATTTTTTTTTTACTTTAATTTTAATATTTATTATAATTTTTACTTTTTTAAAATATATATTTAGGATTTATATTTTTTTTTAAGATTGAATTTTCAATAAAATATATCAAAAATTTATTTGATTTATTTCGCTATCCTCCAACTTGTCATACTTCATCATAATGTCTTTATGTCATTTACATTATAATGTCTTTACTTGTCATGTCATCATAAATACTTTTTTAGCTAAAATTAAATACTGAAAAGAGTGAATTACTTGAAAAATTAGTGCTTTAATCATTTCAAATCAATATTTTTCATAAGAATAGTTTAAGTGTTTATTTAATTTTTAAAGATTTTAGTTGTTTTATAGGAGTATAACAGGTTGATACATTGATGAGATGATTGTGTTAAGACTCGTCTTTTGGTTTAGCTGAGGCTTTTATTAATATGATCTATTTTTGCTTTTAATCTTTTGAATAAGGAGATTTTAGAGCATGCTACTATGTACTCAGTTTTTCTATAATTTTAAACTTATTTCATCAAAGACTTTTTTTTTTATTTGTGCTTCTAACCTAGCCTGACAAACTAATTATTAATTGTTAAAAAGAAAAAAAAAGAAGTAAATTTATTTTTCATGAAAAGAAGATAAACCCATTAAATCTATTAAAAATTAAGTTCTTAAAGTATGGTATATTTATTGTCAGGATAACTTTTCCCTCCAGGTATACAGAAAATATCCTCAACAAGATGTACAGAAAATCTAGAATCCGACATAACAGTTGGAGAGCAGCGATGATGACATCATAGAAAAAGAAAGATTATTTTAGCCTCTAATGAGCCAAGCAGCAGGCAGGGATAATATCAAGCTTGAATTCATAGAATATGGCGGAGAAGAAATAGTTAAGCTTCTGCAGAACCTCTTTCAAAAGATCTGACAAAACCACAGGAACCGCAAAATAATATTTTAACAAAGGCAATCAGACAAAGTGTGACAGTTATAGACCAATATGCCTGTCCTCTGAATTACATATATTATACACAATAATACTGGAACAGAGGGCTCAGGAGATTGGTGGAGCAGGATCTGGAATAGGTCCTGGAGCTTGTGGCATGGAGGAGGAATCGAAGACCACAATTGTCACAAAGATAGTTTATCATGAAAGATTTTAATGGCTACATATGTTTGTTCTATGTGGCCGAACCTATATTGCTGAAAAGCAAGGAACAATGGCATGAATAAATAAAATAAAAGCTCTTCTAAATGAAGATAAAGTGGCGCTGACTGCTGAGATCCAAGAAAGGCATCAGGTGACCGTCGATGAATAAGTCGGAAGTACTGCAGGGAAAAATAATGGAAATAAATCCTATTAAAACTGAGGCCGCAAATAGGTGCTACTATGGACCAAAGAGGCACCTCCAGAGCAGAGATGTTTCGAGAACCACCAAGGCATGCATCTACAAAACTCTCATAAGGCCCGTGCTCACCTATGGCTCAGAATGTTGGACCCTCACAAGAGCCCAGGAGATGATTCTATTGACCTTCGAGCGCCGAATCCTCTGCAGAATATATGGTACTGTTTGTGAAAATGGTCTGTGTAGGCAGCGTTCCAATGCCGAACTGACCGCACTCAATGGGAATGCAGATATTATAACTTTTATCCAGATTGGTCGCAGACTGTGCTGGGCAGGACATTTGTGAGAACGAAGTTCCTCCAGGCTGTGGCAGTGGGGTTAGGAGGTGGCAAAAGAATCATATATTTAAAATAGCTGGTAAAAGAATTAAAATAATTAATAAATATTTTTTAGAAATATTAATATATTATAATTGCTAAAATAAAATAAATACCCTTAAGGAACAGAGTATTATTATTAGTAGTAATGTTTATTTATTTGGGTATTATTTCTAAGAAAAATATATACAATTTGTTAATAAAAAAACATTATAAGGCATAGCAAACTGTCTGCTGGATATTTTATCAAATACATTACTTGAACAGTAAGCACATGACTATGTTACTGAACAAAATAAACAGTAATATTTACAATACAAAGGTTAATGTACGAAAATATGTAATTCATTATTCATCTTTAGGAATGTTATTGCATTCAAGGTTTACAAACATGTATGTTTTTGCAAACCAGAATCTATTAAACCCTAAACGTTAATGTTATTTTGTATGTCAGTTTTAGCAATAATGTTTTAATTTTATCGATTTTAAATAAATATACAATTTCCCCTTAGTTCTGAGAGTCGTAATACATACATTTAAGAACATTGAACATGAGATGTTTGCTTGGTATTGAAAGAGTTATTTAAAAAAAAATGTAATTCCCATCATAAGGGTGAGTGAAAAGTGGACTTCCAAGACAATCAGAAAAATGTTATTGTTTTTGTAGATTTCGTTTCCAAGAAAAGTGTTAATTTTGTTCAGATTTGCAAAATACAATGACTGAAATACACCTGTGAATCAAGGCGAGGGTTTACTTTACATCCAGAAGACTGAGGAACAATTCTATAAACATATTTTTACATAAAAAAACATTTTATAAAAAAAACATTAAACCGACTTCGAAACCTAGGAACCAGTAAAAATAAATTCACTGAAAAGTATGAAATAATTACGTTCTGATTTTTATGAATACATAGCAAAATTGAAAATGGTATAAAAAGTAGAAAAGTGCAATAAGACGAATAATTTTATTTTGATTTGTACAAATACACACTAATTGAAAGTAAAAATTATTAAATTTAAATATTAAATACTATGTTCAATACAACACAATCTTTTCGGAGGCGGCGCAAAATAGAAATAACATGTTACTGATACAATTCCATTAGAGGGCATTGAAATCAATTGCTGGGAAGAGAAGATCCATTTAGAAGATTTTCATAATGTCTAGTGTAAAAAATTTAAATTTTGCGCCGCCTCCGAAAAGATTGTGTTGTATTGAACATAGTATTTAATATTTAAATTTAATAATTTTTACTTTCAATTAGTGTGTATTTGTACAAATCAAAATAAAATTATTCGTCTTATTGCACTTTTCTACTTTTTATACCATTTTCAATTTTGCTATTTATTCATAAAAATCAGAACGTAATTATTTCATACTTTTCAGTGAATTTATTTTTACTGGTTCCTAGGTTTCGAAGTCGGTTTAATGTTTTTTTTATAAAATGTTTTTTATTTCACAATTTTTAGTTGGAGAAGATAACAAATGTAGAAAACCGTACGTTGGTTTAAAAATTTCGTTGGTAATTAATTAGTCGTTGATAAAATAAACGTTGGTTAAAAATTTCGAAATCTTTTTAAGCTCTACCACGTTTGTCTTTCCCAGGTCTTTTTATTATACAATAATTGTATAAAATTATTATGAAATACACTTTACCTTTTCAATTTTATGAATACACACAGAAAAGTGGGAAAGCGGTGCGTGTATTATACAACTTTCAACACACTACGTTTTATGATTATAAATGGATTTTTTTTTTTTTTTTTTAAAAAGATCAATGTTCAATTGGGATGGTTAACGTTAAATTAAAAAGTTAATTTAAAAACCGATACTAGTAATCCGGATAACATAATAGAAGTGTCACCCATAAAGGATCGGCACAAGTCCTCCGGCAAGATATTCAACATTAACCGAGTGTATCCGGAAGAAGACAGAGGTATCTGAATCCTTTATTAAGTCAACTGAAAATGAGCTTTTCCAGGAATTATTGTATTCTTTTTTAATGTGCATAGTCAATAAAAGATAGAAATCAAAATCTAATTTAAATCAATAATAGCGACGATTTTAAATTTAAACGATCCTTCGGGAACTTGAAGAAGTCTTAAATTCTGCTTTAAAACGATTACCAATTCTCAGTCTTTCTTGGAATTCCACAAATTTTGTGATCTTATGATTATGGTGTCCAACCGTCGATTAGATCTAAATTAAGAAGGTTTACTGTTATCGGTGAATATATGTACATCTATCTATTATTTATGCTGATATCGCTACAGAAAACGACAGCGATATTATATTCTGCTGATATTTATATCTTCATTTAAATCTAATGTTGAAAAATTAGTTAAGGTTATTTATAGGTTTGTTCCAACAAGCACGTAAAACACATCGATAACTAACAGACTGCTCATGTTCACCCCCCACTCTTTTGATTCTGAATTTGATTGGTTGGTTTTCCCATTTGATTCATCTAGCAGTAATACAATATTTGGATTTGATGGTTATCAATTAGTTTTAATAGCTTGTTGGAGCAGACCTTATGTTATACATGCCATATGTTTATCCAATAAGTAAACAATTTGAGCGATAATTAAATAATTATTTTCATGTTTTTTCTTGACAACTTTTTAAATAAATTAGGAACCCCAAAAAGGTTTAAATGGGACCACCTTTGGAAAATACTCTACAAGATGCAAAAGGTTTCGTTCCAATTGGTCCACCCATCTCTGAGTAATCGGTGAACATACATAGAAAAAAAAAAAAAAAAAAAAAAAAAGGCACAAAAAAAAAAAAGTCACATACGTATCGAATTGAGTAACCTCCTCTTTCGTTCGAAGTCGGTTAAAAAAACAAACTTTTATTACCAAACAATCCATTATTAGATCATTATGAACGTATTGGATAGCAGTTAATATTTTAACTCAATACACACTCCCTTGCTTTACATTATATAAACATTCGTACGAACATGAGATAATAAAAATATTATAATTGAAATGTAGACAAATGAAAGTTTGTGTAATGAAACAAAATTTGTGAAAAACAAAAGACAAATAATAGAATTCAAGAATCACCCAAAGAAATATTAATATGAAAAGAAAAAATATAAATATTTTATTTTAATCTTTATTTAACTCTTTTTTCCAAAACTTTTGCCAACCACACACCTCCGAGGTCTATAGAAATGAGAATTTTTATATTCTAAGGCAAAAAAATTAACAAATTTAAAATTACTATTTATTGTTAGTTTGGATATGATAATTTTACTATTCAAATAAAATGACTTCCTCAAAACCTTATAAAAACTACCTTGTAAAAATAATAATGAATTCATGTTCATTTTAATTTACTAATAGCAGGCCAATATGAATAATTCACATGGTTTATTGATCAAGGATCAAATGGAATTACATTATGGAAATGCAATAAATTTTCAGGGGAAGGAACCAATTTTTTTCTCAGACCTAAAAAAACAGCACCTGGGTGATTCTCATTTAATTTGACTATTTAACTTTTTTAGAAATTGAGTTTTGGGTTTAAAAAAATTCAACTTATGAATAAAAGTTGAATGATCAGTTCGTAAAAGGATTAGACACAGAATCAAATTTGTTCCTCAATGTCTAGAACGTTTCTACGTTTTTTTTTTTTTTTTTTTTTTTTTTTTTTTGAACCTCCATTATGAATACAAAGCTTTTTACCTTTAAATAATAAAAAAAATATATACATATACATATATTATGTGTGAATACGGTAAAAAATCCGCAGTGGCTAAAGAATAGTGGGAGAACATTAAATGACCAAGGAAAAAAAAAAAAAAACTCTTGCATCTTTCATGACATCGATTAATTAATGTATTCGCTACTGATCGTTCAAGAATTAATTAATCACAAACTAGCTAATCACAAACCTGTCGTCCTTGTTTCGAGGCTGAACACCTGGTTCGTTTAGAAACAGGAGGCACAGTATGTGACGTATGCTGGGAGAAGGCACGTACATTTTGGTGACGTCATGCCTGTTCCAAAAACTTTCTCAACTTATCTTAGTTGGTACTGCAAAAGGCATTGGCGGATCCAGGGGGGGGGGGGGACTGCAGCCCCTCCCTTTGGAAAATTTTTCGTCATTTAAAGATAGAATTTGACTATCCTTATGGCAAGGAAGCAAGTTAAAGAACAAATAATGTGCAGAACAAGTAGAATTTTAGTAGTAGGAAAGGAACACAAAGGTAAAAAAGTTGATTGGCAGATCTAAATGAAGGGCTGTGGGGCTCCCCCTTTAGGACTGCAGACCCTCCCTTTACAATCGGCTGGTTCGGCCCATGGCAAAAGGATGTATGTCAGAAAGTTTCGACTTTGCGATTTTATTGGATTTTTAATCAAAACGAGTAACTCTAGCATCCTAAAAGAAGAACTACATGCCATGAGTAAATAGAAAAGAAGAACCATTCACAGTAAAAAAATATTCGAATTTCATGATGGACTTGGTCATTAATCCTGAGTGACACCAGTCTATAAGGAAAATTTAAACTCTAACACAAAAAAAAGTTTTATAAATGAATATAACAAATTAGCAATAAAATATAATTGTATATTAGCAGTAAAATAATAATTGTAACCTGAAACACACAAAATCAATATATATTATAAAGCAAAGTGTACAATGTGCGTGCCGAAAAGGCTAAAAACGACTCCACGTAGGATTAAGGAACTTATGTCATATTTTAGCCACATAATCCCTAACGGAGGAGAAGGTTTCCGTTTTTCTCTTAAGAGTGCAAAATTGAAGAGAAAAGGACTGGAATTTTACGCCTCTAGCACCATTTAATTGGTTGAGATACGAGATTATGAATGAAAAATTTAGTTCGAGCTCCAGACTACCAGGAAGCGCTAGGGTGCGTTTCACTCAATGTTTATTATTCATTCATCCTCATGTTTATTGTAAAGGTTATATATTTGTTCAGCTGTTCTTTTTAAATTACTAAAATATTAAGCGAAAATAATTAGTTTCTCCTTTGCTTTCAAAATAAAATAATGATTTTACATCTCTGCAATCAAATAAAAAAACCAACGGGATTCCTTAAAAAATTAGTTTTCTCATAAGAAGGCAGTATAGAAGTATTCACTGATCAGCACATTACATTTAATCTATATATAATATATACCTAAGTAAATTTAATGCAATATGAGTGAACATTTCTTAGTAGTACAGTGAGCGATAAAATCAAACATAAAAAAAGAGATGAATTGACTGAATATAAATCGAAAATGAAAAGTTTGAAGTGTTTTTATTGTATTTATGAAAACGAAGTTGGTTTGGTTACTACGTATGATGAGCATTCCAGTTGACAAAACGACTAACTCCAATAACAGCATTCAAGATTTTATCATCCCTCATAGTTCAAGATAAAAAGAAATATGATGAAAAAATTGTGCCTTCAAGAAATTTTGGTTTTCACTTTGTAATAGTAGTAAGATTCGAGATATGCAGAAACCGTCCAAATTACGGGGGGATATCTTAAGGGAGGTTGAAATGGAAGAAAGGTCTTAAAACAAAGTTTCTATGAATCTTCGGTAGTTTCTATACTTCTGGATCAAATAGGACCATCATAGTAGTCGGCGCTTAAGTTTTACTCAAAATATAAATTTTTTAACTGACATACCAGGTTTTTCAACTATAATCTAATAATTTATTATCTGCTGTCTGCTTGGAATGGGCTTATAGAATTCAGAATCACAGAAACCATCAAAAACGATGCATAACTCGACAAAGTTGCAGCAAAATTAATTGTTCACTTACCATTTTCAACCCCCTGTAAATTATACAGGGTTCCTTATTTGGGCGGACTCGGCAGATCTCAAGTCTGCAGAATATTGATACCCAAGTTAAAACCGAATTTTCAAGAAGGTGCTAATTTTGTTCCCTATTTCCTTTAATTTTAAAGTTTTTCTGGTATTAAAACTACCACACAACTACCGGAGCGAAGCCGGGCACCCTAGCTAGTATGATATAAAAGAGTTCTAGACTTGTTCGAACAAACTGTTCCAGTACATGTTTTGTGACAGTTCTATTACATGTCCTGACTGTTCGAGTATCTTCTACGCTTGCCGTGAACATTCTAGATTGTTCTGTTTTCAGACTACATATAAGGAGCGATGGACTGGAGATTTAATCTTGATCGAGTCATATGGTTACTTTTCTGTTACTATGTGGTTACAAGTTGATACCTTTTGTAACCTTGTTGATTATTTGAGATTATATTGTTTTTCAGACATTGGAATTATTAAACCCAAAATAGTGTTACATTATTGTTCTTGAGAGAATAAATGCGTAAAAAAAATAGGCAATGATCAAATTATTTAAAAAGTAGTGAAAAACTACTTTAAGTAGGTTGGTAAGTGAAAGTTGCATGTTGCGTGCATCGCACCAGATTTTTTTTTTTTCAGTGTATTGCATTATGTTAATTTCAGAAATGAGACATTGTAAAACATCAGATGTTGCAGAAGTTATGATGAAAGGCGCCATTGCTAGGAATATTTCTTTACAATAATCGTTTCGACATCCACATTACAATAATTTTGCTAAATCATGGACCAAAGTATGATGTCTGCAGTGTTGTAGAGAACCCATTGTTTTGATTTTGTTATTGTTTAGTACTCTTGCGCTAAAAATAACATTGAAACTGAAATATTGATGTTTTTAAAACTACATTAATATGTACAACATAAAAAAGTCATAAAAAATAAAGAAAAAACCTGCTAGCTTTATATCAAGTTCTTTAGCTTGCTCTAAACTCGTAAATTATACAGCTCTCCAAAAAAAAATAATAAAAAAATAATGCAATCAGATTTTTTCTATAAGCTCTACTTTTTTAACTTCAGTGTACCTTAACAAAAATTTTATTTAAATTTAAATACCTATGATATTGATAACACTGTCCGAAATAGATGTGTAAATTATTTTAGCACGCTTTTTTCCTTATTTTAGAATATTAAACTATTAGGTAGTTTTATATAACTGTTTTTAAAAATTAAAAAATCTGGTGCGATGCGCGCGACACACAACTTTCACTTATCAACTTACTTAGATTAGAAACTGAAGTGTTTTGTTAAATGCCATTTCCCAAAGCCACACATTTTTCTACATTCATTTACTTATTTTTGTTTGTATTAGCTCTTTAAAGTACATTACATTTTTTTATTATTAAATAAAAGTTTTTACTTGTGATAATTCGGCATTACAAGCATAATACTCCAAGCCTTCTGATTTTATAATTCTCTACATAGTTGTTGAAAACTTCATTTAGTTACCAGGAAACAAACAATTTACATTAAATGAACGGAAAATCTTTAATGATATCATTGGTCTGTCATTAAAGGCCTACTGCGCATGCGTGAGCTCAACGTGTTTTATGAGTTGATGGAATATTTTTCTTTTTTTCTTCTGAATATGTCTACTTGATTTTTTTCATATTTTATATTTAGCTATTTCTTATTTTTAGGCGAGACGAGAGACAGATAATTTCTCCATATAAACAAAAACAAAGGTACTTTATAGGAAAACAAAAAAAGCCCATTCCCAATTTATGACCCCTCAGAACAATTTAATAATGATAAAGCTTACCTGATATTAAAGAAGACTTGATAATCATTAAGCATGACGAATTTGATCAAAATCATTAAAGCCGTTTTTTAGAAAATCGAAAAAAAGGTAAAAATTGGGAAAAAAAAGTTATGAAATAAAGTGCCCCCTCCATTTGACCAATTTTGATGAAATTTTTTGCGGGTATATACACACACACATAGACTATTTTGCGGTACTTGGTTATTTGGACTCAGGGGACCCCAAAACGTGTATTTCCGTTGAAAACCGGAAGTCGAAATTTTTCACGATCGCAATACTTTCACTTGCTATATATTTCATATTACAGTATTTCATAGTATACATCTAGTAATAACGAATTAGTATGATTTTATCCACCGGGAAATCATTTTAATTACTTTGTGTTATTAAGGTATACTTTTGAAATGCTCAACTGGATCAATGGATACCCACATGATGGTAGATTACTGCTGGAACCTAAAACGAGACTGTTTGAAGGAACATTCAAGAAAGTCACCCAGAAGAAGCTTCCGAAACGTGAAATAGAGTGTCTTTGACATGTAATTGGTTTAGTTACAAAGTGATTATATAAATAATGTGTTTGTTTTTATGGTTTTACCTTATTTAAAGTGTTTTATGTAGTACTAGCTAGGGTGCCCGGCTTCGCTCCGGTAGTTGTGTGGTAGTTTTAATAACAGAAAAACTTTAAAATTAAAGAAATATAAAACAAAATTAGCACTTTCTTGAAACTTTTAACATGGTATCAATATTAAGATTCGACATCTGCAGAGTCCGTCCAAATAAGGAACCCTATATACTTTAAAGGGGGTTGAAAATGGTGAATGAACAATTAATTTTGCTGCAACTTTGTCAAGTTATGCATCGTTTTTGATGGTTTCTGTGATTCTGAATCCTATAAGCCCATTCCAAGTAATCAGCAGATAATAAGTTATTAGATTATATTTGAAAAATCTGGTATCTCAGTTAAAAAAATTACATTTCGAGTAAAACTTAAGCGCCGACTACTATGATGGTCCTATTTGATCCAGAAGTATAGAAACTACCGAAGATTCATAGAAACTTTTTTTTAAGACCTTTCTTACATTTCAACCTCCCTTAAGATATTTCCCCCCGTAATTTGAGTGGACTCTGCAGATCTCGAAACTCGCTACTATTACAAAGTGAAAACCAAAATTTCTTGAAGGCACAATTTTTTCTTCATATTTCTTTTTATCTTGAACTATGAGGGATGATAAAATCTTGAATGCTGTTATTAGAGTTAGTCGTTTTGTCAACTGGAATGCTCATCATACGTAGTAGCCAAACCAACTTCTTATTCATAAATACAATAAGAACACTTCAAACTTTTTATTTTCGATTTATATTCAGTCAATTCATCTCTTTTTTATGTCTGATTTTATTCACTAACTGTATTACTAAGAAATGTTCTCGTATTGCATTAAATTTACTTAAGTTTATGTTATATATAGATTAAATGTAATGTGCTGATCATATATTATTAGCCTTCTTATGAGAAAACTGATTTTTTAAGGAATCCAGTTGGTTTTCTAATTGATTGCAGAGATGTAAAATCATTATTTTATTTTGAAAGCAAAGAAGAAACTAATTATTTTCGCTTAGTTTTTTAGTAATTTAAAAAGAACTGCTGAACAAATATATACCTTTACAAATGAACTGGATGAATGAACAAACATTGAGTGAAACGCACCCTAGCGCTTCCTGGTAGTCTGGAGCTCGAACTAAATTTTTCATTCATAAACTCGTATCTCAATCTCAAAGAGGCTAATTAAATGGTGCGAGAGGCTTAAAATTCCAATCCTTTTCTCTTCAATTTTACACCCTTAAGAAAAAAACGGAAACCTTCTTCTCCGTTAGGGATTATATGGCTAAACGACGACATAACTTCCTTAATCCTACGTGGAGTTGTTTTTGAGCCTTTTCGGCACGCACATTGTACACTTTGCTTTATAATATATATTGATTACTGAATTTTTTTCCACCTGCTATTAACCTGCATATGTATTCTAGTAATTTTTTTAAGATGTAAGTCACGCCATTTATATACTCGTATCTCAACAACCAGAGCTGATATAGGAAAACTAATGGCAAATTTGGATTCAGCGCAGCAATTATACTCAGAATCAGCTATAAAACTCTCGGCACCAATATCACTGTAGACCTGTGTTATTGATCTTTACATTTCACGGTAAAGAATAAACAGAGTATGTATTGTAAAAAATTTGACAGTAGTGCTCGAAGTAAAGTTGCCCTTTTTATTGTTGATCTGACATTGTAAATTATAATTTTGCTTGAATAAACAAATTAAACCTATTTTTTTTTCTTCATTAAATTTGTTCATTATTTTGGAAGGTATTTTGAAAAGAAAAAAGAAAAAGAAAATATAAACAGGTCAGATTCCAACAATAGGTCAATGCTTATCAGCTGATTATAAAATCTATTACCCAATGAACTTTCGCCTTCATAGCGCTACGTAAGTTCTGTCGAATAATTTCTGAAATGTTTATTAAATTAATCCGTATATCATTGTTATTTATTACAGTCGTTGCAGCTTAATCCTTCGTTGGATAATCCGTTGAACAATTATCAAATTGTCCTTAGCAATACATTTTTATACCGGATAAATTAAGGTTGCCTTCCGGTTAATCCATTGTTTGTGAAGAAATCATTTTTACTTTCACTTACTTGTATACGAAATATATAGTAAGGGAAAGTGTTGCGATCGTGAAAAATTTTGACTTCCGGTTTTCAACGGAAACACACATTTTGAGGACCCCTGAGTCCAAATAACATTTATGTGATCAATTTAAATAAATTCAATAATTTTTTTTTCACAAGAATATTGTTTTAGTTTTTATGAGAGAAAGGACTTATAGATACTTATGAAATTTTACAGGACTGACCTTCATAAATATATCGATGACAGTCTAAAGTAAAGTAACTTTTATTTTTCCATTTCCACGTTATAATAATCTTCATTATCCATCAGGAATGTTATTTGGCCATTTCTTGTTATTTGTAAATTATCTGAAAATTCTTAATTAACTTTTTCTATTTTTAAATGTTCCTATCGCTTAACCATTATAACAGACTTGTTTTCGGTTAACGCTTCTCATATTTAGGAGTCTATAATTTCCTGTCATCAGAACCTACCACGGTAAGTTGTTTATCAATTATATCATAAGTATCAATTAATACCTATAATATCAATTTTTATTACTTTCACTTACCTATATATGAAATATATAGGAAGGGAAAAGTATTGCGATCATGAAAAATTTAGACTTACGGTTTTCGGTGTGTGAACAGACTAGCTCAGAAACTATAAACTTCACGAACCTGAAATTAGGTATTTGGTGTACGTTTATGCACGCGATATGACAACAAAAATTTAATCAAAGTTGATCAAACGGCGGGTGCACTTTATTTCATAACTTTTTTCCCATTTTTACGTTTTCTTCGATTTTCTCATAAATAACTTAACTATTTTGATTAAACTCGTCATTTTTTGAGAGTCAAGTATTATTTAATATTAGGAAAGCTTGATCAATATTAAAATGTTCTGAGGGGACATAAATGGGAAAGGGGCCTTTTTTGTTTTCCTATAAATTACCTTTGTTTTTGTTTATATGGAGAAATTATCTGTCTCTCGTTTCGCCTAAAAAAAAAAGAAATGGCTAAATATAAAATATGAAAAAAATCAAGTTGACATATACAGGAGAAAAGAGAAAACTATTCAATCAACTCATAAAATACGTTGAGCCCACGCATGCGCAGTATGCCTTTAATGACAAACGATTGTTTATGATTAAAGATGTTCTGTTCATTTAATAGAAATTATTTGTTTCCTGGTAAATGCAGTTTTAAACAACTTAGTAGAGAATTATAAAATCAGACGACTTAGAGTATTATGCAAGCATTGCCGATCCATACCGACATGTAAAACTTTTATTTAATAATAAAAATGTATAGTGTTCTTTGTTGTTAGCAAATACAAATAAAAATAAGTAAATGAATGTGGAAAAATCACTTTGAGAAATGGTATTTAACAAAACACGTCAATTTCTAATCAAAGTAAGTTGGTAAGTGAAACTTGTGTGTGGCGCACATCGCACCAGATTTTTTCGCCGTGAAATGCGACGCCGAATGTGTGTAGCTACCGACGGGACTATTTTTTCTTACTTTCGGGAATCCAGATTTTGTCCGATCTAGGAATACTATAGAAAAAATAATCCTATTTATAAATTTTATCTCATTCTATTGCTATGTATTGTGGATGCTGCCATGATAGGAAAAGTAAATTGAATTAATAATTTAATATCAAAATTTGTTAAGTACTGTATATGGGCAACCCGGTGGTCAGTTTTACCTGAAGGCGGGTAGGTCTTGGAAATACCCCTTGTAAGTATTGGGGCAATAAACCTTCTGTTAGAAATTCAAAATAAGCAAAGCTTAGGACCGACAATGCTGCCGACAAACACCTAGGGAAATACCTAAGCAGATTGCTAGAGAAATTTGTAGCCATAAACCCTGGTTTTGCCCCGGCAAAGAGGCCGCTGGGAAACACGTTTAATATAGAAAGGAAGGGAAATTTTAGGCAGCCAGCCAATCAGACGAAGTCTGGAACCAACCAGCCAGCCAATCAGAAGAAGTCTGAAGAGAGTGGGGGAAAGAGGACTTATACGGTGAAGAAGGAGGCTCGGGGAGTTCGGGTGGAGAGTGAGTTCGGAGGTGGACAGAGGTCGGGGGAGTGTGCCAAGAGGGCGAGAGGGAACGAGAAGGGCAGAGGACCAGATAGGCAGGAGCGGAGAGTCCAGATTTCCGAGAGAGACCGAGATGGGATGCTGTGCTGAGTCAGAGAGCGTCAGAGATGGCAGGGACTGATCCAGCAGACAGGCCAGAGACAACACCAGAGAGTGCCCACCAGATAAGGTTAATACATATACAGTACTAGTTGTAATATTGTGTGGTTAGTATTTATTAAAATAATGTTAAATTGCCAGTCAGCATCCATTAACTAATTTGTGCTAGTAAAATATGTTTATATGATATATTAAAGGGGGTATAAATAATTTACATTATTGGTCAATAAAATTAAAGATATAGTCCAATTTAGATTTGTTTATTTATTGTAATTTACCCTATGCCACAGCTTTATTAGAATAATATGGAATTGGTAAACACGTCACCTTTGGAAAAGTATCCAATTTACATTAAGGCGAATTAAGTACATTAATTACAATATCAATTAGATATATGCCGTTTCTGGTAACCCCCACCCGCCTTAGAAAAGGGGGAGTCCAGAAACGTAGCACTATGCATCAATTAGATCAATCAATCCCAATCGTTTTTAAATGTTTGAACATTATATTCTTGGAATTTTATCGAAGTGCTAAGGAAGGAGATTTGTTTATTTTTCACTTAGTATCAGTTAATTCGCGAATTCCGGAGGAAATCCCGGTTTCAACACTTTCCGATCTGCAGTATATATATATATATATATATATATATATCATCTTTTTATCTAGCCCGATATCTACTTATGATGAGTTGAATATGTTTAAAAAATAATGATATTATTCTGTTATTGTTATGTTATTTTTTTGTTTCCGACATTCGTCATTGGGAAACACTTGACAAGTTGGCATTCTGTAGCAGTGGGGATTTTGCCAAACCTTTCGTGACCTTTCAAGATATCAATGACGATAAAATCTAGCTGATATTAAAGAACACTTTAATCCGCTTTTTAGAAAATCGTAAAAAACATAAAAATGTGACAAAATTTATGACATAAAGTGCCCCCTCCGTTTGCTAAAATTCGCTGGAATGTTTACTGTCTCATCGCGGGCTTATATACTGGGTGTCCCAGACCTAGTGTAAAAAAAGGGTAATACTGCATGTTAAACGGGGGTAGAATGGCGCAGAAACGAGTTTCCTATCTCAATCTGTTGAGGAGATAGAATTTTTTTTGTTTTTATTTTTAAAATCTTACTTTTTTCTAACAAATGGCAGTTTTCTCTACTTTAGTTTAGCGTAGAAACAAAAACGATGATATTTTCTTAATCAGCTTTTTAGAGGTGTAACCCACGATACAATTGCACTTCACCTTTTTGTTCTAAAAGAAGTTTTTCTGATGAAAAACACCCTGGAGAATGTTACTGCTGGGGCAATGAGGAAGCGCGCTAGAGCCTGCATCTTAAGTAATGGATGCCGAACTTCCCATGAGTTAGAGTTAGTTTTACTTTTTAAGACTAGAAAGAACAATGCATGAATTCTAACTAATATAAAAAAAGTAATACTAATCTAAAATTAAGAAAAAAAACTCAGATAAATTTAAAAAATACTTCCATTAAAATAAATTAAACTTTTTTCTTCTCTTCTACTAAAATTTGAAAAATCCTACATAAAAAATGTTGAAGATTAAAAATAATATTATTATTGTAGAACCATATTATGTTTATTATTATATAAACCATGGATTATTGAAGCGCGTGTTCAAAATTTCCTCCATTACTTTAGATGTATTCTATTATTCAAATGTATATGTAGGATTTTCTTTTTTTTTTTTAATTTTAGATTAGTATTACCTTTTTTATATTAATTAAAATTCATGCATTGTTCTTTCTAGTCTTAAAAAGTAAAACTAACTCTAACTCATGGGAAGTTCGGCATCCATTACTTAGGATGCAGGCTCTAGCGCGCTTCCTCATTGCCACAGCAGTGACATTCTCCAGCGTGTTTTTCATCAGAAAAACTTCTTTTAGACTAAAAAGGTGAAGTGCAATTGTATCATTGGTTACACCACTAAAAAGCTAACTAAATTCCGCAGTTTTTAGGAAATTTGACAGCTTCTAGTGTGCTCCAGTGGGAAGTGAGGAATTTTCAAAAGCTATTAAAAATTTAAGTATTAATAAATGTTTTGTGTTTAGCGTTAAATGTCCCACTGAAAGTGTAGAAAATTTAATGCTGATTAAGAAAATATCATCGTTTTTGTTTCTACGCTAAACCAAAGTAGAGAAAACTGTCATTTGTTAGAAAAAAAGTAAAATTTTAAAAATAAAAACAAAAAAAATCTATCTCTTCAACAGGTTGAGATAGGAAACTCGTTTCTGTGCCATTCTACCCCGTTTAACATGCAGTATTACCCAATTTTTTTGTTTACACTAGTTCTGGGACACCCAGTATATAAGCCCGCGATGAGACAGTAAACATTCCAGCGAATTTTCGCAAACGGAGGGGGCACTTCATGTCATAAATTTTGTCACATTTTTATGTTTTTTTACGATTTTCTTTTTTTACACTAGGTCTGGGACACCCAGTATATATGTTACGGTAAAAGTAGATATTACTGCAAATGTACACATTTTCCGGAAATGTGAATGAAACCTCCTCGTTTGGGTAATGTTCATTCAACTAACATTTACAATTTCAAAGAAGGGAAATGTACATTGAATTCACAATGACCATGTCGTTTTGGTAAATGTGACCATACAAAATACGAAATCGCAAGTGCAATGAAATTTCTATATGTTCCTTTATAGTTTTATAAAATTTAACTGTTATAATAAAGAAAAGTATGTTATTATTATTATTTGTTTGATTCGATAGGACGAAAATTGTATTTATGAATATTGGGATCATAACATACGACATATTATATAACATGCAAAGAAAAGTATGTTTTGTTTGTCATTTATATTTTTTTAATTAAAATGATTTTCGTTATTAAAGCCTTTCGTATTATGTTTATTTAAATAAATATTGTTTTACTACAACAACATTTTTAATTTATTTGTATTCCAACTGTTCTTAAAACATGGAGGTAAGAGTATACATTTGCCGGGAAATGTACATATACCTACATTATATTCATTTCACATATACCTAACTTTTTGGGAAATGTACACATTTTACGGTAAAAGTGAACATTTACCATAACAAATATATATCAAATACCCAAATTCACTATCGTATTAATAATGAGTGATTTAAACTAGATTAACTGGCATTGACTGAATACCAGTTTACATGGGACGAGAGAATGTTAATTTTTCCATATAAACATAATGGAACTATATTTACAGTTATATCGAACTATATTTATACTATATATAATCGAACTAATTTATAGTTAGAAAATTTCCATTCGCCATTTAAGTAAGCCTTGTCTGAAGATTTTTATGATGGTAAAATCTATCTGATATTAAACACCACTCTGTGCCGTTTTTTAGAATATCTTAAAAAAAAGTAAAAATGTGGCAAAGTAACCCCTCCGTTTACTCAAATTTTGATGAAATGTTTGCTGAGAGGGCTATAGATACATCAGATACCAAATTTCATTTTCGTACGGCTCATTGTTTTTGAGCTAGCCTGTTCTCACACAGACCATTTCGCGGGGCTTGATTATTAGGAATCAGGGGAACCCAAAACGTGTATTTCCATTTAAAACCAAGTAGAAATTTTTCACTATATTTCTTACAGATGTAAGTTAAAGTAAAACAAATTTCCTCACAAACAAGGCGTACTGCGCATCAACGTGTTTTATGAGTTGACGGAATATTTTTCTTTTTTTCTCCTATATATGTTTACTTGATTTTTTTCCATTTCATATTTAGCCATTTCTTATTTTTAGGCGAAAAAGAGAGACAGTTAATTTCTCCATATAAACTAAAACAAAGGTACTTCATAGTAAAATAAAAAAGGCCCCTTCCCCATTTAATCCCTCCCCTCTCCAGGACATTTTAATAATGATAAAGCTTACCTAATATTAACACGTTAACTGCGACGAGGGGTCATTTGACCCCTTGCGGTGACTTCCATTACTGCGAGCCATTAAACGTGTATTTGTCGTTAACTGCGAAGCTTGTCACGCATGCTGTTTTAATATTTTTCAGATTTTTTATTTTTTTTTTATAATGCACTAATTAATACTAATTATATATCGAAAAAAAATGTTAGGGGTCACTTGACCCCTTGTCGCATTATAGTTTAAATGTTTTCCTTAATGCGGCAAGGGGTCAAATGACCCCTAACATTTTTTTTCGATATATAATTAGTATGCTCATTAACTTGCTCTTTTAATGCTCATTAAACTTCATCTTACTATTGTTTTGGCATATTATATAAAATATTAATGAATATGTAAATAAAAAATATTTTTTCTATTCTAAAATATATTTTTCTAATGTTTGAAAGCTGTGAAAGCGGCAGTAATTTATTGTGAATCACATTTATCTAAGGGTGAATCACAGATTCCCCTTCTTTTCTTGTTCTTTGACTGATTCTACTTAGTATTGTTGACACCTGAGCTCTGGTTTATTTGTCTCGTCTCGATTCAGTAAATAATTTCGAAGAAGGTCCGGACCACTGTGACGACTGTGCCGACAAACCGTCTCTTTGTTTGCAATGCTTCAATGATAAACATTATAAAATGTAGTTTTCACATGTTATTTCTATTTAAATAATTTAATTAGTAATATTTAAGTTTATTTTTTTAAATATATAAAAGGTACACCTATGTTCATTTATTTATAATAAAAACATACTTTTGGTTTTATTTTTTATATCTGAATTCTTCCTTTCATGAATTATATAAGCTGAAAATTAAGAAAATTAAAACCATATAGCAAACATTTTATGATTAAACGTAAAAGGAAAGAAAAAATTACTGTTAGTATAACACAGATGTAGTGGAAAAAATAAGTAATAAAAAATATATTCAGAGGCAACAGAATTCAACCCTGCTTCTGTTACGAATTCTTGTATGTCAGGTATTTGTAAAAAAAATGGATTTCACTTTAAAACATTCATCAATGTTTACAGAGAGTTAATTTTAATGTCTAAGGGACAAGGGGTCAATCAGCCCCTTGACGCAGTTTAGCGGTGTGGTAGCAAGGGGTCATTTGACCCCTCGTCGCAGTTAACGAAAATCCCAGTTTATTTGTTTCGCAGCTAACGTGTTAATGAATACTTGATTCTCATTAAAAATGATGACTTTAATAAACATTGTTAAGCTATTTCTGGGTTAATCGAAAAAAAAAAAAAAAAATTAAAAATGGGAAAAAGAGTTATGAAATAAAGTGCCCCCTCCGTTTGATCAATATTGATGAATTTTTTGCTGCCGTATCGTGGGTATATACTTACATCAAATACCCTGGTTTATCAAAATCGTTAGAGCCGTTTTTGAAAAAAATCGAATAAAACCTGAAAAGTTATTAAATAATGTACCCCCTCCATTGGACCAATTTCGGCTCAGTTAATCATATTTTTTGTTTTTTAAAGCGCATATCGATATTTACAATTGTATAAAATAACACATCTAGTAAATGTGAATACATAGATTAAAAAAATCTGGTGCGATGCGCGCATTACACAACTTTCACTTGCCAACTTAATTACTATAGAAATTTTGACATGTTTTGTTGAATGCCATTTCTCAAAATCACTCATTTTACTAACATTCATTTACTTATTTTTGTTTATATTTGCTCTTCAAAGTACACTAATTTATTTTTTTTAGTATTAAATAAAAGTTTTTACTTGTGATATTTCGGCATTGCAAGCATAATACTTCAAGCCGTCAGATTTTATAATTCTTTATGTAGTTGTTGAAAACTTCGTATGGAGCTTGTTTTATACTCCGAAAATTTTGTCCCTCCCTAGCCTGTCACAAATCAGAGATCGTGTTCTTTGAAAAATAATGAAACCTTTTTCCTTCACAACAATCCTAAAAAATTAAGCCCCAATTTTATCAGCAAACTTTTAAAATGAAAAATGAAATTGAGCCAGGACTACAAAGGGTACAGGCAAAAATGTTGCTGTCACATGATTATGTCATGACCCCCAAATTTCGTGCTAATTCACACCTGTTCGTCATACAGTTGTCAGGCCACTCCCTAATTATTTTGACTCTCATTTACCTATATATGAAATATATACTAAGGGAAAATTTCAACTTCCGATTTTCAACGGTTTCGGGCTACCCTGAGTCCAAATAACCAAGTCCCGGGAAATAGTCCGTGTCTGTGTGTGAACAGAAAAAAAAAATGTAGCAGCAAAAATTTCATCAAAATTGGTCACAGGGGGCACTTCATTTTATAGCTTTTTCCCATTTTTTACGTTTTTTTACTTATTATTTTGACCGCACCCCAACCGATTCCTGTTCATAAAAATAAAGATTTCAAAAAGGTGTTTTTGTACAATTTTGTTTAACGCGAAATGTAATTACAGTGAACTCTCATTATTACGAACTCGGATATAACGAACTCCTCAATATAGCGAACCAAAATACTAACCCCCCAAAATTACCAATATATTTCCGCTGAACCCCTCGTTATAGCGAAATCCCTCGGTTCGTGCGAACTACGAACTGAATTTGATGCCTGAGAATTATTATATTCTGTTTAAAACGAACTACTAGAATTTTCATTTTTTTTTTTTTTTACTGTATTACGTAGAATGAGCGCGGGAAGACGAAGTAGCTCCAGTTTCTAGAATTGAAGTGTTTTTTTACTCTTAACTAATCCGATTTCCTTTTGCTCTCTCTCTGATTCCATTGACTTTTTTCTCAAAACTAGATCAGTTCTGTTTAGACTTCTGTATTATTCGAATCAGTGTTCTGTAGTCGTTTATACTGTTTTTTTTTTGTTTTTTTAGTACAAAATGAGTTCGTTAGTAAACATGGAATTCACAAATCAACATTGTCAACCATTATAAAAAACAAAGATAAAATAGATTCAACCGCAGCCCAAGGATTAACTTCAGCATCAAATCAACGATTGTGCTCTGCGGCTCATGAATATTTGGAAACAAATTGATAAATTGCTTTAAACTAATGAGATCCCATATACCAATCTCAGACCCTCTTATTAAAGCTGAGACTAATGAATCTCATCGTTTAATTAATATGTAGTTTATCTAAAAATAAATTACATACATGCGTTTATTTTAACTAGTTCTAATGAATGAATTTCCTTCTAAATATGATCAGATTAGTGCGGCCATTGGCTATAAAAAGTATAAAAAAAAAAGAATCCTCGGTTATAACGAATCTCGTTATAGCGAACTATGAATATCAAACCCCCTACCAGTTCGCTATATCGTAGGTTTACTGTATTTCAACATTATAAAGGAAAAGGAATCTTTTATTTTAAAATAGCTTGGACATCAGAGTTCCAAGTATTCCAGACTAAATCCGCGAACTGGTCTGATGAGTATACATGGTACATATACCGATCTCCCCACCACTGCACAGCGTCTGCTTTATCAAGCTGCCCTTGCAGACCCCGGCACTCAGTCAGCCACCAAAGTCATGAGGCGTGATATCGTACTCCTGTTCATCGGCGCTGCTATCCTGGCGTGCGTCGGGGGTTCTGTACTCCACAGGCAGGAACGTCAAGCCTGGAACTTCCCAGATGATCCGGTGAGTGCAGCTATTATTGTATTTACTCGGATATTAAGTATTAGGCAGATTGGTGAAAGTAATCTTCCCTAGATCATTTATTTAAAACATTACACAAAAACAATTTATAAATATGGTAAAACGCCTACGTTTCGGATTATTAATCCATCTTCAGGGCAAACTTCTTTTGTTGTATATTTTCTTTTCCTAATACAAAATGGGTGTATATTGGGTGTCACAGACCTAATTTAAAAAAAAAAAATTGGGTAATACTGTATGTTAAACGGGGTAGAATGGCGCAGAAACGAATTTCCAATCTCAATCTGTTGAGGAGATGGAATTGTTTTTTGTTTTTATTTTTAAAATCTTACTTTTTTCGGAAAAATGACAGTTTTCTCTACTTTGGTTTAGCATAGAAACAAAATCGATGATATTTTCTTAATCAGCATTAAATTTTCTAAAAGATGAGATGAGTCTAGTCTTTGAATCAACTTTCAGTGGGACTTTTAACGCGCTAAACACAAAACATTTATTAAAACATAAATTTTTAATAGCTTTTGAAAATTCCTCACTCCCCACTGGAGC
Source organism: Aelia acuminata (assembly GCA_911387785.2). NCBI lineage: Eukaryota > Metazoa > Arthropoda > Insecta > Hemiptera > Pentatomidae > Aelia > Aelia acuminata. The sequence continues at coordinate 223,732,925 of OU426978.1, forward strand.
ACCCTAGAAGCTGTCAAATTTCCTAAAAACTGTGGAATTTAGTTAGCTTTTTAGTGGTATAACCCATGATACAATTGCACTTCACCTTTTTAGTCTAAAAGAAGTTTTTCTGATGAAAAACACGCTGGAGAATGTCACTGCTGGGGCAATGAGGAAGCGCGCTAGAGCCTGCAACCAAAGTAATGGATGCCGAACTTCCCATGAGTTAGAGTTAGTTTTACTTTTTTAAGACTAGAAAGGACAATGTATGAACCCTAAATAATATAAAAAGGGTAATAATAATCTAAAAGTAAAATTAAAAATTCATTAGTTTAAATTAAAAAAATACTTTCTTTAAAATAAATTAAACTTATTTCTTCTCTTCTACTAAAATTTGAAAAATTCTACATGAAAAATTTTGAAGATAAAAAATAATATTATTATTGTAGAACCATATTAAAATGAATTATTGCAGCGTGTGTTCAAAATGTCCTCCATTACTTTGGATGCAAGCTTATCTTGAACATTATTAATTTTATTTTTAGAATATTAATACCCTTTTTATATTATTTAGGATTCATACATTGTCCTTTCTAGTCTTAAAAAAGTAAAACTATCTCTAACTCATTGGAAGTTCGGCATCCATTACTTTGGTTGCAGGCTCAAGCGCGCTTCCTCATTGCCCCAGCAGTGACATTCTCTAGGGTGTTTTTCATCAGTAAAACTTCTTTTAGACTCAAAAGGTGAAGTGCAATTGTATCATGAGTCACACCACAAAAAAGCTAACTAAATTCCGCAGTTTTTAGGAAATTTGACAGCTTCTAGGATGCTCCAGTGGAAAGTGAGGAATTTTAAAATACTATTAAAAAGTTAAGTTTTAATAAATGTTTAGTGTTCAGCGCGTTAAAAGTCCCACTGAAAGTGGATTTAAAATAACTAGACTCATCTCATCTTTTGGAAAATTTAATGCTAATTAAGAAAATATTATCGCTTTTGTTTCTACGCTAAACCAAAGTAGAGAAAACTGTAATTTTTTCAGAAAAAAGTAAAATTTTAAAAATTAAAACAAAAAAATTCTATCTCCTCAAAAAGTTGAGATAGGAAACTCGTTTCTGCGCCATTCTACCCCGTTTAACATGCAGTATTACCCTTTTTTTTTTTTACACCAGGTCTGGGACACCTAGTATATAAGTCATATTGTACATAAGTAACAAAGTGAATATTAACATAAATTAGTACATACATATTTGGGTGGCTTAGTCACATCATATTTTCTGTATTTCTTACATTTTTCTATAACAATGTAATCTGTAATATGTTGTAGGGGTAATATGTAATAGATCACATTTTTTTTATAAAAAGAATATTATTGAATCATATCACATTAAAATTTCTGCCACATACACATATCTAATATGCCCTTGTCCCATCTCTCTACTGCTTACTGAACTTTGTCCTTTTATACAAATATATTTAACCAACTAAATTTTATTGTAGTTTCTTTTTTGTTTATAACTTATTCACTTTTTTATATTTCAATTTTTGATAATAGGGTAATTCCACGTCAATTCAACACAGGCTTGAGCTTCACCATTTCTGATTTTCTTGAAATTTAGTATATGTGTAGTACTTGTATCTACTAGAACAATTGTGAAATATTACTGAAATGTGTCTACCCGTTTTTGAATTGTTGGTCTCTAAAGCCCTCAAAAATAGGTCCAGAAGCAGAAATAATCATGATTAAAAATAGCTGTAGATATTTTCCAAATTTGACTAGGTTTATGAGATTGGTGACGTTTAGCAGCGCATTCCATGCCGTTTCATATAATATACAATAATGTATAGGTTGGTACTAAAGAAATTTTCTTAAAACTAAATGTAAAATTTTAATTTCAATTTTCTCAAAAAGGGCATTTTTTTAAAAATTTTATATTTTTTTGAAAAATAGTTAGTATAATATCTATTCATACAGCAAAATATAAAAGTGGGATGAAAATTTCTTCATTACTAAAAAAATTGAAAACTAGTTAATTACATTTCATAAATCTAGCATTTTGTGATTAAAAATAGTTGCAGATGTTTTCCATATTGCACTAGGACTATGAGATTGGTGTCTTTTAACAGCGCATTCCATGCCATTTCATATGATATACTGCAATGTATAGGTTGGTACTAAAAAAATATTCTAAAAACCTAGTTTAAAATTTTAATTTCATTTTTCTCAAAAAGGGCATCTTTTAGAATTTTAATATTTTTTAAAAACATAGGCAGTATTATATGCATTCATTTGCACACATGCATACACATCAATGCATTCACAAAATATAAAAGTGGGATCAAAATTTCTTCATTTGTGGGTCATTTCAAAATTTTGGTCACATTTATGTCACAGAACAATAATTGGGCCAAATCACAGTTGAATCCATTTTGATATTTTTTTCCTGAAATCTATCTGTTTGAAAGCTTACTTATCATTAAACATTAATTGTGATTTGTAATTTACAGCCCAGGAAAAAAAATGCAAAATATTGATTTCTCACTCCCTAGTGATGTCACAACCCAGAGGTACTCCACAAGTTAGCTGAATATTGTGAAACTTCTGGGTGTAAGTCCATAAATCTAGGGTTTTTTAGAAAGGTTATTATGTCTAAGTCCAATATTCAACTGATGAATAAAAATTAATTAATTCAATTCACCTAATTAGTTCATTTCATGAGTGTCACGGGTGTTGATCCTCACTCCCTAGAAATTTTTTATAAGTTCCGCTAAACTGGAGGAACAGGGAAATTTTGTTTTTCCAACCTATGCGATAACACTGCTTCAACATGGAGTACACATGATTTTTCCCGCTAAGAACAATCCCGAGACAAGGAAGGTTAATTTGTGTTCAAGTTTTGAAACTCATAGGGTATTTTTATTCATCCTCACTTCCTAGTGAATAAGTTTTCCAATAAAGGTAAGTGCATTTTAATCATCCTTTTCACATTGATTGTAGTTTGATGGTAATTTGTGGAAAACATTTTTGAATAGCTTACTTACTTACTCTACTAACCGCCTGTGCCATTTAATGGCGGAAACCTCACTCCCTAGTCTCTCACTCCCTAGAAAATCTTAAAATCTAGGGATCTAGGGAGTGAGGTTAACATCTAGTGATTGAGTGTTTTCAAGTTTTTACAATAATTTTATAATACAAAAAGTCTATCACTGTGCATTATTACTTTCCCTCCTCACAAAAGAAGTGCAGCGAGGAGCTATTGCACAGAATGAAAAAGGTAAATGCTCAGGTCCGTCAAGATGTTATAAATTTTCTTGAGGATGACGAACATTCAAAATTGTGTCCAGGACAAAAGGAATGTATCACAAGAAATTAAGAAACAAAAAAGGATTTTATCAGGGTCCCTAAAAAAACTTCATGCTCTCTTCAGCAAGCAGGTAGATTACAATATAAGCTATACCACATTCACAAAATTAAAACCTTTCTGGGTCCTAGCGCTTAAAAGTTTGTGTAATATTTTATATTTTGATATTTTCTAACTGCTTCTTATTTTCTTAAAATAAAAATGTTAAAATAAAAAACTCTTCTCACTTCCTAGGCACCTACCTCACTCCCTGGAATTATATTTTTTTCAATATGGCGTATGTATGGTTTGACTGGTAATTATGTATGCTCACATCAGTGACTTGCTCAGACAACCTTAAAGATTGATAAGGAGCAAAAAAACACACATATTATTCTTTTTTTTTTTTGTTTAATTTGATGTCTAAATGTGACCGAAATTTTGAAATTACCCATGTACTACTAGTAAGAAAACTAGTAATAAAATTTCATAAATCTAGCATTTTATGATTAAAAATAGCTGCAGATGTTTTCCGAATATGAATAGGAATATGAGATTGGTGTAATTTAACAGCGCATTCCATGCCATTTCATATTATATACAATCATTTGAAATGGCATGGAATGCGCTGTTAAAAGACACCGATCTCATAGTCCTAGTCCAATTTGGAAAACACCTGCAACTATTTTTAATCATAAAATGCTAGATTTATGAAATTTTATTACTAGTTTTCAATTTTTTTAGTAATGAAGAAATTTTCATTCCACTTTTATATTTTTCTGTACGAATAGATATGATACTACCTATTTTTCAAAAAAATATAAATTTTTTAAAAAATGCCCTTTTTGAGAAAATTTAAATTAAAATTTTACATTTAGTTTTAAGAAAATTTCTTTAGTACTACCAACCTATACATTATTGTATATTATATGAAACGGCGTGGAATGCGCTGCTAATCGACACCAATTTCATAGTCCTAGTCAAATTTGGAAAATATCTACAGCTATTTTTAATCATGATTATTTCTACTTCTGGGCTTTAGAGACCAATAACTCGAAAACGGGTAGACATATCTCAGTAATATTTCACGATTGTTCTAGTAGATACAAGTAGTACACGTGTACCAAATTTCAAGAAAACCTGAAATGGTGAGGTTCAAAATGATATATTTTTGTGTTGATTTCACGTGGAATTGCTATTTATTTTTATAGAATCTGTTTTGTAATTAGCTGCATTTCCAATGTTTTTAGTGATGTGTATCGTTTCTATGAGGTTTCTGTTTAATAGAAAACTGTGGTAATGTTTTCCACAATTGAATCGTTGGTTTAAGAAACCCGAAAAATGCAAAATATTAGAAAAGTGAAAAAACATTTCTACTTTTGCATGAAGAAACTTCCATAAATTAAATTATTTTCTCTGACATAGTTAGCATAAATTTTTCATAATCTTAAAAATCTACGAGCAGACCCTACCACGCGTTGCTGTGGCTCAGTAGCTATAATGCCCTGAATTAATTATACCCTATTCTTTTTTAATACAGTCAAATCAAAATTCACTGATAAAGATAAAAACGTTTCAGCTAATCTAAAAACCAACGGGATTCAAAATAGAACTTTACGCCAAATTTAAAATTGTTTGGTAAAGAATTTGGATGGGTTAAAATTTTGTTTGTTTGTTTAACGTCCATTTTTATGCTACTAAGGCTAATCGGACGATGCTGCAGTGGGAGTCCTAAATTTTGCCTATCCAGGTATAATTAGGATGTGGACCTTTAACGAGTACCTGACATCGTACAGGCTCAGGAACTCCATTTTACGTCCTATCCGAGGTACGGCATAGTCAAGGATTTTTTACTCCCATTTAGAATTCCTAGGGACCTAGGGACGCGAACCTGCGACCTTTATTATTGTAGGTTGCCATGCCAACCACTACACCAAAGGTGACCCCTCGCAGCTATTTTAAAATAAACGTTTTCTTTTTTAATTTAAAATAATTACAGTTGTGTTAAACGAAATAGTAAAAAAAAGAAAAAATTCTTTTTGGAACATTCTTTTAGATGGAATATTCTTGGAATACACTATAAATTACCCATGGCCTACCATCAACCATGCATTATTGTATCAACCATTCATCTTTAAATTTGTTTATGTTTTTTTATGTTTGTTTGTTTAACGTCACTTTATGCAACTAAGGCTAATCGGTCGATGCTACAGTGGCAGTCCTAAATTTTGCCTATCCAGGTGTAATTAGGACAGGGATCTTTAGGGAGTGCATGACATCTTACAGGCTCGGGACCTCCATTTTACGTCCTATCCGAGGTGCGGCATAGCCAAGGATTTTTTACTCCCATTAATCATCCTAGGACGAACCCGCGAAACTTACAATACCCTTTAGTATTGTAAGTTTCTATCCTAACCACTACACCACAGGTCCTAAATTTTGCCTATCCAGGTATAATTAGGATAGAGATCTTTAACGAGTACCTGACATCGTGCAGCCCGGGACGATCCATTTTATGTCCTATCCGAGGGACGGCATAGCTAAGGATTTTTTACTCCCTTAAAAAATCCTTGGGCCACCACGGGGCGCGAAACTGCGACCTTAAGTATTGTAGGTTGCCATGCTAACCACTACACCACAGGTGACCCCTGGTTAAAGTATCGTTTACATCTTATATTTGACCATAATGTGCAATTGAATGATACATGTAAAAAGAAATTATGAATATAATTGGAACATGGTTTAGTACAATCAAAATAGAAAGTTAGCTAAAATGTACCAAATTACTCTTTTACCATAATACATATTAATTAAGTTCAGAATATAACACCTAATGATATCACATTAGGTATATGTTTTTTATTTTTGTATATCCTGCACAGAAGAGTTGCTTACATATTTCTTTTGCAACCACAATAGTACTTTAAAATCAACTTCTCTCGTGATTTAAGTTTCCTTAAATAGTTGGTGAGCATTGCACAAGTATTTTGTTTGTTTAGCGTCACTTTACGCCACTAAGGCTAATCGAACGATGCTACAGTGGGAGTCATAAATCTTGCCTATTGCATTGTATATTTAGGATAGGGAACTTTAAAGAGTACCTGACATCGTACAGTTTCGGGACTTACATTTAACGTCCCATCTGAAGGACGCCATCCTCAAGGATATTTTACTCTCTTTAAGAAATCCTATGGTACTTTGGGATGTGAACTCGCGACCTTTAGTATTGTAGGCTGCTATGTTAGCCACTTCACAAAAGGTTACCACTAATATTGCAGGTAGATGTATCTAAAAGAGAGAGAACCTTAATTTTTTTCTGTATTATTCTTAAAGTTAGTTTATATGTACTTAGTAAATGAAATCAATAATAAAAATCAAAATTTCTGTCTAAAATTTATAAAAATTACTTGATGACATTTTTCAAAAGTGATTTTTTCGGAATGTAGAAATTTAAGAACGATCTCAAGTTTAGAAAATTTACTTATATATTTAAACCATACTTAGTACAGTAGAATAATTTAAATAAAGTCAATTTTTTTTTTCTCTCAAGATTATTGTTTTAGTTTTTATGAGAGATAGGATTTTATGAACTTTTCCAGGACTGAGCTTTATAAATATATCGATGACAGTCTAAAGTAAAGGAACTTGTATTTTTCCGTTTCCACGTTAAAATAGTCTTCATTTATCCATCAGGAATGTTATTCGGCCATTTCTTGTTTTTCGTAAATTATCTCAAAAATCTTAATTAACTTTTTCTATTTTTAAATATTCCTATCGCTTAACCATTATAACCGAATCGTTTTCGGTTAACGCTTCTCATATTTAGGCGTTTCTAATTTCCTGTCAATAGAACCTACCGTGTGGTAGTTGTTTATCAATTAATCATAATTATCAATTTATATAATATCAATCAGGGGTCGAAAATATAAAGTTAAACTTATAATTTTTTTTTTACCTTCCTCGATGTTTTTATTGAACATTGACTTTTTCATTACGACAACTTTTTGATAAAGTTATCTTAAAACTTTTATCCAAATAATTTTTTCCATAAAAGTTATTCTGAAAATTATTCATAAAAAGCATGTAACGCAGGAGACCCGGGCGGAGCCAAATCTTTTCTCTTCAAAAAATAAATTATTTAAAAATAATTTAAAATGGTGGTCAGCCACGAACTAAGATTAGATTAATTAAAAAATTGACTTATGTCAATAAATATCTTATATTGGACAAAAATTGTCCACCTCCCGCTACTACTCACAAAACTTGTGAGATAAGGGGAGTAGGTATCAGTGAAGAGGAAGGATTTGCTCTGCCTTGAGCCGAGCTCTGTGGTGTAGTGGTTAGCATCCTCGCATGTAACGCAGGAGACCCGGGTTCGACTCCCGGCAGAGCCAAATCTTTTCTCTTCAAAAAATAAATTATTTAAAAATAATTTAAAATGGTGGTCAGCCACGAACTAAGATTAGATTAATTAAAAAATATTCATAAAAAGATTTTAGTCAAAGAAAATAATTTCGGAAATGTAAAAATTTATTTTAATAAACTACAATTTTTAATATATTGTAAATATGTTTATTATTTTTAAACTACCAAATTAGCTTTACAATACTATGGAATCAGTATAGTTAATTATCATAGATATATAATGTACAATATTGTTACTAAATAAAAATATTTAGATTATTATTTATCAATCATCATTTACTTTAACAAGTAAAACATTTCAATTTACATCTATAATCATCAAGAATAAATTTCAAAGTAGCCCCCTTTTTACAGAGCTATCTAATAACATTTCTTTGTTTCTTTTACTGATACGAGTTTAATTTGTTCTTGCTAGACTGCAAGTCACTATTGCAGTCATAAATTCTTCAAAAACACTTTTATGGAACCTAAATAAATGGTTTTTAAAATTCGTTAAAAAATTACCTTTAATTATTCTTTCACAACAGTTGTTGAGACGTATTTGAAAAAACGCCTAATCACTCGGTCTTTTTTGCGGACCATCGTAATTTGTGAACCACTTACTCACAAGTAATAACTAAAGCTAAAATCAATCGGCCTGGAGAGATGAGATAATGAATAAACTTTTTCGTAATAAGTTTTTCAAATACTTTTAAAATGAAACATTTAAAAAGGTTAATGACCTTTTCGACCCCTGTTATCAATCGGTTTGAATGAAAACTTTTATATTTAGATAACTTGAATAAAATAAATGAAAACTTTTATTTTATATTTATTTCATAGGACAAATAGTAGGAGTATAAGACGATTAATTAATTCCTCATTAACGTTATAACTGATAGATGATTAGGGGGTTATATCAACTTTTTACCGGTTATCCGATTTCAATGAAATTTTAAACAATTTCCGTACGGGTCACCTATAGTGGTGAAGTAGTAGTGGTGGTCATAGGATTTTATTAAGAGAGAGGTAAAAATTACTTGCATATTCCGTTCTTCAGATGGGACGTTAAACGAAGGTACCCTGAATGAGGGTAGTCAGGTACTCGTTAAAGATCCCTATCCTAATTATACCTGGAAAGGCAAAATTTAGGGCTCCCAATGTAGCATCTTCAGATTAGCCTTAGTGGCATCAGTGGTGCAACCAGGCTTACTATGGGGGGGGGTTTAAATAATTTTATTGAATTTTAGAAAAGAATAGGCGGGCGCAAGCGACGGTGCTGCTGTTTTACAGGAACTAGAGAAACAGGGATAGAAGCCGGGCCTGGGGACCTGGGATTCATTGGGTATTTTGGCGTTTTTAATTTATTTTTCCATAATTAAAACCCGATGGAGCAAAAAATCATTTGAAAAATGTTTAATAGGTATTGCTCGGTCCCTCAGAGTTCAATTAGAAAACCAAAAGACGTGTCATTCCATTTATTTCCAAAAAATAAAAAGTTTCTTAAAGACTGGACTGTAAAATTAAGAATATATAAGCGTGTTTCGAAACATATGTAGTCTTCGTTTTAAAGGAAGTGACTATATTTATCCAAGTAAATATTAGTATTTGACATTCTATTATTCCAAAATGTTAGCTTTATGCAAATAACATTGGGACCATAGTGTCATATTTGTTTTTCTTTTTTAATTTTCCTCATTTTTGTCTTACATACGTTGTGCTTAATTGTTCCAAGTTTTCAATGCGAAGCCTGAAGTTTTAACAAATAACTAAATAATATGACAAAGAATCTAAGCTGTCATAACAATGATTGTATGAATAGGTAATTAATGTTATTACTAACCGAAAACGTAGAGTAAAGTTACAATGATGTGTTTGCATTTACCAGAACTACCAGCTTTACACGCACAATGACAAGAAAATTGTTTATTATTATTAATAAATTTGATTTCCACTTTTATTTGATGGGGCAGTCCTTTAAGATTGCTAGTTTGAAGGCACAAGACTTGTAAAATAACTGTTTTTTTTTTTACTTTTAGATATTATTCCACATGTAATTATGTGGTTTGCATCAAGGATAGCCTGCCCTTCAATTAATGGTCTTTTAAAATTACCAATTATCTCAATCACATCAACTATGTCTATCCCCGTTCTTTCCGACAATTTGCAAAACTACTAGCGCACCCTATAGTCGATTGCGCCCGCCTATACCACACTACATCTGTCCAGTACCAACATACACTATTATTTATTTGCCAATGAAGTGAATGAAAAAGTGCTACTTAAAATTTAAAATTATTTCAGTATGTGATTTTTATTATTATTATTATTATCTTGGAGCTACAACTCGTCGACGAGTCCTGGCCTCCTCCACCAGCTTCCTCCAGCCATCTCTGCTCTGTGGCGCTGTCATCCAGCTCCTGACTCCCAGAATATCTCTAGCGTCACCAGCAACACCATCAGACCACCTGAGTTTCGGTCTCCCCCTTCTTCTAGTGCCATGGAGGGGTTCAGTCAGTACCGTTTTAGGGATTGCCTCGTCGTCCATTCTAGCCACGTGGCCAGCCCATCACAGCCTTCCCAGCTTCATTGTCAGAACGACATCTTTTTCATTAAAAATGGAACAAATTTCGCTGTTCCTTCGCCTTCTCCAGTTTCCGTCGATATGGACTCCTCCGAAGATCCTATGAAGAATTTTTCTTTCAAAGACTAGGAGTTCTTGTTCCATTCTTTTGCTTGTATTATTATATTGTAGTATTAGAGGCGGGAGGTGAATTCCTTGCGGAGTCCGAAGTAACACTTGTCAATATTCTTCTCCTCAATTCTGCCGCGGTTGAATTATCTTGAGTGAAAAGTGTCTCTAAATATGTGAACTTTTTGTTTGTTTGTTTAACTTCACTTTATGACACTAAGGCTAATCGGACGATGCTACAGTGGGAGTCCTAAATTTTGCCTACCCAGGTATAATTAGGTAAGGGATCTTTAACGAGTACCTGACATCGTACAGGCTCGGGACCTCCATTTTATGTCCTATCCGAGGGACGGCATTGCTAAGGATTTTTTACTCCCATTAAAAAATCATAGGGCCACGGCTGGGCGCGAACCTGCGACCTTTAGTATTGTAGGTTGCCATGCTAACCACTATACCACATGTGATCCCCCAAATATATGAACTGGGCCACTTTCTCGAAGTTAAAGGGTATGTGATTGTAGTGAGAAAAAAAGTTTCTTTATGTGGTCTAAGGGGTGGGCTTCAGCTCCCATACCCTCCCTTGGTTAGTGAGCGGTAGAGTGTGGCGTTATACTAACAATTTTAACATGAATGTAATTATGGAGAGCTAATGGCTGTCTGGTGATTATTAACACTTTAGAAATTTATAGGACTTTAATGAACTTATTCATTTATGGGCGAATTATAACTATAAGGAAGTTACACTGTATAAATATTATTACAAACATGGGTAGTTCCAGGGCCATGACCACCCCCTCAAATATTTTGGCTATTTCAATTTTTTACTTTCACTTACATATATATGAAATATATAGTAAGGGAAAGTATTGCGATCGTGAAAAATTTAGACTTCAGGTTTTCAACGGAAATACACGTTTTGGGGTCTCCTGAGTCCAAATAACCAAGTCCGGCAAAAAGGTCTGTTTAATACATCAAACTTGTAAACAATTCGTAAAACATGATGAACACCCGCATGTGCAGTACGCCTGTAATGACACCATTGTTTAAGGAAAGGCGTTCTGTACATGCGAAAGAGATGTCAAGGGGTTTTGGAACGTAGATATGTAATGGGAATTATTTTTTTTTATGGTAACTAAATAAAGTTTTCAACATCCAAATAGAGAATTATAAAATCAGACCGAATTATAAGTAAAAATTTTTATTTAATCATAACTTTGGAGAACAAATACAAACAAAAATAAGTAAATGAATGATTGTCGTAAAATGTTCGAATTTGAGGAATGGCGTTTACATATTTATCGAAATACGTAAATTTCTAATCTAAGTATGTTGCTAAGTAAAAGTTGTGTGTTGCGGGCATCGCACCAGATTTCTGTGTATTTTTAAACGAATAATGCAATTAGGTAGTTACTATGCTCTAAATCCCAGCCCTTCTTAATACAAGGTAATAATATCATTAAAAAATAGTGCTGTCAGCCACATAATTATGAGACAGTGGGGTCATGGCCTATCTCCACAATTTCGTGCTGAATACGCCCCTGAATATAAACGGATGTATGCAGATCAGTTCTCGGATTTAGTGTCGAATCCCTGGAGCTCTGATGTCACAGCTTTTTTAAAATACACGATTGGTTTTCTTTTTTAATTTCTAATAATTACAGTTCGTGTTAAACGAAATAGTAAAAAAAATCGGGTCTTTTTCATTTAGGCACTAAGTTATGATAACGATTATTTAAATAATAACAAAGGTTACATCATTATTGGAAAACATATGATTTATTTACTATCTAACTTATTAACAAGAAATATTGCAAAAAAAAAAAAAAAAAGGTTATTGTTCTGGAGGCCAATAGGTTTTCATTGCCTCGAAAATTTCCATGAATAAATCCTTGCCTTCGTTACGACGCACAGTGGTTGAAAATCGACTATTTTCGGAAAAAACCTTGTAAAACCCGATCTGTGAGCCGCAAAAAAATAAAGTTGATATTATCATAACCACGATTGAATTTCCTATAAAATGTATAGGTTCGAGCCCCGCTTAACCGGCTATTCGGATTAACCGGCAGTGTAAGGAAAATAGAAAAAAAATTATACATCAATTTTCGACTTGAAATCGGCTAGTTTATACACTTTTGCTGTTTTATGCTAGTAATATCATTGATAGTACTTGCAATATAATTTTATTTCATGAAAACACTCAAGTTAGGTTAAAAAAAAAAAAAAAAAAAAAAATAGGAACTATCAATTATTTTTGTCGTTATGTTTTAATTCTTAACTATTTAATGTATATCATATTAAAATATAAGATTGGGATCATCCGACTCTAATATAATTTTGATAGGAGATGGTGGGATTGACTGTTCAATGTACATAGGTTTAATAACTGCAACTCTATCTGTGAAAATTTAGTTCCCTTATTCACGCTAAATAATAGCTGAACCTTTTTTTTAATACCAATCTTCTAAAAACAAATGGATGCTTAAAAATTAAAAGTGCCGAAGCCTTTAAGTTATCGGAGGTCATGTTAATAAACTTATTATTAATAATTTCCAAATTCATTCTAAAATCACGGTAGGTGAAAAAGTTGATTTATTATCGACCTAACAGTGATTCAGACTGACTTTATAAATGATGCTACAGACCTGGTAAGTATGGCATGATGTTTTACTAATTATATCCTAATTCGAAGCACAAGCTCCATAGCGAATAAACTGCACGAAATAGCTTTGGTATTTCAATAAAAAAAAAATCCCACAAGTACAGACGCAGGTGGACGCAGCTAGAATATGTTTTAATATTTCCTTGAATGTATCTTCTTATTAAAAAAAAGGATTTTAAAACTGCGCTCGGCTGCGCTTGAGAAATATGGATTACCAAAAAAAAGTTTTGTCTTAATTTTATTGCATTTATTCGGGATTTTATTTCTGGGTTAAAACATTGACCAAATAGTATCATTTTTATGCTAGTGTAATATATGAGATCGCTTTTTATGATTAAGAAGGAAAATCGCTCTAAGAAACAAAAATGCGAGTTGTAAAAATTATTATAGTGCTATAAATTTTCCGTTGAAAAATAAACCTTTTCAATGATCGATTTTCAAAGGGTCCTAACAAGTTTAAAAATCAGAATATATCCGAATAAATTTAAGGAATGTGTCAGGTAACTATTCTATTAATTAATATTGAAAAGAAAAAGAATATTCCAATACCTTCAAAAAATGGGTTTTTTCCGCCTTTCAACCACTGTGCGACGCCTCCATACATACTCACACAAGTAGGAGTCAAGCATGCTCCTTCGAGTTCCATTTTCTTTTTTGTTGCGGCGTTTAACTGATGACCACAATGACTTTACTTTTTGAGTATGTACACCAGTTATGGGGTCTATAAAATTTCTGGAATGATTACCTGTAGAATGATTGTACTGCATTCCAGGCAATTTCTTAAAATCCTTGTATCATGCAGTGTCTTTCTCTGCATTTCATTTTTCCATGTAGAACACCGATTCTTTGTAATACTTTTATAGTTATTTTATTTGACTTCAAAACTGAATATAATTCTAACAGATTCTTTTTTAAAATACAGAGCACAGATTAACTTTATACACTAACTCACGCTGCGATAATAACCTTTAGAGAATTTCAAATATGAAATCGTATGATTTTATCTAAATTAGATAAATCACTGTTTGAATTCATAAAATAACCGTTATCATAACTTAGTAACAGGTTGCCTAAAGTGAAAAAGACCCAAAAAATCCTTTTTGGAATATTCTTTTATGTTGGAATAGACTATACATTACCCATTGCCTGCCATCAACCGTGCATTATTATATCAACCATTCATCTTTAAATTTGTTGTTGGTGCTTTTCTGTTATAGTCACGCCCAGAGAAAATGTTTTTAATTTAGTTAGTACATTGCTTTTAGGAGAAGCAGGTTTATCGCCAGTGTTGCTTGGGAGGTAACTAAGAGTTAATTTCACAACAGTTCGCTTAATGGCAACACTGTCAGGAGAAAACAATTCCGAGCCGAATAATTTGTTTTGACTAGATAATTAATCACGTTAAATATGATTGAGTATCAGTATAATTTAAAAAATATTTTTAGGAATATTTTGGATGAGGAAACTGCGGTCAGATTTTTTCAGCAGCATAATATTATTCCTGAAATGAGAATATATAAAAATAACCATGAGATGAAGTTAACATTTAAAGGTAAAATTAAATGGAGTTGTCATGTAAAAACGTGCAGACAAGAGATTGATTTTATTCAGAAAACATGTGTTTTATTTATTTACAGCAATGTACTAACTAAATTAAAAACATTTTCTCTGGGCGTGACTATAACAGAAAAGTACCGTTTTTTTGTTTAATGTCTTTTTATGCTACTAAGGCTAATCAGATGATGCTACAGCGAGAGTTCTAAATTTTGCCTATCCAAGTATAATTAGGATAGGGATCTTAGTACCTGACATCGTACAGGGTCGGGACCTCCATTTTGCGTTCTATCACAGGGACGGCATTGACAAGGATTCTTTACTCCTATTAAAAAATCCTAGGGCCACCACGGGACGCGAAGCCGCGACCTTTAGTATTTTAGGTTTCTATGCTAGCCACTACACCACAGGCTACCCTTCGCTGCTATTTTAAAATACACGTTTTGTTTTTTAATTTAAAATAATTACAGTTCGTGTTAAACGAAATAGTAAAATAATCCTTTTTGGATTATTCTTTTGTATGGAATATTCTTGGAATATACTATACATTACCCAACTACCATCAACCATGAATCAATATATCAAGCATTACCATGACAACCATTCATCTTTAAATTTGTTTATTTTTACTTTCACTTACCTATATATGAAATATATAGTAAGTGGAAGTATTGCGATCGTGAAAATTTTCGACTTCCGGTTTTCAACGGAAATACACGTTTTGGGACCCCCTGAGTCGAAATAACCAAGTCCCGCGAAATGGTCTGTGTGTGTGTGTGTGCGTGTGTGTGTGTGTGTATGTGAACAGACTAGCTCAAAAACTATAAACCGTGAGAACCTGAAATTGGGTATTTAGTGTAGGTATATGCCCGCGATGTGACAGCAAAAATTTCATCAAAATTGCTCAAAGGGAGGGGGTACTTTATTTAATAACTTTTTACGTTTTTTTTCGATTTTCTCAAAAACGGCTCTAACGATTTTGATTAAACTCAGTATTTGATCGATTTATATGCCCGAAATATGACTGTAAAAATTTCATCAAAATTGATTAACCGGAGGGGGGACTTTACTTAATAAATTTTGTATCATTTTCACGTTTTTTTTTTTATTTATTTAAAAACGGTTTTAACGATTTTGATCAAACTTGGTATTTGATGTATTTATATGCCCGAGATGTGACTGTAAAAATTTCATCAAAATTGATTTACGGGAGGGGGGACTTTACTTAATAAATTTTGTATCATTTTCACATGTTTTTTTATTTACTCAAAAACGGCTTTAACGATTAACAAAAATAAGATATGAATGTAGAAAAATGTGTGACTTTGGGAAATGATTATTAGCAAAACACGTCAATTTCTAATCTAAGTAAGTTGGTAAGTGAAAGTTGTGTGTTGCGCGCACGCACCAGATTTTTTTTTTGTTTTCATGTTTAACGTCACTTTATGCAACTAAGGCTAATCGGACGGTGCAAAAGTGGAAATAGAATCAAGAATACCTGCATATTTTACTGTCGGCCGTTATTATGAACCTCTTTTATTCATTCTTCTAAACAATATATCGTGAAAAAAAAACTCGATCATTTGTTCCAAAACACGATTTTTATTTCCATAATCCCGTAAAAAAATATTTGTATACCATACATCAAACGAATAGCCGGAAAGTACTGAGTCCCAGTAGTGTTTGTTTAATTAACGTCACATTATGCCATTAAGGCTAAACAGTGGTAGTTCTAAATTTTGCATATCCAGGTATAATTAGGATAGGGATCTTAGTACCTGACATCGTACAGGGTCGGGACCTCCATTTTACGTCCTATCCGAGGGACGGCATAGCCAAGGACTTTTTACTCCCATTAAAAAATCCTAGGGCCACCTCGTTTAGTAAAGTTTTACAAGGCCCAGTTATAAAGTCCACCCCCAAATTTCGAGCTGAATCCAACCCTGATTTCCAATAAGTAAAAACGAGGGGGGGTTTATTCGCTTTTAACAAACTTCGAAGAACTTGCTGTTTAACAGCAAAACACAATATACATGTGGTTCTTCATCAGGACTTCTGGGTCCAGAGTAATACAGAGGAGTCTCTGTATTACTCTGGACCCAGAAGTCCTGATGAAGAACCACAAGTAGGGATCGAAACGTTGGCTTACCATAATAAAAAAAAAAAAGATAACTGAAAATCTTGACTATCAATCAACCCATTGTATTATTTTTACTTTCACTTACCTATATATGAAATATATAGTAAGTGGAAGTATTGCGATCGTGAAAAATTTCGACTTCCGGTTTTCAACGGAAATACACGTTTTGGGGTCCCCTGAGTCCAATTAACCAAGTCCCGCGAAATGGTCTGTGTGTGTGTGTGTGTGTGTGTGTGTGTGTGTCTGTGTGTCTGTGTGTGTGTGTGTGTGTGTGTGTGTGTGTGTGTGTGTGTGTGTGTGTGTGTGAACAGACTAGCTCAAAAACTATAAACCGTGCGAGTCTGAGATTGGGTATTTAGTGTATGTATATGCCCGCGATGTGATAGCAAAAATTTCATCAAATTTGCTCAAAGGGAGGGTGTACTTTATTTAATAACTTTTTACATTTTTTTCGATTTTCTCAAAAACGGCTCTAACGATTTTGATTAAACTGAGTATTTGATCTATTTATATGCCCGAGATATGACTGTAAAAATTTCATCAAAATTGATTAACCGGAGGGGGGACTTTACTTAATAAATTTTGTATCATTTTCACGTGTTTTTTTTTATTTACTCAAAAACGGTTTTAACGATTTTGATTAAACTTAGTATTTGATCTACTTATATGCCCGAGATATGTCTGTAAAAATTTCATCAAAATTGATCAACCGCAGGGGGCACTTTACTTAATAAATTTTGTATCATTTTTACGTGCTTTTTTTATTTACTCAAAAACGGCTTTCACGATTGTGACCAAACTGGGTATTTGATGTATGTATATGTCAAATATGTGATAGCCAACATTTCATCAAAATTGATCAACCGAAGGGGGGACTTTACTTAATAAGTTTTGTATCATTTTCACGGAGTTTTTTATTTACTCAAAAACGGCTTTAACGATTAATAAAAATAAGATATGAATGTAGAAAAATGTGTGATTTCGGGAAATGATATCTAACAAAACACGTCAATTTCTTATCTAAGTAAGTTGGTAAGTGAAAGTTGTGTGTTGCGCGCACGCACCAGATTTTTTTACTTTGCAAAGGGAGGCTAAATCTAAAGTCAGTACAATTTCGTGTTGAATAAAAGAAATTGCATCAACACGAGAACCTTGCAATGAATGAATACAAAAACAAGAACCTTTTTATTTTTCTGTAGTAAACCACTTCCTATGACCTCACCGAATGTTGATAATAAATAGTTTGGATTTTCCACTTATTTTAAATTACAAAAGCGTTTAAAACCTGAGAGAACTAAAGCTCCAGGAATTCCAAGGCTCTTCCACAGACCATTGGCTTTGAGGAAAACAGGATCAGTGTTGTCTGACGCAGATTCCAAAGGTTAATATCTTGCTAAACCTGATTATTTCTATTTCTTTTTTTATTTTATTTTTATATCGAGTCTGCTAATATAAATAGAACATATTCTTGTTTTTATTATAAGAATGTTTTTTAATTTTAAAGAATCCATATTTTGTACAGACATCTCAAATACCTGATGTTTGTTTAACTATCCTTTTGCCACTAATGGCGGTTTAAAACAAGAAATAGAATCATGTACGGAATATTTTATAAACAGGTACTTTTTCTTTGCACATACTAAATCATAAATTTTTGAAAAGGACAAAAGAAGAATTTAAATTGCCTCGAAAAATGAAAAAATCACATCATGACTTTTATATTTCGGACCTGAAAATAAAAGTCCTGATATGATCATTATCACTATGATATCTCATACGGTTGATATCTATGCTTTAATTTAATTCCCGGATTTCCCTGAAGTTTTTTAACTATCCTTTTGCCACTAATGGTACACAAAAGTTAAAATAATTCAAAAAATATGCTCATACAAACTTATACAAAATTGGTTTTTGTTTGCTTAACGTCACTTTACTAATCGTACGATGCTAGAGTGGGAGTCCTACATTTCGCCTATCCAGGTATAATTAGGATAGGGATCTTTAATTAGTATCTGACATCGTACAGGCTCGGGACATCCGATTTACGTCCTATCCGAGCGACGGCATTGCCAAGGATTTTTTACTCCCTTTAAAAAATCCTAGGACCTCCGGGGGACGCGAACATGCGATCATTAGTATTGTAGGTTGCTACGCTAATCACAATACCACATCTTTAGGTGCGTTTATTCTGTGCCAACCTCACGAGATTTAAGAAATAACAAATAACATGAGGTTAATGTTACTCTTGTGTTGCAGGTGACTCAAGTAAACATCCCCGCACGGCCGGATGCAACCACCAGGCCTACACGGGGGCAAGCACCCATGACGGCACCCACATCCACTGCCAGACCCGGAGTGTCCACCTCCACCCAGCCTGCCGGTGTCATCTTCCAGGTGAAGGACTGCAACTGCCCCGCGACACCGCAGTTCAACCCAGTGTGCGGTACGGACGGCAACACCTACGTCAACAGGCAGAAGCTGATCTGCGCCAAGAGGTGTGGTTACGACGTAGAGGAGGCCAGGTTGGGGTCCTGCTGAGATGTGAAGAGACTTTCCGATAGTTGATTATAAAGAGCTTAAGAATATAAGACTGGATAAGGTTTTAGCGCTGTTTATTAAGAGTTTGTAAATTGAACAGTACTGCCCTACCATAAGAAGGAAAGCGGTAACACAAAAATTGTGAGATCATTGTGAAATTTTCCATCCGATGCTCCATAAAAAAGCACTTAGCTAAAATAAGCTTCCTTACTAAATTTTCCGCGAATCCAAGGACACGATTCTCTTACAATTTTTGAGCTAATGCTTTTTTCCTTATCAAGGCAGAGTAGACCCTGAAACTGAATAGTTCGTTTTTTTTTGTGTTTTTTTTTACGACACATGATATTAGTCAACGATCATAAGTGGCAGGAAGGCAATTGTAGGGGGAGGTGGGAGGGGGGGGGTTTACAAAGATTTTTTTACCCATAGCACCCTTCCAAAGACTTTATTTTAATTTTTTTTTTCTTCCATGTAACCTTAGGATCTAATCTATGTAAGGAATGCGTTAAACATTATTTTAGGCATCATGTCTGACCGCGAGCAGCTATATTCCAAATAACTTATTTTGTTTCATGTGCCCCATGCCCGGGGTACAATGTAACAGCTGAAAAAACAACACAAATTAACAAAAAAACTTTATTCGGCTTCCAGTCGGTTTTTCGTTCTTCTGCTTTAGGATAGCCACGAAATTCTTCAGAAAAGAGTAACTAGTTGTACATTGTAAGAAAATATCGTCATAAATTAATACAGTTTTTTTGGTGTTCCGCCCTGAATTTTGCACCAATCTGTAAGAAAATTAAAAAAAACCGACTGCTTATGCCACAATGAAAAACACATGGGGCACTATGAAACACTCGTGGGACTACATGGAACGTTTCATTGTGCCCCGAACTCCCTTGTTTCAAGGAACCCCATACGAGCCATTTTGAGGTCTTCAACTTCCTGCGATGAACGTGAAGTTTCTCCGACCCCACCGGGAACCACCACAATTGCCAACTCGTTGCCCTCGCGCTCTAGTTAGCTCTCGCACTTAAATAACAGTAAGAAATTACAAAGACTTAATTAGTTGACACGTATTTCTTTTTCTACGGATAAGAACAACGTAATTATTTCTAAATATTATCTTAACAAATAAATTGATTACCTACCATATTTTCCTTTTCTTTTTAAAAGTTTATTTCTTTCAAGCTTATTTTTATAATTCAATTTTTTTTTTTTGTGTTCTATTGGTTTGTAATCATTCGAATAAGATATGAGCAGTATGATGAAAAGTGTGTTCTCGGTGCTTGGTCTAATTTCCGCGCTCGTTAAACTCGACCGCGCACCGAAAACAACCACTTTTTGGTATAAGTGTTGAAAATAACTATTATATATTAAGAATATACTTTGCAAAACGAAAAAATATTTCTCTTTCTTTAAAGTATGGTGTGTTAATTTAATATGAACTAATGTGTATTAAGATATGTATGTAGTGGCGTACCTCTACAATTTCAAATCCGGGCAAATATTCTTTTTAAGACTTATGAAAAACATAATTTTACTATCCATAAGATGTTAGAACATGGCTCTTATTTGAATATACCTTAAATATTGATTTAGATGTATATATGAATGTATATATATATATATGTATATGTATATATATATATATGTATGATGATCAGCTGTTTTCTTTATGACTTGATGATAAATTATCAGAATTTTCAGTCAAATTATAATAATTTGAAGAGCCTGTACTGGGTTAGTACAATTAAATAAATGAACTAGTGTTTTGGTTATACTTTAAATAGTTTTATTTAACACTAATACACATACATCGCACATTTTACTAACTAACTACTAGCAGCCTTTTTTAATAGGGAGGTTATTGGTAGGTTACCATTACAGGCTGGGCAACCGCTACATCACTCTCCTCTCAGTGACAAAGTCACGAAATTATTGTGAAAATTAAAAATCTCATGATCAAGAAGTAATAAGACTTTCAAAATATAAGTTATACTATGTGCACATAAATCAATTAGTGGAGTATGTATAATAATTAAAGTAAAATATTGAGATATAAAATAATGAAAATAATAAAAGAAATTGAAAGACAATTGAAATTAACTAAGTAATAAGGGGTATTAATAATTAATAATACTGAAATAAACAATGAATTGGGATATCATAATCATCGTAACAACATGAATAAAAGAATAGAAGGAACAAAATTATTTGAAATATTGCATTAACATTAATAAAATATTATAAAATTGAATTACAAAATATAATCATAGATATCGACTGGGAAAATGTATCCTTCTTCCGGAAGATGTCGTTCTTAAAGGCACCTTTGGTGGGACTTCTTGATTTTCAGGTTTAGGAGGTGTTGAAGGCCCAGATGTTTGTGTGTTTTCAGCCTTTTCCGGATTGAATTCAGGAGAAAGCAAATAGGCAGGTTTCAATCTGTCGATAGAAACATTTACCTCTTTGCCTTTAATATTGATGGTAAAATATTTTTCGTCTCGTTTGAGAACTGCAAAAGGTCCTTCATAAGGTGGTTCCAAAGATTTACGAACTCGATCAGTTCTTAAGAAAACGTGTGTACTTGTCTGAAGATCGTTATGAATAAAAATAGAATGAGGGCTTCGATGAATTCTTTTCTCTTTAGGTTTAATTTGCTCTATATCTTGGCGAAGTTGTGCGATGAAGGAGTCACAATCTGGTAAGGTTGTTGTCGGTGGTTGTAGGAATTCTCCAGGTAGCCTTATCGGTGTCCCATAGAGAAGTTCTGCAATTGAGTATTTATAATCATCTCGTAGTGCTGCACGCATACCAAGTAGAACTGTTGGTAAGGCATCTGTCCACTTTGGGTTGTTATGTGCTCTTATAGCCGCCTTTAGTGTACGATGGAGACGTTCTATCTTCCCATTTGACTGAGGGTGATAAGGTGTTGTGCTCTGAAGTTTCGATCCGCAAATTCGCGTTAGGTTTTGAAATAGTTCAGATTGAAATTGCTTTCCTTTGTCAGTAATCACACAAAGAGGTGTGCCGAACCGACAGATCCAATTTTCAAAAAACGATTTTGCAACTATTTCAGCTGTACATCGTGACATAGGAATAACTTCCATCCAACCACTAAATCGATCTATGCAAGTTAAACAGTAAATCTGATCATTTGAGGGTGGTAGTGGTCCTACTATATCTATGTGAACTGTAGAAAATCTTCCATCTGGAGCATTGAATTGCCCAATGTGTGATTTTGTATGCTTATTAACTTTGTTCTTTTGGCAACTAATACAGCTTTGTGACCATTTTCTGACGTCATTTCTTAGTCCAGGCCATACAAATTTTTGAGAAAGGCTTTTAACGGTGGTTTTAACACCAGGATGAGCGAAACCATGAAAATGTTGAAAAACAGTGAATCGAAAAGACTGTGGTATGTAGGGACGAATAGTGTTCGTAGAAGTATCACACCAAAGAATTTGTCCGGATGGTAACTGATGTTGCATTAATTTGAGGGCGGAATTTGGAGTATCAACCAACTTTTTGAGTTCTGTATCGGTAGCTTGATGTTTGGCAATCTCCTCATAATCGATTGTAGTCACCTCCTCCACTCTTGAGAGAGTGTCAGCAATAATATTATCTTTTCCTTGAATATGACGAATATCAGTGGAAAATTGAGAAATATATTGCAGTTGCCTTAGTTGTCTGGGAGAAACCTTCTCGTTTTTCTGCAGAAACGCAAAAGTAATCGGTTTGTGGTCCGTGAATATACAAAAATTTCTTCCCTCTAGAAAATGCCGGAAATGCTTTATTGATAAATATATGCCCAATAATTCCTTATCATAAGCACTATAAGACTTCTGTGCATTATTTAATTTTTTGGAATAGAATGCTATTGGTTTCCATCCATCAATTTCACGTTGTTGTAAGACTGATCCTATAGCTTGGTCAGAAGCATCACTGAATAAAGCTAAAGGATATTTTGAATCTGGAAACGTTAGCAGGGCAGCTTCAGCCAAATTTGTTTTGCACTGTTCGAATTGCTGTATAGCCTCTTGAGTCCATATGATTTTACGATTATCTTTTTTTCTTGCCCCTTTTAAATAGTCATTTAATATTGCTTGAGCATGAGATGCGTTTTTGATGTAACGTCGATAGAAATTTAACATCCCCAAAAAGGTGCGAAGTTGTTTGACTGTTTCAGGTAACTTATAGGTTTTAATAACTTCAACCTTATCAGGTAGTGGTCGTGAGCCACTGGGCGTAATAAGGTAACCAAGAAATTCTAGTTCTTTTACACCAATTCGGGATTTCGCTAAATTTATTCGGAGGCCATATTTCAAAAGACGTTCTAATACTGTTGTTAGATGTTGAGCATGCTCTTCTTCTGAAGTTGAGGCTATAAGAATGTCATCGAGGTATGGGAAGACAAAATCTAGTCCTTGTAGTACCTCATTGATGAGCCTTTGAAAAGTTGAAGGTGCATTACGGAGTCCAAAGCTCATTACATTAAATTCGTAGAGACCAAACGGAGTTATTATAGCTGTTTTGGCTTTATCTTCTTCGGCTATTGGAATTTGATAGTATGCTTTTAGTAAATCGATTTTAGAGTATATATTTGTACCAGGTAAAATGTGATTGAAATCCTCAATTCGTGGAATGGGGTAACGATCTGGGATCGTGCGACTATTCAAACGACGATAATCTCCACATGGTCGAAACGTACCATCCTTTTTGCTCGCTATGTGAAGAGGGCTGGCCCATTCAGATTTAGATGGCCTAATTATACCATTGTTGAGCATAAATTCGAATTCTCGTTTTGCACATTTTAAACGTTCAGGATTTAGGGGTCTGCTTCTTGAGAAAACAGGTGGTCCTTTTGTATGAATATAATGTTTGACACTATGTTTCGTTTCACATGGTACTAGAGTTGGTTTGGTAATGTCCGGAAATTTGTGAACAATGTGAGAAAAATTTATGTTTTTATCAACAGTACTTAAAACTTCCGTTTCAGAAATGGTCATGACCTCACCTTTAGTCCTAAGTTTCGTCATGCCATCTATAAGTTGTTGATTTCGGATATCGATCAATAAGTTGAAGTGATTCAAAAAATCTGCCCCAAGAATACCTTTACTAATTTTTGCGACAATAAATGGGAACTGAAAAGTTCTACGAAGTCCAATATCGATATTCAGAATTTTAATTCCACAAGTAGGAATGGCAGTGCCGTTTGCTGCATAAAGTTTATAACTATTATTGAATTTGTCGGTTTTTTTAGCTGGTATGATTGAAGCATCAGCCCCAGTGTCTATAAGAAATGGCATACCAGTTTTTTTATCTTTGATAAATAGTCTATATGTACGGCATGCACCTACATTGGCAGTTGAAGATGCCGCTACTTCTACTGCCGATTTAAGTTTTCCGGCCTGGTAGTACCCCAACTGCATGGTTGTGTGCATTTTTCAGGTCTACACCTCTTCCCGTACCTAAAATGGAAGTAACAGTACTTACCATTAGGGTTAAATTTCCGCCTGTCTCGAGATGCCCTTCTACTTCTGCCTGAACTACAACTTGAACTGCGGCTAGACGAACTATTTCTATGATGTACATTAATAGCTGCAATTTGTTTCTCCAGTGCTGATATTTTAGCAAATAGGTCGTCTAAGCTATTAGAATTAATTGAAGTACGAGTAACACTACATATTTCTTTGTTAGAATTCATTTCTAACATTTTATCACCTATGTCCGCCAATTTGTTCAGGTCTCCTTCAGAGATGGCCAAAATAGGTTTCACATTATCGGGTAATTTGTCGAGCCAAAGTGTTTGTAATAATTTATCAGAAACATCTGACCCAGCCAATGACCTCATTTTACGAAGTAATTGACTGGGCTTTAAATCGCCAAGTTGCACTTCACCAATTAATTTTTTAATTTGTTTTTCTTCACTCTCCCGATAAATGCCCAAGAGTCTCTGTTTAGCCCTTGAATATTTATCAGGATGTTCGGAATCTACAAGATCCCAAATATTTTCAACAGTTTTTAAGTCTAGTTGTGCTATTAAGTAATTAAATTTGGTAGTTTCTTTTGTAATATTTGATAACTGGAATTGCGCCTCGGCCTGAACAAACCATATATCGGGCTTTTCATGCCAAAATGGGGGTAGTTTAATACTCACAGCTTCAATTGTGGGTGGTTTCAGTACTGGAGCACATGGTTCAGGAGCACATGGTTCACCATCGTCTTTGTTAGGCATTTTTAACTTTAAAACACAACACAAAACACGGGGTCACCACTTTGTACTGGGTTAGTACAATTAAATAAATGAACTAGTGTTTTGGTTATACTTTAAATAGTTTTATTTAACACTAATACACATACATCGCACACTTTACTAACTAACTACTAGCAGCCCTTTTTAATAGGGAGGTTATTGGTAGGTTACCATTACAGGCTGGGCAACCGCTACAAGCCTAAGTTTCGATCCATGGATCTTCATAAGGGCTTGTTGAGTCCAGTGTAATACAGAGACTGTGATAGAGTCTCTGTATTATTATGGTATTTTGTATTTTGATTGCAAATCCTGATAATTTATCATCGTATCTTAAATATTTATTGTCTTTAAGATTGATGATATTAAGATAATCTTATAATTAAATTAATTTGCAATCGTAAGTAAGTAAATGTAATTTTTTATTTTAAATTAACTAATTTATTCATCTCTCTGATAGTCTTAGTTGATCGATATGTGTTGTAATGTGATTGTATTGGTGTGGAATTATAAGGTGTGTCATGAGAAGTTTAATGTGATATTTGATATTAAACAAATGGTTACATAATTTTTGTTTTTATTTTATAATTGTTAAATCAATAAATAAATAAAAGTATTTTATAAATTTTGTGAACTTTTATAAACCGAAAATTCCCAGATTCCCTTTTGTAAGTTTATCATTCGGGAAACAGCATTACAATCAATTACGCCCATCATACACTCACAGTTTTTGAATCAATACGCAACTAACACAATTCATGTTTCTTTTATCGTACAAATGAAAACGATAATCAATAAAAATTTGAAAATTATCTAATAAAAAAAAAATGTATTTTTTTAAGAAGAGAAAAGATTGGCTTTATCCGGGATTCGAACACGGATTTCCTTATCACTAGTAAGGAGGATACTCTTGCCACTTGAGCTACCAGGCATATGTCCCGGTCAAGTCAATTCTTTCCCTTCATTGACCTTTTTCCCACTGATCTCTCAATTTTTCAGAATTCCACTAGGGCGTGGAAAATTGTTGTCTAATTTTATGAGGTCTCTTGACAAACGTCAATTTAAAATAATCGGCTTTATTAAGGTTTTTATGTATACACAGCAAAATTGAAAATGGTATAAAAAGAAAAAATCTAGAAAATAACAATTTCTTTTTTTTTTTTTTATCCTCTAAAATTTGACTCAAAAACTGACTCAGTAGACTAAATAGCTTCTGAGAACAAGCTTTACAATACAATAGGCCGCCATTTTGTGTTCCATAGGCTTTATCATGGCAAAGATTTACTAGGTTTTTTATTATTTAGATATGACAATATTGTTCGTTTGTTTAACATCCCTTTATCCTACTAAGGCTAATAGGACCATGCTACTCTGGGAGTCGTAAATTTTGACTATCCAGGTTATTAGGATCTTTAACGAGTACCTGATATCGCACAGGCTCGGGACATCCATTTCACGTCCTATCCGAGGGACGGCATAGCCAAGGAAGGTTATGTTACTTCTATTAAAAACCCTAGGGCCACGCGGAACGCTAACCCGCTACCTTTAATATTGTAGGTTGCCATGCAAACCTATACACCACAGAGGACCCCTATTGTAAATGAATATAGGGATTCATTTTTAATATACTAGTGACTGTTGTAGTGAACAGATTATGCTCTGCCTAGCGATAATTAAAACATAAGTCAAAATTAATATGTTTATTATTTATTTTTTACTTAATTAATATTTAAAATATGTATTGAAAAAAACAAAACAAGAACACAAACCTTCGCCTGAGTGATCCAACCTTGTGAACCCGCATTTGAAGGCAGGAAGGAGGAAGGTATAGATAGCATACATTGTAAAACAGATCTCTCAACCTTCAATGTAAACAAAACCATCAACTGTTTATTCAATAACTGAACTGAATAAAGAGTTTAAATGAATAATTAGCTGAAGTAGTACTACAATTGTTACAGAAGTCCTTGCGCGTGATTACGACCTTTAATTCTTAAGGTGCTTTTACACTCTACGAACCTCACCATCGAAAAGGTTCTCCCCCGAACCTTGCCATATTGGCGAACCACGAACAGCCATTTATACATGGCATACACTCAACGTGACGTTGAGCGAACAAATATGGCTGACCAAACCAACGCTAGCTTCTGATGGAGATAAAATCTCTGTTATCAATATATTTTATTTTATCTGAAAAATAAAAAATAGGAGACGAATTACAAACGGTGCACTAGTAACACAAACAACTCCTGTCACTTGGGAAAATCCCAAATCAAAAGTAACATTAGCCCCGAACACAGGCGAACAGATGAAGTACCTAGAATACTCGAACAGTATTCTACTCGAGGATACGGTTCGTACAGTGTTGTGCACCTTTAAGGTTCCCTTATACTGAGCGAATCTCAGAACCGAATTATCATTAAGTAAAATCTTTTAAATAATTTATTTTTTGAAGAGAAAAGATTTGGCTCCTCCGGGAGTCGAACCCGGGTCTCTTGCGTTACATGCGAGGATGCTAACCGCTACACCACAGAGCTCGGCTCAAGGCAGAGCAAATCCTTCCTCTTCACTGATACCTACTCCCCCTATCTCACAAGTTTTGTGAGTAGTAGCGGGAGGTGGACAATTTTTGTCCAATTTATGTTATTTTATTGACATAAGTCAATTTTTTTTTTAATTATTTTAATTAATCCAATCTTAAATTGTGGCTCACCACCAATTTTAATCCTCGCATGTAACGCAGGAGAGATAGGGGGAGTAGGTATCAGTGAAGAGGAAGGATTTGCTCTGCCTTGAGCCGAGCTCTGTGGTGTAGCGGTTAGCATCCTCGCATGTAACGCAAGAGACCCGGGTTCGACTCCCGGCGGAGCCAAATCTTTTCTCTTCAAAAAATAAATTATTTAAAAATAATTTAAAATTGGTGGTGAGCCACAATTTAAGATTGGATTAATTAAAATCTTTTATTTAACAAAAAAAAAAATTAGTGTATTTTAAAGAGCAAATACAAACAAACATAAGTAAATGAATGTGGAAAAAACTGAGACTTTGAGAAATAGCATTTAACAAAACACGTCTGTCTATTTCTAATTAAAGTTGGCAAGTGAAAGTTCTGTGTTGCGCGCATCGCACCAGATTTTTCGTAATATGGGTAGAATATCGGGTCAGCAAATATGAAATAAGCATTTGTACGTATTAAGGGAGTACTTTTTCCTCCTGAAACTTAGCCAAGCCGTGTGCAATAAACATACATGCTAGGATTGATATTTGCTGAAAATGTCATTGATACCTTGGTAGGATAAAGTTAAAAATATACGAGAGCTGATATGGCCGCAAGCAGGAGGACATGGAAGAACAATCCGGAACAGAAATCAATCAGCTGGGATAAACATAGGCCTCGAACAGCAAATAGGAATGGGCACGCACCCGGACGAACCTTTTCAATATACCATCGCACGGAACATTCTGAGGTTTTCGGTCCATGAAAACTGATTCGCAGGATAGCTTATGGGATGTTTGAAAGAGTAAATAAATAATGAAACACTGGTATCCCATTACAGTCTCAATAATACATATTTTGTTACATTCCTTAAATTTGGTGGACGTTTCGGACTGTTGTGTCCATACTCATCGCCTGCATAATGTACATTTGATTTTAGTTTTTTCTTATACAGTATGTAAACAATAAAAATTAAAATACCATTAAAATTATAAAGATATAGTTAAAATAGATATGAACATGACATAAAGGTATGTCAAGTGTCAATTTTAAAAGTTACATAAATAAATACACATGAATCAATAAATAACATAGAACAAAAATAAAAATAAAATAATAGTAAAATGGCAACAAGGCTCACCAACCTTCTCGTTTTTGGATATTAAAAAATTAATATTCTAATAGAATTTGTCATTATTACAATGGATGTTTGACCTGTGGGGGGTTTGCTATCTTTTTAATCCTGGTGTTGTTATATCCTATTTATTATTGCATAATAGTGTTTACTTACTATTTCAGAGTCCTTTTTATGGTTGACCAGTTCTCTTTCATTCTTTTTTATATAAATTGATTCAATAATATTTCTTTTAATTGTGTTACTTTCCCTATGTAAAATCTGTGCATTATCAAAGTTAATTTTGTGTTTGTAGTTTTTGAAGTGTAGTGAAAGGGCTGTCTGTATTGGTTTTAGAGGATTCCTTGATATTATTTTTATGGTTATAAATTCTTGTCTTTAGATTAGTTGAAGTATTGCCTATATATGATTTATTGCAGTCATTACATGGAATTCTATAAATTATATCTTTTTGTTCAGCTGTTGGAATTTTATCTTTTGTCTTGGTTGTGATATTTTTGATTTTATTGGTGGGTTTGAAGGATATTAAGTTGTCAGTTATGTCGTATAAGACCGTATTGGGATACCAGTGTTTCATTATTACAAATAAATCAAAGCAGTCTGACAAGATAATATAAGTAAATAAATATTTTTTACTACCCCGTAGTTGTAAGTACCTACCAGGAGGGGTTTATTGGGGTGTCAATAAACAGGCTTTCATCTTTAATTTAGAGATTTGGAAATACAGTGGAGCATCGTTAACCAGAACCAATTTTTCCCAGACGTCTGGATGACCCAATTTTGGAAAAAAAAAAAAAAATCGAAGTATTGACCAATTTTCGTGAAATTTTGGCTGTCACAGCGCGGGCATATGCGTACATGAAAATCAATGACCAAAATCGTTAATGCCTTTTGCGATAAAATCGAAAAAAAAATATAAACGAAATTTATGAAATAAAATGCCTCCACCGTTTGATCAATTTTAATGAAATTTTTGCTCTCACATCGCTAGTATATTCATACACTCCTCGACAAAATCATAGGCCACCCCATTCATTTTAAATCTTCAACTTTTTATCTTTTTCATTGTATGTAAGAATCATAATAGAAGTTTGACAAATAAATATAGGCTAATAATCCAATAATTAAAAATATTTACATGAAAATAAGAAAATAAACGAAAATTGATTGCGACAAAATTATAGGCCACTTTTAAAATTATGTGTATTTTTATCATTATTAATATTTATTGAGCCCCCTTATTTTTCTAAAACGTTAATCATTCTATTTTGAAGGGATTTAAAGAGGTTTGTATATATCTGTGCCTAAATTAAACTACTAAGTTTGAATGCTGAGCTCTGAGTTCGTCCAGAGAAGTGAATTGGCTTCCTGCAGCGAATACTGCCCTACTCAATTGTACAAAACAGTTTTCGATGCAGTTGAGATCAAAAGAACAAGCCTTCCGAGGCAAAAGTGAAATATTGAAATATATAATATCTATTCAAAATATTTATTTACCAACCAACCGGCTGGAGCGTTGTCTTGTCGGGAAACGGACCTTTCTTTGATGAACTCGTTTATATGCTCCATTACTGGCTCTCTTATGTTTCCCAATACTGTTTAGCATTAGTTTCTAAAGTAAAAATTTTATCTGACTTCGCCACGATAATTATTACTGACCCAAATCATGACGCCACCATCACACATTTGCCAGCGACTTAAAATGCTTTGGTTTCTTGGTGGTCATGAAAATAGTATTTGAGGTCATCTATAAACAATCTAAATTTACCGGTTTTTGGTAGTGAATATAACGTTTCTCAAACTTTTCTAACAACCAATATGATCCTTTTTTATACACGACTTAGCGTTGTGAAACTGATGTTTTTTTTCTGAATCCTCTGCTGTGAACACCCTAATGTGCTGTGAACATTATCTCTAGGAATTTCAATTATTTTAAATTTATTTCTAAACACTTCAGTAATTAAAAAACAAAAAATTAATTCAATAGCACGAATAGTTTGACTGGGGATTTAATAAAACACTGAGTGGCCTATGTTTTTGTCGCACATGAAAAAGCCTTATAAGAAGATAAAGGATTAAAATGATAACTTAGGGGGAATTTATACATTGATATATTAATCTACTTGCCAAAGACGTAAAATAAATATAATTACATTCTTTTCAATTATTTACTTGTTCTTGTAACTGAAAAATTGTGGGGTGGCCTATCATTTTGTCGCGTAGTGTACGTCAAATACCCAATTTCAGGTTCGTTAGGTATATAGTTTTTGAGTTAGCCTGTACACACACACACCCAGACATCATTAAACATAAACAATCGTTGGCCATTAAAGGCGTACTGCGCATGCGTGGGCTCAACGTGTTTAATGAGTTGACGGTATATTTTTATTTTTTTCATGTCATATTTAGACATTTCTTATTATTAGGAGAAACGAGAGACAGATAATTTCTCCATATAAACAAAAACGAAGATACTTATTGAGAAAAATTAAAAAGCCCCCTTCCACATTTAAGTCCCCTTCAGAACATTTTAATAAAAATAAAGCTTACCTGATATTAAACAAAACTTGATTGATTGTTTAATCAAAATTGTCAAAGCTATTTTTGATAAAATCGATAAAAAACGTAAAAATGGGAAACAAAGTTATGAAATAAAGTACCTCCTCTTTTTGACCAATTTTGATGAAATTTTTGTTCTTTAAGGGAGCAAAAAATCCTTGGCTGTGCCGCCCCTCGGATAGGACGTAAATTGGAGTTCCTGAGCCTGTACGATGTCAAGTACTCGTTTAAAATCCCTACCCAAATTATTCCTGGATAGGCAAAATTTTGGACTCCCACTGTAGCATCGTCCGATTAGCCTTAGTAGCGTAAAAGGACGTTAAACAAACAACAACATCAACTTTAATTTGCTTTGAAATAACAAGGAAACGTCCATGAAGAAATATTGTAATTAACTTTCACAAGAAAGTTTTAAAGTAGAAAACTGCCGAGTTTCAGAAATACAATTGCCTTATCTTTTAAGGAACGCGATGTCTACCTTGTAATTCCTGATTTGTCATAATTAAGAAAAATATTTTATATAGATTAACTAAGCTAATAACTATCTAACAATTAAATCAGTCGTTTGAGAAACCGACATGTCGAATTCGATTTCCCAAAGAAAATCGATTTCCGTTTTAATTAATTTTTTAATTTGTATTAGAAATCTTTTTTTTTTTTTTTTCACTTTTATTTTTAAATCCGCACCTGTTAATCACAATAATCAACAATCAGCAGATGATCTGGCATAAACATGAGGTAAGAAACAAAAATAATATAATAAGAAAATAAATAAAAAGGCATGTTAGGCATGAGGTAAAGCAGTACCCAGCGGCACCCTTACGCGGCTATTAGTTTACTCACTTATTATGTAAGTAGGTCCCTCATCCAGACCCTTTTCAATCGTCTTCTGGCGTTTTCCGGCATGCGGGTTGTGGCCATTTCTTGTATTAGGAGGTTGGAGTGTCCCTTCATTTTATCGTGGAACCGTTTGTAGTATGTCCGTATGTGTTCATTGAAAGTCGGTATGTGTAAGTCAGAATGTAATGTGTTGTTATTCACGTACCACGGGGCTTGAGTAATCAGTCGGAGGATTTTAGACTGAAAAGTTTGAAGTCTACTTATATGTATATGTTTTGCAGTGCCATATATTTGTAATCCATAGGTCCAAAGAGGCTTGAGAAGATATGTGTAGATTCTTAATTTTTGTCTTGCTTTTAATTTGGAATGTCGCCTAAACAGTGAGTACAATAATTTTAGTCTTTGATTTAATGTTTCCCGCTTTTTCTTGACGTGTGGACCCCATGTCATTCTCCTATCAAATGTCAGTCCTAGATATTGTACTCTGTCGGTTTGAGGAATCGGTATGTTGTCTAGGTAAACAGGTGGGCATGTTTCTAGTCTTAAAGTGAACGTGATGTGTTGGCACTTTTGATGATTTATTTGAATCTTCCAAAGTTTGCACCACTCCTGTATTTTTTGTAGGTGATGTTGTAGGTTAAGTGAAGCCTGTGTGGAACTTTCGTGTCGAGTAATGATAGCTGTGTCGTCTGCGTAAGTGGCAGTAAGAGTGTGAGCAGTTTGGGGTATGTCGTGAGTGAATGTGATATATAGTAGTGGAGCAAGTATTGATCCCTGAGGTACACCGGCAAGAGCTGGCCGAATAGAGGAGAGACCTGAGCCATGCCTAACTGAAAAATATCTGTTGGAAAGAAAAGACTGTAGAACGAGATAGTAAGTGTGAGGGAGTACGTTCTTGAACTTGAAGAGAAGCCCCTGGTGCCAGACTTTGTCGAACGCTTGGGCGACATTCAGAAATACTCCAGTTGCATATAATTTACGCTCTAGTGCTATCGATACGTAATCAGTCACCCTGTGTAGTTGTTGAGTTGTAGAGTGTAATTTTCGAAAGCCGAATTGATGGTCAGGAATTATTTGTCTGTCTGTCAGTATATCTAATAGTCGTGGATATAATAATTTTTCGAATAATTTAGAGCATAATGGAAGCAGGCTTATTGGTCTATATGAGGAAGTACTATTTCTGTCTTTGTCTGGCTTTTTTATCATTGTTATGTAAGAGTACTTCCATTGTATCGGAAATTTAGTGGTCCTGAGAATGCTATTGAAAATTGTAGTAAGGAACGCTAGAGCGTTCCTAGGCATTTGCTGGAGCGCCTCGGCGTTTATCAGATCATGACCAGGGGATTTTCTTTTCGGCAACTGTCTAATTTCTTGTGCAACTTGTGATGGTGTGAAAGGAGGTGGTGGAGGTGTGAGCTGCAGTGGCGTGTCTAAAATGTTTTGTATAAAGTTCTCATGTTCTGTGTTCATGAAGTCTGTATGTGGTTTAAAAAGAGAGAATAGATAGTCAGCGAAGAGTTCAGATCTTTCCTCGTCTGAAACAGCCCAGGTGCCATCCTCTCTCCGAAGAGGTGCTGACACCTCACGATGCTTTAGGAGATTACTGGTGAGCCTCCATAAACTTCCATCGTCAGTCGAGAGGTTGCTAATGTAGTTATCATAGTTGTTGCTTTTGAATTTTTGAATTTGTCTCTTGAGTTCGTTATTTAGTCTGTTGAAAATTCGTCTGTCTGAAGGAAGTCTGTTAGTCTGCCATACTTTGCATGCTCTTCTCTTTTCTCTGATCAGCTCCCTAATGTACATAGGATAATGAGGCAAGTTTATTACTTTTATTTATTAGTTTTTAACTTTTACTTTTTGAGTCACAGTTGAAGACCACGCATCTTCTTGTATACTTTTTGTAAAAGTTTCAACAGCTTCCTCTAGGTCTGCTTGTGTTTTGATCGAGCCTGGAACAGACAATGTGGAGTTCAAATAGTTTCTGTATGCCTCCCAATCTATATTACCAGTTATAAGCTTGGGTCTTTTTTGTGCCTCTGAAGGATTGTCGAAGAGAACCATGTGCACTGAGGAGTGATCAGAGCAAAGATCAGAGGTTGAACTAACTGTAAATGGTACTGCTCTCAGTCCTTTAGAAATGAAAAAATCAAGTAAGTCGGGTGTTTTGCGTCTAGAGGTGGGCCAATAAGTCGGTGAATTCGGAGTCATAGTGTCTAATGATAGTTGATGGATGGCGGACCAGAGATTTCTACCTCTTGGTGTACTCAGTCTTGAGCCCCAGCATTGATGCTTGGCGTTATAGTCGCCTCCTGCGATGAAACATCTTCCGAGGCGTTTGAAAAACTCAGAAAACATCGTGGGTGTAAGCTTGTACCTAGGGGGACAATAAACTGAGGCAAATGTTATGGTGTGGTGCATAGTGTATAGAGTGATTCCTGTAGATTGTATGTCAGGACTAATGGGCAAATCAATCGGGCTATGTTTAAGTGAGGTTCTGATGAGTATTGCTGTTCCCCCATGTGCGGTTTTGTCTGGGTGGTCAGTCCTGTAAATTGTGTAATCTGAAATGTAGATTTTCGATCGTGGTGTCAGATGTGTTTCGGTGATGAGTGCTATGTCGATCCGTTTTTCATGCAAATACAAGTCGAGTTCCGTAATGTGCTGTTTCAGTCCGTTAGCATTCCATAAGAGAATTGACATGGAACCAACCGTCAAGTGATTAAGGTCCATAGTTGGTGCACAAGGCCTGTGTAACCTGAGATAACTGTTGAACGATATTGAAGAGGGGCTGGATGAGTTTATTTAATTCGTTAATTGCTACTAATAATACATTAGAGCCATTATCAACCGTAATAGGCGGCTGGGCAATGTTTCTCCTCATACCTGTACAAGTTTGCCGGTGATGTTGAGATGCTGCGCCAGATGTATTCTGTCTTCTGTGTTCCTGAGATCCAGCGATGTTCTCTGATTGTACTTGGTTTGAGTGTTGCCTTAGAGGTGGAAACTCTTCGAGTAGTGGTGGTGCCTGAGTTTGCCTGGCTTCTTCAATGTTATGTTGATTTCTTAATTTGCGTTGAGCTCGGAGATTTTTCAGTGTTTGGCAGCCTTTATAGTTAGCTGGGTGCTGACCATTACAATTTGCGCATTTTGCCGGCGTGTCTCTCGTTTTCGTGCATGAAATGGAGTCATGAAAACCACCACATCGAACACACCTTGGTTGATGGTTACAATATGACTTAGTGTGTCCATATTGTTGACACCTTATGCATTGTGGAATCGCTCTCTTTTTACGTGGTTCCTCTATCCTTATTCTCGAATAGTACAAATATTCAATATTAAATATTTCTTCTCGAAACGTTTCTTTGGTGATATCCACGAAAAACATAGGCAGGGGATGCTTAAAACGGGAAATAACATTTACAATATTGGTAGCTTCGTAGCCCATTTCCTTTAACTCATCTTTAATTGTGTTTACAGGAGTAGCGTGGTGCAGATTTTTTATGACAACTCTTGGGCATCTGTCTTCTGGGAGTTGAAAAGTGTGGAAATCCGCGCCTTCTGACCGCAAGCCTGAGTTAAGTTTCCTATAAGTTTCGGGGTTCTGTGGATACACAGTGACCCCTTTTAATGTTGATTTTATTTTAAAAGTTTTTGGGCCGGCTATCCTTTCTAAAAATAAAATTAGGGCTTGGAAGTTTTCTACTCCATTGATGAAAATAGGTGGAACTTTATCGTTTTGGGAGGTTATTCTTGTATTTAGTGTATTATCCGAGGGTGGTGGTTGTACTTGTCTCAAAACATCAAACCTGTTTGATGTTTCGATTTCTTCTGAGTGGCGTATATGTTTTCTTGGGTCGTTGTTTGCAAGCATTGGTCTTTTACGACCCGTAACTTGCTCCCAGGAACCACTGGCATGATCATTATTACTGTTATCAGAGTCCATCTCACTTACCTCGTGTTCAGATGGCTCTCCCATCTCTGGCATTGAAGCCCTCCAAATTTCCTTGTTCTGTCCAATCACTATCATTTAAGATTATTAAATAAACACTTTTTTGCACATAAATAATAATTTACAAAGTCAAAATCAATAATTTTTTTAAGACAACAAAATAGGTTAACTTTCCACGTGGTTAGCAAACAGCTGTTTTAATCGTATTAGAAATCTGATTCAAAAAATACCCAAAAAGCCCAGCTGTTCTATCGGCTTTTATTTTCACCATTTCCATAATCGTCAGAAGAAACTCGAAAAATCCAGAATAATGAAAGATATGTTCCAGCAACAAAAGCAGTAAGTACGTTTTGGCCAAAAATTTTTCTTGGCCTGTCACTGTTAAAGAACCTATTATAAACATTTGAATGAAGAACCATAAATTTGAATCTTGCTCATTTCAACCTTATATATTTATGCTTTCAGTTATTTTTCATTTATTAGACAATATGCGTAAGTTTTTAAATGTTTTGTATAAGGATTTCCAAAATATATAGTTTAAAACAATCGCCTTTTAAAATCAGGGGAAACCAAACATGTCCAAAAAAATCTGGTGCGTGCGCGCAACACACAACTTTCACTTACCAACTTACTTAGATTATAAATTAATGCGTTGTTGTGGTCCCCTTCGTTAGACCAATTTTGATGAAATGTTAGCTATCACATCTTTGGCATATAAATACATCAAATACCCAGTTTGATCAAAATAGTTAAAGCCGTTTTTGAATAAAAAAAAAAAAAAAAACACGTGAAAATGATACAAAATTTATTAAGTAAAGTCCCCCCTCCGGTTGGTCAATTTTGATGAAATGTTGGCTATCACATCTTTGGCATATACATACATCAAATACCCAGTTTGATCAAAATCTTTAAAGCCGTTTTTGAGTAAATAAAAAAAACACGTGAAAATGATACAAAATTTATTAAGTAAAGTCCCCCCTCCGGTTAATCAATTTTGATGAAATTTTTACAGTCATATCTTGGGCATATAAATAGATCAAATATTCAGTTTAATCAAAATCGTTAGAGCCGTTTTTGAGAAAATCGAAAAAAACCTAAAAAGTTATTAAATAAACTACCCCCTCCCTTTGAGCAATTTTAATGAAATTTTTGCTGTCACATCGCGGGCATATGCATACACTAAATATCCAATTTCAGGTTCCCACGGTTTATAGTTTTTGAGCTAGTCTGTTCACAGACACACACACAGACACACACACACACACACACACACACACACACACACACACACACACACACACACACACACACACACACACACACACACACACACAGACCATTTCGCGGGACTTGGTCATTTCGACTCAGGGGGCTCAATCTATATCTATATCTATTTAGATAAAATAAACACCTCCCTTATTTTTCAGACACTGCCAAGATGTAACTGGAGCCAAAACAAAGGATATGTCAAAGTTTGGTGATCATTCAATGTCAACAAGGTGTAAATAGAATGAAATGAAACTTGGTATGGGTCGCACGGTTTATACTTTTTGAGCTAGTCTGTTCACACACAGACACACAGACACACAGACACACACACACACACCATTTCGCGGGACTTGGTCATTTCGACTCAGGGGACCCCAAAACGTGTATTTCCGTTGAAAACCGGAAGTCGAATTTTTTCACGATCGCAGTACTTCCACTTACTATATATTTCATATATAGGTAAGTGAAAGTAATATATATTTCATATATAGGTAAGTGAAAGTAAAAACATATATTTTTCAGACCTACCTAATGAATATAGATTTATCAAATCATGAAAAATATAGTTGAGAAAATCTCTTAAAGCAACATTAGAAACGTTTGGTTTACTTTCTCAATAATTTCAATTTGGTTTTCTCAATCAACCGATTCAATTGTTTCTTAAGCACTTTTTTTTTCAACTCTATGATTTTTCCATTCTGTTTTTTATTTCGTCCAAAAAAAAATAAAATTAAAATAACAATGGTAATCATTCATAAGATACCATGCCAGGATCACGAACCATTTTTACTTTTACTTACCTATATATGAAATATATAGTAAGTGGAAGTATTGCGATCGTGAAAAATTTCGACTTCCGGTTTTCAACGGAAATACACGTTTTGGGACCCCCTGAGTCGAAATAACCAAGTACCGCGAAATGGTCTGTGTGTGTGTGTGTGTGTGTGTGTGTGTGTGTGTGTCTGTGTGTGTGTGTGTGTGAACATACTAGCTCAAAAACTATAAACTGTGGGAACCTGAAATTAAGTATTTAGTGTAGGTATATGCCCGCGATGTGACAGCAAAAATTTCATCAAAATTGCTCAAACCCCTCCCTTTGAGCAATTTTGATGAAATTTTTGCTGTCACATCGCGGGCATATACCTACACTAAATACTTAATTTCAGGTTCCCACAGTTTATAGTTTTTGAGCTAGTATGTTCACACACACACACACACAGACACACACACACACACACACACACACACACACACACACAGACCATTTCGCGGTACTTGGTTATTTCGACTCAGGGGGTCCCAAAACGTGTATTTCCGTTGAAAACCGGAAGTCGAAATTTTTCACGATCGCAATACTTCCACTTACTATATATTTCATATATAGGTAAGTAAAAGTAAAAATGGTTCGTGATCCTGGCATGGTATCTTATGAATGATTACCATTGTTATTTTAATTTTATTTTTTTTTGGACGAAATAAAAAACAGAATGGAAAAATCATAGAGTTGAAAAAAAAAGTGCTTAAGAAACAATTGAATCGGTTGATTGAGAAAACCAAATTGAAATTATTGAGAAAGTAAACCAAACGTTTCTAATGTTGCTTTAAGAGATTTTCTCAACTATATTTTTCATGATTTGATAAATCTATATTCATTAGGTAGGTCTGAAAAATATATGTTTTTACTTTCACTTACCTATATATGAAATATATATTACTTTCACTTACCTATATATGAAATATATAGTAAGTGGAAGTACTGCGATCGTGAAAAAATTCGACTTCCGGTTTTCAACGGAAATACACGTTTTGGGGTCCCCTGAGTCGAAATGACCAAGTCCCGCGAAATGGTGTGTGTGTGTGTGTCTGTGTGTCTGTGTGTCTGTGTGTGAACAGACTAGCTCAAAAAGTATAAACCGTGCGACCCATACCAAGTTTCATTTCATTCTATTTACACCTTGTTGACATTGAATGATCACCAAACTTTGACATATCCTTTGTTTTGGCTCCAGTTACATCTTGGCAGTGTCTGAAAAATAAGGGAGGTGTTTATTTTATCTAAATAGATATTTTGACCCGAGGTGAGTAGTTGTGTAAGCCATTTTTACTTTCACTTACCTATATATGAAATATATAGTAAGTGGAAGTATTGCGATCGTGAAAAATTTCGACTTCCGGTTTTCAACGGAAATACACGTTTTGTGGCCCCCTGAGTCGAAATGACCAAGTCCCGCGAAATGGTCTGTGTGTGTGTGTGTGTGTGTGTGTGTGTGTGTGTGTGTGTGTGTGTGTGTGTGTGTGTGTGTGTGTGTGTGTGTGTGTGTGTGTGTGTGTGTGTCTGTGTGTGTGTCTGTGAACAGACTAGCTCAAAAACTATAAACCGTGGGAACCTGAAATTGGATATTTAGTGTATGCATATGCCCGCGATGTGACAGCAAAAATTTCATTAAAATTGCTCAAAGGGAGGGGGTAGTTTATTTAATAACTTTTTACGTTTTTTTTCGATTTTCTCAAAAACGGCTCTAACGATTTTGATTAAACTGAGTATTTGATCTATTTATATGACTGTAAAAATTTCATCAAAATTGATTAACCGGAGGGGGACTTTACTTAATAAATTTTGTATCATTTTCACGTGTTTTTTTTATTTTCTCAAAAACGGCTTTAACGATTTTGATCAAACTGGGTATATAATGTATGTATATTCCCGAGATAAGACTGTAAAAATTTCATCAAAATTGATCAACCGGAGTGGGGACTTTACTTAATAAATTTTGTACCATTTTCACGTGTACATATTTTTTATTTACTCAAAAACGGCTTTAACGATTTTGAAGAAACTGGGTATTTGATGTATGTATATACCAAATATGTAAAAGCCAACATTTCATCAAAATTGGTCCAACTGAGGGGACACTTTATTTCATGACTTTTTTTCTAATTTTTAACTTTTTTTCGATTATCTCAAAAAGGGCTTTAACGATTTTTATCAAATTCGTCATGTTTAATGAAAATTAGGTTTTCTTTAATATCAGGTAAGCTTTATCATTATTAAAATGTTCTGAGGGGGCTTTTTTTTGTGGGGGGGGGGCTTTTTTGTTTGTTTCTTTCTGATTAAGTACCTTTGTTTTTGTTTACATGGAGAAATTAACTGTCTCTCGTTACGCTTAAAAATAAGAAATGGCTAAATATGAGATATGATAAAATAAAGAAAACATAAAGAGGAGGAAAAAAGAAAAATATTCAGTCAACTCATAAAACTCGTTGAGCCCACGCATACGGAGTACGCCTTTAATGACAGACCATTATTCATAATTAAAGCCGTTCTGTTCATTTGAGAAGTGACAATTAATAAAGCGCATTCATTTCTAATCTAAGTAAGTTGGTAAGTGAAAGTTGTGTGTTGCGCGCACGCACCAGATTTTTTTTTTACTTTTGGCCTTATCGCCGTTGTTGTAGATATTCACATATTAGTTAATATTATTGTAATCATGGATTACACTTTTTTTTTTGTTTCTTTAACGTCACTTTATGCTGCTTAGGCTAATCGGACGGTGATAGAGTGTGAGTAATCAACTTTTCCTACCCAGGTATAATTAGGATAGGGATCTTTAACGAGTACCTGACATCGTATAGGATGGGGGTCTCCATTTTGCGTCCTATCCGAGGGACGGCATAGCCAAGGATTTTTACTCCCATTAAGCGTTTGTTACACGCTATCGGCACTCCATGCCATAATTTTGGTAATTTTTTATTTTTGCGGTAATTTCTTAAATCAAGAAGATTAGCGCCACAGTATTCCTCATCGGATGTGCTTAGAATAGGAGAAAGGTGGAGTCGAGTTTCTGTGTTTACAGGCCTTATTGTTACATGGTTACAGTGGAGTTATATGGTTACAGTTCTGATTCTGCAAACTTTTTCCGTCTTCAATTTTAAGATATATTGTGGAGTTCAGCCACTTAGGCCATTCAGATCATCAAACTGACAGATATAGTAAAACGCATCATTTGCGTTTGAATCTATAAAAAAACTCGAACCGAAATCTCACTACTGACTTATTATGGACCTAGGAAAAGTCCATGACATGAATGTGGAAAACGTAGAAAAAATATTACAACTGTCCGATGCTTACAATGTACGCGATTCGTCTTCTGCTGTACTATTATGTTTCCCGTTTTCGTTCCTATTGTGGTGATTACTTTTCGTTCGAAATTATTTATTTTTTAAAAATAATAAACTTACATTATTTTATCTCTCTCATAGATACCTCTTCTTATTCTTTTGATGAATTGTTAGGTGAAAATATTCAAATAGTAGGTTTAAGAAGACTAAATTTCGAAAAATACTAAATAAATTTCGAAAAACAAAGAAAAATACCAATGCGGCACGCAGTAACAAAGGGTAAATAATTCCTGAGGCCACCACGGGACGCGAACCCGCGATTGTATTTTAGGTTTCCATGCTAACCACTACACCACAGGTGAACCCATACACTTTTTACTTTCACTTACCTATATATGAAATATATAGTAAGTGGAAGTATTGCGATCGTGAAAAAATTCGACTTCCGGTTTTCAACGGAAATGAACCGTGCGATCCTGAAATTGGGTATTTAGTGTAGGTATATGCCCGCAATGTGACAGCATAAATTTCATCAAAATTACTTAAAAGGAGGGGGTACTTTACTTAATAACTTTTTAGGTTTTTTTCGATTTTCTCAAAAAAGGCTCTAACGATTTTGATTAAACTGAGTATTTCATCTATTTATATGCCCGAGATATGACTGTAAAAATTTCATCAAAATTGATTAACCGGAGGGGGGACTTTACTTAATAAATTTTGTAACATTTTCACGTGTTTTTTTTATTTACTCTAAATCGGCTTTAACGATTTTGATCAAACTGGGTATTTGATGTATTTATATGCCCGATATATGACTGTAAAAATTTCATCAAAATTGATTAACCGGAGGGGGGACTTTACTTAATAAATTTTGTAACATTTTCACGTGTTTTTTTTATTTTCCCAAAAACGGCTTTCACGATTGTGACCAAACTGGGTATTTGATGTATGTATATGCCAAATATGTGATAGCCAACATTTCATCAAAATTGATCAACCGAAGGGGGGACTTTACTTAATGAATTTTGTATCATTTTCACGGGGTTTTTTATTTACTCAAAAACGGCTTTAACGATTAATAAAAATAAGATATTAATGTAGAAAAATGTGTGACTTTGGGAAATGATATTTAACAAAACACGTCAATTTCTTATCTAAGTAAGTTGGTAAGTGAAAGTTGTGTGTTGCGCGCACGCACCAAATTTTTTTTTTCCTCTGGCGCTATATAAAGCTCTGTCTACGCAATGTGGTATCATTTTATATATAACGGATTATCATAGACTAAATACGGAAAAAAATAAGGAAATTTCAACTTTAACTTCGTATCGTTAGGGGTTTTCCGAGCCAGGGGAGAGGTTGAAAGATTAATACCAATGATTATTAAATGCCCTCTGGCTCTGGGTTTTGAACTCGCTATCTTTTATCAGGTTTAGGTTATCAGTCATATGTTGTCAAGGGCAAAGCGTATTTTCTAACGCGTTTGCCCACTCGGCCATATCTTCACCCAAAATATCTCTCTTGATTCATATCTCAAAATATGTAATTTGGGTATTAGTTTTGGCACGTGCCATTGGCTATTCCAATATTTCCATATAAGAATCCCCCCCCCCCCCCCAATTGGTTACAAATACGCTTCAAGAAGATCTGAAGCTATAAATAAAATGAAGGAAATTTCTGGATTTCTCGTATTTTTTATAAAATTTATTTATCAGAAATAAAATTGTCTTAGCTCACATCCGATCTTCGATGTGTAAATATTTAGTAATTCAGAAATTATTAGAAGTATAACTTTTCCACTATTAAATTTAATTTTACACTCAAACTATATGGATCACAAGTGCAGGCTTAGATACTTCGAATTCTCCATCATATGCTAAAATTATAACTTCAACTAAACCCTGAAATTAATATATTCTTGGAAAGCCATATTTATCACCTGGTATGCTATCTACTGGGAGTAATTTTTTATTCAGCTTCCCACATTTCTTAAAATAGATTGTCGACATCTTTTCGAGTCGAATACCCCTGTGTGCGACTTTAATTTCGCTGTTGGGTGGTCATCCATCCAAGTACTTATCACGCTCCACTTTGTTTAACTAATGATAATGGCTGTCTTATATTCTCTTTTATTATCTGTTTATATAAAAACAAAATATAAAATTTAAATTAGTCCCTTTTTTTTTTTTTTATGAGATTTTTGTTCAAAAATTTTTAGACGGCTTCAAAATTTAAGCCAAGTCCATAAGTTAAAAATTTGACGATCTTGCTTGATAATGTTGGTAATACTCTTTAAGAACAGTCATAAATTAAAATTTTTTATCCGATATGTTAAGATTAAATATAAGTATTAGTAAAAATCGAAAGGGGGCGGCTTTTAAAATTCAAATAAAGAAGTTTTTATAAAAATGTAATATTTCTAAAAAAACAAAATCCAAAATTTGTGGTTATCCTAACTCTAACTAAACTAAAAAATTTAAATGCGTAACCAAAAACTATAACCTACAGGTTCAACATTTGGTTAATTGATATGGATTCACTCTGTTTTAAAATGATTGATTTTTCAAAATAAAAATCG
Organism: Aelia acuminata; assembly: GCA_911387785.2. Lineage (NCBI taxonomy): Eukaryota > Metazoa > Arthropoda > Insecta > Hemiptera > Pentatomidae > Aelia > Aelia acuminata. Next base: position 223,777,644 of record OU426978.1, read on the forward strand.
ATATATCAATTATATCAATTGAATGAAAATATCAACTATCGATATTTCAAGTCCGGTATTTTGATATATCATTCATGTTTGGGCAAAAGGGCTTAACTCATAAAAAAATTTTGTGTCTCGTCTTCTTAAAATTCATAATTGACTATAATTTATTCGTTATTCATAATTTATTACAGTCTCTGTTGAAAGAATACAGTTTCATTTAGTATTCTGGGATAAAGAAATACATTCAGAAAGAATTTATAACGATTTTCAATAGCTTGGTAAATCGTTGTTTTAGCTTCACATTCGACTTAACCCCTTTTGACCAAACACCAATGATATACTTCAGATGTTTTTCGGAAGCGATGATTTAATAAATGAGGTTTCCTTACACAATTAGTTTTTGTTTGTTTGTTTAACGTCCGTTTTTATGCTACTAAGGCTAATCGGACGATGCTACAGTGGGAGTCCTAAATTTTGCCTATCAAGGTATTATTAGGATAGGGATCTTTAACAAGTACCTGACATCGTACATGCTCGGGACCTCTATTTTACGTCCTATCCGAGGGACGGCATAGCTAAGGATTTTTTACTCCCATTAAAAAATCCTAGGGCCACCGCTGGAATTGAACCCGCGATCTTTAGTATTGTAGGTTGCCATGCTAACCACAACACCACAGGTGACCCCGCCCTTACACAATTAGGCAAAAAAAAACAACATTAATTTTGGAAAGTATGTATTAAATTAATTACTCAATTTAATTTACTAAGCATTAAAAAAATATTAGGAAAAAATGCTGTATCATTTTGAAAATTTCACGCATTACTTTAGTATAAACACCAGAAGACCTTCAGTAAGATTAGCGCACTGGAAGTTTTTTATTTTTAGGTTGTGTTGAAGGTCATTCATTATACATGAAGGTATCTTAGTAATGCATGAGTTCGTGAATGTATTCACATTCAATTTGACAGGGTATTTGCAACATAATGATTTTACAATAGTGGATGACAACGCCAAAAATTTAGTAAATAAAAAACTTACAATGGTAGATTTTTATTTCAAACAAAGTGTGTGTTTGTGTGGGAACAAACTAGGTCAAAAACGATAAACAGTACGAACCTGAAATGAGGCATTTAATGTGACACCAAAATTTCACCAAAATTAGGTAAACGGAGGGAGGACTTAATTTCATAAATTTTATCACATTTTTACTATTTATGAAATATATAGTAAGGGAAAGTATTGCTACATTTTTGGGGTCCCTTGAATCCAAGTAACACAGTCCCGGGAAATGGTCTGAGTCAGTGTGTGAACTGACTAGCTCAAAAACTATAAACCGTACGAACCTGAAATTGGGTATTTAGTATATGTATATGCCGGCGACGTGACAGCGAAAATTTCATCAAAATTGGTCAAACGGAGGGGGTACTTTATTTCATAAATTTTGTCTCATTTTTACGTTAACCAAATCCCGCGAAATGGTCTGTGTGTGAAACTTTAGGTCCATAATATACCTATTTCTGAAGGCAATATAAAGTGATTTTAGAGGAACAGTAATCGTCCGTTCGTAATCCAGAAAGGCATAAGAAACAAACTTTACTAAGAACGTAAATGCACCTTCTACCAATCCACCTTTACGATTTATTTACAAAAAGCAACTCGCATTAAAAAAGAAGCAAGTAGAATAAAAAAACTAGACTGTTGATGAAAATAGGCCCCTTAAAAACAGAAATAAGCAATAATGAATCGAAAAGTGCTGAGAACTTCCAAGTTTTGCAATTCAAATAATAATCTATATAAATAAAGTTGAAATTCTGTTTGTTTGTTTGTTCTTTATAGAAATCCATACCGTTTGTCCTAAATTCTCCAAATTTCGCCCAGTGGTTCTTTCAGACCAGGACCGAACACCTGTCCATATTAAAATTGCATAACTTCAGCCGATCTCTGGGTATATTCTTTATTTTTATAATAATCGTTTTGATCTCGCTTTACATTGGTTTTTACAAAATCGACCGTTTAAGTCGATAAAAGTTTAAAGATTTAAAAAATAAAATTCTCCGGGTGAAACCGGTATATACAGCTATTATTCTATAACTTATGGAGACATATACGAATAAGCGAATGTGGAAACATGTGTGAAGTTGGGGAATGGCATTTGAATATTTATCAAGACGCGTCAATTTCCAATCTAAGTAGGTTGGTAAGTGGAAGTTGTGTGTTTTGCTCATCGCACTAGATTTTTTATTTCAAATTTGAACAATTGCCATTATCAGAAACCTGTCAAGGTCACATATTCCAAATTTAACCCTTAACTACTCACGTCGGGTCATATTGACCCGTACCAAGTTTCATTTCATTCTATTTATACCTCTTTGGCATTGAATGATCACCAAACTTTGACATATCCTTTGTTTTGGCTCCGGTTACGTCTTGGCAGTGTCTGAAAAATAAGGGAGGTGTTTATTTTATCTAAATCGATATTTTGACCCGAGATGAGTAGTTGTGCAAGCCATTGTTTTGTGTCCGATGCGGGGACTAAATTTATAAAAAAACCGCTCATATCTTATCTGTTTTAAATGCAAAGGTTGTTCGTAGAAAAATTTTTGAATTTAAATCAAAAGAAATTATGTTAATAATAGTAATGTTAAGGAGTTCCTTTATTTTAGTACTTCACTTCAGACCTATAATTCAACATGGTATTCATATTTAAAAACTTTGATTTATTGTATACATAAATCAATATATATTATAAAGCAAAGTGTACAATGTGCGTGCCGAAAAGGCTCAGAAACGACTCCACATATGATTAAGAGATTTATGTCTGCGTGTAACTGTAGGTCCCCTAACGGAGAAGAAGGTTTCCGTTTTTCTCTTAAGGGTGTGAAATTGAAGAGAAAAGGACTGGAATTTTAAGGCTCTCGCAACATGTAATTAGCCTACCTGAGAATGACATACGAGTTTATGAATGAAAAATTTAGTTCAAGCTGCAGACCACCAGGAAGCGCTAGGGTGTGTTTCACTCAATGTTTATTGTTCATTCATTCCGTTATATTTGTAAAGGTTATATATTTTATCAGCTGTTCTTTTTAAATTACTAAAAAATCAAGCGGAAATAATTAGTTTCGCCTTTTCTTTTAAAATAAATTAATGATTTTACATATCTGCAATCAATGAGAAAACCGACTGAATACTTTACAAAATTAATTTTCTCATAAGAAGGTTAATTGATTAACACATTACATTTAATCAATATCTAACATATACTTAAGTAAATTTAATGCAATATGAGTGAGCGAATAAAAACAGACATAAAACAAAAAAGAAGATAGACTGATTATAAACCGAAAATAACAAGTTTGAAGTGTTACTTATTGTATGTAGTTATGAAAAATGGTTTTATTACTATGTATGATGAGTATTCCAGTTGACAAAATGATGAATTGACTCCAAATATACATGTTTTCAATAAGATTTTATCACCGCTCATAGTTCAGGATAAAAAGAAATATGATGAAAAAATTGTGCCCTCATGATATTTTGGTTTTCACTTAGTAGCAGTAGTAAGATTGGGGAAGTGCAGAGTTCGGCCAAATTAGAGTGTGGTGGGGAAGGGGATAAATTAAGGGAGTTTGAACTGGAAGAAAGGTCTTACAAAAAATGTTTCTATGAATCTTCGGTATTTTCTAAACTTCTGGATCTAATGGGACCATCACAGTAGTCGGCGCTTAAGTTGTACTCCAAATATAGTTTTTTTTACTAATAATCTAATAACTTATCATCTGCTGACAGTTTGGAATGGGCTTATAAGATTCATAATCACAGAAACCATCAAAAACGATGCATGACTCGACAAAATTGCAGCAAAATTAATTGTTCATTCACCATTTTCAACACCCTAAAAGTATATAGGGTTCCTTATTTGGGCGGACACTGCAGATCTCGAATCTTAATATTGATACAATGTTAAAATTTTCAAGAAAGTGCTAATTTTGTTCTATATTTCCTTTAATTTTAAAGTTTTTCTGTTATTGAAACTGCCACACAACTACCGGAGCGAAGCCGGGCACACTAGCTAGTAAATATATATATTCAAGCCTTCTCCTGTTGTTTAAAACTAATATCTTACATCCTAAGGTTGTTTAATTTTTTTTTTGTTCTGGGTCATATTGACTCGAGGTGAGTAGATAAGTAACACTGATTCAGGTGAGTAGTTAAGGGTTAAATAACCGATTCAAATGCAAATTGCCCATATTTGATTATCCTCTTAATCCTCCGAAAATCTTCGGCGAACTCCAGTGTCATTCATTATCGACGGGGTAAGTCAGGCGGAGGGGAATGTACTCCTGGCTAGATCGTGACCGTGATAGGGCCAGGAATAGACTGATTAATGACAGCCATCTCGTCGGGACTTTATTTAGGCTTCGAGCTGAGAGAGAGAGTTGTCGAGTTGTTGAAGGTAGGAACCGGAATTGGAACCGAGAGGTAGAGAACTATAGAACTTTTTGGAAGAACAGAGAAGTAATTAAGTGAGCAAACTGTTGTAGAGAGCGATGTTTCGAGGCCTAGTGTTCTTCGCGTGATTGTGCCAAGATCGATCCCATTGCGTTAAAAACTGTGTCAGTCGACCGCGAGCGGCCCTGCCATTCCCTTTCATAGTTCCGGGGCTACCCCAATGTTAGCCGGCGAGTTGTGGGTCCGCCACTCGTCGAGTCCAGCATCAATATCTAATGTGTTGTTCGGGTATTAATGCAGGATAATGTATCTTGAATTTTTAAAATAGAAAAAAAGTTTACCCTGTAAACAGGTCTATTTCGTCTACAGTAATGGTTTTGGCAAAATTCGTCTATTTTACAAATTGTAATTTCGATAGGTTAAATGATGATCAGGATTTTCAGTTTAAAAACAATTTTTATTTTCATTAATCCAATCTTAAATTGTGGCTCACCACCAATTTTAAATTATTTTTAAATAATTTATTTTTTGAAGAGAAAAGATTTGGCTCCGCCGGGAGTCGAACCCGGGTCTCTGTGGTGTAGCGGTTAGCATCCTCGCATGTAACGCAGGAGACCCGAGTTCGACTCCCGGCGGAGCAAAATCTTTTCTCTTCAAACAATAAATTATTTAAAAATAATTTAAAATTGGTGGTGAGCCACAATTTAAGATTGGATTAATTAAAATAATTTAAAAAATTGACGTAAGTCAATAAAATATCATAAATTGGACAAAACTTGTCCACCTCCCGCTACTACTCACAAAATTTGTGAGATAGGGGGAGTAGGTATCAGTGAAGAGGAAGGATTTGCTCTGCCTTGAGCCGAGCTCTGTGGTGTAGCGGTTAGCATCCTCGCATGTAACGCAGGAGACCCGGGTTCGACTCCCGGCGGAGCCAAATCTTTTCTCTTCAAAAAATAAATTATTTAAAAATAATTTAAAATTGGTGGTAAGCCACAATTTAAGATTGGATTAATTAAAATAATTTAAAAAATTGACGTAAGTCAATAAAATATCATAAATTGGACAAAAATTGTCCACCTCCCGCTACTATTCACAAAACTTCTGAGATAAGGGGAGTAGGTATCAGTGAAGAGGAAGGATTTGCTCTGCCTTGAGCCGAGCTCTGTGGTGTAGCGGTTAGCATCCTCGCATGTAACGCAGGAGACCCAGGTTCGACTCCCGGCGGAGCCAAATCTTTTCTCTTCAAAAAATAAATTATTTAAAAATAATTTTTATTTTCGACAGCCAACGTTTCGATCCAACTTGTGGATCTTCATCACGGCTAAAAGAAAACAAATATATGAGGATCTATGCTAGAGGATGACAATAAATGAATATTTTACAGAACTGGTAATAATATAAAAGATGGTAAGCATTATACATGAATATTTAAATAAGTAGATGGGTAACAAGCATAGATACTCATATATTGGTTTTCTTTTAGCCCTGATGAAGAAACACAAGTTGGATCGAAACGTTGGTTTTCGAAAATAAAAGAAATTTTCAAACTGAAAATCCTGTTCATCATTTAACCTATCGTAAAGATTAACAGTTGACAATCTCTCACCTCTAAAATTTTAATTTCTATTAAATAATGCTGTTATTTCTCTGATGCGCGGTCATAAGGGCTCAAGTCACTATCTGAGCATTTGGAGATTATGTCGTAATATTATAGCCAGAGCCCGGATTGTTATGCTATAAAGAGCGTTAAAATATGGAGAAAAATATATATAAGCGTTGAAATACGGAGCAAAATATCTAAAAATATGTTATTAAACAACTGTATATAAGAAGCTAGGGGCTACAGGGCCAGTAGCACAGGCTTAGTTAGCCTTGCTCTGAAGCACGAATGATTTGGTTACGTTTGTGTTAAGAGTGTCGTTACAAGTTGGTACTTTGGGTCTTTTTCGTTTAATGCACAGTTCGGTTATTAAAAAAAGTAACTGTTATTAGAAAAAGTAACACGTTATTAATATAAAGTAACTATAATTGTTAACACAAATGATATGGTTTATTCTAATTTCCAAAATGAAGCAATATCTTCCAATATAACCTCAAAAAGGTCTTTCCCCATATTCCTTTGTCTCCACATCAGCACAAACCTCCCTCAAATAATTTTTCATTTGTTACTGTTTCTGCAGACATACTCAATTCGTCTTTACAAAATAACGTTGTTGTATATTTCTTGGTCCATGGGTAAATAAAAAGAATTGCATTATTCAGAGGATATTTTGAACCGTTGAACCACGTACCTTCCCTGAGTCCTACTTCCAAAAGACAACTTGCATTGTGACACCGCCATCTGTACCGGTCATCTCTCTTGCGCAACTTCATAGAATGTCCATTCCGGCATAGTTTTTCTTTATGGATGAGGCCTTTTTCTTGTAAGAATGCAATGGTTCGGTCCAAATCTTTAAAATCTTCGTATAACCTGAACATAGCCATTATGAGGTTTTAAACGAAACTAAGAAATGTAGTCATATGTTCTACTGATATGGAGGTTGTAATTATATCACGTGTTACTTTTTTTAATAACAGTTACTTTTTTTAATAACCGAATTGTGCATTAAACGAAAAAGACCCGATACTTTTTGTAACCATCCTAATAATTTGATTTTGTTATTGTTTGACTGATGTTGTGAAGTGTTATTTTTCGTAAATAAAAATTATTTAAACTCGAAAAAGTGTTACAATATTTATAGACTAAATGCTTCGTCTATAAATATCGTGAATCTTAAAAAAAAAAATATCTGGTGCGATGCGCGCAACACACAACATTCACTTACCAACTTACGTGGATTAGAAATTGACGTGCTTTGCTTAATTGCTATTTCTCAGAGCAACATTCATTTCTTATTTTTGTTTTTATTTGCTCTATAAAGTACATTAAATTATTTTATTATTAAACAAAAGTTTTTACTTGCGATAATTCGTCAATGCAGTATGTAGTTGTTGAAAACTTCATTTAGTTACCATAAATAAATAATTTTCATTAAATGAACAGAACGGCTTTAATTATAAACAATGGTCTGTCATTAAAGGCGTATTACGCATGCGCGAGCTCAACGTATGTTATAAGTTGACGGAATTTTTTTCTTTTTTTTCTCCTGTATATGTTTACTTGATTTTTTTTCATATTTCATATTTAGCCATTACTGATTTGTAGGCGTAACGAGAGACAGATAATTTCTCCATATGAACAAAATCAAAGGTATTTTATAGGCAAACAAAAAAAGGCCCCCTTCCCTATTTAAGCCCCCTTAGAACATTTTAATGTTAATAATGAAAAAGCTTACCTGATATTAAAGCGTACTTGATTCTCATTAAACATGACGAGTTAAATCAAAATCGTCAAAACTATTTTTGAGAAAATCGAAAAAAGGTAAAAAAGTTATAATATCGCACGGTTTATAGGTTTTTAGCTAGCCTGTTCACACATAAACAGACCATTTCGCGGGACTCAGTTATTTGGACTCAGGGGACCCTAAAACGTGTATTTCAGTTGAAAACCGGAAGTCGACATTTTTCATGATCGCAATACTTTCCCTTTTATATGTTTCATATATAGGTTAGTGAAAGTAAAAATACAAATATTAATAAGTAAATTTACGAAGCACAACTGATTGTAGAGAGGTGAGATGTTATTCATAGAACTTGGGTTTCGTGGCTGTCAACTAGTCCGTTAATAGAAGTTGCTGCTTTACCTTTGGCGGGCGGAAAATTTTAAGTAACACTTCATCAGGTGCTTATCCAGCTAATTACCACCTAATCGAAATAAATCAAAGGATTTTACTAACTTTGTTTATTTTTATTATTATATGTATAATATATTACTACTTTCACTTACCTATATATGAAATATATAGTAAAGGGAAAGTATTGCGATCTTGAAAAATTTCGACTTCCGGTTTTCAACGGAAATACACCTTTTTGGGGTCCCCTAAATCAAAATAACTAAGTCTCGCGAAATAGTCTGTGTGTGTGTTTGAACCAATGGCGGATCCAGAAATGTTCTGAGGGGAGGGCCCACTTTTTTTTTTTTACATTTCATGAGTAATGAAGGCTCTAATTTAAAATACTTATTAGTACATAATAACGTTGTAAATTACTGTAAATGTTTAAATACAATTCATTTTCAATTAGTGGACTTGAAAAATGATTAAATATAGCCATTTTATATTGAAATAGTAATACTTTATGAGTGTCCTCACCTCTCAGGGGGGGGGGGGGGCGCCCCCTTTATTATATACTGTACGAAACTAAAAAAGTATATATGTACCCCTGATGTGACAGCGAAAATTTCATCAAAATTGATCAAACGGAGGGGGCACTTTATTTCTAAACTTGTTTTCCCATTTTTACGTGTTTTTTTTTCCATTTTCTCAAAAGACGTCTCAAGCTTTCTCCGATGAGGAAAAATTCATTTTTAAGTCCTGCTCGAGTTTCCGAACATATTTCATGATCTCCAACTCGATATCTAAACAAAATAATGTAAAGTTGACTTGACCAAAACTTTACATCATTTGGTTTAGTTTTCTTCTATTTAATTTTCCCTCCATAATTGCTAGCCTTTTTCAAGTTATAGAATATACAGTCAACAAACCAGAGTGTAATTATAATTCAGACGAAGTTTCGATTCATTTCGAATTTTAAAAAGTTATCCCGCGAACTTTGATTCAGACGGTAACCATATGGCTAGATCATCGGAAAACGATTATCTCGCCAATCCATCGTTCTTTAGGTTTAGTCTGAATTAGAACTGTTTATAATGTTCCCTACAAGCTTAGAAATTTCACGAACAGGCACTAAAACAATTTGTAAATGTTTTCTGTTTCACGTTACAATTTATATACTATTCCTTTATTTTCTTTAACATTTCTGCCCAAAAATATTTTTTTATTGACCTATCATATTCCAAGTGCTAAAGATTTCATCCTTCGGAAGAACTCTTAAAGTCAGGTACCTCTTACCTTTACATATTGAGACATTATTGAGGCAAAATATAAGAGACATTATTGACGTGACTTACCTGAAGCAATAGGTTGGGACCTGTCCCGTTGTCATTGATCTTAAATATGAAAGGCTTCTCGTACATGTTAAAACTTCTGAGACCTGCAAACATATAAAGGATTATCAGATTGTAATTCAACATAAATTTTATTGGATACTAGGGTGCCCGGCTTCGCTCCGGTAGTTGTGTGGTAGTATAACAGAAAAAATTAGCACCTTCTTGAAACTTCGGTTTAAACTTAGTACCGTAAAACGAGGTGACTTTGTGACTAATGGGGTGACTTTGTGTCAAGCCTATTTTTCTACAATTTTTGAATTTCCCTCCTTAAAAAGAATCAGGTTAGGCAATTCAGTGTACCTTTCAGGTAGTCAGTAATGTGCTGCAACCTACTGGCCACATATAACTTCTTTCATTCCATTTATCATGGTGCTTTATTTCTAATGTTCAAGTAAATGAAAACAATCAAGCATATATGAAATAAAGCATCATGGTAAATGGAATGAAAGAAGTTATATGTGGCCAGTAGGTTGCAGCACATTACTGACCAACTGACAAGTACACTGAATTGCCTAACCTGAATTTTTTTAAGGAGGGAAATTCAAAAACTGTAGAAAAATAGGCTTGTCACAAAGTCACCCCATTAGTCACAAAGTCACCTCGTTTTACGGTATTAATATTACGATTCGAGATCTGCAGAGTCCGCCCAAATAAGGAACCCTATATACTTTATGGGGGATTGAAAATGGTAAAAGAAAAATTAATTTTACGCAAATCAAGGCACAATTTCTTTACCATATTTCTTTTTATCCTGAACTATAAGGAGTGATAAAATCTTGTTAAACTGCTGAAATTGGAGTTAGCCATTTTGTCAAATGGAATGCTCATCATACATAGTAATCAAACCAACTTCTTTATCATAACTACGATAAGAACACTTCAAACTTTTTGTTTGATTTATATTCAGTCAAGTTACCCTTTTGTCTGTTTTTATTCGCTCACTATACTACTTAGAAATTTTCAATCACATTGCATTAAATTTACTTAAATATTTTATTTTGATTAAATGTAATGTGTTGATCAATTAGCCTTTTATGTGAAAATTAATTTGTTAGGGAATCCAGTCGGTTTTCTAATTAATTAAAGACATGTAAAATCATTATTTTTTTTTTTAAAGCAAAGGAGAAACTACTTATTAACGCTTAATTTTTTAGAAATTTTTAAAGAACTGTGAAAAAATATATATAACCCTTAGAAACTGAATAAATGGACAATAAACATTGAGTGAAACGCACTCTAGCGCTTCCTGGTAATCTGGAGCTCGAAATAAATTTTTCATTCACTAACCCTTAAAGGTAGGCTAATTACATGGTGCGAGAATTCCGGTCCTTATTCTCTTATAATTCCGGCCCTTTTCTCTTAAATCGTACACTCTAAAGATAAAAACGGAAAACTTCTTCACGGATAGGGGTTATACTGCTACACGACAACATAGCTTTCTTGGTCGTAGGTGCAGTCGTTTTTGAGCCTTTTCGGCACGCACATTGCACACTTTGCTTTATAATATATATTGATTATAAAATTATCAATAGAGTGTCATATTTGAAAAAAATCGAATTAGATGCGGAATATATTGGGTTGGCAAATAAGTCCTTTCGGTTTTCCAGGTTGAAATAATACTCAGTGCGTCATTTACTTAAAATTTATTTTAATCTACAATATATTGACCGAAATAGATAGAAGAAATGACACAAGAATAGGGTACAGCCGAAATATAACCTATCCATAAGAAAGCATTCAAATTACAGAGGAGTATCTCTTTTAGCGACATCATACAAAATATTTGCTGTACTCTTCAATCAAAAATTGTTCGTAAAAGTGTCTGGGGGATTATCCGTGCGGCTTCAGAGATGGGCGATCAACAATGGACCACATCTTCGCTCTGAGGCAGACCTTGGAAAAGACATATGAATACGACTTCGATCTGCACCATTTGTTTGTTGACTTTAAACAGGCATATGATAGCATCAACAGAGAAGAATTAATGAAGACTGAATATACCTAAGAAGTTAATCAGATTGGTCAGAGTGTCACTTACGGGTACCTCTTGCAAAGTCAAGATACAAGGAATGCTGTCAAGCCAATTTTCAGTCAAAGAGGTTCTAAGACAAGGAGACCCTTTGTCGCGGTATTAATGTCCGCGGGCGCAATCGCCTATAGGGTGCGCTAGTAGTTTTGCAAAATGTCGGAAGGAACGGGGATAGACATAGTTGATGTGGTAGAGATAATTGGTAATTTTAAAAGAACATTACTTGATGCAAACCACATAATTACATGTGGAATAATATCTAGAAGTAAAAAAAAACAGTTATTTTACAAGACTTGTGCCTTCAAACAAGCGATCTTAAATGACTGCCCCATCAAATAAAAGTGGAAATCAAATTTATTAATAATAATAAGCAATTTTCTTGTAATTGTACGTGTAAAGCTGGTAGTTCTGGTAAATGCAAACACATCAATGCAACTTTATTCTACGTTTTTCGGTTAGTAATAACATCAATTACCTATTCATACAATCATTGTTATGACAGCTGTCATTTTCATGACAGCTTAGTTTCTTTGTCATATTATTTATTTATTTGTCGAAACTTTCAGGCATCGCATTGAAAACTTGGAACAATTAAGCACAACGAATGTAATGCGAAAATGGGGAAAATTAAAAAAGAAAAACAAATCTATGACACTATGGTCCCAATGTTATTTGCATAAAACTAGCATTTTGGAATAATAAAATATCAAATACTAATATTTACCTGGATAAATATAGTCACTTTCTTAAAAATCTGGTGCGTGCGCGCAACACACAACTTTCACTTACCAACTTACTTAGATTAGAAATTGACGTGTTTTGCTAAATATCATTTCCCAAAGTCACACGTTTTTCTACATTCATATCTTATTTTTGTTAATCGTTAAAGCCGTTTTTGAGTAAATTAAAAAAAAACCGTGAAAAAGATACAAAATTTATTAAGTAAAGTCCCCCCTCCGGTTGATCAATTGTGATGAAATGTTGGTTATCACATCTTTGGCATATAAATACAACAAATACCAAGTTTGATCAAAATCGTTAAAACAGCTTTTGAGTAAATAAAAAAAACATGTGAAAATGATACAAAATTTATTAAATAAAGTCCCCCCTCCGGTTGATCAATTTTGATGAAATTTTTACAGTCATATTTCAGGCATATAAATAGATGAAATACTCAGTTTAATCAAAATCGTTAGAGCCGTTTTTGAGAAAATCGAAAAAAACTTAAAAAGTTATTAAATAAAGTACCCCCTCCCTTTGAGCAAATTTGATGAAATTTTAGCTGTCACATCGCGGGCTTATACATACTGTAAATACCCAATTTCAGGTTGGCACGGTTTATAGTTTTTGAGCTAGTCTGTTCACACACACACACACAGACACACAGACACACAGACCATTTCGCGGGACTTGGTTATTTTGACTCAGGGGACCCCAAAACGTGTATTTCCGTTGAAAACCAATACTTCCACTTACTATACGTTTCATATATAGGTAAGTGAAAGTAAAAATGAATACCTACTATATATCGTCATATGTTTCGAAACAGGCTTATCTATTCTTAATTTTACAATCCACTCTATAGGAAGCTTTTTATTTTTTAGAAATAAATGGAATGCCATTCTTTTTTATTTTCTGATTGAACACTGATGGACCGAGCAATACCTATTAGACACTTTTCAAATAATATTTTGATCAATCGGGTTCTAATTATGGAAAAATAAATTAAAAACGCCAAAAAAACCTATAAATCCCAGGTACTGGCCCGGCTTCTATCCCCGTTTCTCCAGTTCCAGTCAAGAAGCAGCACCGTCGCTTGACAATAGAATGACCTAACATTTAGCATATGCTGACGATATTGTGTAAACTGCTTAAGATTGATTGCAGCCCTTTCAGGAATTTTCCAAGAGTTCGAGGGTGCAAATTGGGTTTGCAAATCAATGAGAAAAAGACTGTGTTTATGAAGTGCAGAACCAGAAATAAAATTTGGGTTACACATCTTTAAGTCGGTGAGCCGATTTAAATATTTGGGAGTGCTGGTTGTATAAAAAAATGAGGTAATGGGAGAAATAAAAGCGGGATTGGCCGCGGGCAATAGATGTTTCTTCGCACTACAGAAGCCACTTAAGTTGCTTAAGCTACAAGTTTCTTAAGTGCACTTAAGAAGCTTAAGCTACAGAGCTAAGGTCATAATATATAAGACAGTTATAGGGCCAGTAGTAACATATGGCTGTGAAACCTGGGTGCTGACAAAAGAAATTGAAAGATTATTGAAAGTTTGGGAACGAAAAGTACTCAGCATTATACTGGGTGTCCCAGACCTAGTGTAAAAAAAAAATTGGGTAATACTGCATGTTAAACGGGGTAGAATGACGCAGAAACGAGTTTCCTATCTCAATCTGTTGAGGAGATAGAATTTTTTTTGTTTTTATTTTTAAAATCGTACTTTTTTTCTGAAAAATGACAGTTTTCTCTACTTTGAATTAGAGTAGAAACAAAAACAATGATATTTTCTTAATCAGCATTAAATTTTCTAAAAGATGAAATGGGTGTGGTTATTTTAAATCCACTTTCAGTGGGACTTTTAACGCGCTAAACACAAAACATTTATTAAAACTTAAATTTTTAATAGTTTTTGAAAACTTCTCACTTTCCACGGGAGCACCCTAGAAGCTGTCAAATTTCCTAAAAACTGCGGAATTTAGTTAGCTTTTTAGTGGTGTAACTCCTGATACAATTGCATTTCACCTTTTGAGTCTAAAAGAAGTTTTTTTTTATGAAAAACACGCTAGAGAATGTCACTGCTTGGGCAATGAGAAAGCGCGCTAGAGCCCGCATCCAAAGTAATGGATGCCGAACTTCCAATGAGTTAGAGTTAGTTTTACTTTTTTAAGACTAGAAATATATAGAACAATTTATGAACTCTAAATAATATAAAAAGGGTAATAATGATAAAAAAAAAAACTCCTTAGTTTAAATTTTAAAAATACTTTCTTTAAAATAAATTAAAAATTTTTCTTATCTTCTACTCTATCCCAGAAAGGAAGCACCCTCAGGAAATACCTTCCTTCTGTAAAATCCCGGCTATTGGCTAAGTGGGTCCTCCCGGACTATTGGGTTTCACAGTTCCTCACGGGGCATGGGGGTTTTAGAGCCCATCTCCATCGACTTGGCCAGAACATAGACCCCCACTGCTCCACCTGTGGTGTCCCAGAGACTGTTGAGCACGTGGTCACGAACTGCACTGTATTTGATAGTATAAGGGCCAGTATGCTGGAAAACACGGGACTTTTCGTCCTCACTGAGCAAGAGTTCCCTCAGCTGGTGAGCGAGGAGAACTTCCCGCGGTTCAAGGAGTTCATTGAAGGGTGGAAAACGGCATTGGGCCCAGCCCACTTCAACATGGGAGCCCGGAGAAGAGGACCTGGACCAAGAAGACCATCATAGAAGTAGAAGAGACCTTCCAGCTCTTGGGGACAGCTGCATAAGATGAAAAATAAAATAAATGGTTTACTAGCAGTAGTGAGTTGTTGCGTAGTCATACGTAACATCCCACTACTGCTCATACCCGTATTGCCCGTGAGGCATGGGAGGGAGGAATTAAAAATAAATAAATAATAATCTTCTCTTCTACTAAAATTTTGAAAATCCTAATAATATTATTATCTTAGAACCATATTAAAATGGATTATTGCAGCGCGTGTTCAAAATTTCCTCCATTACATTGGAGGCAGGCTTGTATTCAACATTTTTATGTAGGATTTTTTTTTTTTTTTAATTTTAGATTATTATTACCCTTTTTATATTATTTAGAATTCATACATTGTTCTTTCTAGTCTTAAAAATGTAAAACTAACTCTAACTAATGGGAAGTTCGGCATCCATTACTTTAGATGCAGGCTCTAGCGCGCTTACTCATTGCCGCCCCAGCAGTGACATTCTCTAGCGTGTTTTTTTTATCAGAAAAACTTCTTTTAGACTCAAAAGGTGAAGTGCAATTGTATCATGAGTTACACCACTAAAAAGCTAACTAAATTCCGCAGTATTTAGGAAATTTGACAGCTTCTGGGATGCTCCAGTGGAAAGTGAGAAGTTTTAAAAACTATTAAAGATTTAAGTTTTAA
Organism: Aelia acuminata; assembly: GCA_911387785.2. Taxonomy (NCBI): domain Eukaryota; kingdom Metazoa; phylum Arthropoda; class Insecta; order Hemiptera; family Pentatomidae; genus Aelia; species Aelia acuminata. The sequence goes on from OU426978.1 coordinate 223,793,342, forward strand.
TAAATGTTTTGTGTTTAGCGCGTTAAAAGTCCCACTGAAAATGGATTTAAAATAACCACAACCAAGATTTTAAAAATAAAAACAAAAAAAATTCTATCTCCTCAACAGATTGAGATAGGAAACTCGTTTCTGCGCCATTCTACCCCGTTTAACATGCACCCTTTTTTTTTTTTTTTTTTTTACACAAGGTCTGGGACACCCAGTATATGGCATACCAGCAGAATATATGGACATGTCTGTGAAGCTGGGAGATAGAGGCTGCGGAAAAACGAAAAATTTCGACGCATGTTTCAAGACGAAGAACTGGTGACATACATCAAGAAGTGTCAATTAAGATGGGCAGGACACGTCGAAAGGATGCCTGAAGGTAGACTCTCAAAAACGCTTTTGTATGGCATGCCAGGTGGACGAAGGCAAAGAGGGAGACCACGAAGCCGATGGATAGAAGACGTAAAAAAAAACTCTTGAAAAGCTGGGAGTTAGAAGATGGAGGAGACAAGCCTTAGATAAGAGTGGCAAAACATCTTAAAACTATTGTATTATTTACACATTATTATTTAATTTATTGATATTATTTACACCGCAGATTGGCTGATTGATGAAGTTTGGTGACGAAATTAAGATACGAAGCCACAGAAAATAAATCAAACCACATCAAAAATGCAGTTTAACTGCATATCGTGGCTGCATTAAATGCATTCAAACATACAGATAGTCATTATAACCTAGACGGGCTGTGCAGTATCAATATAAATATCAATGAGACAACTGAAATGTACTTTATATTAGTGTCAAATAAACAGTAGTACAGTTGTGATCAAAAACTACTTATTCCGTAGTTGCTGTCTGTAGGTAAATAGTTAAATGGAGAATGAAGTTGAAACTTCACATGTGATTATCCAAAATAACGGTTTTTACTTTCACTTACCCACATATAAAATATATATTAAGGGGAAGTACTGCGATCGTGAAAAAATTCGACTCCCGGATTTCGACGGAAATACAAGTTTTGGGGTCCCCTGAGTCCAAATAACCAATTCCCCCGAAATTTATTTATTTATACTTATAAAATTCCATCAACAGACAAATTGCCCAAATACAGGTGGTAAACAATATTAAATCATGTTACAAATTTCCTTAGAACTAAAATAATAATAAAATAGAATAAAATAATAATAATAATGGTCTGTGTGTGTGTGTGTGTGTGAACAGACTAGTTCAAAACTATAAACCGTACGAACCTGAAATTGGGGATTTGGTGTATGTATAACATAGAGAATTATAAAATCAGACGACTTGGAGTATTATGCTTGCATTGCCGAATTATCACAAGTTAAAACTTTTATTTAATAATAAAAAAATTGAGTGTACTTGATAAGTACATTAGGTACACAAAAATAAGTAAATGGGTGTGGAAAAATGCCTAACTTTGAGAAATGGCATTTAACATAACACGTCTATTTCTAATCAAAAAAGGTTGGTATAAGTGGATAAGCATAAGTTGGTAAGTGGAAGTTGTGTGTTTCGCGCATCGCACCAGATTTTTTTTGAGTTGTAACCATATTCTTGCCAACGTGCGATATGATTTGAATTTCGAAAATATATTTGTTTGTATTCTATCCCATTCTATTTTTAAATTCGCTGTCTATGTATTATATATCGTTCATGTTTGGGAAAAAGGGCTTAAGTTCAAGTATTTATTAGCGTAAACCGTACAATTACTGACACCCTTAAGGCTACATTTCGTGGTGAAATTAAAAAAAATAACTTTTTATGAAGCGATCGAATTCAAACTTCCTATACCCCCTATTCGTCTATCCTTATGTGAAAGATTCAAGAGGTTTTTTTGGGGCAATAGTTCAATAGTTGAACCATATGGCAATATTTATTGTAAAAAGTGTAAAAACTAGTTATTGACACCCTGTGGATTTAATTGTGAAATCTTCCCTATGGTTAGTTTGTTAAAGTCTTAATTCATAGATGACATAGAGGACCCTTCAAACATTAGATTCTTGTATATCTTGAAATAAAATTAGGACTTGTTTATTTATTACTTTAAGTTAAAGTTTGGGGTGTCAATAACTGTCAGGTTTACCCTATACCTATGTTTGGTATAATATATTTACAGACCGTTGTGTGTTATCTAATTATTTCATATTCTTTGTCCTATATATATATATATATATATATATATATATATATATATATATATATATATATATATATATATATATATATATTTATATAGTTTTTTTTGCAATAAAATAGTTTAATACTATTTGTAGTTTTTTTACTGCCACCCCGGAATATTCTTATATTTATTCAATATTCGGTCGACCATCATTTATAGAATAAATAAATAATTAAAAGTAAATAAGATAGGGAAATATTTATATTTACGTATTTAGGCAAAGTGCGAAAGCGGCGAAGACATGACGCAAGGAGGTGAGTACTGGGGCGGGCAGACTGAGCCGGGGGCGGTTATATCCCGGTGTACACCCCCCTCCCATCCCTTCCCCGCCACCCCCAACACCCCCCTCCCATCTCTTCCACGCCACCCCCAACACACCCCCCTGCCACCCCTCGCCAACCCCTGTCGTGTTTATTGTCTCTGCGTCCTTCATTTTATATTTATATTTGTTACTGCCGAGGATATGCGCTGACAACTTACAAATTTTGCGTACTGCAATAAATTACAAAGAAAAGACGTCTTAGTCTACCTCATATATTGGCTTGTCCGGAAAGTTCGTAGAGAAATTTGGACAAAAATTAAAATTGATGAACAGCTTAAAATTTATTTATTTAATCTACAAAATAGTTACCACGGTTAGCGATTACCCTTTCCCAACGGCTTGGAAGGTCCATTATCCCTTTTTTTTTTTTCCGAAAATCACTGTCCTTACTCCTGAAGGACAATTATAGGTCCGTTTTGACGTCATCTTATAGAAGAGTAGGATTTCCCTTGTAGAAAATTTTCGAGGGAACGGAAAAGATGGAAACTTGAAGGAACAATGTCAGGAGAGTACGGCGGGTGAGCTAAAACCTCCCATCAGAAGCTTAATAACTTTTGCCGAGTCCTTAAAGACACGTGGATCCTAGCGTTGTCTTGGTGGAATAGCACTCCTTTCCGATTTGCCAACTCTGGCCGTTTCTCTTCAATTGCTGCCTTCAATCGATCTAACTGGACGCAGTAAAAGTCCGTATTTATAGTTTCGTGGAAGGAGCTCAAAATGCATCGGTCCCTTCCAATCCCTCCAAATACTGAGCACCGCGAACCGCGCACCGCAAAAACCGGAAAAACCACTTCTGAACCGTGCTATCAGCAATTGAATCGCTGCCATACACGGCACGAACCTTTCTTGCAGTTTAGGCTGCGTTTTTCCCTTTTTTAAAAAAGAACAGCATAATATGCCGAAAATAAACTGAATCGTCACTCATATTGGTTTGCAATAAACTACACTACTGAGCCTTAACAAAAACGAATTCAGTGTGTAAACATAGTTAATTCCATGAGGATTAAAGGCATATAAATAAACATTAGCTTTGTGATTCATTTTTAGTAGAAAAAATAAAAGGTAAATTTTATTTTAAAAATATCTACGAACTTTTCGGACAACCCATTATATCTTTGTTAAGTCTGTATAAATTATATGTGTATTTTAAGAAAGACAGAATGTGTTCATTGCTCTATTATTTCGGTGCTATATGATAAGTAAGTGGACCCTAGCCGTATATATTTTGATGACTTTACTAATAATAACCTGGATTTCTCCTAGGGTGGAAAGTAGAATTCGAAAGGAAGAGGTCTAGGTATTCTGTAACACTCAATTAATTTTTATCGATAGTTTTTAAATTGTATCGGTTCCAGAAGGGAACCCAAATATATTATTATATATTGAATAGGTATAAATCAATATTTGATTCTTGACGTGACGTGTTTACCTTTTTTATTTACGTTAAGACAACTATGGCGTGGAGGTGAATTGAAATAAAATGAATTCTGACCATACTTAACTTTATTGACTAAGAATGGAAATCATAAATACCATAGTATTCTAGTAAAAACTATACACATATATTAGTAACACAAAATAGACGTTGGATGGTGCCTAGCATGTTAACTTTATTTATTGAATGCATACCATGCAATATTACAATCAGTAATGTTAAATTATATTATATATTAAACTACAACATACCTGGTGGGCCCTGCCTGGATCATTCTCAGAGATTCTCATCAGAGATTCTGATAAATCTCTGGTGTGGATCAGTCTCTGCCATCCCTGCCTCTCTCCGAGAGTAAGCACCGCATCTTCTCTCAGCTCTATCTGGACCCCCGGGCTACTGCCGCTTTCCGCAGCTCCGCCCGAACTCTCCTCTCTACTTCTCTCCTCTTCTCTTTCAATGCCTCCATGTAAATCTTCTTTCCTCCTCTCTCTTTAGACATCCTCTGATTGGTTGACCATTCCTAAAATCTCCCTTTCATGCTATCCTACCTTACACTTGAGTTGTTCGGCAATACCTTTGGCGGGGCAAAAACGGGGTTTATGGCCCCAAATTTCTCCAACGGAGATAACCATCTTTCTAGATATTTCCCTTGATTAGTATCGGCAGCATTGCCAATCTTCGGCTTAACTTATTTTTTAATTAATAGCAACATGTTTATGGTCCCCATAACTTCCAAGGCGGTATTCCCAGGACTTTGCCGCCTTCAGGTAAAACTAAAAACCGGGTTTGACCACATACAGTACTTTACATATCATTTTGAATTATTAATACAATTTACTTGCCCTATCCTGGCAGCATCCACAATACATAGCACTTATGATTTAAAGGAGATCTGGACTTGTTACTGGAACAGAAGGAACAAACTGTTCCAGAACATGTTTGTGACTGTTCCAGTGCATGTTGCTGACTGTTCGAGTATCTTCTACGCTTGTCGGAAACATTCTAGTTTGTTCTACTTCAGACTAAATATAAGAAGCAATGGACTGGAGAGTTATGTGGTCAAGTTTATGTTACAGTGTTGTTACAGGCTGATACTTTTTTGTAACCGGGTTAGTTATTTGAGTTTTAATTTTTTGCCGGACATTGTGAATTATAATTCCCTCCTAATAAAAATTAGAAATTTGTAAATTAAATTATTGTCATTTGAAGTTGTACATTTGCCTCCTACATGTGGGCGGTAGGGCTTGACTCGAAGATCCCTTGGCTGAAGGTAAATATTGTACATAAGTGTGAATGCGTTTATATAGATTTTATTCTTTCCTTTGTATATTTTTTTATTTTTTTTAATTTCCATATTTGGTTATTCTTTAGTTGTTAGTGTATGAATGGATACTTAGATCACTAACACTGAACGCCCTAGAGTGTGGCAGATTGTATTATTTCTTTTCAATAAACAATAAACTTTATCTATTAGTCAGTAGATATATTATGTATAGTTACTGTGATTTATTAGGGTTGGTCGGCTCAGGTGAGCTTGTCAAGTAGCTAGAATGAGAGCTAACTCAGTACCAAGGAGGTTCTTTATAGAGGATATCCACTTAACCAGAAGACGTAGGCGACCCGGGCTTTGCTGGGGGAGGGGGGGAGGGAGTAACTGAGGATTCACGGAACTTGATATCGGCTGCAAAACAAAAAAAGTAAAATGAGAGGTTGTACAACCTTAGTTCAGGCGGCCTTGATCCCTCGCGGGTTGTAGAGCCTAGGAAGAAGAAGATATATCAGATAGTATTTGGTTGTTTAACGTCACTTTACGCCACTAAAGTTAATCGGACAATGCTACAGTAGGAGTCCTAAATTTTGCCTACCTGGCATCGTACAAGCTTAGGACCTCCATTATAATTGAAACCCTAATATCCGATGGACGGCATAGCAAAGGATTTTTTACTTCATTTAAAAAATCCTAGGGCCACCACGGGATGCGAACCCGTGACTTTCAGTATTTTAGGGTGCTATGTTAACCACTACACCGCAGGTGACCCATAGATAATAGTAAATATTAGATTTAATGAACTGTAGTTTTTAAGAAATTGTGTTTATTTTTTATTGGAACCCGTAAGTTGCAACAGTATTTCTATGATTTATTATTTTTGACCTTTAACCTTGGATGGAAGAAGAGAAACTATTTAATATTTCCATTCACAATAATTCATTCAGCGTACTAACAAGGAGGGGGGGGGGCGTGAGAGTTCTGACAGGTGAGAGGTACAGAAGGCCGTGTTTCGCTGTCGTAAATATCAACACTCGCGTGATAATTATAGCCTGCATTTCCTATTCTTCATTCTCAGCTGTGATTCATAGGCGTGTGTAAGGTGTGCAAAATGGCGACTATTATTAGAAAAGGTCTATATTTGGATTCCGTTTTACAGGAAAGTGGTGTTCATGTGTGGTCTACATTGCATTTCTGGCGCTAAGGGGCGCTAAACTAAAAATAATCTTAATATATTTTTGAATAATTTATTTTTGAAGAGAAAAGATTTGGCTCCGCCGGGAATCGAACCCGGGTCTTCCGCGTGATATACGCGGTATGTTAACCATTGCACCACGGAGCTCGCTTCCAAACGGTGCCAAATCCTTCCTCCTCACTGACACCTCTCCCACGATCTCGCAAGTTTTCGGCGGAGGCAAATCTTTTCTCTTAAAAAATAAATGATTTAAAAACTAGGTGGTTACCCACAACAATGATTAAATTTATACAAAATAATCTTAATATATATATATATATATATTTTTACTTTCACTTACCTATATATGAAATATATAGTAAGTGGAAGTATTGCGATCGTGAAAAATTTCGACTTCCGGTTTTCAACGGAAATACACGTTTTGGGGTCCCCTGAGTCAAAATAACCAAGTCCCGCGAAATGGTCAGTGTGTGTGTGTGTCTGTGTGTGTGTGTGTGTGTGTGTGTGTGTGTGTGTGTGTGTGTGTGTGTGTGTGTGTGTATGTGAACAGACTAGCTCAAAAACTATAAACCGTGCGAATCTGAAATTGGGTATTTAGTGTAGGTGTATGCCCGCGATGTGACAGCAAAAATTTCATCAAAATTACTTAAAGGGAGGGGGTACTTTACTTAATAACTTTTTAGGTTTTTTTAGATTTTCTCAAAAACGGCTCTAACGATTTTGATTAAACTGAGTATTTTATGTATTCATATGACCGAGATATGACTGTAAAAATTTCATCAAAATTGATTAACCGGAGGGGGGACTTTACTTAATAAATTTTGTATCATTTTCACGTGTTTTTTTTATTTACTCTAAATTGGCTTTAACGATTTTGATCAAAGTGAGTATTTAATGTGTGTATATGCCCGAGATATGACTGTAAAAATTTCATCAAAATTGATTAACCGGAGGGGGGACTTTACTTAATAAATTTTGTATCATTTTCACGTGTTTTTTTATTTACTCTAAATTGGCTTTAACGATTTTGATCAAACTAGGTATTTGATGAGTGTATATGCCCGAGATATGACTGTTAAAATTTCATCAAAATTGATTAACCGGAGGGGGGACTTTACTCAATAAATTTTGTATCATGTTCACGTGTTTTTTTTATTTACTCAAAAACGGCTTTAAAGATTTTGATCAAACTGGGTATTTGATGTGTGTATATTTCCGAGATATGACTGTTAAAATTTCATCAAAATTGATCAACCGAAGGGGGGACTTTACTTAATAAATTTTGTATCATTTTCACGGGTTTTTTTATTTACTCAAAAACGGCTTTAACGATTTACAAAAATAAGATATTGATGTAGAAAAATGTGTGACTTTGGGAAATGATATTTAGCAAAACACGTCAATTTCTAATCTAAGTTGGTAAGTGAAAGTTGTGTGTTGCGCGCACGCACCAGATTTTTTTTTTTTTAAGGCGCCAACCACTAGCGTTATCATCGCCCTTAATTCCAAATTTTGATCTATATCTTTTAACATAATTCTGTTAATTTTAGAAAGTCGTAGACTTTTTCTGTTATTGTATAATCGTTTGGTATGTCTAAGAGTGCTCTGTATTCTTCGTAGGCCCTACATTCCGTCAAAATTTGTTTTACTGTCAGCGGTCACCCACAAGTCCGATAGTCGCTAGGGTCTTCGCGAGCCATTAGGTATCCATTTGCCAAGCGCGTATGACCTATGCGAAGACGCGTTAAAATTACTTCTTCTCTCCGCTTACTCCTGTAAGACTTTAAAACTCATATAGTCTAGTTATTCCTGTAGTTAATCTTTTGTCTCTTTGGTGTTCACCCAGCTTGTTGAGTACTGGAACTGTTGTTCTGGTTTCGTAATCCATCCGTCCTTATCAAGGTTAGGTTTAAACTTCGGCTATGAAATGTTTTATATCAGACCTAATGCCTAGAGTAAGTTGTAGCTTTTGCTTCTCATATTTTCTAGGGGATGCTCCCCCCCCCCCCCTGCAGACGCCCATGCGAGACAGCTTAATAATCAAAGACAAAACATTCGAAATAAAATCTGGCGCCCGAACAAGAAGCAGATGAAAAGATCAGAGCTGAGGAGAGGAACCAGAGACTATTAATAAGAGACTAGCCATCCGATTCGTGCAACGTTGTTATTATTACAAGAGATATATATTGGCGAGGATATAACGGGGGTGGCACGCAATGAGCGCATCAGCGGAGGCGGCGAACCCATTTGTGGGGCGGATCCCACCACACTCCGCCGCTCCTTGCTTTAATAACGTTGAGATTGCCCTGTAGTAGTTAAAATAACTGAGAGGAATTGTGGCCTAAATAGATTAGGGGGGTCTAAAGTAGGCTAAGGGCTTACCTGATCCTCTCTGTTTCTTAGAGCTTTAGGTAATAACGTCAAATTGCCTAGAATCGCTTTATATAGCCTTGAATGCCATTATATTTAAGTTTTGTGTTGGAGAGCACTACAATAAAATTTTATGGCTGCTCTATTGTGATGATCCAGATACAATAAAATTTTGTTATCTTATGCTATGTTGTGATTTCTATATTTTTGGTTTTTGTTCTCATTTATTTTTATTTTTATTTCTTTATAATTCCACACTAGAGCGCGGTATGTATTGCACGGGAGTTATTTCACTCACTGCGGTTTTGTAAATTTGATGTTCTACTGGTGTTTTCGACTCGCTGCAACGGCTCCCCATCTTCCCATCTTCTCCCGCACCCCCGGGATGCCTCTCTTCTCTATTCTATGGAATTTAATTAGAAAAACTTCGAACGAAAAAGATAAGCCTTTTTTTCTTCAGAGTTGGCCAGTCTGCAGGACTATTCCGGTCGCGAAACTAGCGCTGTTCAGCTACTGCTTCCAGCTGTGCGCCGCTAGATCGCGTCTGATGTTCGTTCCCCGAACAGGAGTCTTTCTCGACGTAGAGTAGACCTTTGATCGAGTCTGGCACTCCAGATTGCTTTAAACTCCGTTAACTCCTCACTTCTACATAGTTCATTGATAGAAGACAAGAGTGATAACTTGAAGCGGAAGAAACCGGAAATGGGAAATTAGGCAAATTCCATTCTGCTCGTTGGGAAGAAGAGAAGAGATATCGTGAACAGTTCATAACAGATTACTTGTATATGGTTTTACAAGCAGCAGTTGCTTGCTACCCTAACTCTAATTCACCATTTGATTTTTTTAGGGGGGAATAAATCCATATCTTACCTATTTAGGCATAACCAAAGGTAATATGTAAGTTAAATTAAAAATACTCAGAACTATAAAAACGATTAAAATTACATATTACTCAGACTGTTCGAATACTTTCTGCACTGACTGTACTTCTTAAACCACTTTGGACTTACGCTATTAAGTTATAGGGAACAGTCAAAAAATCAAATATACGACTGATAAAGTCATTTATATCAAAAATACTAAGAAAGATCGTAGATGCCCCCTTTTATTTCACCAATGAAACCTTACACACTGACCTTGACATTCCTTAGGTCGAAGTAACAACCATAGATCACTACCGTAACTTTCATGACAGACTTAATCTAACTTCCAATCCACTAACTAAAGCTCTACACACTCCCACAAACCCTTATAATTCGCCAAGAAGACTGTTGAGACGTTGGCCACGATATTTTCTACTTTAAACATTTATATGTTTTCTTTTACATTTGTCAATTCACTAGTTTTTCCTTTGTTTTCTTATATTTCTGTTTGTTAATTCGTTTTTTTGTTTTGCTTTTTACTTTCACTTACCTATATATGTAATATATAGTAAGTGGAAGTATTGCGATCGTGAAAAATTTCGACTTCCGGTTTTCAACGGAAATACACGTTTTGGGGTCCCCTGAGTCGAAATGACCAAGTCCCGCGAAATGGTCTGTGTGTGTGTGTGTCTGTGTGTGTGTGTGTGTGTATGTGAACAGACTAGCTCAAGAACTATAAACCGTGCGAACCTGAAATTGGGTATTTAGTGTAGGTATATGCCCGCGATGTGACAGCAAAAATTTCATCAAAATTGCTCAAAGGGAGGGGGTACTTTATTTAATAACTTTTTAGGTTTTTTTCGATTTTCTTAAAAACGGCTCTAACGATTTTGATTAAACTGAGTATTTCATCTATTTATATGCCCGAGATATGACTGTAAAAATTTCATCAAAATTGATTAACCGGAGGGGGGACTTTACTTAATAAACTTTGTAACATTTTCACGTGTTTTTTTTTATTTACTCTAAATCGGCTTTAACGATTTTGATCAAACTGGGTATTTGATGTATTTATATGCCCGAGATATGACTGTAAAAATTTCATCAAAATTGATTAACCGGAGGGGGGACTTTACTTAATAAATTTTGTAACATTTTCACGTGTTTTTTTGATTTTCTCAAAAACGGCTCTAACGATTTTGATTAAACTTAGTATTTGATCTACTTATATGCCCGAGATATGTCTGTAAAAATTTTATCAAAATTGATCAACCGCAGGGGGCACTTTACTTAATAAATTTTGTATCATTTTCACGGGGTTTTTTATTTACTCAAAAACGGCTTTAACGATTAATAAAAATAAGATATGAATGTAGAAAAATGTGTGATTTTGGGAAATGATATCTAACAAAACACGTCAATTTCTTATCTAAGTAAGTTGGTAAGTGAAAGTTGTGTGTTGCGCGCACGCACCAGATTTTTTCATACCATGTCATGTCAGTCATATTTGCTTATTCCGCTAGTAGATAGCAAATTTAATAATGTCACAAATTATCATATGTAAATAAATAAATAAACTATCTTATAGAAAAAAGGTAAAAAATAAAACTAGGAGGACTGTGCTAATAATTCGCAAACCATGTTAATTGATAAGTTTATAACTTAATTTGTAGCTAAGGATACACACCATAGTATAAAAAATCTGGTGCGTGCGCGCAACACACAACTTTCACTTACCAACTTACTTAGATAAGAAATTGACGTGTTTTGTTAAATATCATTTCCCAAAGTCACACATTTTTCTACATTCATATCTTATTTTTATTAATCGTTAAAGCCGTTTTTGAGTAAATAAAAAACCCCGTGAAAATGATACAAAATTTATTAAGTAAAATCCCCCCTTCGGTTGATCAATTTTGATGAAATGTTGGCTATCACATATTTGGCATATACATATATCAAATACCCAGTTTGGTCTCAATCGTGAAAGCCGTTTTTGAGTAAATAAAAAAAGCACGTGAAAATGTTACAAAATTTATTAAGTAAAGTCCCCCCTCCGGTTAATCAATTTTGATGAAATTTTTACAGTCATATCTCGGGCATATAAATAGATGAAATACTCAGTTTAATCAAAATCGTTAGAGCCGTTTTTGAGAAAATCGAAAAAAACCTAAAAAGTTATTAAGTAAAGTACCCCCTCTCTTTAAGTAATTTTGATGAAATTTATGCTGTCACATCGCGGGCATATACCTACACTAAATACCCAATTTCAGGATCGCACGGTTTATAGTTTTTGAGCTAGTCTGTTCACACACACACATACACACACACACACACACACACACACACACACACACACACACAGACCATTTCGCGGGACTTGGTCATTTCGACTCAGGGGACCCCAAAACGTGTATTTCCGTAGAAAACCGGAAGTCGAATTTTTTCACGATCGCAATACTTCCACTTACTATATATTTCATATATAGGTAAGTGAAAGTAAAAAGAGACTTTCTTTTTTTTCTCGCTACCTATACTTTAATATGAAACGAGGCCGTTAACATTGACGGATGAGGAAAGGCTGAGGGTTTTTGAAAATAAGGCATTGCTTAGAATATTTGGACTGAGGAGGGACGTATCAATCGGAGGATTTTAGACGTTTACACAACGCCGAACAGAGCTAACTGTATCCGATAAATATAAGAGTTGATTGCTGCGTGGCGAATAAAATGGGCATATAAAATTGTGAGCGAATCCATACTAGATTGATAAGCACGGGGCCGACTGGGAAACGTCCGAGGAGTAGGCCGAGACGGAGGTGGGAGAATTGCGAGAAGGCAGATCTGTCGAAGTAGGGTCTGGATGGCGTTCGGTGGATAGAGGTGTGCGGGTTGTGGTGTCGGCTCCATACCTTCGGTTTCATCCGGTTTCATCCGGTTCATCGGCTCCGTAGCCTTTATTATTATTATTATTATTTATTTGTTTCTCATGTTACATGGTTTTACAATTATTGGGGACCAAAGTAGGTCAACCAAAAATTATGTAAATACATTTAAAAACTTCTAATCTATTTGATTGTCATAAATTTCCTGACTACTCTTGCAGTGCCCAACAATACTGACTCCTGCATTTTCACCATCGTTCCAGATGGAAGGTCCAGCTCTTGCAATGAAGCCAGGTTTCTTCTGGTATCAAGCCGTTGCTTGATATTATCAAAGGTAGAATGCGGCTTGCCTTTAAGCCATAAAGCTTCTTCATTTCTTCCGCTAATTCTACGTATTTTCTCTTTTTTTCTGTTACTACCTTATGTACATTATCGTCCGAAGGAACACCAATCTCTATTATCGACACTATTTTCCTTCCTTTGTCTGATATTAAAATATCAGGCCTATTGTTTTGTATAGTGTGATCCGTGATCATGGGATGATCCCAGAACATCTTGACGCTTTGCCTGGAGATGATTGGTTCCGGACGATACTTATAATACGGGCAGTAGTAATCAATGAGCCCCATCTTGTCAGCTATGGCTTGATGCACTACCTTGGCTGCGTTGTTGTGCCTCTGCAAGTACTCTTTACCCGCAAGTGTTCCACATCCCGAAGTGACGTGCTGTATTGACTCCGCTGTCTGTTTGCACAGTCTACATAAATCAGTGATATTCTTCCCACAAATATTTTTTCGGTACGCTCTTGTAGCTATCACCTGATCTTGGATGGCTAGCAAGAATCCCTCAGTTTCGGGAAATAAATGACCATTTATTAGCCACGTCAAAGATGCTTTAGTATTAATACCACTTTCTATTAATGAATGGTAAAAACGTCCATATAGTGGTTTGTTTTTCCATTCCTCTTTTAAGGTAGCATAGTCTGAGTCATTGCTTGGATCTTCAGCATTTAGTAGATTTAGAGCGCTATAATCTGCATCCAGCGAAGCAATAGTTGATAGCATGTTAGAGTTCTGACATCTAATATAAGTACGAAGATTATTTTCTTGCTCCCGGCATAACCTTAACAGGCTCATCAGACCACGGCCTCCCATTTTCCTAGGAAGATATAACCTGGAAACCGAGGATTTGGGATGCCTTTTTCTTGAAAGCACCATCTGAACTCTAACAAGACGATCTAACCTTTCGAGATCTGTTTTGGTCCATTTCAGTATACCAAATGAATAGGCTAATGCTGGCACTGCCCACGTATTCAATGCCTTGATGGTGTTTCTTCCATTTAAATGAGACTTCAGTACTACTTTATTCTGTATACAAACTCATCTTCGAAGATTCTCTTCGAATTAGCTTTGAATTTCAGCAGTTGGTGCAGTCCCAGATATTTGTAAGAATCGGTTTCTCTCAACTGATTAAGAACATCATCTGAAAGTTCCATATTAGTTCCTTCTACGATCCTTCCTCTTTTTACATAGATGACGGCACATTTATCGATTCCTAAATCCATTTTAATGTCATCGCTGAATGTTTTTACCGTTTTCAACAGAGCCTTCATTTCGTCTTCGTTCCTAGCGTAAAGCTTAAGATCATCCATATAAAATGAATGAGAGAGCTTTGTTTCCGAATTAAGTTGGTATCCCTTGCCTGTGTCTTCCAATAATTTGCTAATTGGATTGAGTGCCAAACAAAACCAAAGAGGACTAAGAGAGTCACCCTGAAAAATACCCCTCCTAATTGTTATGTATTGATTGATATCCTCTCCATTCTATGTTGGTGTGGAGATTGATATTTTCCAGAGTTGCATTAGCCTTTTCAACAAGTCAATTATTGCGGTGTCGATTTTATATATCTTCAAAACCTCCAGAAGCCAATCATGAGGGACTGAATCGAATGCTTTACGGTAGTCAATCCAAGATAAAGCAATATTGCGAGATCTTTTTGTTACTTGAGTGGCGACGAAGGAATCAATGATCAAGAGCTCTTTACATCCTTTTGAACCTGTTTTATTACCAAGTTGCTCCACTGCCATAATGCTCTTTGCCTGAATATATTCAGTCAGCTTGTTTTTGAGAATAGCCGTTAGTAACTTATATACGCCGTTAAGAAAAGTTATGGGTCTCAGATCCTGCGGTTCCAATTTTTCTTTATTTACTTTTTTTATTAAATAGGTAATGCCTGTGCAGAAATTCGGAGGAACGATTATCTCTTCTGATAATAATTTTTGATACCATGAAGCAAGATGGCTATGTGTATTCGTAAAATATTTCAGCCAATATTTTACTGTTGTAAATAATAATAATTATAATATTATTATTATTATTATTATTGTAAACTATAACCTAAACAGGAATCAAAAGGCTGTAGATCGTCATTATGACTTTTCTTTCATTTTGTAGGGAATGCGGAGACATTTCACTTTAGCACTTTTATAAGAGAAAAAAAAATCGATATTTTTTACTTTCACTTACATATATATCATATAGAAACATATACTAAGGGAAAGTATTGCGATCGTGAAAAATTTCGACTTCCGATTTTCAACGGAAATACACGTTTTGAGGTTCCCTGAGTCGAAATAACCAAGTCCCGCGAAAAGTTCTGTGTGTGTGTGTGTCCATATTGTAACAGAATAGCTCAAAAACTATAGGCCGAACAAAACTGAAATTGGGTATTTGGTGTATGTATGTGCCCGCGATGTGACGGCAAAAATTTCATGAAAATTCGTCAAACGGAGGGAGTACTTTATCTAAAGAATTTTGTCTAATTTTTACGTTTTTCTCAAAAACGGCTCTAACGGTTTTTGATCAAACTCGGTATTGGATGTGTATGTATATGCCCGCGATGTGAGAGTAAAAATTTCATCATAATTGATCAATTGGAGGGGGCACTTTACTTAATAAATGTTCCATTTTCGCGTGTTTTCTTTATTTAATCAAAAACGACTTTAAAGATTTCGATCAATCTTGGTATTTGATGTATGTATATGCCCGCGATGCGACAGCCGAAATTTCATCAGAAATTGATCAAAGTAAGTTGGTAAGTGAAAGCTGTGTGTTGCGCGCATCGCACCAGATTTTTAAGTTATGCGAAAGTAAAGTATTTTTTTATTCATTGCTTTTCTCCTGCCGTTTTGTAATGGTTCTAAGACTATTTTTGCCCCCTGGAGGGGGAGGAAATCTTCAAAATGATACCTCAATCATCAAATATAAAAATTAAAAAAACCTTTTAGAACTAATAAATACAAGCTGATTTGAAACATTTCGCGATGTCTGCATCTTAGTAAGTATATTTTAGAAAAAATATATAGCCTCGAAATTAAATTTATGTAACCTCCACAATTTGGCATGCAATATTCTTTTAGTGACAACGCGTGACTGCCGTTTAAATTAACGAGCAATTCATTTCTTTTATCATTCATGTTCATAAGGCCACAGAAGACCTCGAAACTTCGAGAGTTGGCTTCTATTAATTATATTTTCAGACATTTATTTATTATATCTATGCTTGTTTAGAAGTTCTTATATAGTAGTTACCTACTTTAGAAAATTTGCAATCGGTCTTAGCAATTAGCTGAATATATTTCAAGGTTAAGAGTTAGTTCTAAGTTACTAGAGCGTGGATGTCGTTAATTAATTGCGATGACATTTGAGCTAGGCTGTCAGAGTTAGTTGCTTGAGGTCTGCAACGCCCAATAATTTGTCCGAAGAACACAAATCAGTGCTGTCAACTGAAGAGCGCAAGTGCACGCGAAGCTTCGTTCGTGAACGGATCACTCGCATGATCGCCGCACACTCAATTTCTCTCTCTCTTTGATTTTTATGTGACTTATTTTATTATTATTTATGATTACTGTAACGTGAAACGGGTCTGTTTGCGAAGACCACCTCCAGTTACTTTTAGTAAGCAGTTACTTTCAACAATCTGTACTGGTTATCAACACTGATAACCTTAGTGATAACCTTAATTTTATGTTCAGTGATTATTTATAATATTAACTTAATAATATTCATATTATTATTATACTAGCATTCCCCGTCGCGGCTTCGCCCGTGAGCCTTCAAATTCACTTCTGTGATCATTCTTGGTATTCTTTTAATATAATATGTTAACTGATGTTAAGGAGATTTAGTATAATCGGGGCTTCCGGGAGGTGGAATGTTGGAGGGGAAAGCTGCCGTCTCGGTAGAAGAGAGGGAGGCGCGCAATGGAGAGAGTTCACTAAAACAGTCGAAACAAAAAATTGCTTACTCCTCATGAAAGCTTCATTTTTCGGCTTTAAAACATGGTTTTCGTCGCCCCGTAAGAGCTTTCGAGTTAAACTCGTCGTATCAAGATCTTTAAAATGAGTCCAAATTAGATATTTTTTCTCGAAGTGCAACAATAGGTGTCCGTTAGAGTTAAACGACAATTTCGCCAGTTACATTTTAGATATTCTTAGGGGTTACATTTTTGATATTCCTTTCTTAGTGGTTACCTACATCGCGTTTAAAATCTAAATTCCGAACTTCAAGTTTCTATCAAAATAAGGGTAAAGGTACTGAAGAGCGGCTGATTGGCGTGGCCTGTTTTGAGAGGTTATGAGACCGTCATGTTATCGAACTCACATCCCCTTTATTTCAGTTAAAAAGTGCCTTGATTGGTTTTAATAAATTCTAGCTTTCGACTCCCGCTCGCTGCGCTCGCTCTTAAGAGATAAATAAACCCCCAAAAGGATCCTTTTCAGTGGATATCGGGCCTTACTTTGAAGGACGCCTTAGTTTGAACGGCGCATAAGCCGCACTTCAGTACTAGTGAAAAAATAAGTGTTTAAAAGAAGTAACTGTTTTCTAAAAGTAACTGGATTTTGCGTCATCAAGTAACTGGATGTTGCGTCACAAAGTAACTGGAGGTGGTCTTCGCAAACATACCCCGTGAAACAATACAAACACAATAACATATGATTTCAAAAAGCTCTAGACTTGTTGTTGGAACGCACTAACAGTTGGGACAAACTTTTCTATTACACACCATCTACGCTGGCCTAGAACCTCCCAGACACTTCTTCATACTGTAGGTACTACACCGGTATAGGTGCTCTATGTTACGTCCGGGTCAGAAAGCAACAACAATTTTCAATTAAGCCCTTTCCGATACCGACAGTTGCCGAGTACATGTAGTCGACGTTACAGCATAAGTACTATTTGTATGTATGTAAATAACCTATTTTGGGTCCTTAAAATTTAACCCTTCAACAGCTCCGGACGAAATATCTCGGAAAATGGAGACGACCCCCACAAGCTAAAGACGAGATAACTCGTGCCCGCTGCCCAGTCCCCTGGCGCGAACGATGAGATATCTCGCAACCGGTTTCGCGCTTATTTAACGGCCCCAGCTTTAGACGACATAACGTCCCGACTGCGGCACATCCTAGCGGATCCTCGGAGACCTAATCAGTACACCAATCGGTCGCTAGGCTGCAGGGGTGTCTCTATTGGTGAAATATTTTTTATGGGTTCCTTGGATCAGGGAAGCCTTCCCATCCCTTTTCTACCTGATATTATTTTCGCCTAAAATGAATTTAGTCGAACTGGTGTCAGTACTTAAGCCTGAACAGGTCAGGGAAACGGATAGGGCGTGAAAGAAAAACCTTGTTATTTTCTGAAGCCATACCAGAGTACCTAAACATATGTAGGAACTATAAGGAATCCCATAGACGTAGAGTGAAGATTAAAAAATATTGATATGCTTAGACTTGTAGAGAAACTACCCATTGGTAGCACCGTAGTAATAGTTCTAAATTAGAAGGTCCCGAAGCCACCTTCTTTTCAGACACCCTGGAGGATTGTATGGGAAAGAGGAGAAAGCAATGGAGAGGATTGGGATGAGTGATTATGGGAAAATTCTATTAATAGTAATCTTGATTTATTTTTTACTAGCTGGACCCATGCGAAAATTTCGACCGAAGAAATTGTTTATAGTTTCAACTAATCTTATTCAGTGATAATAACAAGGGCGTCTGGGAGGCAGGCTAGTAAAATTCTTACGACCAGTGTGGGGGGGGGGGGGGGTCGAGGTATTCTGACCAGGTAAAAAAAATTACCAAATCGATACAGCTGTTCTCAACTGTTGTACTTAGCAATCAATGAACCTTATTTCATTTTAATTTATGCAGAATCATTTTCCCATCATTGTTTTTTTACTTTCACTTTCCTATATATGAAAGATATAGTAAGGGAAAGTATTGCAATCATAAAAAATTTTGACTTCCGGTTTTTTACAGAAATATACGTTTTTGGGGTCCACGGGGTCCAAATAACCAAGTTCCGCAAAAGGGTCTGTTTGTGTGAACAGACTAGCTCAAGAACGATAAATTGTACCAAACTGAAATTTGGTATTTGAGGTAGATTTATGATTGTGATGAAACGGAGGGGGTACTTTATTTCACTAAGTTTATCACATTTTTTTTTTTTGGTTTTTAATAAAAAATTATGACATATTGTTTTTTTTAAACTGTGTCACTATAACATTATTGCTCCCCTAGGGCATTCCAAAAAAATCTGGTGCGTGCGCGCAACACACAACTTTCACTTACCAACTTATTTTGATTAGAAATTGACGTGTTTTGTTAATTACCACTTCACAAAGTCACAAATCTTTCCACATTCATTTCTTATTTTTTCCTTTTATGAGTAATTGAAAACACATGTGAAAATGATACAAAATTTATTAAGTAAAGTACCCCCTCCATTTGATCTATGTTGATGAAATTTTTACAGCCATATCTCGGGCATATTAATACATCAAATACTCAGGTTGATCAAAATCGTGAAAACCATTTTTGAGTAAATAAAAAAACACGTGAAAATGAGACTACATGTATTCAGTAAAGTGCCCCTCCAATTGATCAATTTTGATGAAATGTTTACTGTCACATCGCGGGCACATACATATACTAAATACCAAGTTTGATCGAAATCAAAAAAGCCGTTTTTGGGTAAATGAAAAAAAACACATAAAAGTGGGACACAATTTATTAAGTAAAGTACCCCCTCCGGTTGATCAATTTTGATGAAATTTTTACAGTCGTATCTCGGGCATATAAATGGATCAAATACTCAGTTTAATCAAAATCGTTAGAGTCGTTTTTGAGAAAATCGAAAAATACTTAAAAAGTTATTAAATAAAGTACCCCCTCCCTTTGAGCAATTTTGATGAAATTTTTGCTGTCACATCGCGGGCATATACATACACTAAATACCCAATTTCAAGTTCGCACGGTTTATAGTTTTTGAGCTAGTCTGTTCTCACACACACACACACACACACACACACACACACACACAGACACACACACACACACACAGACCATTTCGAGGAACTTGGTTAATTGGACTCAGGGGACCCCAAAATGTGTATTTCCGTTGAAAACCGGAAGTCGAAATTTTTCACGATCGCAATACTTCCACTTACTATACATTTCATATATAGGTAAGTGAAAGTAAAAATGGGCGGTAGGGTAAACCACACAGTTATCGACACTCTGTACAGTTATTGACACCCCAACTTTAACTTAAAGAAATAAGTAAACAAGTCCTAATTTTATTACAAGATATACATGAATCTAATGTTTGAAGGGTCCTCTAAGCCATCTATGAAGTAAGACTTCATACTAACCAAACTAACCATAGGGAAGATTTCACAATTAAATCCAGAGGGTGTCAATAACTAGTTTTTGCACTTTTAACAATAAATATTGCCATAAGGTAAAACTATTGAACTTTTGGCCCAAAAAAAGCTCTTGAGTCTTTATAAGGATAGATAAAGAGGAGCTATAGGAAGTTTCAATTTGATCCCTTCATAAAAAGTTTTTTTTTTTTTATTTTACCACAGAAATGTAGTCTTAAAGGTGTCAATGACTGTTTAGTTTACCCTAGTTGTTCTTGTACTTTAAAACACTTATGTGGGTTAATCAATCTTTATTCAAACAAAATATAATAATTTCTCAATGCTACAAAAATAATCAAAACACAACTAATTGAATAGGTTAAAAAAATGATCACTTTCTAACACAGAAATAACCATATGACTTGAGCTTCACAACATCAAAGACAAACTGTCCAGTCTAACGCTCCTTATATATATATATATATATATATATATATATATATATATATATAGTCGCAAAGAGGACGGGCGTAGAATGCGTAGATGGTATTCGAACATCGTAGTCACAAATACAATGATAGTTTGTTCCAGCTGTTCCTCCGTTCTAACAATAAGTATAGAACCATTCTAAACCATATCTTTTGTATTTTATCTTTTGTTTAACATTACAATATTAATCCAGATCACCTGAAAATTCTTAAAACATTTATTAATTTCTAAGTTATAGAATCAGAGCTTCGATATACCTGATATGACGTATGTGTTTTCTGACACAAAACCATTATTTGTAAATCATTTTAATGGATTTTGCGCGTAGGCAGATATGAAATGCTTGTGGTGTGGTTTAGTTTTTACTTTATCCCCACATCTCTATTTTATATAAAAACACATGTTTTTATAGATAACTTTCAGAAAAAATTGAGTAACTGTTACTAGTAATTAATATTAACAGGTGTTCAAATATATTTATTGTTAATACTAGCTAGGAGTAAAAAATCCTTAGCTATGCCGTCCCTCGGATAGGACGTAAAATGGAGGTCCCGAGCCTGTACGATGTCAGGTACTCGTTAAAGATCCCTATCCTAATTATACCTGGATAGGCAAAATTTAGGACTCCCACTGTAGCATCGTCCGATTAGCCTTAGTAGCATAAAAATGGACGTTAAACAAACAAACAATACTAGCTAGGGTGCCCGGCTTCGCTCCGGTAGTTGTGTGGTAGTTTCAATAACAGAAAGACTTTACAATTAAAGGAAATATAGAACAAAATTAGCAGTTTCTTGAAACTTTTAACATATTATCAATATTAAAATTCGAGATCTGCAGAGTCCGCCCAAATAAGGAACCCTATATACTTTAAAGGGGGTTGAAAATGGCGAATAAACAATTAATTTTGCTGCAACTTTGTCGAGTCATGCATCGTTTTTTGATGGTTTCTGTGATTCTGAATCCTATATTTCTATATTTCCTATATTTCTTTTTATCCTGAACTACTATGAGGGGTGATAAAATCTTATTGAAAAAATGCTGTAATTGGAGTTAGTCATTTTATCAACTGGAATGCTCATCATACATAGTAATAAAACCATTTTTCATAATTGCATACAATAAGAACACTTCAAACTTTTTATTTTCGATTTATAATCAGTCAATTCAGCTCTTCTTTTTTGCTTTATGTCTGTTTATTTCGCTCACTGTACTACTAAAAAATGTTCAGTCATATTGCATTAAATTTACTTAAGTAGATGTTATATATTGAATCAATATAATGTGTAAATCAATTAACCTTCTTATGAGAAAATTAATTTTGTAAGGTATCCAGTCGGTGTTCTAATTGATTGCAGATATGTAAAATCATTATTTTATTTAGAAAGAAATGGTGAAACAATTTTAAAAGTAATTTAAAAAGAACAGCTGAAAAAATATTTAACCTTTACAAACTGAACAGAATGAATGAACAATAAACATTGAGTGAAACGCACCCTAGCGCTTCCTGGTAGCCTGGAGCTCGAACTACATTTTTCATTCATAACCTCGTATCTCAATCTCAGAGAGGCTAATTAAATGGTGCGAGTCTTAAAATTCCAGTCCTTTTCTCTTCAATTTTACACCCTTAAGAGAAAAACAGAAACCTTCTTCTCCGTTATGGGTTTTATAGCAACACGCTGATATAACTCTTAAGCGTTGAGTCGTTTTTGAGCCTTTTCGGCACGCACATTGTACACTTTGCTTTATAATATATATTGATTATTTTATTATATTAGTCATAATGTATATTATGACTAATATAATAAAATTATATTATTTTATAATATTAGTCAAAATGAATATTATTGAACTTTCTAGTGTTTTTAAAAATGAAATAAAAATGCTAAAATTTTATCAAAATTACGGATTAATACATAAAAGAAGAAAATGTAGAAAAGGACATTTAATGAAACTTGCATTTAGGAATGATAAATGTCCGAGACGGAGATGTTCGAGGGCTGGTTGCAGAACAGAAGGAAGTGTTTTTAAGAATACTTGGTTTGAAAATACACGTTTATCTTTAAGAAAATCTTTATTGTTAATTTATTCGTGGGCTAATGAGTATTGTACCACCAAATTTTGCAAGAAAGGGTATTAGCTTCAGAACCGTCACCGATTGGAAGAACATGCTTCGAGAGGTTTGTGCAAGTGATATTTTACCAAAGCCTATGGTTATCGGAGGGGAAGGATAAATCAGTAGAAATAGATGAGACGTGCTACACTCTCGTAGGAAGTATAATGTTGGAAGGGTTTATCCGCACCAGTGGGTATTTGGAGGGGTGTGCCGGGAAACACGTGAATGCTTCCTCTATGCTGTCCCTAATAGGACTAAAGAAACTTTAACTAAGTGCATCATAGAATCAATACGACCAGGAAGCACTATTTACTCAGATTGCTGGAGGGCGTACAGTGGCCTTGAAACAATCCCCTGCATGAATTACAAACATTTTAGTGTAGAGCACTCTACACATCACGTCTGGGGCACATACGCAACGTGTTGAGTCACTGTGGTCGACATTAAAAAGAAGAACTAAGAAGGAATGCGGGACAAGAAGAAGTTTGGTGGACTCCTATTTATGTGAATTTGTGTGGAGAAGGAGACATGAAAAAGAGGATCTTTTCAAAGCCATATTGACCAACATAAAAGATTATTGGCCTCCCAAATAATATTTACATTATAGTTTATTTTTGTATTTAAATAAATGATGTTATGTTGAATTTTCTGATTACTATATTTTATATAGGTTAAGGTTATGGATATTTAATAGGGAATCATTGGTTACAGGTAAATAATTAATAACTGTTATTGAAACAAGTAACTGAATAACTTGTCACAGGTATCATTAGAATCACATGTTGTAATTTAAAATATAAATCTGGGGATAATGTAAAAAAGACCCAAATAAAATATTCTTAAGAATGAAAGGAACTAAATGAGAAACAATCCTAATGATAAATGATTTATTAAAACAAAGCTCAAACATTTTATTTTCCTATAAATAGCAGCAAAAGGCATCGATGAAAATGGCACCAAAAGGTAGACATAATTATAATTTACCTTATAATTTACAAAATAGATACATCAAGCAAGAAAAAATAATACATCATGTGCTCATTGAGGAACCCTATTATAATACGTTCAAACGTATAATATATATATATATGTATATAAACTTAAGATAAAAAAATAAAGGAAAACATTAAATAAATTTATGATTAAATCACAACATTATAACAATGTTCCTAAATTACAATCAAAATAAAGCATAAAACAAAATCGAGAATATACTTCACTCATATGCCAATTTTCTAAAAGTAAACATGAAACATTATTACAGATTATTATTTTTTTTCTCTTTAAATAATCATCTGATGTTTACAAATAACAAAGTGAATTTTGAGCATTCAACTTTTATAATCTATTTACATTTCCTTAAATCAATGTTATTTTTTAATTCCCATATCATGGACAACATAACTTTGAAAATTAAATCAATGATAATAAAAAGTTTCATAGACAAAATATATATTTACATAAAACTATGAACAGTCTATGTTACAAATTATCTAAACAACTCCGCTGGAGACATTATTTAGAAGGCAGGTGTAGTAGAATGGTAGGCCGCAATCTACACTTCAATCTATCATCCTTGATGTCGTGATTCAACTGAAAATATAAAATTAACTATAATTAATGATAACTTTAATAAATAATTATCTACCACACTCACCCCTATAAATATAATAAATCATAATATGAATATAATTTACAGTAAGTCGTAGTTTTACCCTTTCTGGCTGCTGGTAAGGGTGGTGATGACTCCACCAGGTCCAGGAAGTGTTGTTTTGCCCATCAAGAAGGCGTCTACTTCCCTAGCTGCCAACCGACCCTCACTGATCGCCCAGACGACAAGAGACTGTCCTCTTCTGCAATCTAATATATAAAAAAAAAAAAAAATCATCTTATTACTATGTTAATACTATATGTAAATACTTGTTTTGAAGTCAGTGATATCTGTATTGCAATAGTCACTGGTGGCTTGGTTGTGGTGGTGACTATATGTGTGTTTTAATGCACTCACGCAAGCACATCACGCAGTTAACACATTTGATGTGATTTGGTAAATCAAACATATATTTCAAATTCAGAAATAATTTACAGTGTGGATGTACTTATATGTGGAAAACACTTTATGGATTGGGTGGGCTTATTGTTCCAGACACATTTTATAAAATAATAATTTTTTTAATACCTATATATTTTGTAGAATAATATAGGTGCCGCGGCGCATAGTTTGGGAAACACTGAGTGGATAGCTCAGATAAGTTTGTAGTTGTAATAAACTCAGTTCAGTAAATAGTGAGTTAGCTCAATAAATTTATACTGATTACTTACAAAATGATATTGTGTGGGGTTGGGGCAACCAGGACTTTAAAGAAAATGTTGTTAATTATTAATACTTTGAAACGAATCTTTATATTTGATTGTTTTATATTTGTGACGAATCTTTATACATAGTCGATAGTGTATTGTGTACAAGGTTAAAATGAGGAGATTAACCTGAAGTAAGTCATATAAAAAAAAGAAGTCATATTTTTTTAAATATTGTAAAAAGATAAATAAGTGAAATTATAATTTTTATATGTAAATAGTTATTTACTAATTTCTCTGGAAGTAAAATCGTATTATAATATATAACTTATATAAACTTCTGCTTACCTCCAGCAGCAAATACTTTTGGTAGCGATGTGGAATATCTTCCCGCAGGTGTCTCATAATTAGATCTCGGATCCAAATCGAGGTCCAATTCATTAGCGATATATTTCTCTGGACCCAGGAAGCCCATAGCAAGAAGAACCAATTGGCCTTTGATTATCTGCAATAAATTTATAAGAAATTATAAGCAGTTTCATCATATTTACAGAAAAACTATTTTAAAAATTTGGGATTAAAAAAGAATACCTAAAATTAGGAAACTACTGGACTTACCACTTCTGAATCGGGAACTTCTTCCATCTTCCATCGCCCTGTTTCATCCTTTGTCCAGCTTACTTTTACTGTTCTGATTCCTGCTACATTACCATTTCCATCATCAATGAACTCCTGCAAAAGCAATTATACGTTTATTTAATTGTTTAGGCGCCAAATTTTTTGCAACTATAATTAAATTCAGAGTTTTAAACAATATATCATTAAATCAAAATGTTTTTTAACCTGGAATCTAGGTGGTAGATATAGTGTCAAATTAGAAAAGAAAAAGATATAAAATGAATGAAAAAATGAGTTATGAGGCAACGAGAATTCTAGACCAAAAGATTGGTCTATATAGAGTTCATAATGTCTGTAGCATTTATGCCTCATGAGAGAACTGATAACATTGAATCATACGACTTTTCTTTAAAAAATGAATCAAACCTTCTAATGACAGATCCAAATGTTTCATAAGCCTGGTATCGTAACCTCTCGCAAAAAAACAGAGAAAGAATTTGGTGACATTTAGAGAATGGCTCTGCTGCAAGTATTTAAATGCTATAAAACTGTTGCTCACAAGTTGGCACAGTACTTAGAAGAATAGGATACCTCTTGATTTTCTCCCGCAAGAAGATAACACAAAATATGCCATCAGGAAAGATGGCTCAGAAAGTCTTCCGGAATACCTCCATGGAAGGAAATACTTCCATTTATTCACGATTGGAAGCCAAAAGGGTCCTTCCTGACTATTAGGCATTGCAATTCCTGACAGGGCATGGGGGTTTCAGGCTCTCCATTCTTAGGGAACATAAACCCCTACTACATACATTAATGTTCCTGCTGTGGAAACTCCTGAGCACGTCATTATGACCTGCACTGATTTTGAAGCAACAAGGGCCAAACTACTGAGGGAAACTGGACTCCATGAAATCACAGAGGGTGATTACCCTCAGCTAGGCAATAAGAATAATTACTTGTGATTCAATTCTCTTATACACGGGTGGAAAGAAGCAGTGGGGGCCAACTACAATTTATTTTAAAGTTATATACAGATAAGATTGCAAACAAGCAGTAGAAGTGGCAGATGCTACTTCTACCTTTCTGTAATGCTCAAAAGGCAAGGAAGAAGTAAAATTACTAAATTAAGATCCATAAATGCTAATTCGAATCGAATGTAAGAAAAACTTGTATAAGTGAAATGATAAAATAAAAATGCATAATACATTCATACATTCTGAATGACAGTAACGTATAAAATTATTAAATTAGTAATATTTAAGACGAATACTGCATAGCTATACCTTACCTTGCTAAGGGTTGAAAATATTCTTGGATCCTTGCCAAACTTGACCTTAACTTCTTCATGACCGTAGTCGACTTTGAAGACTCTCGGGTACTGCGGCCAAGGATTGTCTTTTCCTCTCCTCTCGGGAGGTTCTGGAAGTATCTCAAATGTTGTGATTGAAGCGGCTCCCTAAAACCGTAAATATGAAGAAATAACATGCAGAGAGGAATAAAAAGATAAGAAACAACTTTAAACATTGATAAATTATTGTTCAAGATAGTTTTCAGTCTTATCCCAGCAAAAAAATATATCTAAATTAAATAAATTCAACATAGATTCACATTCATTCCGTAAAAGATAGAATGGTGAATATCTTCTTCCCAAAACTTTTATTTAAAAATTACATAAATTGCCAACGTTTCGGACTATTCGTCCATCTTCAGGGCAAATTTCTTCTGTAAGATATTATCTTCCTTACAAATTATGGTGGCTTGGTCCATCATCTATTTCTATATTACTGCTTTATTCCATTACATTGTAATTGGTCAATTTAATTAAAAAATATTTTTCACATATCTCAATTTAACAATTTTTTCTGCCAGATACAATTACTTAAATTATTCTTGTCACAACTATCTATTACTCTACTTAGTCACATTCATTCCATATTTTGCTCGAATATGGGTTAACCCCAAATATTTTATAATATTAAAGCACCATCCAAGCCTTATTCCTCGGTTTGGTTTTATACATTTACCTTAAATTTATGTAACGCATCTGATTCTAATATAAACATATTTTTTTTTGTTTTAGTATTTACACTTTTCAAAGTGTGATACAATAAATGAAAATAAATTTTAAATGAAAATATTTTATAATATTAAAGCACCATCCAAGCCTTATTCCTCTTGTTATGTATGTTTTTATACATTTGCCTTAAATTTATGTATCACATCTAATTCTAATATAAACCTTTTTTTTTTTTTTTTTTTTTTAATTTTGATTTTAGTATGCTTTTACATAATTTTGTAATTTATTTTTATTTATTGTATCACACTTTGAAAAGTGTAAATACTAAAACAAAACAAATATTTATAATAACTCTATATTAGTATTGAGGCTAAGCAGATATTAATCAAGTTTTTCTTTTTTTAAAATTTTGATCCTTTATTAACCTCACAATATTTTTACAATATTCGGTTCAACGTTTCGGCACTAAGCCATTTTCAAGAAGAAGACCTAAAATTTAGAATTTCAATACTTTTGAATTTAACAAATTAAAATAACAATTAAGTGATGAAATATTTTTTTACCCACCTGTGACCACAATTTTTCAATCACCAGTCACTGGTGATAAAATCATAAAATTTAAAAAAAAAAAAACGTGACTACTATCTGCTTAGCCTCGAGACTAATATAGAATTATTATAAATATTTTTTTTGTTTTAGTATTTACACTTTTCAAAGTGTGATAATAATAATAATAATAATAAAGGCTTAACGAACCCGAAGGTTCGATGCCTACACCACCAATCGCTCCCTGCACACCTCCATCCATCGACCGTCTTCCAGACCTAACTTCGATAGATCCGCCCTAACGCAATCCTCCCACCTCCGTCTCGGCCTGCCCCTCGGACGTTTCCCATTCGGCACCGCGCTTATTAATCTTTTCGGAATACGTTCATAGCCAAGTTTTGTAATTTTACATGCCCATTTTATTCGTCTTGCTGCAATCACGTCAATTATATTTACTGGGTAAAGTTCACTCAGTTCGGCGTTGTGTAAGCGTCTAAATCCTCCGGTTATTTCATCTCTCTTCGGTCCAAATATTTTACGCAGTACTTTATTTTAAAAAACTCTAAGCCGTTACTCATCCCTCAATGTCAGCGGCCAAGTTTCGCATCCGTAAACGACCGTTGGAAGAATAATAGTTTTGTAAATCCTAATTTTTAAGTTTTGGGACAGAAGGCGGGAGCTAAGCAATTTCGCGACTGAAAAGTAGCAAGCATTACCGGCTTTTAATATAGCCTTAATTTCCTCATCGATTTCGTTTTTTCTAGTTACCATCGCCCCTAAATATCTAAATTTCTCTACCTGTTCAAACGTATACCCCCCTACATTGATATCAGCGAAATCCTCATCACTTCTACGACTAACCATATATTTTGTCTTATCCGTATTCATTTCCAGTCCAAGTTCTTGTCCGGCTTTCATCAACGTTTTTGTGTTTATTTCTATGGTTTCCACATGGTTTCCAAAGTGTGATACAATAAATAAAAATAAATTACAAAATTATGTAAAAGCATCCTAAAATTTGTCAAACTCATATTATTCTAGATCGAAACAAAATATTAGACAGATCATACATTAGTCCTCAGCCTATTTTGGGGCAAATAGAGCATTGATAAAAATAAGAAAGGGTAAATCACCTGTCTCAGAGACGTCGCAATGCAGTCACAGCCGGTATCTCCACCTCCGATGACAATGACATCTTTGTCTTTGGCCGAGATGGGAGTAATGGTGTTGCCCATTTGCTTCTTCTGCCAGGACTCTAAGAATGACATGGCAAAGTGAATACCTGAAAGTTGCCTGCCAGGAATTGGCAGGTCCCTAGGCCAAGTGGCTCCAGTACACAATACCACAGCATCGTATTCTTCGTGGAGTTCCTAAAGCATACAAAAAATACTATAGTAATAGTAATAGTAAGTTTTTGTTTTTTTTCTTTTTAGACCTATTATATAAGTTACTCAATGATTATGACTACTAATATAATACCTTAGCAGTAATATCTTTTCCAACGTTAACATTGGTCTTGAAATCTATGCCTTCTTCTTGGAGAAGCTTCACTCTTCTCTGGACAACTTCTTTAGACAGCTTCATGGTCGGAATACCATACTGCAAGAGACCTCCTACACGATCGTTTCTTTCAAAAACGGTGACCATGTGCCCAGCCTAAATAAAAAAAAAAAAATTAATTGATAGAAAATAAAAAATTAAAAACAAAGGAATAAAAGTATTTTTGTATGAATGGCCCAGTAAAAAAACATGACTAGGTCTATTTTTCGCAAAAAAAGGATAAGACATATTTTTAACCAGGCAACTATCAGGAAATCATTCATCATTTCAATCAGAATTCATTTCATTCATTATTCAATTCATCATTTTGATTTCATCCTATACGCTTTCCTTAAAAGAAAGAAAAAAAAAAGCTAAAAACCTGTTACAAAAACATTCAGATAGGTGACTATTTTACATTAATCAGCCAACCCATCTAGTACTACTCATATGGAAATAAAATGAGGTCATATGAATAGAGATAACCAACCTTAAATGGTAGATTGATATAATAAAAAAAAAAAAAAAAACTTTTATATGAAAGCATGACGATGAACCAAACAGAACGAGAGAGGTTCAGTGTTAAAGTAACAATAAATAATAAAAATATTTATTTGTTCTTTGGGGTTTTCCCCCGTACAAATAGAGTGTGAATATAATATATAATATAATATAAATATAAAAATTAGAGTTTACAATTTTAGTTTCTTCTCATGCCATTTTCTATTTGAGTTTTATATAGAAGAAGAAAGAAGAAAAGTATTTTTTATTCTGGGACATTTAGTCCCCTAAGAATAACAAAAATGAACAAAATTAATAGCCATTTGTCTGGTTAGTTGGAAAAAATATAATAAAAAACAATAGAAAGAAATAAAGAATTAAAATATAAGGTAGACACAAAAAAGAAAAGCAATACAATAAAGATAACAAGGACAGAATGTTGAAAGAAAAAATGTAAGATCATCATTTGGATGTACAGTACAAAACTTTAGTCAGCTTTTGAGCTTAAGAGATATAATAAAAATCAAATAGATATATCCTTAATACTGTTTTCACTATTTACATATTTACATAGCCATCGGGGATTGGAGAATTAGGAGGTGATGAAATAGTAGGGTTTTGAAGGATGTGAGGGATGAAGTTTTCCGGATAGAGACAGGTAATGAATTCCAGAAGGTGGCAGCACGGATAATAAAGGATTTTGTAAAGGAGGCAGATCGGTAAAAAGGGATATACAGGTTAGAGGTTTGGGATCTGGTATTTAGAGAATGTATAGAGGAGCAGGGTTTGAACAAACTGAGGATATAAGGAGATTTCTTGGTTCTGAAGGTTTGGAAAATATATAAACCTAGGAAGTATTGCCGTCGGAAAACTGGGTAGAGCCACTTCAATTCAGCAAACCAGCTGGAGATGTGGGAGCGCCTGGGGACACCGAAGATGAATCTAATGGAGCAATTCATTAGTCTCTTCAACCTCATTTCATGCATGCCAGACAGTCCCCCGTATACAAGGCAGCCGTAGTCAAAATGGGGAAATATAAGAGAGGAAACTAGGAGTTGACGGGTTTTTGGGGACAAGCAATCACGTGATCTAAGGAACAGTTAAGGATAGCTATGGATTTTCTGGTGATTTCGGAAATATGATTACTCCACGACAAGTGCTGGTCAAAGACCACACCAAGGTTTCTGACATAGGATTGGAGCTGAATGGTTTGATTATTAAGACGGAGTAAGGGGTAGTAAGGGAGGGAATTAAGAAGATGCCTGGAGCCAATTAAGATTGCCTTAGTTTTTTGTACGTTCAGTCTTAACTCATTTTTTTCTGCCCAGGCGTTGATGCTGTTTATATCTTCTTGAACTTTTCGCATTGCCTCTAGCATTTTGGAAGGATGGAAGGATAGGTAAATTTGGAGGTCGTCAGCGTATAAGTGGTATTGTGAATGGTTGTTGGACTCGGGGAGATCGTTAATATAAACAGAAAAGAGAGTTGGAGAAAGTGAGGACCCCTGTGGTACACCCCGTGTTAGTAAAAGAGATGAGGAAGGGGGTTTATCGGGAATGTGCACTGTTTGTGAACGTTGGGATAGGAAGGAGAGGAACCACTTCAGGACGCTGTTTGACATGGAGAGGTTTTGGAGTTTAGAAAGGAGGATCTCATGATTGACTGTATCGAACGCCTTTGTGAAATCAAAGAGAATTAGGATGGTGATTTTATGTTCATCTATAGAGGATGGAGATCCTGAGTGATCTTCAACAGAGCAGATTGTGTGGAGCAATGAGAACGGAAACCGGATTGAAGAGGGTTGAGGAGAGCATTTCTTTCTAGGAAGTCATTGAGCTGGGAGTGGACAATTCTTTCAAGCGGTTTGGATAGGTTAGACAGAATGGAGATAGGTCTATAGTCGGAGGCTAAAGTGGGAACTGGTACTTTGTTCAACGAACGGACTATCACTTTTTTCCAGGCTTCTGGGAAAACGGAGTTTTGTAAGGAAAAGTTATAGATGTGTAAAAGAGCAGGAAAGATGATAGGAAGACATAATTTAATAATCTTTACAGGGATTTGATCGGGGCCATAGTCGTTGGTTTTGGATTTAAGTAGGTCTTCAGGCGAGATATTTAGGAAATAGAAGTTATCAGGGTTGAAGGTTCGTGTGAAAAAGTATGAGGAGGGGTGAGGAATAGATGGTGAGTTGGCGAAATGGGAATTTAAATCATCTGGATCAATAGGATAATGAGTACAGGATTTGGATTTGACGATTGATAATTTTTTAAGGATTTTCCATTTGGACTTAGGATCGTGAGCTTGTGATATGGAGTAATGGAAAAACTGTGCCTTAGCTGGCCATAAGGAAGAATGGGTTAGATTGCGTAGGGACTTGAAAAAGGAGTAATCTTCAGCGGAACGGGTGCGTCGGAAACGTCTTCTGGCGGCATCTCTTTTCCTCATCAGTTCTCTTATTTCGGAACTTATCCAGGGAGCGGCTGGACGTCTAAAAGTGAGGGTTTTGAGGGGAGCGTGTTGGTTTAGGAACGTGGAAAGATTGGATGAGAGGCATTCCACCATTTCATCAATGGAGGATGACGAATAAATAGGATCTAGGGATTGGGAAAGGGAGTCAAAAAAAGGATTTAGTTTTTCAGAGGTTAATGAATCGAGGTTCCGCCAGGAGATTTTGTTAGGGCATAGTTTTGGTGTTGGGATATTATATGAAATTTTGATGAGGTCATGACTTGAAAGAAAAGGTACTGGATGCTGTTAGGAAGACATAAGGTTATGGGAGGAATCTATTATGAAAAGGTCTAACCAGGTGCTGGTAAACTGAGTGTGGTGGGTTGGTTGGTAGGGAACTATGAAAAGGTCAAGAGAATGGATGAGGTCTGTTAGGTAGGATCTGTTAGGAGAATCAGAGAGCATGTTTATATTAAAATCGCCAGTGATGATTACGTTATTGTATAACGGACATAGGTAAATATATGTACATTGTATTTCAGTAATAATTCTGTGTCTGTATATCAACATGATAAAGCTATAAAATAACAACATTAAATTACATAAAAAGCATAATAGCACTTAAAATACAATATCCCGTTAGTATTAAACTAAACATTGCTAAAAATAACCAAACTAAAAGAACCACCGATTGCAAAAATACAAATATACTAGAAGAAATAAAGTTAAGATTAAACGACAAGATCCACATTGCTCAACCTTCATCTATTATAAATTTTCTTAAGTTCAAGCATCGGACTGTGAACTGCACCACTGCATTAATTGTGGAAACATCACTGAACTTTAATTAGGTAGGAAGTGGGTCCTGTATGCTGAGTGGATAGTTTCATTTTCCATCCTATTACAGATGGTGCAAGATTCTGATGGGTTTAACACGTTGAGCGCCAAGCGGTACGATCGTACCGATGTTGGACTATTGGCTGGGGCTGAGGCGGTCCCCAGGTACCGCCCGCTCCCGCCAGCTAAAATGTTGTTCTGGGCCAGGGGACCGCCTGCCGAGCGTGATTTCAAGGCATATTGGACCGCTCCGGCCCCGAACAATTCGCCAATGCAATTGGCCCAAATGTTTTTTTTTTTTTTTTTTTTTTTTTTTTTTTTTTTTTTTTTTTTTTTAATTTGGGGGGTATAAATAAATAAATAAATAAAATAAATTAATTTTATTTATTTTTTTACAAAACAAAATATCTTAGTTATTAAAATAACATATTTTAAGGGGACAAGGGTTGACGTCGCGGTCATAACCGGGCAGCCCCCGTACTACTATAGGTAGCTGGCTTTACCCTGGGGCCGGGCGGTACATATGTACCGCTCACAAAATTATTGTTTAATTGCCAAAATTAAACTTTTTATTTATTTCTTTTGCAATTTTTGTATCATTCTAATCATATTAAAGTTATAAATTAGGAAAAATTGCTTTGGCCCCAAGAAAGTACATCATCTTTTCCCTGGCGCTCAACGTGTTAAGGGATTCAGTGTTAAAGTATAACCGACAATAGTACTCTTATGATAGTACTCTTCTTCTCAGAAATTTTTCAGACCCAGTTTAGAACTTATATGTAAAAGCTCAAATATATTATTATAGATGTAATACCTTGTTCAGCTGGTGAGCAGCTGCGAGCCCAGAAGGACCAGAGCCGACGATAGCGACCTTCTTGCCTGTCCTGTATGGAGGAGGTTGGGCTACGATCCAGCCCTGCTCAAAAGCGTGGTCTATGATGGCGCACTCTATGTTCTTGATGGTGACGGGAGGCTCGTTGATACCGAGAACGCAGGCACCCTCGCATGGTGCAGGGCACACTCTCCCGGTGAATTCTACAAGTATAAAAAATAAATCAATGTTTTTATGCATTAAGGAAACATTCTTCTTTAGAAATATTTGTGTATATATGCCAGTGATTTAATGAATTCAGTTAACTTTTTCATTAAATATTATTATAAAATATATTTTTTTATATTATTTTTTTTTGTTAAAAATTTATATCCAGCAGTAACCTTAATATCAGATATAAGAAATAATATGTTGCCTCCATTCCTTTATATGGCGCCCGAACAATTTATTTAAATAAAGCTTTATGGATCTTATCACAGTCTATGATAACTGATTAAAATATTATCAATCACCTCATTTTCTTTCTGCTTCATTAATGACAAGTGTCTTAGTGGGCTTGTTTTTCAAAAACTTTTCTAAGACATTTTTTATTATATTATTTTTGTTGTTCAATATTTTTTTTATTAACTATAGAAAAGGTTTACATGTCACAATTATAATATTATAAAGGTACTAGTTTCCTGCTATTACTTCTAGGCAACTACTCAAGGTTTTTTGTGAAACTTAATTATTCGAAAAGTAGTCTCTTTACAACTTTCTTCATATGAAGAATATAATCAACATGAGCACCACAAAACGATAATGTTGCCTCATTTTTTAACAACCCTAGGCGATTAAGCACAATACTGGATAATTAAAGGAGATAGGATAACTGTTACTTATTGAGTAAAAATTAAATATATGAATTTTTATTTTAAACATCCCAGAATACTTCCTAACCAATGAAACAACAGAATAATTTGAAAAATTTTGGTGGGCTAAAATTTCAGAAAATTGATTGAGGATCGATAAAGTATTAAAGAAATTTCATTTAATAATTACCAGGGAAGTTGTTTGTCTGAAGAAGCTGATTTAGAGCCTCCTTCCAGTTATTGTTGAAGACGAGATCGTTCCACTTCGGAATGATGTTGCCGAGCGGACAGCCATGACTGCTCTGGCAGAACGGCACTCCACATTCCATGCACCTCGCAGCCTGGACCCTCAAGCCTTTCCTCACATGTGAGAAGTTATAGATCTCATCCCAATCTTTCAGTCTCTTCTCCGCAGCTCGGTACAAGCCGGTCTCTCGAGAGTACTTGACGAAGCCCCTGGGAGGATAAAGTGATACTTATAGTAATACATACATTTAGCATTGATTTTGTAGAATGAAACACTATTACAATACTTTCTCTCACTATACATTTCATATATAGGTAAGTGAAAGTAAAAAAAAATGAATAGGCGTGACATATATTGTTTTGAATTGTAATTTTGGGGAAAGAAAGAGAAAAGGACAAAAAAAGGGAACTGAAAAGAGAGATTGGAGTTTATGTTTCAGGTCAGAGAAGGGGGGGGGGATATTGAGGAGTGTGTTATATTGTTGATTTTATAAAAGATTGTGCTTAATTGAAATAGAAGTATGGAATTTAGAGGAGATTAACTCAGAAGAAGCGTACATATTATATCAATATACCAGGTGTGTAAATATGAAACCGGAATTCGCCAATGATAGGAGTTAGTAGTCAATATAATCTTCTAACTAATCCGTCAGTGGTCTTATCTGCTTTTGCCTACATGTAATAAAGAGATCCAATTGATACCAACATCAGTTTCATTCTATAACCGTGTTTTTAGTGGCGTTGAAAATGTCGACTTTTGTGCCAAAAAATCAAGATTTGAGGACAGCATTTATTTTCTGTTTCCTTCTGAAAACAATTGGAGCATTATCACATAGGATGCTTTTTGAAGCTTACAGGGAGCATGCCCTAGGCAAATCTCAATGTTTCAATTGGTTCAAAAAATTTAAAGATGGATTTCGATAAAAGAAACAAAGACCGTGGAAAACCACAAAAAAAAACTTTGAAAACGCTGATTCGGAAGCGTTTGTTGGACAATTGACTCACAACTCCATGACAATGCCCCATCACATTCGGCTAAACGGACCAAGGAAACGATCCAAGTGTTTGGTTGGTAAATTCTTCCGCATGCGGCTTATTCACCAGATTTGGCCCTATCCGATTACCACCTATTTGCATCGATGGAACACGCACTAGCTGAGCAGCGCTTCACTTCTTATGAAAATGTACGAAATTGGTTAAGTGATTGGTTTGACTCAGAAGAGGAAGCATTATTTTGGCGGGGAATCCACTAATTGCCTGAATGATGGGAAAAATGCAAAGATAGCGAAGGACAGTACTTCGAATAAAAAAGTATGTATCATTTTTACACAATCAACTCTTATTTGCTATTTGAAAAATTCCGGTTTCATATTTACACACCTGGTAAGTATGCATGACTGAAGAATTTTACTACAAATTGACTTGTTGCCCCTGACAACCGACATATGTTTGGGAATCCGAAGCAAGTACGAAACCCAAAGCTAGGGGAAATTAATTAATATTCGGCTTCAATCCCCCACCCACTCCCCTGGCTTGGGAAACCCCGTATAGCCAGACCGGTGAGGAAGGAGAGGACCAAGAAAAATAAAATAAAAAATAAGTTGACTTGTTTTTGTTGTTGTCATGTACCATTTTTCAGTTAAAAGTAGTTTTTGTATGCATGTTATCACCTAACAGACTCTTGCCCTGAGAGAGTGATAAATTAAATAAAATAATATAAAATAACTATTAAATACAAACTAATTTTTTTTTTTTAATGAATGATCCACGAGGAGATAAAACTCAAATATGTTCAAAACATTAGGTATTGGTATTAATTGGTATTAATATAACAGTTTAATAACTGATTGTTAATACCAATACCTAATGTTTTGAAAATATTTGAGTTTTATCTCATAATAAAGACATTTTTAAAGTCTCACATGACATTACATTACATTACATTATTTTTAAAGCCTTACTTTACATAATAAAGACTTTTTGAATATATACCTTTGCGAGAGGTAATTAGCTAGGAAAGAAAAAAAAACCCTAGTAGTTAGTTAATGAAAATTTACGTGTGCGAGAGCTAACTAAAGCGCGAGGGCAAAGAGTTGGCAATAGTGGTGGTTCTTGGTGGGGTCTGAGAAAACCCCCCCTCCCTAATCTATAGTCTTGCCTAATAAAGATTTTTGGACTAATTAGCTAAGCGAGAGGTAATTAGTCATGAAAAAAAGCCGTATTAATTACGGTTTGAAAATTTAAGTTGACGAGAACTAACTAGAGCTCACATTGACAAAGTTGGTCGCAATAGTCAGGGGAGTGGGGGAACATTACATTACATAACAATACTTTAGTCTTTATTAAGGAGAGGAAAATGTTCTCACTCTTTTTATTATATTTAATAAGTATTATTTTTTTAAAATAATAATATAAACTCATAAAAACTTGAGTTTGTCGGTTTAAACTCAACATCAGAAACTATATGTCCGATTTAAATAATTCATTTTGTTCACACTATCAGGAACATCACGCTATGAGAAATAGTAACAAAGCAGTAATAATAAATGTGTCCTACCTTAATGAAAAATGATTAAAAAATATTAACAGAAAATCAACACGAGCCCAGTTGTTGTACTTTATCAGTTTCATTTATAAAAGACCAGGAATGATAACTGATAATTAACTTAAAACTGATTAAAATGCACTATTTTATACATTGACGGTTAATATTTAATATTTACATAAAAAGGGGGATAATATTATATTAAATGTATTACTCACAAAAGTCTTAGAGTACTTAACATCATACCAGAAAATAAGAAAGTTATCGTTAGACTATTTATAACAGAAGGTACAGATAACCTAAATTACTGTTTCCCTACAGATTCCTCACGACTAATAATGTTTCGATGGGGGGGGGGGCTTGTATTTATAATGGAAGTGCCTAACTACATTATTATGTCAGTAAATACCAGAGACTATATTATAGTCATTTCACTGTAGCATCGTCCGATTAGCCTTAGTGGCATTAAGTGACATTAAACAAACAAACAATATATTATATTAGTAGTGTACTGTCAATCGCTCAAAATTTAACAGTGGCACATTGTTCTAATAAAAACGATTTCAATAGAGAAAATGTAAATTGGAAATAATGAATCGAAAGAATTCATAAACATTCTGAAGTAATAGTAACAATAATGATTCAATAGGCTGTGCATATAAAATTATTATTTGTTGATATTATTAACTACCAAAGATAGTTTCTATTCATTTTGTCATTTCTATTCATTTGGGGATATAAAAGTTTTTATGTTACCATGGAACATATAAGGTCTGTCCTTACTTATTCAATTCTGTATGAGACAAATTAACATAACACTTATTATCTTTGATCCAATTTAAATGAAACATTATTATCAGGTATTCCATGAATTGATATTTGAATGAATTTAACCAAATTCAATACGCTAAATAAATAATATTTTTATGCCCAAGTTTATTTCTTCATTTCAAAAATGACTTCTTTGTTTTGATTCATAACGTTAGGAAAACATGCAAATAGTGAATAGATTATGAAGTAAGAATACCGAAGAAAAAATATTTTTATTTCTAATCAGTTTTTTTCTGAAGGAACATCTTCCATATTCAGTTTTTTATAATTTATTGTTATCCGAGATTTCGGGCCTTCCACCCAACTCTAAAAGATTACATCTGGAGTTACATCTTGAATTGTCTACAACCATCAATTTAGTCAATCCTTTTTTTATTCTATAAACATATGTCATGAAATAAATTAATGAATGTTTATTTGTTTAACGTCCATTTATGCTACTAAGGCTAATCGGACGATGCTACAGTGGGAGTCTTAAATTTTTCCTATCCAGGTATAATTAGGATAGGGATCTTTAACGAGTACCTGACATGGTACAGGCTCAGGGCCTCCATTTTACGTCCTATGCGAGAGACGTATAGCTAAGGATTTTTTTCTCCCTTTAAAAAATCCTAGGGCCACCATGGGACATGAATCCGGGACCTTTAGTATTGTAGGTTGCTATGCTAACTACTATACCACAGGTGGCCCCATTAATAAAAGTTAAATACATTTTGCTGGTTGTAGAACCATTTCATTGTCACACTACTCTTATGTGTCTCTGTCTGTATAAGTGACTTTTGGTCCTGAAAAATTAAGACTGGCAATGATGGGTAAGCAGCGTGTAAAACATACAATTTTTTTTTTTAAATATAATATATTTTCCAATAACTTAAATATTTCATTGATTAATCCAAAAATGGCAAAGCACTAACTAGGTGCATCATTTTTCAGAAAAATCAGATGCTTATGTAGATATATTCCCTCCTCTAAACAAGCTAGACAAAGATATAAACAATACTTAGAAAGAATAGTAACTGATTCTTGTCGAAAGTAATATTTGGTTGTCCTACCCATATCCTTTGTATACATGCACAGTAATTTTTTAGTTACTTCGTATTTTTTATGCCCTATTAATGTCTCACAGAGAGAGCAGCATGAAGTTGATCAACAACGATCAAATTTTCTTAAATTTTTATTTCATGATATGTGTTTATAACATAAAAAAGGATTAAGTAAGTTGGTGGTTAAAGACAATTCAAGAATGTAACTCCAGGTATAATAATAAGTAATGTGCCGACCGAGAAACTTCCAAGGGACAGGCTGAGACGGAGGGAAGATCTGGCAAAGTTGGGTCTGGACTGCGGTTGGTGGATGGTGGTGTGTAGAGAGCAAGTTGTGAAATTGGCATCGAACCTTTGGGTTCGTTAAGCCTGTAATATTAATATTATTATTATTACAACTCCAGGTATAGATAGTCCAGAGACATTTATACAGCACTAGAAGAATACGGAGTGGACACATGGCTGAAAAAGGCCATCTTAAGTCTCTACGAAGAGCAGAGAAATGTTGTTAGGACCTGCAACCACACATCAAGGGAATTTCCATCAGAGCAGGGAATAAGCCAAGGGTGCAGCCTTAGCCCGCTCCTGTTTATCTTGGTGCTAGATTCTGCCCTGAAGAGAGCAAAACAGAAAATGAGGCCATACCATCTCGGATGTAGAAACCTCCGAAGTGTTCAGGACACAGTGCTTGCGTTCGCTGACAACATGGTGGTGTTCGGGAACAATTGCCACAACCTCCAGTTTAACCTGAAGATCCTTCAAGCAGACCTCAAAACCATAAGCATGGAAATAAATGTCTCCAAAACCAAATTCATGAGAATCGGAAAAAGGAGTGGCCGAATCGTCAGTCTTAACGGAATCCATTTGGAACAGGTTGCGGAAGTACCTGGGGGCCAACCTCAATGAATATGGAAGGGTCAGCGGAGACATTAGAGAAAGGCTAAA
The DNA here is from genome assembly GCA_911387785.2 of Aelia acuminata. Taxonomy (NCBI): domain Eukaryota; kingdom Metazoa; phylum Arthropoda; class Insecta; order Hemiptera; family Pentatomidae; genus Aelia; species Aelia acuminata. The sequence continues at coordinate 223,834,269 of OU426978.1, forward strand.
AACGGCAGGAAGGTGCTTTTAATCCCGCAGGAAAGGCTTTCTAGACAAGAAGGAAGTCTCAAAGGACACTAAAAAGGTAGTCTTTAAAAACACATTCCTCCCTATTCTAACATATGCGGACGGGAGGGGGCCACAGGGAAGACCTAGGAAAACCTGGGAGGAAGGAGTGAAAGAGGCCTTCAACAAGAGAGGAATGGAATGGAGTAGGAGAAGGCAGCTGGCACAGGATAGAAATCTTTGGGTCAGGCTTTACAGGAAAGCACCTCACACTGCTCAGCGGTAAAAGAGGTTTCGATTAAGAGAAAGAGAGAACTCCAGGTATAATCCCTTGGAGATGGGTCGCAAGCCCAAAACGTCAGACAACAATATATTATAAAAAGCTAAATATGGAAGAGGTTCCTTCTTTTTTTAAAAAACAGAAAAAAACCTGTGCCACTACAACCCATCAAGGGTCTTGGGTGAAGTACTGTTTCTTGGTCAGCGGAGATACAAGTAGTTGATTTAAGATTCTCAATAATAATTCTTTTTTATTATATAATCTGTCTTATATACAAAAAAAAAATATATATCAAAATCAAAACATCATACCTGACTTTATCCAATGTCTTTTCCAGTCTCTTTTTCTCTTTAGGTACGTCTGTTACAATTTCCTCTATGTCTGAAATTTGTTGTACGTGATTGGTCACAGCTGGGATGTCTCCCTCCATCTTCTTCGTATTTGCTTCTTCAGCAAGCTGAGCCAAAGCTCTCTGGTACTCGTAGGGGAATACCTGTAATCGAAAAAGTATTAGAAAAACAAAGATTAAAGAGGATTTATAAAAAATAAAATAAAACAAATTAGAAAGAAAATTGTAAACCTTGATGAAATCCTTCGCAGGTTCAGGCCAAGCTTTCAACAAATCTGCAGCTATTAGTGAGGAAGTCTTCTCTTGGAATTCTTTCAATAACGATTCGACATAATCGAGATCTTCCTGCTTTTCTAAGGGGAGTAGTTCGACCATTTCTTGATTACATTTACTGTAAAACAAAAAACATAATTCAAAACATTCATAGCATTTGAAAAACTTATTTTATTTAAATTAGACACTTAAATAAATGTGATGCCAATATATGTATAATTAAATAATTATGTATACAATTTTATACACATATATAAAACAGTGCATACCCTCTGAAAGAGCCATCTATATCGAGGACATAGGCAATGCCACCAGACATACCAGCGGCAAAATTTCTTCCAGTCAGTCCCAAGATGACCGCACAGCCACCAGTCATATATTCACAGCCATGATCACCGACACCCTATTTATCAGTAATTATAAGATAATAGTACTGAATTGAAACAATACAAAATAAGAAAAAGTAAATAAAAATAAATATTCACCTCAACTACTGTGATCGCTCCAGAATTTCTGACTGAGAACCTTTCCGCAGCGATACCCCTAAAGAATGCCTTTCCTGATGTCGCACCATACAGACAAACGTTACCAACGATAACATTTTGTCCAGAATCAAAGTCTGAAGTTTTGGGTGGGTAAATGACTATTTCGCCACCACAAAGTCCCTACAAAAAAACAGATTTATTCAATATTATTGTGTGATAATAGTACTATAATATACCTTTTTCTATCTTATTCAAGAACTTTCTACATTATTCATTATATATGTACACATTAGCCAAAAATCAATTTCTAACTAATATTAAAACAAGTTTGAATGTTTCATGTATTCTTTATTCCACTCAGCTTGTGTTAAACCTTAATACTCTGACTTTTAATTGCTGTGATTATTGACTGTTCCAAATTACAAACTACACTTGAAGTATCACTGATTCAATCAAGCAATCACTGATTCGAATCGGTGATCACTGAGAGGCATATTAGAAGGATTAATTAATCTAAGGATTAATAAACCTCAATGTTTTGATTAGTCAATATAAGTATGGAGAATGATTAGTAGAAGTTTATTAGTAAAAGCTGCGGAGGAGAATAAAGTACAAGACGGTTTTGGTAATCCGATCACGTTGATTGCAAGACCTTTGCGGACTATCAAAGGTTAAATTTAAAGTCATGGGAAAATTGTACAAAATAATGAAGATATGTATTGTGCTGAACATTTCAAACAAAAATAATCGTATATAGTACATTGTATCTCTGATATTTTGCTAATTTAAATGCCTGATTTCACAAAATCCTTAAAGTATCAGAAGACTTTGGTAGTCAACATTGCACCCATTCAGCCATTCCAAACTAGGATTAAATGCCTTTATGGTGTCTCTATGGCATATAGGTTAGTGATGTTTTCAACAACTTTAGATATACCTTTGTCCTTTCCCATATTTTGTGTAGGCAACAATTCGTTACACCAGGACAGTAACGATCTTCCAGAAATTAGATTTCCAAGCCCTGTCAACATTATGGCGACTTATTATAAATACTCCCGGGTAAGACTCGCAATATCATATCTAGAAGCTGCGATACCAAATAATTTCTTTATATATATTTGATCTTGGTGTTTTGCATGCATGAAATGTTGATCAATTGGTTGGCAGAATGCTCTCCGCACCCCAATGCCTCTATGATTACACACTTCGATTCCGAATTTAGTATAACATGTTCAATTTGGAAGTCTAACTTTTGATGATGCTAACTGTTCAACGGATGAATATTAACTTAGGTTTGGGAAAATAAAGAGGCCGGAAAAGTGATAACTGGGATAATAGAAGTGTAGCAATTTCCTGCTGACTCTTCTGTCTCTCGTCATTCAATATAAACATTTTTTTTTATTCTTGTTCCGATTACCAGGGGTTTTGGATTATTATGGGTGTAGGTTAATGAGACCCTCCTGTTTATCAGAAACACTCAAAATTTTTTTAATAATATCACCAAGGGTAAAACATAATAGTACAAAAATAATGTAATAAAGGAAATCATAATTTAGATAAATAGGAATTTAATAATTATGTTACCTTTCCAACATAGTCGTTGGCATCTCCTTCTAGCGTCACATGGACTCCTTTTGTCAGGAATGCACAGAAGCTTTGTCCGGCTGAACCTTTGAGGCTAATGTTGATACTGTTCGGAGGCAAACCAGCGTCACCATGTTTACTATAAAATAATAAGTAAACGGTAAACATATTAACTAATTATATAACAAATAATAAGTAACGAAAACAAATATTTATAATAATTACATTGAAATATGGTAACTCAACGTAGCACCAAATGTACGACATTCATTGTTGATCGTGAGCTCCAAATCGATGCTCTTCTTTTCACCATTGATCACAGGCATACATTGCTCTATTAATGGTTGATCAATTCTCTTCTCAAGTTGGAAGTCCTTAAAATAGAAAAAAAAAAAAAAAAGTAAGCAATAAAACAGAATAATTAATTTATAAGACTATTAAATCCAAAATAAAAGAATAACCTTACCTGAGGGACAGAACCTCCAACGATATTGACGCCTGGACGGAGATGTAAAGCATTTTTCAAAAGTGGAGCGAATGAAAGTAGCTTGGCTTTAGGACTCTTGGTGTGTTCAGAAGGTTTTAAGAGGTCAGTACGGCCGATCAAGTCTTGGAATTTTTTAATTCCCAATTGAGACATTATGGTTCTTATCTAAGGAAAAAATACAAAAATAAAAAAAAAATTGTTCACTAAATTCCTAAATTGGAAAACTAATGTGTTTTAAACCGCATAATTCATTGCGAGACTTCTAATCTTTACAGGATCAAAATTTATGAATTCATTCATAAACATACTGATGAACTTTTAATGACTTTTATGTTGTTTTTTTTTTCGTTATTAAAATTTGAATAAAAACCTTATCTGATTAGTCAATTATGAAAATTGACATTCAACTTTATTTATCTGCCACTTAACACGGTTGAAAATAACCTAAATGTTTTAATTTCTTCTTCAAGGTCTCATCCACAAATTGCTATAAATCTGCAAACTAATGTACAAACAAATAAAAAAATTATTTTTAGTTTAGACTTAACCCTTTAACTTCTGGTGGCTAATATATAAGCCAGCCGCGCGCTGGTTCCCTGTGTGCTGATGGCTAATATATTAGCCACCCTTTTTCCACCAGGTAACTAGCGCTTTTATGAAGCCATACAAATCTGCTGGCGCGGATGGCATATTTCCTGCTCTAATTCAGAAAGGAATGAATATTATAAGACCTCACCTCTTAAAATTATTAAGAGGCAGCCTAGCACTAGGATATATACCCACTGAATGGAAAATATCCAAGGTAAGGTACATACCAAAGCCAGGAAAAGAATCATATGATGATCCTAAAGCCTTTAGACCCATATGTCTGTCATCATTTCTAATGAAGACGCTAGAAAAGATAGTAGACAGACATGTGAGAAAACAGATATCGGAAACAAACCCGATACATGAAAGGCAATTTGCTTACCAAGCAGGAAAATCCTGTGAGGTAGCACTGCATAATTTGGTGCTAAGGATTGAAAAATCTTTGAACCAAAAAGAAATAACAATTGGCACCTTTGTTGACATCGAAGGTGCATTTGATAAAACACCATATAAAGTCATCAAGGACGCTATAAGAAACAGAAATATAGACAAAATCTCCTCCAGATGGATAGAAAGGATAATCTAAATATAGCTATTTAGAAATCAGGCGCACAATAGACCCAAGAGGTCGCGGTGCATAGTGCTGGAAAAAAAAAAAAAAAATCTAGCGCTTTCTCTTGACATTTTTTGGAATCTATAATGTTTACCCCCACCGCTAGAGGGCATTTGATTATTCTTTTTCTTACTAATCCTGCCTTGATGCACGGTTGCTTCTGTGAATAGAATAACTTTTTTCCCAGAATTCACACCTGCGTATTTCTAATGTCCAGTTTATTTGCATCTCCTGCGGCATTAACTTGTGTAGTGAAATTGTGAGTTGTGACGGCAAAAAAAATATATACTGAGGAAGGAAAAAACAAAAAAGAGAGAGAAAGTAAATTAAAATAAAGGAAAAAAAAAAGTTTTAAACTCCACCTGTGCAGGTCCACAGCCCGGATTGAAAAGTGAGGATGGAAAAGTTTTTTTAGAATTAATTAAGCTCACAAAATATGTAAGATGCGAGAGCTTGAATGGCGTAAAAGTATTCCGCATAGCGGGACCGCTCGGTGTGCCTACTAACCACCTCATGTCCCGCTAGCTCCGCAGTTAAAGGGTTAACGGACTTTACGCTTCAAGCAAAGATATAATTCAAACAAGAACATTAAGTAATCATTAAATAAATTTATATAAATTCTTTTTAGATTTTGATAGCAATATACATTATTACAATAAAAATCGGTAGAGCAAGTTTACAGTTTACTTTAGGTATTAAACAGTAAAATATTAAAAAAAAAAGAAAAGTTAATTGAATAAAAGCTTACTTCTTCAGCTAGCATGAAAAGGTAATTAATAACATGCTCCGGCTTTCCAGTGAATTTTTTTCTCAAGACCGGATCCTGGGTGGCGATACCAACTGGGCACGTGTTAAGATGACACTTCCTCATCATCGTACAGCCCATGACGATGAGTGGTGCCGTACTGAACCCAAACTCATCGGCACCGAGGAGGGCGGCGACTACTACATCAAAGCCTGTAGAAAAAAATATACTTAATAGATCGGTAAAGAGAGCAAATTTTGCATATATATGTAAGTGCATGAACACTAGAAAGGTCTTAAATAACATATATAGCAATACACTGTGACATAAATGGAGAGCACTTGCTCTAGATTACTTTTAAAAAAATATTGGTTAATTACTTCACACTTACCAGTTCTGATTTGTCCATCTGCCTGCAATATGACCCTGGACCTGAGGTTATTCAATACTAGAACTTGGTGGGTTTCTGCGATCCCCAATTCCCACGGAAGACCTGCATTCTTGATACCGGTCCACGAGCTAGCTCCAGTACCACCATCGTGGCCAGATATTGTGATATGCTCAGCTTTACCCTAAATAAAATAAAATAATCTGATTTCGTATAAGGGTAAAGGTGGTATTATATCTACATTAAATCTGAAAGCAAACACACCCTGGCATTTGATAAAAATATCATGTTAATAATAGCAAGCTAGACCTACTACTTGACGTGTAAAAAGATTTTTTTTTAAATAATGTACCTATTAAGCAAATTTCCAGTTGTGCTGGTAATATGGGCACCATGATAAAAACTATAATAAATAATTTTTTATAATTTGTTACTTGAAAAACTTTAAAACTTTTTTATTTTCCATCTATTCTACATTGTTAACGTTTCAGGCTCATCTTAGTGGCCTCTAAGAGAACAATATGATGAGCAATATGGATAAAGAAAGGATTGTTTTAGGTAAATAAAATAATTAAAACAAAGTGGAAATATGACAATCACACAACAGTGTAAAAGTGAGAAGTGAATAATTTATAGTCTTGAAGATAGGCGAGATGAGCCCAAAACGTTGACGATGTAAAATGAAAAAGGCTTAAAGTTCTTCAAGGAACAAATTATACAAAAAATAATTAAAAGTTTATGGTGTAAAGCATGATTTTCTTAGAAAAAAGAAAATTTATATATAATTTTATATAATTATTTTTATAATAACAGTGAAATGTATTTTACAAAATGAAAGGGTAATTTTCCAAGAAAAAATAATCATTGGTTGCACAAATGTTCCCCCCGCACCGCACTTTTCTCTGAACGACAGAGATGACACTTTCACTAACATTGAATATAAGATCCCCTAAAAAGGGGGCCACAATATACAATATACCAGCACAAAGAATTGACAAAATTACCAACCTCGCCATGTTATAATAAAACATGCCAACAAGTGGTAAATTTCACTATAAATAGTCAACATATTAGGTAAATTTACTCCTAATAATGTGCACAACAAAATTTTATGACCAGTACCATGCGTTAATATCCTCCAATGGTTGTAAAATCAGGATTAATACTTATATTTCGAGTTTTTGAACCGGCATAAACATAAAACAGATGAAAACGCACTAATTGTAACCGAGGTCGAGACCAGTACTCTCCAGGCCTCCTTATAAACTTTTACTTCAAGTTTAAGCCTTTTCTACTATTGTTTATGCATATTTTTTTTTTTTATATCAAGGGTGCCTCATAATACCACTTTTGCCTCTAGCATTTTTTCATTAACATCTACGAAGTTATAATCAATGCATCTACTATAAAAATCAATATGCTCTTACAAGAACATAAGCTCTAATAACAAAGCATGGAGTTGGTATGTCAAATAAATAAACGGAACTATTAGGATTAATGTGAGAAAAAAGAAGAGCAAAAAAATTACCTTAGCGACACCTGAAGCGACAACTCCAACGCCAACTTCGGAGACCAGTTTAACAGAGATCTTAGCACTTGGATTGGCACACTTCAAGTCATAAATTAATTCTGCCAAATCTTCTATGGAGTAAATATCGTGGTGAGGCGGAGGAGATATCAACCCTACTCCGGGTACAGAGTGCCTTGTCTTGGCAATGTCTTTTGTAACCTGGAACATTTCATTATAAACAATAATTTATTCTCAAAACTTTAAGAAAAATGTTTAAAAGTTTATAACTATTACTAAAAAAATTAGTTGGCCATATTCTTACCTTGTATCCAGGAAGTTCGCCACCTTCACCCGGCTTAGCACCCTGGGCCATTTTTATCTGCAAATCGTCTGCGTGAGCCAAATAAGAGCTTGTGACTCCAAATCGTCCAGATGCAACTTGCTTAATAGCAGATCTCATATTTCTTTCGGGGTCTTGGTTCAAATAGCGTTCAGCATTTTCACCTTGAGAAATATAATGAATTTAACACATAATTCTACCAGCATTACAAAACAGTATTGGAAGAAAATTGAGTATTCTGCTCAGGTTCAACGGATCCAGTAAAAAATAATAAGATTTTAAAATTTAAGTTTGTTAGATTGTTAAAAATTGATTATCATAAGGTATATTATAGAAAATGTCTACCATAATGATAGATTTACAATAGTACACTTATATGTATATATGTATGTCCAATGTAAATACATATATTTCCAGCAAACTATAAATTTATGGCAGAGAGCCCAATCTAGCTACAGAACCCTTCTGGGGACATCAAGGATGTAATTTAAAATCTCTATAAATAAAGATGAAATTCTGTTTGTTTGTCTGTTCTTTATAGAAATCCATACCGCTTGTCCTAAATTCTCTGAATTTCGCTCAGTGTTTCTTTCTTACCAGGTGCGAACACCTGTCATATTAAAATTGCATAACTTCAGTCAATCTCTGGGTATATTCTTTATTCTTATAAAAATCGTTCTGATCTTGTTTTATTTCATTGGTTTTATATTGGTTTTTTACTAAAGCGACCATTTCAGTCTAAAAAAGTCTCATTTTATATATTTTGAAGATAGAAAACTGAAATTCCCTAGGTGTAACCGGGATATATAGCTAGTTCTAAATATATATTAACACATTGACTACAGGCAGGATTTTGGAATTTAAAGCAATACTATATAGTATCCCATCTGAAATCGCTACAAAGCACGAAGATTTTAATTTTGGAGTTTTAAAAATATGGCGCCCAAACACATTGCGAGATCAGGATCCCAGATGAAAATACTAACTACTTAAGTATGGGTAATCTCATAGTTCGAAAGTTGTGTAAAAATTGATGGTTGAGTAGTAAATCTAGCCTTACTACCATTTTATTCAATATTTTCACAATCAGCTCTACTCTACTCACTAATCTGCTTCTTAGTTAATTAAATTTTACTTACCTCCTTCTCCTGTGTTTGATTTAGCACCAACTTTGTTCATAGCAATCGCTAAAGTTGTGTGGGCCTCCAAAGATATACTACCGAAGCTCATAGCACCTTAAAAAAAATATCTTACATTAACAATTATGTATTGTACACATTTATATATACTATATTAGCTAAAGCCTTGTTTGTACATTGCCAGTTTTCGGTTACAGTAATATTGCCATGATAGTGGTAGTATGCTTGTCTAAATTAGAAAAATGGTTCAACTAGATCAGCTGACAGATAACTACTTCACTCAAAGAGCAACCGATGCCATGATTATTGAAAAAAAGGTAATAATAATTGTAAAATAATAAATAAATCTAATTTTTTTTCTTTTACTCCTCCAAGAAACGATTAATGTAAAACTGAATAAAATCAATTTCTGAATAAAAAATATCTAGAAATGAAAAAAAAACAAACAATGTTTTAAAACGCAACTAAAATGCAACAACAATTTTTTCAGGTAAATAAGGAGAGTTGATTCACTGTGAAGACATATGAATGTTGTAGTTGGATTATGGGACAATAAATGTATAATATAATATGGGGGATGTAAATGTAATATAATATTTCTTACCAGTAGCGAATCTCTTGACGATCTCGGCAGCGGGTTCAACTTCTGAAATATCGATTGGGCTGTCACTATAAACTATTTCCAGCTGACCTCTAAGGGTGCAATTTCTTATACTATCAAGGGTCGACTCCTTAAATCGCTCATAAGCATTTTTATTATTATTGACAGCGGCTTCCTAAAGTGTTAAATGAAATATTAACAATCAAGTCACAATAACATATAACCTTTTATATGTTTGATTATTTTAATAAAAAGTACCTGTAGATTTGCAATGCTTAATGGGTCATTTATATGCTTCTCCCCTCCCATCCTCCAATGATAAACACCCGGATTTCTGAGGACAAGGTTATCTTTGTCAGTGTAGGCAAGGTAATGCCTCTCGTAGGTCTCATTGGCTAAAATTTCAAAAGTGACTCCACCAATTCTTGAAGGAGTACCCTGTAAAATAGATGTAATCCTATAAGAGAATAAGAACATAATAAAAATAGAAAATAGCAAAACAAAAAATTGTTGTACCTTAAAACATTTGTCTATGACTTCATCAGAAAGGCCGACTGCTTCAAAGATCTGGGCACCTTTGTAAGATTGTAGAGTTGATATGCCCATTTTAGCCATTACCTTTGCAATACCTCTTTCCATTGCTTCTGAATAGTTCTGAAATGTTATATCAAACTCTCATGAAAAATACCAGAGTAAGATGTGATTTATAATTTAAAATTTTAAATTGTTTTAAGAACTCACGGTATATAATATTTGGTCAGTGAATGAAGGATCGAAAACGCCTTCTTCTCGCAGGCTCCTGACCATTTCGAAGACCAAATAAGGACAGATGGCATCAGCACCGTAGCCGAGTAGAACGCACATGTGGTGGACCTCTCTGTAGCATATTGTAATAATTTTTGTATTAGTAAATTTAAAATTTAAATATTTTTATTATTAGCTTAGGTTTATTTGAAAATTTGTGGGGAATGGTAGAAAATTGCAGTATAGTTATTTGATAATTAGTTAGCTCAGTTCAGTGAATAACTCAGTTATTGTGAAAAAATTTAAATGTACTGATCTAGTGAAGAGTATCTATATGTGTAATAGTTTTGGTGAAGTGTGAATACTCAGAAGTGTATTTTATTTTGGTAGGTGTAACTTAGAGAAAGTAAATACTGAAAACTTAATATTTTATATAAAACTACTGTGAAAATTCTAAATATTCAAAAATTATTGCTTTGTCGAAGGGTAGGGATGGTTGTAAATTACTAATTTCACTGCTAATATTTTAATAATATTTAGAGATATAATTCAATAAAACTGATAATTTTGGTGAATTATCTGAGTCTATTACAGAACAGAGTCTACTAAAAGAAAGTTGAAATAGTAAATGAAAAAACAGTTTTTTGAGTGGGGAAAACACATTACTATTAAAAAAAAATGTAGCTTTGTGTAAAAAAAGTAACAGTAAAAGTAATTATGTACATCTTCTTGAACAAGCATGTTTTAAGATTTACTTTTAATATTTGACCATGGAAATCCTACGGTAAGTCTGAGTATCATATTTTCTCACAAGTTGATTTTCGCCACAGTCTTTTTGTTTTCCAAGTTAGTAAATCAATAATATCAATTTTTTTAAATAATTTTAATAGAAGAGAAAAGATTGAACCGCGGTTGGAAATCAAATCGAAATATTCAATCAAATCGAATTTCAACATATTGTAACACTTACATGGGTTAAATAATTTTTATTAAAAGAAAAATAGGACACAAATTATGAGAGCACAAATATTTAAACAGTTTACAAAAATTATCACTTTGTAACACAGAAATAACCATTTGACTAGAGCTCCAGAACGAGACTAACTCTCCAGTCCAACGCTTCTTATATGTAGTCATTAGGGGAACAATCCAGAACCTTCGAGGCCAGCTTATATGGTACTCGAACATGTTAGTCACAAACATGTGCTAGGACAGTTTGTTCCTACTGTTACTTCTTTCCAACAAAAGGTCAAGAACCTTTCTAAAGCATATGTATTTATTGGTTTTTTGTTTAACTTGCGGACCCATCCTTGATTTCATGAATGTCCACATAGTACGATGCCGGTCCAAGACTGGCGTAAATAACCCCAACCGTTAGTCCGTGTCTGTTTGTTTACATCGAACCCTAGTGTTCCGTGTAGTTTTCTGCCAATTAACACATTTTTTTAAGGGATAATAAAACTGGAAACAATGCTTTTCATCTCAAAACATTCCCCAATGTGAAGAACCGGATTTGTGGAGCATACCTTACAGTAAATATTAGTTTCTCTCCTTCCATTTTTCAATTTAAAACTCCAAAAATAACCAAAACTTAAAACGAAAACGATAAAACTGATAATAAAATGTTTCAAGGTTTAAGAAATAACAACAAACTAAGAAGCCTTTGAATGCTGTAGTTGACAGAACATTTACAGAGCCTCTATTGGTTGTTGAGGCTACTATTTGGTACCAAAATGATCAGCTGATCGTCTAGATTAGTGCTTTGTATTCAAATTATGCCAAGGAGGACTTGGAAAAAGTCTATAGGGACAGATATCGATGCCGGTGAGAAGCCGGCCTAGGAGGACCACTAGTGTTAAATATATTTGCCGGTCCCAGCTCGTCAAATGTCCAGTAAGACTGGTGACAGATAGACACTCGCGGACTGCATGAATAACTTGTTTATGCCGGTCCCAGGTCAGCATAGGCCAGCAAATGGTTAACATTACAATGTAATAATATTATAGTATCAATAGATGCCATCCATTCAGATCAATATGCTTGCTTTCACACTTACAAATACTTCTTCCTTGTTTTAATAAGCATCAGCCTTTGCAAGAGACAATCCATCGGAAAAATGGCTGTCTGTTGTAGAGAGAGAGAGAGAGAGGTTCCTACATTTTTTCTCGAATAGAATAATTCATAAATTAAATTAATTTGGATTAAATGGAGAAGAATTTAGTAACAAGACAAACCTGGCTTCTCCAGTTTCTAAGATAAGCCCAACCTTCATCCTCTGCCTTGTCTCAATGAGGTGGTGATGTGTAGCACCAAGAGCTAGAAGTGCACTTACGGGTACTCTGAAAAAAAAGGAAATTAAAAATAAGTTTGATTCATTCACAAATATAAAATATACAATAATAAAAATATGTAAAGTAAAAAAATATAAGAATACCTTTGAGCTCCTGCAGTCCTGTCTGACAAACAGATGAGTTGATAACCCTCGATGGCTGCGTTGTTGGCCTCTTCACAAACCCTGTTCAGAGTATTCTGTAACCCGGATGGTCCTTCTTCTTTGTCAAAGGTAATATCCACTACCTTAGTCTGCAAAATAAATTTCATAGTTATAACAGTTAATATTTATTATACCACAATATCTTAGTAAAATGCTTCAAGTCATTACCCTGTAGTTTAATATTTTCAATATCTTATATATCTTTCCTCTTAAGAAATAATCTTATAGAAAAAATTCTGGATCTATTGACTTTTTAAAAGTCAGTTACCTCTTGAAATAAAGAAAAGGGTAAGAGAAGAAATTAAAGAGGAGGCAATTTCAACTTGCTCGTAGTCTACTAAGAATTGACCCTTTAACAGCTAAGGGACGAAAGTTGCACTGAGAAGCTAAGCGGGTCTGCCGACTTTTACACTCCCCAAGCTCGACTTCTACAACTCTTCATAACCTTCCCCGACTATTTCTTGATGTTTTATTTATTTTTTATGATTCTATAATACCTTAATCATTATTTCAATAAATTAAAAAGCTAGATTATCGATTGCAATAACAGTTTATGTAATTTAAGAAAAACAATAATGTAATGTTATTAATTTATAGACATATTTTTTTTAAATATAATTAATTTTTAATAAGTAATTATTTTTTTTATTTGAAGTAATATTATAAGGGCTCCGGAGAAAGACTTCCAAACTTTCAAAATCTCCCAAATGTCATTAGTGAACACTTTTTGCGACATACTAACACCAAAACTGGAGAAATAATAGCGAAATAAAAATGTAAATATCACTAAAAACACAGACAGAGGACTGTCGCTCAAAGTGTCTAGAACTCGAATGAATAATGGAAAATATGTCCTTCAAGACTCTTGACGGTAGCCGGGGGAGGCATATAAAATTGACCAGATAAAAAAGGGGTGAGACGGGCTTCCCTGAACGGACGAACTAGATGATAGGCAGCTACCAGGCCGAAACAAATATCCCCGCAACAGAGACACCTCTGCAGCCTAGCAGCCACTAGATGTACTTATTAAGTCTCCCTGGAACCGCTAGGATGTGCCTCAGTCACGACAAGTTATCTCGTGTGAAGCCGAGGACATTAAATAAGTGAAAAACCAATTGCAAGATATATCATCTTCAGCTACAGGGGACCGGCGGCCCGCCACGACTTATCTCATCATCCGCTTGTGGGGAACGACTTTTTTTTTTCAGAGATATATCGTCCAGGAGCCATGAAAGGTTAAATGAAAACACCATGTAAGAAACAGAAAAGTGTAAAAATTTGTAGAAATTAAATGTTTACTAAAGAAAGCAGACCTTCTAAAATAGAAGAGGGTTGATCATGTTATCAGACTTGGTGCGAAGTAGATGGCCCAAAATCACCACAGAATGGATCTCAAGGGAATACAAGAGTTGGATAGGGAGAAAAATTTAGAAGAAGGAAAAATAAGTTAAATTCTATCTAAAGGATTAGTTTTTCGATGTGTTAAAATATTTCAAAACATTGATATTTTTATTCTAATGTAAATCAATAAAAAAACATATATCAATCAATATTTAAGTACAACAAAGAAGTGAGATGCCATGGAGGAATATAAAAAAAAAGAAGCTGAATGTGGATTCCAAAAGGCTAAAATAATTCTCTGAAGTATTACGTGGCCACAATCGTTCTTTGTATACCAATCTTTGAAAGAGGTTACAAAAAAGGATTGAATATTACGATATTCAATCCTTTTTTGGATTTAAATCTGAAGGTATGTTTTTACAAATGGTCTAGTGAAATTACCACATTTCCCTCAAAAATAGAAAATTCTTACTTTTTTTTTTGCCAATAATTCCTGAATTTCCCGCACGCTAGGCACCCAGAATATGGAGAGATGCTGTTCCTTCATTTGAGGAAATCTTGTAAAATGGTACCAACAATGAATTTGAACAATAAATACTTGAATTAATAATACTGTAACGTTAAATCGATAATCAAATAAAAACATATGGTTTAAAACCCCACACCTTTTGTTGGAAAGACTATTGGTCGGAACAAACCGTTGGAGCACGTGGACGGGCGTAGATCTTTTCGACGGAGACCTGGAACCTCCCAGGAGGATTCCGAACCTTCCAGAAGGTTCGTTTTGCGACTCTATATTAGGAGCGAGTGACTGGGCCAATTAGTCTTACAAGGGGAGGGCACAGCTATGGGGTCGTCGATCGGGCCCATTTTTTTTCTGGTGATTCTACATCAAAAAATAGTCGACACGTGTCCGAGCGTTCCGTCCAATGGGCCTTAGGTTTTGAGAAATAAAATAAAATACCTTGAAAATCCTTTATTTTTTATCTTGAGTTTGGAAAATGATATCGCCATGATTCTTTCACTAATTCATTTATTTTAGAGAGTAGATCAAAGGAAAAATACAATCATTAAAGAATTATTCATATTTCTTCAATTTAATTTAAAAAAAGCTTCAAGTTTTCAAGTAAACTACCTTTATAAATTTTTTCACATAAAAAAGAATAGCAGAATTGAGTTCAGCACCTCAAGAAACCCTGATGTCTTAAATATCATCCAAAACAAAAAATAAATTGTTTTTCCTGTCAGGAGCAGCTTAAAAATGTTTCAGCAAAATTGTATGTGTAGTTTCAAAAGTCCGCATCTCGTTTTGACCTGATCCGATTTTTACGTTCTTGAGCTCGTTGCATAGAAGAAAGCTTCCTTTTTCTAACCATATAAATAACTATTGTATTATCTCGGGAAGCTCTTGTAAAAAATGGTCCTCAAAATAAAAATTAAATTCAAACTTTTCTTTATATTATGTTGATTCCTGAACACGTAAAAATATCTCGATTAGGTAAAAATGTGTAACTCTAGAGCCTTTATTTACCCTATAAATTTGATGAGAATAGGTAGAATTTTCTCCGAAATATGGTCGGATTTTTGGATGTTTAACGAAATTGTACCAGGTCTGCAAGTTTAAAATGTCGTTTTAATTCCAATAGAATGCGCTCTTAGCCTATTGAAGGATTTGCTTATCTCTAAACGCTATTTTGTTTGTTAGTCATTTGTTTACAAAAGTCAGTTGTTTTTAAGTCGTTTACGTGGACGTATCATACCTTTCTTTGGTGTTAAAAATGTCTAATTTCAAGCCAAATAAAGAGCATTTGCGGCATGTCATGATTTTCTTATTCAATCAAAAGAAAAAGGCATCTGAATGTCATCGAATTCTTGTTGAGACTTATGGCAATCTTGCTCCAACCGTCAAGACATGTGAACGTTGGTTTCAAAGTTTCAAACGTGGTGATTTTGATGTTACTGATAAAAAACGAGAAAATCGAACAAAAAAGTTTGAGGACATCGAATTGCAATCTTTATTAGACGAAGACAATACCCAAACCCAACAAATGATGGCAGAACAGTTGAATGTCACTAGGCAAGCCATTTCCGATCGCCTGAGAGCTATGGGAAAAATTCAAAAGGTTGGAAAATGGGTTCCACATGAATTGGACGAACGACAGATGGAAAAACGAAAAACTGTGTGCGAAATGCTGCTTTTACGCCACGAAAGAAAGGGTTTTTTGCATCGAGTTGTAACTGGCGATGAAAAATGGATTTATTTTCAGAATCCCAAACGAATAAAATCATGGGTAACGCCAGGACAACCATCCACATCGAGTGCAAGACCGGATCGTTTTGGGAAGAAGACAATGCTGTGTGTGTGGTGGGATCAGAAGGGAGTAGTCTACTACGAGCTTCTCAAACCCGGCGAAACAGTCAATACCGACCGCTACCGACAACAAATGATCAATTTGAGTCACGCATTGATCGAAAAACGCCCAGAATGGGCTCACAGGCACGCCAAAGTCATTCTTCAGCATGATAACGCTGCTCATTCAGCCAGATTGACTAAGGAAACGATTTCTTCGCTTGGTTGGGAACTCCTACCCCACCCGCCGTATTCACCTGACCTGGCGCCTTCTGATTATCATCTCTTCTCATCGATGGGACACTCATTGGCTGAGCAACACTTTAACAATTTGGAGGATGTAAGAAAATGGCTCGATGAATGGATTTCAAATAAAGATGAAGCATTCTTTTGGAATGGTATCCATAAATTGCCCGAGAGATGGACAAAATGTGTAGAAAGCGAGGGCCAGTACTTTGAATAAAATATATTATACTCTTTTTTTAAATTACTGTGTATATATTTTAAGAAATAAACGACATTTTAAACTTGCAGACCTGGTAAGGGTCTATAGCCTCAGCGAAACTTTTAATGCAATTTTTAATTTTTTTTTTTTTTTTAATCTTCCCAAAATTTACTTATAGGTTTTTTTGATTGTCCTCAAAACGAACCTGAAAACTGTTATGAAACAAAAACAGTTTTGCACAAAATGATTTTTTAATGTCAGTATTTTGCCAGAATATTCCATCAACATAACTCTAAAAAGTAATTATTTCCATCCTTTTCACGATGTTTTTATCACTAGTAAATTCATTTAACGGAGCCTATTTTGTTTTTCTTGGTCGGCTAGGAGAAAATGGGTTCATCCCGATTGTTTCACATTCGCCTTACAAAAAATGATTTTGAACTTCAAACGAACTAAAATTTAAAACTACTTTTTCTCAATGATCTATATGCAATGTGTTTTTTCTATGCCATCGCCATCAACAAGTAGTACTTTTTTCTTATGGATATACTTCCAATGAGAAGGTGGTGTAATGAAACAAGTGCGAACTAAAATAGAAAAACGTACATTGTACTCGTCCGCATATATTCTTTGTTTACTTACTGGTGAGGGTAGGTGGGGGATTTTAAAACTGATAGGATGTGAATCATTCCTAATTGTTATTTGTTATTGAAAACTCTTACAAACCTCTCTCTCAAAGTGATCGACTAACTTTTTATTTTCATTCATTCTTGGATTTTTTTTTAAATTATTAGTATTGTTTTTGGTTGTTACTCGGCTCATTTGTTTCATAACAGTTTTCAGATTCGTTTTGAGGACAATCAAAAAAACCTAAAAGTAAAGTTTGGGAAGATTAAAAAAAAAAAAAAAAAATTAAAAATTGCATTAAAAGTTTCGCTGAGGCTAGACCCTTACAATTTCGTTAAACATCAAAAAATCCGACCATATTTCAGAGAAAATTCTACCGATTCTCATCAAATTTATAGGGTAAATAAAGGCTCTAGAGTTACACATTTTTACCTAATCGAGATATTTTTACGTGTTCAGGAATCAACATAATATAAAGAAAAGTTTGAATTTAATTTTTATTTTGAGGACCATTTTTTACAAGAGCTTCCCGAGATAATACAATAGTTATTTATATGGTTAGAAAAAGGAAGCTTTCTTCTATGCAACGAGCTCAAGAACGTAAAAATCGGATCAGCTCAACACGAGATGCAGACTTTTGAAACTACACATACAATTTTGCTGAAACATTTTTAAGCTGCTCCTGACAGGAAAAACAATTTATTTTTTGTTTTGGATGATATTTAAGACATCAGGGTTTCTTGAGGTGCTGAACTCAATTCTGTTATTCTTTTTTATGTGAAAAAATTTATAAAGGTAGTTTACTTGAAAACTTGAAGCTTTTTTTAAATTAAATTGAAGAAATATGAATAATTCTTTAATGATTGTATTTTTCCTTTAATTTACTCCCTAAAATAAATGAATTAGTGAAAGAATCATGGCGATATCATTTTCCAAACTCAAGATAAAAAATAAAGGATTTTCAAGGTATTTTATTTTATTTCTCAAAACCTAAGGCCCATTGGACGGAACGCTCGGACACTTGTCGACTATTTTTCGATGTAGAATCACCAGAAAAAAACTGGGCCCCATCGACGACCCCTTAGCTGTGCCCTCCCCTTGTTAGTCTGTGTCTTGACATCAAGTCATATGATTTGTGTGTTATAAAGTTATCATTTTTGTAACCTGCTCTAATAATTATCTTGTGATAATTCGTTTGGCATTGATAATTGTATATTTTTGTTAAATAAATATTTGTTGACCCACAGAAGTGCAACAATACATACCCTCCATCCTCGGTGTGTGTTCTTTTTCAAGACCTCAAGATCGGGAAGAGATATTATCGGGTGAGGAAGGAACAATCGATGGCACTGTGCGGCACTCGGTACAAGAATATTAGCTTCGGGACCGATTGGGCACAGCAACGACATCACCACTTTTTCTCTGAACGGATCTATCGGTGGGTTTGTGACCTGTTAATGGAGAAAATATTTTAGATAAGAACTACGTTAAAATTAAGTAGAAAAGTACAATTAGAATAAATAAAAAAATACCTGTGCAAATAACTGCTTGAAATAATCATATAAAAGAGGTTCAAATTGAGAGAGGCAAGCAAATGGGGCATCGTTTCCCATCGAACCAAGCGCTTCTTTCCTAAACATTAACAGAATTTTTAATAGAAGTTCAAAAATTAAATTAAAGAAAATTAGGTAGTAAAAAAAAAAAAAAAAAGGAAATTGAAAATCACAAATGTTAGTCTGATTATAAAAAAAATATGTTAAAAATTTTTCTAATCTTGTTTCTTGTTATTATTTTTTAAATTAAACTTTATACTACACAGGAAACTTAACATTATTAAGAAATTTAGATCTAAATAATAATAATAAGAAGAAATGGAATTTACTTTGCAATAATTTTAAGTCACCATAAAATGTAGAAAGAATTTAAAAAAGAAAAGAAAATACAGTAAAACTTTGATTAATCGTCACTGTCGAGATTGAGGACCTCACAGACAAGAAAATAGATATCAAGATCAACAGAAAAACGTTAGAAAAATACCTAAAGCTATTATGACTAACAATTAATCAAAAGTAATTTATTACGTTTTTTATTAGGTAACTACAAAATATTTTCAGTAAAAAGATATTTAAACCCCTTGGCCACCTAATAGCAGACCAACTCCTATTTACATATAATACAACTGTTCCTTTAATTGTACTAAACGAACATTATATTATACATGAAAAATAAAATATCAAATGTTTACAATATTAAACAGATAGTGATTTTTTCTGCAAGAGCTTACACAATAAAATTTTAAGTCACTAAAAAAAATTTTTTTATGTAAGAAAGTTATAAGAAGTTTTATAATAATTAAAAAGTTATAAGTTTAACTAATTTAAGTAATGCTTAGAATAATTATTGAGCTAAAAATTGACAATTCTTTCAACTTCCAGCGAGTTAATGTTCTGAATTTTATGAAAGTAGGTTTTGTCAAATATAACATTTTTTTTTTTAGTGGCGGCTTATATTTTAGTAATTCAATATTTTGTCCCTTTACTTCATGATGAAAAATAATTCTAAGATTTTGATTCCATGAATGTGTTCAATTTATATATAAATGTACCTAGTCATCTTATAAAAAAAAAAAAAAAAATTGTTTTTCTCAAATTATTTTCCTCCAATGAAATCTGGTCCACATGTTATTCAACTATTCCTTCAAAACAGTGCATTATTACACAATTATTTTTCTATAAATATTCTCCATTGAAACACTTACACCATGAAGAAACCGACGGAGATAAACGAGTGACGATTAATCGAAGTTCTACCGTATTATTCAAATGTAATATATTAAAATAAGAAAGAAGAATTTAATTACAGTTAATATTATATATAATTACTTAGCCTGCCACGGTAGCACAGCGGTCCCAAGCCCAACTGTGGTCCCGCTGGCTCGGGTTTTGCACATATTCCCGACGGTATTTCACATATTTTTGGGGATGTCTAAAATTAAATGATGAGTTGATACAACAGAAGTGAAATGGAAAAAAAAAAACAGAAAAAAAAAACTGTACTGTAGATCGTAAAGAACATCTTTACACATATACATATTTATAAGAAGAAATACACATAAAAAAAAAATAAATAAATAATATGAAATCACACAAAGTCTAATTCATGCATTAAAAAAAAAAACTAAAGAGGGTTGGATTTTTTTTATTTATTTTTTGTGACTGCCTGCTCTCCCTTTAAAAGTGCAAACCAATAAAATACAATAAATAAAAATAAAGGAGGAATTTAATCTCCCCCTTCAGCATATGATAAGTTATATATCAAAAGATGAATTCAAAGTTAGTAGTTAATGTTGGTCATAACTTGGACAAGGGAAAAAAAGTATCGTAACTTTGATTTTTCAAACTTAAAAGGAAAACGGTTGATTAAAATTTTATTTAACATAACCACCAGAGTTTAATCCAAACAAAGATAATCCTACTTTGAAAACATATTTTTATTACCTTTAATCAGAACAAACTGTGAATTAAGTGAATGATTAACAGGTTCAAGCCGGCGTTTACCACCGATGGCTCACACTTGACACCTCATTGGAAGGCGTGTACCATCAGTGGCTCACACTAGACTGAATCTTAAAACACTTTCACTGCCGAAAAAGAATACCTGAGAGTCACACTCTCGTTTTGACACAATTTTAATATTTAATTCTCTCACAAGAGCTACTCGATTTCAGGTGACATGGAAGCCAAAGTGTCAAGAAAGTAGAAATAATTTCTATATAGCTGAAAATTAAAATAATGAAAATTTAACATAAATTCATTTATGTTTAAATAACAATTATAATTAATATCGTATTATAAACATAACTAGTAGGATAGTATTTTTTATTGTTTATTTTATTATTGTTGAATTGCCAATACTGCATAATGCCCTGGAAAAGCTCCTGTCCGATAGAGCAAAAAGCATTAAACTCAGCCGCCAATTGGCGAGGAGCGTGAATTACAGTCCTGGTGTGAACGTGTTAATCAATTAGTAGGAGCTGGAATGGCTAAATGGACAAAGACGCTTGCAATAAGTAATCGAAGTTAAGTTAAGTCAAGTGTAGTACATGGATGGGTGACCACACCTCAATAAAAACCATGCAAGCAATCCAATTTTGAACCCCCACCCTGGTAATATGAAAACCATCAGCCTACAGGAAGTGACTCACACCTACCGGGTATAGGAGTGATAACCCGGCCCCGTGTATGGCATCGAGAATAGTGGTGTGGTTTTTCAGGATCTCAGTAGCCATCCGAAGGTTCGGTCCATGGACTTGCTTTGGGGAAAGAAATGTAGGTTCTCAGAGCCTGCTGACCCTGAGCAGCTTAATCCATGGACCTAGACCTGTTTCTCAATGTCCTTGAAACCGAGATCTGACGGTGGGAAGGACACTCCTGAATGGATTGATTTGTGAACTCTGTGAGGTTTGATCTACCCCCTTCAGGATGTCTGTGTTCCTGCAAGCAACAAAATTGTCCGTGAGGCCAACGGCCTCATTGGGCCTACCACATAAACCGAAAAAAAAATCTATTAATTATATAATAATTAATAAATTTTATTAAGTCTACATCCATGAAAGAAACTGATAATAACAAGTTTGATCTCACTCAAATTTCCTTTATAGACTCAATGGAATGATATCATTTTGCAGGTCAAGTGCCCCAGTCCAGTAGCCCCAGTGAGTATATCGAATAAGTAACATTGAAAAAAAAGGAGAAATAAAATAATGCTAACTAAATTAACCCTCCAGCGGGCGCTATGCCATCCGTCGGACGGCAGGTAGGTGTTTGGGCTATTATTAGGAAATGGGAATTTTCAATGACTTTATGAGTTCAAGTTATTCTACCTGCTATTCATCCCCTACAATAAAAGGGTAAAAGATGATCTCAGTTGTTAAAGATACGGTGTATAGCGAGCATTGAAGAGCAAAATGTCTGCTGCCTTCCGTAGTACGTCTAGCGCCCACTGGTGTAATAGAAATTTTCAAAAAAAATGTATGTAGGAATTGGAGTTCACCAAGAGGTTCGTGTAAACAATGTAAATCACGAAAATCACACACTACAAAAACATGTGAAAAGTGTTCAGCGTTTTTGTATGCGGCAAACATTCCTAAAAAATATGTGAAGATTGCTTGAATGCCATTGAAGGTGTAAGCGAAGGCAGTTTGTAATACATTTTGTGATCTATGTATAATATATATAGTGTAATAAAAATATGTTATATTTGCTCACTGTAGTAATATTTGAATTCAATCATATTTTTTTAAATTAGATTATTTTTAATTTTTTATTGTTAGTATTAAAATATGACCACGTTTGGATATGAAATATTGATTAATTGTAAATTTTAATCAAATATTTTTTGTAAATTTTTAATCTTATTATAAATAAATTCATATAATGTTTTTGTTAATTTATACATTTTTTTTACCTATAAATGAACAATCTTATAATTATAGTAAATAAAATCATCATTAAGAGTCACTTGGAAAGTGAAATAGAACAAAAGATGTACGCCGTCCAAAATACGGCTAACGCCCAGTGGTGTTACAAAAGTCTTAGCGCCCAGCGAAAGATTAAAAGGGAGAGAAGCAATCAAATCATTAGCTAAAGAATATTATGGTTAGACAGGAAAAAATTTAATATTGATCAAAATACATATTATTAAAAAAAAAAAAAATCCAAGCCCGTCTAACTACCAAAAATACAATTCAATAATAACCAAAAAAAATAAAATAAATAAAGGCAAATAATAGAAAATTGATACCTTTTAACAATTAAAATAACAAATAATAACTTACTTTGTTTTCAACATGGGGAGAATGAGCATCGTGATGGTTTCGATCGTGTAACTGAAAAGGGAAAGCCTCCGATCGCCTCCCCATATCCTGCTGATGTCTTGGTCGGTAATTTCAGAGACGCAGTTAGTCGTAATGCCTCCGTTTGGAAGGAAACCTTCGTCGGGCGTCACTTTTATGTCTTTAGCTGCCTCGCGCAATTGACTCATTGTAATCTAAACAAGCAGGAAAAAGTGAACGTATTAAAAGAATGTACAGTTATAAACGATCCATTAAAATTAGATTAATAATATATTTTATAGGAATAATGATTAATCGTATAGCTTTTAATTTGATTACTCAATTCAGAACAACTGAAAACATCATGTATTGCAGTTCAGTTCTAGTGGCAGTTTTATCACACATACAAACCTCCGATTCTGAGAAACAATGGATTTTATAGTTTTAATATTCTCTGTAGTAGCATGGACAGTCTACTCAATACCTAACATCGGGGAATTCACCCACCCACCCCTGGTTATCTATGTGATAAAGGTACCTGAGGGTTGAACTACAAACTTACATACTAGACTTATACAATGAAATCCGTAAACTCCATCGCTAAAGACTGAGTTTCTGATTGAAAGTTTATTCAATACAAACTATGCAACATAAGTGCACTCTTGGATAGTGAATCTGAAATTCACTCAGTAAAAGTGTTTATTTACCATAGAAATACAAAATAAAATACATTTTTGTATTTTAAAACATTGTATTCAAAATACTGCTCAGGTCAGCTAAAAATGAAGATCGTACCTACCTGATTAAAAATGGAACATATAAAAATGATCATACTCATGATAAAACATAGTGATATTTTTATTTCGAAGAGAGAAAATTGGCAAGGCCAGGATTTGAACCCAAGTCTCTCTCATAATTAGTGCAAAGAGCTGCCATTTGCACCAATGGAAGCCATATCCAAGCCAAGTAAATCTTCTCCCTTTTTCTTTTCCAATATTTCTCCTTTTCCATATATATATATAGGTTTTTGCAAATTTATATGGGATATTACTATTCATCCAATTGTAGAATCTATTGACAATTCTGTTTATATATATGGATAGCCGTAATAATTATTTAAAAAATATAAATACTGGTTATCCATGAAAAAATAATTAATTTTAATACATAAATATCAGAAATCACTGTTCTTAGATCATATTATTTGGATAAATAGTCCAAAAACCCCCGCCCACCCGCATATATTGGCAAAAAAATGCCAGATGGGGGGAAGGGGATCAGTGAAGAGAGAAGATTGACTAGGCTTGGGTACAGACTCTGGTGGGGCAGAAGCTGCGTTCTTTACAAGTAGAGGTACAAATCGTGGTCAAAGCCAATCTGTTCAGTTGAAAATAAAAATATTGAAAATTATTAAAAAATAAATTAAACCTACAATACATTTCTCATCTTAAAAATAAACTATTGCGGAAAACCAGCATGCAAATAACTATATACAAATATTTGAAGTCTCATCAGTGTATACTAGAGTTTATATAGATAAATATAAAAGCATTCTAAATAGTTAAATGTGAGAAATAAAAATACTCAAAATATAAAACAAAGCGAGTTAAAACATCAAATGCACAAACTATAATAATCAAATAATTCCTATTCAGGAATAAAATAAAACATCAATCTTGAACAATAATAATACAAAAAAAAAAAAAAAT
The DNA here is from genome assembly GCA_911387785.2 of Aelia acuminata. Lineage (NCBI taxonomy): Eukaryota > Metazoa > Arthropoda > Insecta > Hemiptera > Pentatomidae > Aelia > Aelia acuminata. The sequence goes on from OU426978.1 coordinate 223,859,191, forward strand.
ATTACAGGAAATATGTAACAGCAAAGAAAATAAATTAGAATCTACTAATGCATAAAATTTATAATAAAGCATATGGGGAAATTTAATCTGAGCAGCATAGTGAAACTTAAACCTAAGAGCAACTACTTTTCCGATGATAACTCAAATAAATTAAAACATAGAAACATATTCATGTAACCCTACTAAACTCCATATTGGATCACCTACCAAAACTGATAAATTATATAGCGTAATAGTTCACAAATGTATGACTGAAAAACAAATTTTACATCACTGGACTGAGTGTGACATCACCAATAGATATACATTAAAAAAATAAACATATGGAATGCAATATGTAACAGCAAAGATGACAAATTAGAATCCATTGATGGATAAAATTCATTCATAAGTATAGAGAATAGAATAGAATGAAGACTTAACAAACCCGAAGGCCCGATGCCGACAAGATCAGCCCTCACCGAATCTTCCCACATTTACGTAGGCCAACTCCTCGGTCGTTTTCCAGCCGGCGAAGCATTTATCAATCTTTTAGGTATTCTTTCACAACCAAGACTCACAATTTTACACGCCCACTGTAACCAACGAGTGGCTATAACTTCGATTACATTTACTGGGTACAGACCACGAAATTCTGCATCGTATAGGCGTCTAAATTCTCCTGTTGAATCATCCTTCTTCGGCACAAATATTCTACGCAGTACTTTACTTTTGAAGACCTTAAGGCGTTACTCAACCCCAACTGTTAGTGGTCATGTTTCACATCAGTAAAGAACCGTCGGAAGAATTATAGTTTTTTAAATTCTAATTTTAAATTTTGGAAAGAAATGCATAACCTAAGTAATTTTGCTACCGAAAAATAACAAGAATTTCCATCATTTAGCCTAGCCTTAAGTTCCTCTTCAATTTTGTTTTTTCTAATTATTGTAGATCCTAAATATCTAAATTTCTCAACGGTTTCAAACATTTCCTCTACTACTTCAATATCGCCAAAATAGTCACCTTTTCTACGACAAATCGTGTATTTTGTTTTTTCCCCATTTACTTCTAGCCCTACGCCTTAACTGGCTTTCATCAATGTTTTTGTATTCAGTTCTATCGTTTCCATGTCATCACCAAGCAAAACCAAATCATCGGCATAATATTTCCCCCCGGATTCATACCTTTTCCAGTACTTATCACCTCCCTAATGACATATTCCAGAGCTAAATAAATTAAATAAAACAGGAGATAGCGAATCCTCTTGTTTCAAACCGGAGCGAACCTCAAACCTTTCAGAAAAAAAATCTGGTGCGTGCGCGCAACACACAACTTTCACTTACCAACTTACTTAGATTAGAAATTGACGTGTTTTGCTAAATATCATTTCCCAAAGTCACACATTTTTCTACATTCATATCTTATTTTTGTTAATCGTTAAAGCCGTTTTTGAGTAAATAAAAAAAACCGTGAAAATGATACAAAATTTATTAAGTAAAGTCCCCCCTTCGGTTGATCAATTTTGATGAAAGGTTGGCTATCACATATTTGGCATATACATACATCAAATACCCAGTTTGATCAAAATCTTTAAAGCCGTTTTTGAGTAAATAAAAAAAACACGTGAAAATGATACAAAATTTACTAAGTAAAGTCCCCCCTCCGGTTAATCAATTTTGATGAAATTTTTACAGTCATATCTCGGTAATATACATACATCAAATACCCAGTTTGATCAAAATCGTTAAAGCCGATTTAGAGTAAATAAAAAAAACACGTAAAAATGTTACAAAATTATTAAGTAAAGTCCCCCCTCCGGTTAATCAATTTTGATGAAATTTTTACAGTCATATCTCGGGCATATTAATACATCAAATACTCAGTTTAATCAAAATCGTTAGAGCCGTTTTTGAGAAAATCGAAAAAAACCTAAAAAGTTATTAAGTAAAGTACCCCCTCCCTTTAAGTAATTTTGATGAAATTTATGCTGTCACATCACGGGCATATACCTACACTAAATACCCAATTTCAGGATCGCACGGTTTATAGTTTTTGAGCTAGTCTGTTCACACACACACAGACACACAGACACACAGACACACAGACACACAGACACACACACAGACCATTTCGCGGGACTTGGTCATTTCGACTCAGGGGACCCCAAAACGTGTATTTCCGTTGAAAACCGGAAGTCGAAATTGTTCACGATCGCAATACTTCCACTTACTATATATTTCATATATAGGTAAGTGAAAGTAATAATTACTGACTCTAACTTTATTGAAAGTTGAACGTGATGAAAATTTATCTTAGAATTACCTCCTAGTTAGTAATAATATAAAATGATTTCCTTAAAGTTTGGTAAAGACTAAAAATTTGTTTAAAAAAAGAAGAAAAATAACTTAAAACAAATAAATATTGCATGAACGTATTGTAATTCCTATTTGGTCACTGATGTAGTCATTATCTCAATATGCTAAAATAAAAAATTATAATAAGGGTATCCAAATTTAAATTTGCATGCATTAAATAAAAAATAAAAAAAATGGAAATAAAGGAGAATGAACTAAGGTAGAATATGTAAGTAAAGTGGAGAGAATAATTATACAAAAATAAATAAAACTACAATTTATATATATATATGATGGCTAATGTTCTACTTTTACCTTAAAAAGAAAATAAATTCTAATACTACAATACTACATATGAAGCTAATATTTTGTGCAACAATTGAAAAGGAAAATGGTGAATGTCTACAAATGAGGAGAAAACAATTATAAAAAACACACACAAAAAGAAAAACACAAACAAATTAATAAACATTTAGAATAATCTAAACCACTAAATATCTAGAGCAAACATACAGGAAGGAAAAGAAATAAAGAGAACTAAAAAAAAAAAGAAAAAAAAGGAAAAAGAAGGAAACTAAGAAAAATTAAAAACCACTCAAATCTATTTACAAACACACAGATATTTAAAGTCCTACAGTTTGAGGATATCTACTGAGTGCACTGGTGCTCAACACAAAAATAGAAAACTCACCATCTATGAAGAGATATTTATTGAAGTCCGATGATATTCACGAACGCAGAAACACATAAGGGAACGAAAACAGACAAGCACAATTAGACAATTTTAAACCTTAAAAAAATTTAATAAATCAACATATCTCATTAATTTGAAGATCATAAAAGTTAATACTGATGACTTCTTACATCAATAAAATAGGATAAATCATAATGTTAGGGTTGAAACGTAATAGGAAACATTTAAAGAAAAAAAAACAAAAGTCATGAATCTTAAAAACATTAAATATCATAGCAAATAGATTCTGGTAGAACAGAATATCAGCTATATATAAAATTGTTCTAAATTTATTTAATTTTTTTCCTAAAGTATTTAAGCTATATATGTATTATTTTATACCAATAATTACCTAAACTAGTAAGCTTTTGCAAGGGCAAATTTTAATAAGTTTTCAAGAAATCATTATGCATCATAAAAGATCATATTAGGAGTACAAATAAGTGGCCGAAGATTTAGAGAGATGGTGCCACCATAGGTTATGTTGTCAGATAAAAAACGGGAAAGGAGGAGGTTTGAAAATCTGAAAATAGCATAAGCTTAAAATACTACTGATTATGAGCCCAATAAGTGTCAATTGCAGGTTATTGTTGATTTATTTCAGTAATTTAAACCAATCAGCAGCTGAGGCCTATTGACTGCTTTTAAAAGCATGTGGTAATGCTGATTCAAGTGAGAAAAGTTGTCATGACTGATTTCAAATGTTAAAAAATGACGAGTTTGTCAAATCGGAATCAAACACGGGACCTTTAGCATTGCAGTTCAGTGCTTCACCACTGAGCTGCCCCATCCCCTATTCCATATGGAAAAAAAATGGTATACCAAAATTTTTAACTACAGTTAAAGGAAGATCAATAAGTCCGACATAGTTTCTTCAACAAGGCATATATTTCAGCGAGCCATCTTCTATGTGCTAATTATCATATTGGTCACATATAGAAAGAAAGAAAAGTAATTTTTATTCTGGGACATTTAGTCTCCTAAGAATAACAGGCATGAACAAAATTAATGGCCATTTGTATTGCTATTTGGAAGAAATACAATAAGAAATAAAAAACTAAAATACAAAGCAGACACAAAAAAGAAAAGCAATACAATAAAAATAACTGAGGCAGAATACTGAAATAAAAAATAAAAATAAACATTTGGAAGTTAAGTACAAAACTTTGATCAGCTTTTGAGCTTAAAAGATATAAAAAAAATCAAACAAATATATCCTCAATATTGCTTTCACTATTTTACATATTTACGGGAGATTGGAAATTCAGGTGATGGAATAGTTGGGTTTTAAAGAAAGTGACAGATGAAGTGTTTCCGATGGAGACAGGTAATGAATTCCAGAAGGTGGCAGCACGGATGATAAAGGATTTTGTAAAGGAAGCAGATCGATAGAAAGGGATATATAGGTTGGAGGTTTGGGATCTGGTATTTAGTTTAGTAGTGGCATTTACTGTGTTGGTCTGAAATATATCCGTAGTAAATAGTAGATACTATGTGGGACTTACTGCTATTCCCTTACTTACTTACTTACTGCTATGGAATAAGAAATTTAATTAAACAATAAAAAATGATTGTAATAAGTAAAAAAATAATTGTCAAGAGGTAAAATTAAAATGTCAGTACAGATTTAAGATTTTCAAATAAATAAGTACAAAATTAAATGAGTGGAGCAGAATTAGATGGTAAATAATATGTTCTCAATTCCTTGAAAGTAATTCATTACCTGCTCCTTCAACCACTGAGAATGATTCCTACTATTGGCAATTTTTTTTTTAACTTCAACATCTTGAATCATTGTTTTTTCTTTTGTATCAACCAACAACATTCTGCCTGGTTTCAAACGGCTCTGAAACGAAATTATATCTATTTATTATAAAGATCTATTATATTTGCAGTTTCATAAATAAATTATACAATAACTGAACTTCCTATCATTCAAATATCTTTACATACAATAATATCAACATATATAAACTGTACCTTTAACTTAATATTGGCCGGGTCAGTATCATAAACACCGACTTCAGATGCCATCACTAAAATATTATCCTTTGTTAACCAGAACCTAGATGGACGAAGACCGTTCCTGAAAAGATAAACAAGAAATATATGAAGTCAAATATTTATTATTTTAACAACAGCAAATATTAAGATGTGGAAGCAATTCATAATTCAACTAGGTTCTTTCTTCTTAGCTGTACTGCAGGGGACTATTAAACACAAATAGCCATTTAAAGTGGTTCAATCTCAACTAAACAGAGATAGGCTTATCTATCAAATATGGTCATATTGTTTCCAGTTTAATATTAAGATATATTTAGGGTTAGATAGATTAAGATAATTAGATATATTAAGGTTAGATAGATATATTTAAGACAGTTAGATATATTTACTTGACTGACTTTCATCAAAAAGCTCTTATGATAAATATATACACATTTAGTACACTTTCAACATAGTAGTGTTCATTATTCACTAACAATTGAGACTGGTTTGGAATAATAATAAAGACTCTGTCACATAAAGCAAAACTAAAGCTGTATAAAACAGTTTTACTACCCATCGTGGGTTACGGCAATGAAACATGGTTCCTCACCAAAAGAAATATAAATGCTCTCTTAATATTGGAGCGGAGAGTGCTTAGGAGAATACATGGCACTAAATTTGAAAACGATACATGGATAATATGCTCCGATTCAGAACTATTCTATACAAATTCTTTATGGAGAACCGGATTGGGTGGTTGGGACACGTAGAAATAATGAGGGAAGAAAGGATGCCTAGGAACATCATGTATGGTAATCCTGGAGGAAGAAGATTGAGAGGAAGGCTGTGCCTAAGATGGCTGGATGACGTGAAGGAAGACCTTCGTCAGAGGGGTGTTGAAGAGATGGAGAGCATTGGCGAAGGATAGAGACAAATGGAGAAGACTTATTGAGGAGGCCCAGGTTCCGCTAGGGGTTGTAGCGCCAGTCAGTTAGTTTTTGTTTCTCATGTTTTCTAGGGGGGCATTGTCCCCCTCCCCTGCCCCCCTACAGATGCCCATGAGCCTAATAAAGCTATGATCTAATAAAGTTAATTCAGCCCACAAAACAACTCACCAGATATGAGTGATAAGGCACGATAACGGGGTAGGTTACGTGCTGTGCAGCTAAGCTAAAAGTACCTTCAACTCTAACAAATTTGATACCTGTCTAAAATTGCTCCAACATATCTTCCATCGGTAAACGTGAGAAGGGCGGGACCGTCCCAGGGTTCCATGACGCAAGCTGCCCACTGATAGAAATCTCTTTTGTCTTTGGGCATTGTAGCGTCATTCTGCCACGCTTCCGGTACCATTGTCATCACAGCCTGTAAGAATAAATATCATTGTTGATATTGTAACATAACGTTCAATGTTCAGAAAATAATAGAATTCTACATAAAGTATAATTTGTTTAATGCTTAAGATTTTGAATAAGACAAACCTCTGGCAATGGACGTCCGCCGGCCATCACGAGGAATTCGAGGACGCAGTCGAGACTTCCAGAATCCGAAAGATTTGGCTCAACGACTGGATACAACTCCTTGAGATTTTCAATGTACGGGCTCTTCATGACTCCCTCCCTAGCCTTCATGAAGTTAACGTTTCCTCTGAGAGTGTTGATTTCACCATTGTGGGCTAGGCACCTGAGAACAATTACTAGTATAGTAAAAAAATGGCCTAATTTATATTTGTGTAATGGTCAACTTTTTTCTTAAAGATTCCTCCTCGGATAATCAGGATTTTCAGTCCAATTTTCTTTATTTGGAGAGTCTACATTTCAATCCAAACATATGGATCTTCGTCAGGGCTAAAATGGCGACAAATAAATGTGCAACGTGTAAAGTATCTATGTAGAAGATGAGATTAATTACCAATAGTAACAATAAGAAGTAACTAAGTAATGGAAACAAAATAAAAAAGATGGTATGTTTAGATAGCATGCGTATTTATGAAATCTAATAATTATATGTATAAGCATTAACATGATAAAATAAACTCTGACATTTACAAATAATCTACAAAGCTCGCAAGATCACGTCCCACGGTGGTGATTATTTAAAGGGAGTAAAAAATCCTGAGCTATGCCCTCCCTGGGATAGGACGTAAAATGAAGGTCCCGAGCCTGTGCGATGTCAGGTACTCGTTAAAGATCCCTGTTTTAATTATACCTGGATTGGCAAAATTTAGGACTCCCACTGTAGCATCGTCCGATTAGCCTTAGTAGCATGAAGGGACGTTAAACAAACAAACAACTCTCATATTTACCTAATTGAGTACAGAGTGATACAGAGACTGAGGGATAAATTATAAGGTGGGAGGTGGTAGGGGTTAGTTAGCTACTTATTCAAGTATTCATATATAATTTTACTATCTTTTATAGAACTATTAGATTTCATAAGCACCCATGCCATGTAAACTTATTATCAGCTGGATTTTGTTTTCATTATTTTGTCTTTTCTTATGGTTGATATAGGTAATTAATCTCATCTTCTACATGTTCTAGATACCTAACATGTTGCTCATATACCCTCTGCCCTGCCCTGTGGACGGCCATGCTTTTTATTAACAACAATAATAGTTATTAAGTATTCGGTGAACATACATTATTAATAAAAAAAAAAAACGAAAAAATGAAGCTTTAGAAAAATGAATTCAGAAAAATGATTAATAATCACCCTCTACTCTATTAATAAAAAAAAAAAAAAAATGAAAAAATTGAAGCTTTAGAAAAATGAATTCAGAAAAATGATTAATAATCACCCTCTACAAGCCATTGAAAAAAACATAAATAATTTTTTCAACTTAATTTAAATTTTTATTTATAAGATTATAAGATGCATACCTTAAAGGATGTGCTCTCTCCCAGCTTGGAAATGTATTCGTCGAAAAACGTGTGTGAACAAGAGCTAAATATGTTTCAAAGTCTGGAGACTGTAATAAAAAAAAAAAAAGTTAATTAATTATATAAAATAAATTATACAACATAAATAAGTGAAAAACTAACATGAAGTACTTACTTTTAAATCAGCAAAATATTCCCAAAGCTGGTCAGATGTGAACTGCCCTTTGTATACAATAATCGAGTTTGACAACGAACAGATATAAAATCTGATTCCTGGTTTAGGAATGGTGTGTGTGGATTTCTTCCGAAGCATCCAAACCTGAATAGGATAATAGTAAGCATCATAGATTCAAGAATATAGAGGCATATTTAATTTTAATTTTTTTTTTATTAAAATATATATCGGTCAATTCCATCGGTAAGTGTCCACTTATACTCACATTTCTCTTAAAGGTCTCTTCATCGTCGGTTTCACCTGTGATGAAGACTTGCCTCATGAAAGGCTCGCTGTTCCTAGCGACTTCTCCTATACCAGCGCTGAATGTCGGAACAGTCCTCCAACATATAACCTGAAGACAAAAAAAAATTATAAGCTATATTCTCTAAAATGAAATAAAACTAAGAAAATTTTACTTTTTAGGGGTAAACATTTTTTTTAAATAAATCCTTTCAAAAAATTTTTAACCGGATTCCTCAAATTTAAAAGTTCTTTAGGTGTGATATAACATTAAAAATAATAAATATATTCCACAATAAATACAAATTATTAATCTCTATATATATAAGAGGCTTTGTCCTGACTGACAGAATCAACGCAGAGCAAAAACAACTTATGATAGAAACTTGAAGTTCGGAATTTAGACTTTAAATGCGATGTAGGTAACCACTAAGAAAGGAATTTCAAAAATGTAACCCCTAAGGGGCTTAAATGGTGAAATTGTCGTTTAACTCTAACGGAAATCTATTGTTGAGATTTTAAACCATATGCTTTTTATTTGAATATCGATTTAACGTTACAATAGTATTAAAATAGACATTCACATAAAATATGGCTACTGATTATTTAAATATTAGTGGTAATCAAATTATGCACACTGTGATTCCCATGATTGGGTATGGATCTCCATATATATATATACTTCTCCATGTATATATATTACTCCATATATATGTACTTCTCCATATATATAAGAGGCTTTGTCCTGACTGACAGAATCAACGCAGAGCAAAAACTACTTATGATTAGAAACTTCGGAATTTAGATTTTAAAAGCGATGTAGGTAACCACTAAGAAAGGAATATCAAAAATGTAACCCCTAAGAATATCTAAAATGTAAATGGTGAAATTGTCATTTAACTCTAACGGACATCTATTTTCGAACTTCGAGAAAATATATCTAATTAAGACTCATTTTAAAGAATTTGATACGACGAGTTTAACTCGAAAGGCCCTAATGGGCGTCGAAAACCATGTTTTACAGCCGAAAAATGAAGCGTTCACGACAAGTAAGTCATTTTTTGTTTCGGCGGTTTTAGTGAACTCTCTCCATTGTGCGTCTCCGTCTCTTCTACCGAGCCGGTGGCTTCCCCCTCCAACATTCCATCTACCGGAAGCTCAAATTCTACTAAATCTCCTTAACATGAGTTAACATATAATGTTAGATCAATACCAAGATAATGGTCACAGAATTGATTTTAAAGGCTCGCGGGCGAAGCCGCGACGGGGAATGCTAGTTTATTTATAATTAGTTTTTGATTTACACAAAATCCAATCCAATTTTTATTATATATAGACATATATTATGATTATCGGAGGGGCTTGAGGATCCACCCATATGGCTCGCCCGGCAGCGCCTAAGCAGGCCCATGTGTGGCCACCCCCTCTCCTTTAACATGGGCTTTAGTCACATCCAAGGACGCAGGAGAGGGACTCTACCACCAATTGATGACTATCCAGGCCCACATTACAGTACACCGCCAGAGGGGAAATAATCCAAGACTTCAGCCCCTCCGTAGAAGAAACGGCACTGGCGAAGAAGGATAGCGAGCAATTATTCGTTGCACTCTACAGGGATAGTTACATAAATTTGTTAACAAAGGGAGTTAGACAAGGAAATGTTTCTTATTAATACGAAGCGAAACCTTCGCCAAATAAATGGAAAAGTTTTTTGGCAGAAAAGGGCTCCTGGCCATATAAAATGTACCAGGCCTCACAGAATTTAACAGTTAGTCTTTAGTTATATTGCTAGTCCGATTTAGTTGATTTGATAAGTTCGTTAATCCAATAAGCTGCTGTCATTTAAGTATACAGTCTGAAAGATCTAGTCAGACCGCAAAATCCAGTTTATTCAACAACATCTAGACCATTCAACAAGGCAAAACAAGGCTAAATCTCTCACGTGTTCAAAAAAATAATGCCATCCCTTTTAAATATAAAGAAAAACTACCTTAGCATCAATCAAAAACATTGTGTAACATTTATAATTTATAATGATGGATCAGAATATGATAACTCGACAGTTTCCTCCTTTATAACCCACTACTCAGCCTATGAATTTATGTTAAATGCATTATGCTCTGAATACATCACCAAACTCTTTGCGACAATCTGATCCTCCTACTTCTGTACATGTATCTATAACATAGGACACTATCGCCATAATTTCAGACTCATTTTGAGCATGAAAGTGTATAAAATGTATATATCTGGAACATTCAGCTGTGTATAAAAATGCATTAGTTTCTTTCGATGATACTGGAGCAGGTTAACCCTTTTATCATAAATGGATTTCAAATCAGATTGGATATGTGGAAAATGAAATTTAATTTAATTATTGCAACGATTGCAAGATGAAAATGATCTGATACTTAGTTACAAGGCTCTAAGGAATAAGTGAGTCATGAAGAGAAATTAAACTAAGTAAAAACAACTAAACAAATTAAACAATGCTTTTATCACAAATATGTCAGGATTAAATATTTTAATATAGCCGAGGTTTCGAGCCAAATTTTAGGTCATCATAAGGGCTAAATGAGAAAAAACAGAAAACAACCAATCAGAGATATTATATAAAAAAATATTAAATAGAGTAGATACAAATAAACTACAATATAAACATTTTTTATGGATTTGAAAACTTATAGTTATTGAAGTAAGATCATGATAATAGTAATAAATGAAAATGAGATAGAACTCAAAATAGCTTATCTGGGGTAATGTGAATTAATATTGAACTGGAGGTGAACATATTACTTATATAATAGTAACTGTCCAGAGAACCCCTCTAAACACAGATGCAATAGCCAGTCACTTCAGTGGCGCCATCTCTTGGTGAATGACAGAACCCCTTGGTCAGCCTGGCAAGCAAAGATCAGGAAAGTTCAGGACTTAATTCAGATAGAGTGAAGTCCTAGGCCTAGGGAGTACGGTCCATATTAAGAAGCAGTTCATTCCGTAGAATGGAGTAATCAAGCCAAGGGATCACTGGCCACCAGGGGGAGAATGGGAGGACTAACCACCAACCAGATCAGAGAGCAACCACAGCCTGCAGACAAATTCCCATGAAACCATAGAATGACAGACAAGGAGCACCCATCAGCAGTTTCAGCAGGTACCAAGCACAACATTCAAGACGAACAATAATGTAAAACTATAACTGTCTCTTTTCTCATCCTCCTTAAGTGCCTTTCAGCGTGGAGGAGCCTCTAGCCACTTGGACCATACATCTCGGTCCCTAGCAAGCCTCTTCATCTCGGCTAGCGTTTTCCCTCTTTCTAGACCCAGTCGTTGGATATGCTCCATATAGCCCCTTCTAGGCCTGCCTCGTGGTCTTTTACCTGTCGGCCTCGCCTCCATACATTTTCTTGGCACTCTGTCTTCTCCCATTCTACAGACATGCCCAAACCATCGGAGCTGTCGCTTTTCCATCACCGATTTCACAGAATCGACCTGTAGCTCTTCTCTTATCCTCTCATTTCTTATTCTGTCCCTCCTAGTTTTACCAGATATTCTTCGCAGAAATCTCATCTCCGCAGCCGTAATCCTGCTCATGTGTTTATCTTGGGTTACCCAGCTTTCACTGCCGTATAGTAGTGTGGGAAGGTATATTGCCTTAAAGATGTGGAGTTTGATATCTTTACCTACTTCCCGCTTTCCAACAATAGTGTTGCATATCTGGTAATAAATATTATTTGCTTTATTAATCCTATTGGACACTTCTTGATCTATTTTACCAGAATTGTTCATAATCGTTCCAAGGTAGGTATAGGCGTCCACATTCTCCAGTACTTCTTCGTTGCATGTTATTCTTACATTTCCCACATCCACTTCATCTCTGGCTACAGTCATAATTTTGCTTTTACGGCTGTTAATGCTCATTCCCTTGCGAGCGAGTTCTTCATTCCATTCTATAATGGCCTGTTGCAGCTTTTCCTTTGAGTCTGCCACGAGCACAATATCGTCTGCATAAAGAAATGCCTGCACTTGTACAGTAATCATGTTCCACATGCCAACTGGAGTCCAAGCGGTTCTTCTCCTACATATTTTGTGGATTTCATCCATAAAGGCAATAAATAATAATGGACTGAGGCTATCCCCTTGTTTCACACCCCTTTCCATAGAAAAAGGCTTGGACTCATGGCCATTGATACGCACTATTCCTTTAGTACTTTGATAAATAGATTTGATCGCATCCAAGAGGTCTGCAGGAATTCTTTTTGCTCTAAGTGCTCTCCAAATTTCATATCGGGGTACTGAATCGAAGGCAGCTTTTAGGTCCAAGAAAGCAATATAGCTACTTCGATTTCTATCCCATGCTTTTTCTATTATAGTTCTGAGAGCAAAAATGTGGTCCTGGGTTTGTCTTCCCGGTCGGAATCCAGCCTGGTCTTCTTCCAATTTTGGTTCTATCAGTGCCCTTAATCTGCTTTCTAGGATAGTGGTGTACATTTTGTACGTTACTTGGGACAAGCATATTGGTCTGTAGTTCCCACACTCTGTTGTGCTATCTTTCTTATGTATCGGCACTATGATATTGTATTTCCAGTCCTTCGGAATAACCTTATTGTCCCATATTTTCTGGAAAAGTGCTTGTAACGACTTTACAAGCACTATAACTGTAAAATTTATTAATAACCCACTAATTGTAACCTATTCGGCCAAACCAAGAGTGTTTAGTACATCAAATTTAAATACAGTCCACATTCACCAAAGATTATCTACATTAATTCACCAGCCCTAAATTAAACATCCTTACGAACCATGTTCTTTGCCTCCCAAACCGTGGGTCACAAAACGGTAACACAGAATAAATAAATAAATTTAAATTTTCATTTTTTAATAATAAAATTAACTTACCTTAAGTTTGTAACTTTCAGCAACTTTTGAAAATTTCTCCTCACTCTCGGCATGATGAACCTTATCCATGTACACGATGCCAGTGGCATATTGTCCAAGTGGCGGCAGCTCAATGCTCTGCTGTTCCCTATCGATTTTGGATTACACTTTAGATTTTAACAGAAACAAGTAAACCAGTGTGTAGGAAGAGACTATTAGAATTATAGATATAGAAGGTTAGGCCTCAAAGTCTCGTAATAATTTCAAAAAACTCACCTAATCGTGCAGGTACAAGCCAAATTTTTGCCTATTCAGCCATCTTCAGGGCTACAAAAGTTCCACAAGTAAGACAAGAAACAGATTGAAAACTCTAATGTTTGTAGCCTTAAGCGTTGTAGTGGGAACATTTGTAGCCCTGAAGATGCCTGAATAGGCAAAAATTCGGCTTGTACCTTCATGAATAGGTGAGTTTTTGAAATTATTACGAGACATTGGGGCCTAACCTTTATATTTCTAGAAACAAGTAAATATTTTATTTATGATAACATCTAACCAATGAGTAGGGTAAACCAGACAGTTTTTGACACCCTTGAGACTAAATTTCTGTTGTAAAATTAATAAAAGAACTTTTTATGAAGGGATCGAATTGAAACTTCCTATAGCTCATCTTCACCTATGCTTAGAAGGACTCAAGAGGTTTTTTTGGGTCAAAAGTTCAATAGTTACCGTATTACACAATACTAGTTATTGACATCCTGTGGATTTAATTGTGAAATCTTCCCTATGGTTAGTTTGCTAAACACTTACTTCGTAGATGACTTAGAGGACCCTTCAAACATTAGATTTATGTATATCTTGAAATAAAATTAGGACTTATTCTTTAAGTTAAAGTTTGGAGTGTCAATAACTGTACTCAGTGTCAATTACTGTATGGTTTACCCTATATAACTTTTTTTTTTATCCTGATTCTTTATTGATTAAAAAAAAAATTATTCAGAAAACGTGTGGTTTATTTATTTAAAGCAATGTACTAACTAAATTAAAAACATTTCTCTGGGCGTGACTATAACAGAAAAGTACCGTATTTATTAACTAAATAACATATTAATACAAAACATATATAACATATTAATATATATAACCTTTATATGAAATGTAGAGTGGGGGAAAGTATTGCAATCGTGAAAAATTTCGACTTCCGGTTTTCAACGGAAATACACGTTTTAGGGCCCCCTGAGTCCAAATAACCTAGTACCGCGAAATGGTCTGTCTGAGTGTGTGTGAACAGACTAAAAAAATATAAATACATCAAATGCTCAAAAACTATAAACCGGGCGAACCTGACATTGGGTATTTGGTGCATATATATCCCCCCCCCCGATGTGACAGTAAAAATTTCATCAAAATTGGTCAAACGGAGGGGGTACTTTATTTCATAACTTCAACGTTTTTTACGATTTTCTAAAAAACGGCTCTAACGATTTTGATAAAACTAAGCATTTGATGTACTTATATGCCCGAGATATGACTGCAAAAATTTCATCAAAATTGATCAACCGGAGGAGGCACTTTATTTCATAACTTTTTTTCGAACTGTTACCTTTTTTTCGATTATCTCAAAAATGGCTTTAATGATTTTGATCAATTTCGTCATTTTCAATGAAAATTAGGTCTTCTTTAATATCAGGTAAGCTTTATCACTATTAAAATGTTCTACAGGGGGCTTAAATGGGGGCCTTTTTTGTTTTCCTATAAAGTACCTTTTTTTTTTTGTTTATATGGAGAAATTAACTGTCTCTCGTTACGCCTAAAAATAAGGAATGGCTAAATATGAAAACATGTAGAGGAGAAAAAAAGAAAAATATTCCGACAACTCATAAAACACGTTGAGTCCACACATGCAGAGTACGCATGTAATGACAGACCATTGTTCATAATTAAAGCCGTTCTGTTCATTTAGTGGAAATTATTTGTTTCAAGGTAACCAAATGAAGTTTTCAACAACTACATAGAGAATTATAAAATCAGACAACTTGGAGAATCATGCTTGCCGAATTATCACAAGTAAAAACTTTTATTTAATAATAAAAAAATTTAGTGTACTTTAGAGGGCAATTAAAAACAAAAAAAGAAAGAAATGAGTGTAGATAAATGAGTGACTTTGAGAAATGGCAATTAACAAAAATTTCAATTTCTAATCTAAGTTGGTAAGAGAAAGTTGTGTGTTGCGCGCATCGCACCAGATTTTTTTTTTTCACATTGATGAATACAACAAATTACTGTATTTTTTTTTTTAAATCCAATATCTTAAAGTTCATACTCTAGTTGATTATACCTATATGGAATGACCCTAAATCGAAAATGTTTAAAAATTATATTGAAAATCTGAGATTTTAGAATAAATAAACTTAATCTTTCAAATCCAAATAAAAATCTTTTTCAAAACTATATGTTTGATTTACTCAAAATATAAAAAAAAAAAGTCATTTATACCCATTGTCTCCAGACCCGTTTACATGGTTAAATTTTTGGAATTTAACTGTTTGAACAGATCTTTGGAATAAATGAAGCAAAATTAATCTTTCAAAACCAAATATATTTTTTTTTTTTTTTTTTTTGAAACCATATCTTTGATTTACAAAAAATGTTACTTATTCCTCTTGCCTTCGAAGGTCCACTAACGTAATATATAATCGTAACATATATTATTGTAAAAACAAATAAAATTATAAAAGATTTTACCTGAGTTCGTGGGCATAGAAGGAATGTGGGATAGCTGTAAGGACACCTGCCCCGTCACCGGTGTCATTGTCACAGGCACAGGCACCCCTGTGGTTCATCCGCTTGGCCAGTTTCTCCGCATCTCGCACGATCTAAAATAAAAAAATAAAAATATTGTAAATAGAAAAATATTAAAATTCTACTATAATCAACATTAAAACTCTGGCTTTATATAATTATCACTGGAATATGCCATCAGGGAGGTGACACGTAGCGGGAAAAGGTTTGAATCTGGGAGAGAATATACCCTCTCTCCGATATGACGATGATTTGGTTTTGTTTGTTGAAGACGCGAGAAACTACAGAACTAAATACAAAGACGTTGTTTTGATGTTGGTCAAGAACTAGGGCTGGAAATAAATACGGATAAGACAAAATATATGGTTAGCAGTAGAAGTGATGACTATTTTGCTGATATTAATGTAGAAAGGAATATATTTGCAAACGTGGAGAAATGTAGATATTAGGTTGTCCGAAAAGTTCGTAGAGATTTTTAAAATCAAATTTACCTTTTATTTCTTCTACTAAAAATGAATCACAAAGCTAATGTTTATTTATATGCCTTTAATCCTCGTGGAATTAACTATGTTTACACACTGAATTCGTCTTTATCAAGGCTCAGTAGTGTAGTTTATTGCAAACCAACATGAGTGACGATTCAGATCATTTTTTAAAAAAGGGAAAAACGCAGCCCAAACTGCAAGGCAAATTCGTGCCGTGAATGGCAGCGATTCAATTGCTGATAGCACGGTTCAGAAGTGGTTTTCGCGGTTTAGATCAGGAGATTTCAATTTGGAAGACCAACCCCGGGCTGGCCGGAGTTCAACTCTTGACATCGAGGATATTATGACGGTCATCGCAAACAATCCACGAATTACTGTCCGTGAGATAGCTGCGGAGTTAAGAGCCTGCAAATCGACCGTTTTTGATCGCCTAAAGAAGGCCGGGTACGTCTGTCCTTACGACGTTTGGGTTCCCCATGAGCTCAGTGAAAGGAACCATGTGTCTTTAAGGACTCGGAAAAAGTTATTAAGCTTCAGATGGGAGGTTTTACTCCACCCGCCGTACTCTCCTGATATTGCTCCTTCGGATTTCCATCTTTTCCGTTCCTTCGAAAATTTTCTACAAGGGAAATCCAATTCTTCAGAAGATGACGCTTTATGGATGGAAACGTGATCTCTAACACTGAGGAATGAACAAAGGCTGAGGGTGAAAATTGAAAATGAGGTATCGCGTGGAATATTTGTACCGAAGAGTGATGAATCAACCGGAGAATTTAGACGTTGAACTGACAAGGGGACCACGTCACATTTCCCTCTCCGATTTTGATGAAATTTGTTTTGGTGATTCTACATCGAAAATAAGTCGACACATGTCCGACCGTTCCATTGAATGGGCCATCTGGACTGAGCAATTAAATATTTTAAGTCCAAAAATCGTTAAAATTGGCTTCCACAGAACAGTCATAGCTCCATTCTACCTGAACCAATTTTAATGAAACTTCTTATGTAATGATTGTTTTTTGATTTATTCGTAGGATCTTTGATGATGAGCTAGTGAGCCCGAAACGTCGATAATATGGAATAAAGGCAGTTGATTTAATTAAAGGGTCAATTAATACCCAATTTGATTAATACCATTTATTAAATACACAAGTTAATTAATACCATTCAAATTGATACCCAAATAGAATGTAATTTTAACGTTGTCTTTTATATTATTCAAATATAAAGAATTATAATTAAAAAAAAAATCTGGTGCGTGCGCGCAACACACAACTTTCACTTACCAACTTACTTAGATTAGAAATTGACGTGTTTTGCTAAATATCATTTCCCAAACTCACATATTTTTCTACATTCATATCTTATTTTTGTTAATCGTTAAAGCCGTTTTTGAGTAAATAAAAAAAAACCGTGAAAATGATACAAAATTTATTAAGTAAAGTCCCCCCTCCCGTAGATCAATTTTGATGAAATATTGGCTATCACATCTTTGGCATATACATACATCAAATACCCAGTTTGATCAAAATCGTGAAATCCGTTTTTGAGTAAATAAAAAAAACATGTGAAAATGATACAAAATTTATTAAGTAAAGTCCCCCCTCCCGTAGATCAATTTTGATGAAATTTTCACAGTCATATCTCGGGCATATATATACATCAAATACCAAGTTTGATCAAAATCGTTAAAACCGGTTTTGAGTAAATAAAAAAAACACGTGAAAATGATACAAAATTTATTAAGTAAAGTCCCCCCTCCGGTTGATCAATTTGGATGAAATATTGGCTATCACATCTTTGGCATATACATACATCAAATACCCAGTTTGATCAAAATCGTGAAATCCGTTTTTGAGTAAATAAAAAAAACATGTGAAAATGATACAAAATTTATTAAGTAAAGTCCCCCCTCCGGTTGATCAATTATGATGAAATTTTTACAGTCATATTTCAGGCATATAAATAGATCAAATACTCAGTTTAATCAAAATCGTTAGAGCCGTTTTTGAGAAAATCGAAAAAAACTTAAAAGTTATTAAATAAAGTACCCCCTCCCTTTGAGCAAATTTGATGAAATTTTTGCTGTCACATCGCGGGCTTATACATACTCTAAATACCCAATTTCACGTTCGTACGGTTTATAGTTTTTGAGCTGGCCACACACACACACACACACAGAGACCATTTCGCGGGACTTGGTCTTTTGGACTCAGGGGACCCCAAAACGTGTAATTTTAGTAAAAAAAAGGTGCGCTCAACTTTGATATAACAAAACTATCTTGTTTTTCCCTCCCCTGTTCTGCTATACGGGTTTTCGCCAAGGCCAGGGGTGAGGGCGAGGCATAAATACCGAATTTAGAAAAGATTCCCGGCACTCGGGACTGAAACTCATAAACTTCTGGTTATGTCGCTATTTTCACTACTCGAGATATGCCCCTTTGCCCTCTCGTTCCTACGCCACTGGCTACTGGCCAATGGTGGCTAATGTTTCTAAGCTCTTGTTCTTTTGACTTTGAGCCACGAGTTTATTTATAAAATATAGAAAGACATAGAATACAAAAAAAAAAATTTACTTGGAAGCATATCACATAAATGAATTGATGGTTGATATACTCAAGCCATTTAAATTAATATTCCGATCATTAAAAGGTTTTACAACCGTATCATCTCTGCTTGTTAATTATCTCTTCTGTCAAAGATAAATATACGTATATTTACTATTTTATACATCTGATAATATTTTAACAAAACAAACGAATTATAAAACGTGTTGGGTAGGGGGGGGGGGGGATTACAAAGATAAAAGAATGTTTACAAAGGTTATTTTTTAACGATCATATAACAACCGGTTAGATGATATCGATCGGTTCTCGGTTGAATGAGTAATGAGGAATGGTAAACAGATTGAGGCAACCCCATTCATCAAAAACGTGTTCATTCTCTTAATGAAACAACACTAACCATCCGGCTCATTCATGATCTTGCGATAGGATTTTCTTTCTTTCGAGTATAAATTACATATCTATGGGTAATTTTTACATATCTGTTCGATTTTGTGGCTTTTCTAGCCATTAAAAAAAAAAAAATCTTGGCTGTTATAAAGGGTTGTTTACATGGTTTAAGCTTTTCGGAAAGAATTTTGGAGGGGTCACCTGTGGTGTAGTTGTTAGCATGGCAACCTACAATACTAAAAGTCGAAGGTTCGCTACCCGCGGTAGTCCTAGCATTTTTTAAAGGGAGTAAAAATCCTTGGCTATGAATGCCGTCCTTCGGAAGGAGGTAAAATGGAGGTCCCGAGCCTGTACGATGTCAGGTACTCGTTAAAGATCCCTAACCTAGTTATACCTGAATAGGCAAAATTTAGGACTGCCACTGTAGCATCGTCCAATTAGCCTTAGTGGCATAAAGTGACGTTAAAAAACTAAATGATAAATAACAAGAATTTTGGAACAAAAATGATGCCTCAACCTATTTGAAAAGAAAAAAAAAAATTGAAAACGATACTTAAAGGGATATAATGAATTCTTTATTGTCTAAGATAAAACGATATTGAACATTCGATACGTATTCGTAATCGTAGATTCGATTTTTTGAAAAAAGAGATTTATTTTCAATTTCCCTTTTCTCAAATGTTTCTCTCCATAAAAGGGTAGTTCATTGGTAAGACAATGTGCTACAAGGTCCCGGGTTCGAATCTGGCTTGACAGGGTCTCTAAAGGTGTCTTTGCACTGTTCGAACCTAGGAAAAGTGTACGGCTAATCTAAATAAGACAAGAAGTCGGACAGAATCTTATAAAGTGGGTACCCTTAATTGAAAAAGTAAGAGGGAGTAACCTGACGGTCGAGCGTGGTCACGGTCAAACCTCCTTGCACGACCGCTGGCCAAGATACAGTATTTCTTTAGGCAGTAGTGAACCCCATGAAATTGTCTTTAAATTTCTTCAAAGACAGAGAAAATTGAAAGGTCGGAGATTTTTTTGTTTAACTTTTTTTTTCATTTAGTTTACTTTATTGTTATTTTATTTTTTATTTTTTTTATTTCAAAAGAACTTTTTTTGTGTTATATCTAAAGTTAGGAATATTATCTGCACTCATTAATTTGTATTATCTTGTTTTTATTTTCTTAAATACCCTATTAATTCTTCACCTGTAATTAATTCAAAAATCTGTATAATTTTAAACTTATAAAATTGTAAAACCTAATCTATTGATACATGTATTATGCCTGGAGCATCCACACATCAACAAATATACAGCTCTCATACAGGGTTACTGTATGCGGGAAAGAAAGAAAAATAAATAAATATTTCGCTGAATAGCCAGGCGCTCAACAACATAACTACCTAGCATACCTAGGGTTATAAAAGTCAACAAAGCAGAAAAGATTAAGATCTGAATTCTCTACTTAAATGCTTAAGGGATAGATAAAACATTTTATGATTCGCTTGTATTTCACTAGAACCTTTATTCTACCACCAATGGAGGGACTTAAAACCTGTTTTTCAACACATGTTTCATCTTGCTGCAATTTCTCTTGTTTAACCAGACGTTCCCATTAAAACTTGTCCGGTGAGGTGCCAACGCTGAGCAAAAAGAAGAGGAAAAAGAACGCTTTTACGTTTTTCAAGGCATCAATGAGATATTTTTATTTTTAAAATTTACTAAATTATAATTCTAATAAATACAACTCTAATTTTAGAGCTAATAAAATATAAAACAATGTACCAGAAAAAAAAAAAGTGTAAATCTACAATTGAGACAACGTACTTACAACGAAATAGACATCCGAGATGTGTACGAGATAATGCTAATGGCGCCTTTACACTCTACGAACCTCACCTTCGAACAGGTCCTCCCTCGAACCTTGCCGTACCGGCGTTAAACGAACAGCCATTTACACTTAACGTGACGTTGAGCGAACCAATACAGCTGACACACCTAACGCTAGCTTATGATGAAGAAAAAATCTCCATTATCAATATATTTTATATTATCTGAAAAATAAAAAAATCTGGTGCGTGCGCGCAACACACAACTTTCACTTACCAACTTACTTAGATTAGAAATTAATGCGTTTTGTTAATTGCCACTTCTCAAATGAACAGAACGGCTTTAATTATGAACAATGGTCTGCCATTAAAGGAGTATTCTGCATGCGTGGGCTCAACGAGTTTTATGAGTTGACTGAATATTTTTATTTTTTTCTCTTCTATATGTTTACTTGGTTTTTATCATATCTCATATTTAGCCATTTCTTATTTTTAGGCGTAACGAGAGACAGTTAATTTCTCCAAATATACACAATAACAAAGGTACTTTATAGGAAACAAAAAAACAAACAAACAAAAAAGGCCCCTACCCCATTAAGCCCCTTCAGAACATTTTAATAATGATAAAGCTTGCCTGATATTAAAGAACACCTAATTTTCATTAAACATGGCGAATTTGATGAAAATCGTTAAAGCCGTTTTTGAGATAATCGAAAAAAAGGGAAAATTTGGAAAAAAAAAATTATGAAATAAAGTGCCTCCTCTGTTTGACCAATTTTGATGAAATGTTGGCTATCACATACTTGGGATATACATAAATCAAATACCCAGTTTGAACAAAATCGTTAAAGCCTTTTTTGAGTAAATAAAAAAAACACGTGAAAATGATACAAAATTTATTCAGTAAAGTGCCCCCTCCGGTTGATCAATTTTGATGAAATGTTGGGTATAACATCTTTAGCATATACATACATCAAAATGATACAAAATTTATTCAGTAATAAAGTCCCACCTCCGGTTGATCAAGTTTGATGAAATTTTTACAGTCATATCACGGGCATATAAATAGATCAAATACTCAGTTTAATCAAAATCGTTAGAGCCGTTTTTGAGAAAATCGAAAAAAACTTAAAAAGTTATTAAATAAAGTACCCCCTCCCTTTGAGCAATTTTGATGAAATTTTTGCTGTCACATCACGGGCATATACATACACTAAATACCCAATTTCAGATTCGCACGGCTTATAGTTTTTGAGCTAGTCTGTTCACACACACACACACACACACACACACACACACACACACACACACACACACACACACACACACACACACACACACACACACACACACACACACACACACACACACACACACACACGCACGCACGCACGCTCGCACGCACGCACACACACACACACACAGACCATTTCGCGGGACTTGGTCATTCGTACTCAGGGGACCCCAAAACGTGTATTTCCGTTGAAAACCGGAAGTCGAAATTTTTCACGATCGCAATACTTCCACTTACTATATATTTCATATATAGGTAAGTGAAAGTAAAAATAGGAGACGAATTAGAACGGCGCACTAATATCACAAACAACTCCTGTCACTTCGAAAAAACCCAGATCAAAAGTGACATTAGCGCTACCCCCGAACACAGGTGAACAGATAAAGTACCTAGAACACCCGAACAGTCGACGTGAAGGCTGTTCGAGGGTGGTGTTTGAAGGTAAAGTTAGTAGAGTGTAAACGAACCTTAATAGTGGAAATGGAGAAGGGCAGAGAGTAAATCGAGAAAAGAATAATAATAAAGGCATAACGAACCCGAAGATTAGATGCCGACACCATCAATCCCCCCTACACAACCCCGTCCACCTCCTGCCGTCCCATCCCAAACCCACTAGATGAGCCCTAAATAATTTTCATTAAAAAGTCCGCTGACTTAGTTGGAACTTTTGCTCAAACTTATGGATAAAAGCAACGTCAGAATACTCCTAAAAGGAGGTCTAGAAGCTTATCCTAACTAACACAGAAGCGACACTAGCGCTATCCCCGAACACACAGATAAAGTACCTGCTCGATTTCGTTTAGATTTGCTTAGATTATAATTTGACGAACAGCGTTCGGGACAGGCTCTTGAGTCCGTACAGTGTAAAAATGAGCCTTTACATGACCAATGTATACTAGTAGGTAATGTACTCACCTTGTGGGAGCGCTTGCCGTCGATGGCTACGATGAAGCCGACACCACATGCCTCCCGCTCCTGCGAGGGATCGTAGAGGCCGGCCTTCTCGGGGGGGCCCCACTCCGGATTCATCGAGTTCTGTAACATCAATATTATACATTATTATACATATATAAATTATTAAATTATACATTATTATCTTTACATATCCTTATATATGTATATATAATCCTTATATACGTGTCCCGATGTTTGTCGGGGGTAAAATCAGAAACTGCTAAACCGAATTTTATAAAATTGTGTGTAGTTTTGTCCAACGGAATTCTCGATAAGTTAAAAGGGGAAGGTTTATCACTCCTTACCACTATCCCGGTCGGTATGAGTCGCCTCCAGTTAGCTGACAGGTCTCACATTCACGGGTGTGGCGTTGGTTAGCTTGATGTGGCAGTTTTTTACTCCCGCCGCTACACTACTGCTGATAGCAGCGCGCGCTCCCTGGTAGCCAGTCGGGTTTCGACACGCTCGTAAGCGTAGGGTAGGGTACGTAGTAAACCCACACGGCCACTGGCACCCCACATTATAAATATTAAATAGGCAATATCAGTACTCCAGAATGTAAATCTATCTATCTATAGTAAATATACTATTTCGAATGCGTTAGGTAGAAAAAAATCTAGGTAATGCAATAAAAACGTTCGAGTATTTCTATTAATTATTATTATAGTTCTAATTTCTGTAATAACATTTATTGAAAGTAGTAGGACAACAGATACAATATATTCATCATGGATTTGCATTTTTAACACCTTGAGCGCCAAGCGGTACGATCGTACCGCTGTTGGAATATTGGCTGGGGCCGAGGCGGTCCCCAGGTACCGCCCGCTCCCGCCAGCTAAAAGATTGTTCTGGGCCAGGGGACCGCCTGCCGAGCGTGATTTCAAGGCATATTGGACCGCTCCGGCCCCGAACAATTCGCCAATGCAATTGGCCCAAATGTTTTTTTTTTTTTTTTTTTTTTTTTTTTTTTTTTTTTTTTTAATTTGGGGGTATAAATAAATAAATAAATAAAATAAATTAATTTTATTTATTTTTTTACAAAACAAAATATCTTATTTATTAAAATAACATATTTTAAGGGGACAAGGGTTGACGTCGCGGTCATAACCGGGCAGCCCCCGTACTACTATAGGTAGCGGGCTTTACCCTGGGGCCGGGCGGTACATACGTACCGCTGACAAAATTATTGTTTAATTGCCAAAATTAAACTTTTTATTTATTTCTTTTGCAATTTTTGTATCATTGTAATCATATTAAAGTTATAAATTAGGAAAAATTGCTTTGGCCCCAGGCAAAAGTACATCATCTTTTCCCTGGCGCTCAACGTGTTAAGTTAAGCTTGGATTATTTGAATAACGGAGAATTAAGACAGACTGCTATCGTAGACTTGCCTTCACACCGGGCTGTACCAGGACGAACATCGATTATTCATTCGTGTCCTCCAGGCATAGTTCATAAGTTCAATAGGTCTAATATCTACTAAAGGACACAACGCTTACCTCGCTTCGACAAGATCCTAACACCGATTTCTCATTAATAAATAAAATAAAATTAATCTATTTTATTCCTATTGCTTTACAAGATTATTACTTGATCAATTGATAAAGTTTTAATAAACAAAATGACGTTGACAAAAATATGGCCAAGATATCAACTTAAAGATGACACTTGGTATTTGATATATTTATATGCCCGAGATGTGACAACAAAAATTTAATCAAAGTTGATCAAACGGCGGTGGCACTTTATTTCATAACATTTTTCCCATTTTAACGGTTTTTTTTTCTATTTCCTCAAAAACAGCTTTAACGATTTAGATCAAACTCGTCATGTTTAATGAAAATCAAATCTTCTTTGATATCAAGTAATCTTTATCATTAATAAAATATTCTGAGGGGGTTAAATGGGGGACGGGCCTTTTTTGTTTTCCTATTAAGTACCTTTGTTTTTGTTTATATGGAGAAATCAACTGTCTCTCGTTACGCCTAAAAATAAGAAATGGCTAAATATGAAATATGAAAAACCAAATAAACATATGCAGGAGAAAAAAAAGAAAAATATTCGGACAACTCATAAAACACGCTGAGCCCATGCATGTGCAGTACGCTTTTAATAACAGACCTGTTTATTTATTAGAAATTATATGTTTCATAGTAACTAAATGAAGTTTTCAACAATTACATAGAGAATGATAAAATCAGATGACTTGGAGTATGAATTATCACAAGTAAAAACTTTTATTTAACAAAAAAAAATTATGTACTTTAAAGAGCAAAAAAAACAAAGAAAAATAAGTAAATGAATGTGAAAAAATGAGTGACTTTGAAACACATAACTTTCTAATCAAAGTAGTAAGTTGGTAAGTGAAAGTTATGTGTTGCGCACATCGCACCAGATTTTTCCTTTACAATATTATTTTCCCTACCCGAGAATACGAATATCCACACCCTAAGATCATGTTACCATCATCGGTTTCCATTATAGATGAGATATTGGAGGAGCCGTACTCCTGACAGAGTGGGTATGGGGTTGGAACCTAATAACCTAATAATAACGAGCCCTCATACCTCATAACCTCACGTCTCCTTTATATTACGTCTACACCTCACGACCTCACAGCTTATAAACTTATTTAGTCGAATAACAGGAAATAATATTTTGGAGCAACTCTAGGTAAAATAAATTAAGATGGAAGTACAACAAATAATAATGAAGGCTTAAGGTGCCTTTACAATCTACGAACCCCAACTTCGAACGGGTTCTCCCTCGAACCTTGCCGTACCGGCGTTAAACGAACAACCATTTACACTTAACGTGACGTTAAGCGAACCAATATGGCTGACGCACCCAACGCTAGCTTATGATGAAGAAAAAAATCTCCATTATCAATATACTAGGTTGTTACAAAAGTCCTTGTTCACAAAATTAATTTTATTCAAATGTGAGTACAAATCAAATTTATTCTTCAAAATACAGGCCATCATTTTCAACTACTTTAACCCATCTTTCAGCCAAAAGTTGTATTTGATGTTGATACCACTCTGCAGTTTTCGAGGCAAAGAACTCCTCGCATCCAGATTTGACATCATCGAAGTTTTCGAAGCGCCGACCTTTCAAAAAATGCGCCATTGACCTGAAAAGTCCATAGTCAGACGGTGCGACGTCTGGGCTGTAAGGAGGGTGGGGCAAGACGCTAATCCCGTTCATTTCTGAAAATTTTTCTTTAACTAATCGTGAGCGATGAGCAGGGGCGTTGTCTTGCTGAAATAACGCTTGCTTCCTATTAATCAAAGCGGGGTATTTCACTTTTAAAACTTCATATACCCTATCGAGCTGTTCACAGTATAGCTCAGCGTTGATAGCCCTGCCCTCTGGAACCAGCTCGAAGTGATCTAGGGCGACCTGATCTAGGTTCATCTTCAAGGCTTGTATTCCCAGAATTAAACCGCCTGAACCAAAATGCGGCCGTGTTTCGATGCACCACACTTTCCTCTTCCACTGCACAAATTTCCTCGGCTGAGGCCTTTGCACTAAAACCTTTTTTCCAATAATGCCTAAGAAGGCCGCGGATGACAAATTTTTCTTCCGACATTTCTAGTGAAATTTAATAAACTGAATGAAAGGCAGGGACAGTTAGCGTACATAGATAATTAGAGGATTAGTTAATGTAAACATTGACATAAGAATTGTATTCGTCAGAGATTAAATAAGGATTAAATTAGAGACCTTAATGTAAACAACTTGATATGCACAAGGACTTTTGTAACAACCTAGTATTTTATATTATCTGAAAAATAAAAAAAATAGGTGACGAATTAGAACGGCGCACTAATATTACAAACAACTCCTGTCACAAAATGCTACCCCTGAACACAGGCGATGAACAGATGAAGTACCTAGAACACCCGAACAGTCGACGTGAAGGTTGTTCGAGGGTGGTGTTCTAAGGTAAAGTTCGTAGAGCGTAAAGGCACCTTATAAGCTATGAACGCCGTTTTACAGAAGCTCTTGTTTCTGAATATTTTAGAGGAAATAAATCCCCCCCCCCCCCCCCGCAATATTTTCTTATTTATTTTTAAGATGAAAATACTGATTTAAGTAGTGTTTTTAAAAATTCTTGGTACTAATGTCACTTGGGAAAAACCCAATTCAAAAGTGAAACTAGCACTACCCCCGAACACAGGCGAACAGATGAAATACCTAGAACACCCGAACAGTCGACGTGAAGGCTGTTCGAAGGTAAAGTACCTAGAGTTCAAAGGCACCTTTAAAGAACCTTATGGTTCGATACCGCTACATACATACTACAACTCGCTCCCCGCACACCTCCATCCACCAAACGCCATCCGGACCGAACTTCGAAAGATTTGCCTTCACGCAATCCTCCCACATCCATCTCGGCCTACCCCTCGGACGTCTCCCAGTCGGCCACGTGCTTACTAATTTTTTAAAGATTCGCTCACAACCGATTTTCGCAATTTTGCTTGCCCATTTTATTCGCCGCGCTGCGGTTACCTCTATTATATATACCGGATACAGTTAGCTCAGTTCGGCGTTATGTAAACATCGTGAATTCTCCGGTTGATTCGTCTCTCTTCGGTCCAAATATTCTATGCAATATCTTATTTTCAAAAATCCTAAAGCGTTGTTCATCGCTCAATGTTAGCGGTCACATTTCGCATCCTTAAAGTACCCTAGGAAGAATAATAGTTGTAAATTCTAATTTTATAGTTTCGGGACAGAAGGCGCGAGCTAAGCAGTTTCTACTTCCATTTTACGTCCTCTCGAAAGAACTGTATAGCCAAGGATTTTTTTTTCTCCCATTAAAAAAAAACAGGTCATTTGTCTGTACGAACCCACGACCTTCTACTAACGATATTAATCATTATTTTGACGAAATCACATTTTTCAAGTTAAAGAAAGGCAAAATATATACCGCTTGTATACAGATTATTTAAAAAATCTCTCCAGAATAAAAAAAAAATTTAATAAAATAATCAAAATACTTAACATGTAAATCAACAAATAATATTATAATTTAAGTAGCCGGATGAAAATTTGTATTAATACTTCAAATGTGCATATCTTATTCGTATGTATTGTAACCTGAAAGAAAATCATATAGGCTTGTTTCACGTTACACCTACACATTTTTTCATATATTAATAAAATTAACAAAAAAACATAAATGAAAGTTTTTCCTAGTACTAAATGTAAGAGCTGTTAGAAAAACGTTGATTGTAAACTCTGATTTTCTTTCGAAAACCTTTGATAACTCTTAAACTTTTCAGATGCCTGTTATAATTTTAGAATAGCATACAAAAATATTTGTAATTCGATGCCGCTACTAGAGCCCAGGAGATTTAAGGCGTCAGATATACCCAAAAATAAAAATAGCTGGAAGTAAAGATAATCTCAAAAGGAACTGGCGGAAGGTATTGCATCTATTAGAATAAAAACAGGTTTTCTAAGTGCTGGTATTTCGTAAAAAAATCCAAAATATTGGCCACTGATTGCGTGGCCAATATTGGCTACTATTCAATTACTATTCACTATTCACTATTATTTATTATTGTTGCTAATTACTCATTAGAAATGATTAATTAGAGTTAAATAATTGTGCAACTACCGATTATAACAGATTAAACGTAAATTATAACAAATAATGACTTTTATACAATCAACAACTGACAACGAATGAGTTATTATTCACTACAAAGACTCATTTTGGGCTAAAGTCGACTACACCAATAACTCACTGGGATGAGGGATATTAAAAATAACTCAGTAAACCTATTGGGATATTAGCATAAGAATAGAATAAAAGCTTAAAGGCCGGATTCCGACAACACCAATCGCTCCCTACTCCAAGAAATCAGCTCTCACCGAATCCTACCGTCACAAATGCCTACCTAATGCCCCTCCGATGTTTCCCAGTCATTCATTCGCAACTAAGACTCGCAATTTTGCATGCCCACTTTAACCGACGCACACAAGGGTATTTGGCCCTAAAAGTTGGCCAAAACCCATTTTTTGAAATTTCTAGGAAATAATGACTGGAAGTTCATGTAGAGGACCTGTTGGATCATGCAAGATGATTTTTATCTCTTCCAGGCCCTTTATCCGGCGGCTATTCTAATTCAAATCTGACCTTATCCTTTAACTCGTCTGTGCTCATAAGTATTGGTCTACAAAATATAATCATTTTCTTTGTTCATACTGAAGTATCGGTATTATCATATGATGGATAGTTCGAGGCCGAGTTTGTACTTCTTATCCAGATGGTTATAATTTTTTTGTATTCCATACTAGTATCAATATCTTTTTGTTTTTTGGTAGGTATATTTTGGAGCTAAAAATTAAATTTGAAGGTTAAAAAGTTATACTTCTGGGCATTTCTGGGCAACGAAATATTTTTTATGATAATTTATTATGATCGTAGATTATGTTTCTTGAAAAAAATTCTGCGAATAGCTGCGATTGGGAGACTTATAATTTTTTATTACTAAAATGTCAATTTCATTAAATAATAAAAAAAATTCAATTTTGTTATATTTTCATTTATTTGTATTTTAGGATCTTCTAGAAGAATAACTGTAACCTGAATGGAATTATTAGACATATTTTTAAAGTCAAAACATTAGCTTTAAAAAAAAAGAAGAAATTTTTGGTGTCATTTCTCATTGGGAAATATTGTAATAACCTAGAGCATGTGAAAGAGCTAAAATAAAATTATCCATTTTGTGGCATGATTTCCAAGTAAGATAGAATGCTTCTTCAAGGAAAAGAAATGTTTTAGAAACAGCAACAAGAAATGGCCAAGTGGGACGATATCGATCAAAAACTCAAGATCTGGTGGACGCTCTGAAAAATCATTTGTTACTTTAAAATTTACAACGGATACGGAGAAACTTTATCAATGGTATGCTATGACACCATCTGTTCACAAAATTGTAAGGGATGGTTTTGAAGTGATAAAAAGCCCTCTGCTTCATATTGGTATTTTATGTGAGGAAGCAGTAGAAACCTGAAATAACCATTTCCGTGTTTATAGAGAAAATAAGACCAGAAAATTTTCCCGGACAGAGTGCAATCTGGGTGTAATTAATACATTCATATTGAAATCAGATCCAGTTATCACAGGTATGAGAAGTTCAAGAAAAAAGGTACGAGGTTTTGTAAGGAAACTTTAGAAATGTTATATCTCCCAACCAAGTTAACCGATAGTGGTGATTCCGAAAGTTTATTAAGTGACGAGGAAAGTGAATAATGAATAATTAAATTTCATATGCATTTTTAAGAAAAGTTGGTGCGTTTCTTCCTGGGATATAAGTTGTGTTTCGAAGAGGTATTGAACAATTCTTAATGAATTAGGAAAACACATTTTTTTTCTTCATCACCATAACTTTTTATATTGACCTATTTTCATTTTTTTAAAATAATAGTAATAGATAAATGATAATAAATCTTTAATTAGTTTCAAGCATAATTTCTTTAACTGTTAAAAAAACATTTTTAATGTCTATTACAAATATATAAGCCATTTTGAGAACTTCTGAATTAATAAAATGGAAGGAAATAGTTTTGGCCAGCTTTTCAGGTCAAATATTCCTGTGTGCGACGTGTAGTTATAACTATAATTAGTTACCTAGTCAGCTGTTAAACCTCCCTTTATGATAATCGGACGATGCTACAGTAGATGTCCTTAATTTCGCCTATCCAGGTATAATTAGGATTGGGATCGTTAACGAGTACCTGATATCGCATAGGTTCGGGACCTCCATTATAGGCCCTATCCGAGGGACGGCACAGATAAGGATTTTTTAAAGGAAGCAAAATTGATAATGGATCCTTATATCATTAGGGTAGGGATCATTAACAAGTACCTGTTGTCACACAGGCTCGGGACCTCCATTTTAAGTCCTATCCGTCTATTTCGCTCCCTTTAAAAAATCCTAGGGCCACCGCTGGACGCGACCTTTAGTATTGTAGGTAGCTATGCTAACCACTACACCACAGGTGACCCCTTTTTCACATCCGCAAGAATTGTAGGTTTTGTAAATTCTGATTTTTAGATTTCAGGATAGAAGGCTCGAGCTAAGTAACTTTGCAAACGAAAAATATCAAGTATTTCCTGCCTTTAGCCTAGCCTTAATAAATGTAAAGAATATACAAAATACTATACAAAAGCCTGGAAAGCAGACAAGAAATAGATGACTATATTTAGAGGAGGCTGGACTAAACATGTGGGCAGACTCCCCAGGACCCCTGTAAACCTGTAGGCCTATTATCCTTAGCCTAGTAATTATAAAGCCAAAGCTATCGATCATCTGGTAGGCTTTCACCACTAACTAGCTATATATGTACATCTATATCAAGGTTGGCCGAGTCAATAATATTATGGAGGTAGATGGTTGACCGTAGAAGTTGATGTATGCGTAATGGAAATGGTTGGGGGTGCGTTCAAATAAAACAACACTATATGAGTAATAGTAGTAATTCTCATTTTAGGTCATTTGTGAAAACGGATAAAACAAAAATTTTCAATTAATTTCGAAAGAAAATAATAATTTAATGACACAAAAACAATAGAAAGTCAAATAATAATAATTATAATCAACTTGTAACGATACAGCTTTTATCCAAAATAAGTTAGAGTAAAAACCTGAACAGCCGTTTGTTCCAAGTCAGCTGTCTTTGTAATGAAAACTAGGTGGACCCGTGCGAAGCACTTCGCACGAAGATTTGTATCACATTTTACTTCTAGGTTTAACATAACTATGAAATGAACTTTTTTTTTTTTTTGCCTGTTCGTACCCCCCCCCCTCTCCCCCAACCATTCGGGCCTTAAGGTGAAACTTTTTTTCTACAGCAAGGAAGAATAAATTATTTTTCTGTTTAATAGTTAAGGAAGAACTTCTTTTTCTCTACAAAAGTTTCCTGTAATCTTCCTGGAATATATGAAATCACTAAGAATGTTGCATAGTCTTGGAAATTAATCTTTCTACATTCTGATTTTAACTTCCCTACTGATTTTGTTTTTTCAAAAACAGTTCATATGATGCTTTTTACGCTTATTTTTCTGACAATGGAGAGGAAGATAGTCTTATAAGTGGTAAGAACGACATCAAATAGGTTTCTATCCATGGAGAGGCAACAAAACAATAAGTAGCCTCGTGAAGCTGAGGGGCCTAACCCACCAAAACCAAAGTTTTAGAGGTGTAAGACGCCTGGCCCAAAAACGTGGAACGTGTATGTGTCATAAAGCCACATAAAGAAACTATTGAAATTCTACACTAATTTATTTTATTAATAAATAAAAGTTTATACTTGTGATAATTCGGCAATGCAAGCATGATACTCCAAGTCGTCTGATTTTATAATTCTCTTTGTATGAAAATTTCATTTAGTTACCATGAAATAAATAATTTCCATGAAATGAACAGAACGGCTTTGATTATGAACAATGATCTGTCATTAAAGGCGTACTACACATGCATGGGCTCAACGTGTTTTATGAGTTGACTGAATATTTTTCTTTTTTTCTCCTTTAAAATGCTGGCTATCACATCTTTGGCATTTATATACATCAAATACCCAGTTTGATTAAAATCGTTGAAGCCGTTTTTGAGTAAATAAAAAAAACACGTGAAAATGATACAAAATTTATTAAGTAAAGTCCCCCCTCCGTTTGACCAATTTTGATGAAATGTTGGCTATATATACATCTCTGTACATATATATACGTCTCTGGCATATATATACATCAAATACCCAGTTTGATTAAAATCGTTGAAGCCGTTTTTGAGTAAATAAAAATAACAGGTGAAAATGATACAAAATTTATTAAGTAAAGTCCCCCCTCCGGTTGATCAATTTTGATGAAATTTTTAGTCATATCTCGGGCATATCAATACATCAAATACTCAGTTTAATCAAAATTGTTGGAGCCGTTTTTGAGAAAACCAAAAAAATGTAAAAAGTTATTAAATAAAGTACCCCTCTGGGCAATTTTGATGAAATTTTTGCTGTCACATCGGGGGCATATACATATAATAAATACCTAATTTCAGGTTCGCACGGTTTATAGTTTTTGAGCTAGTCTATGTAAATGAGCTCAAAATTGTTCTTGGAAAAGAATGGGATGCTGTGCCAGTGGAACTAATCCAAAATTTGATTTCTTCTATGCCTAACAGGATAAGAGCACTCACCCGTGGGCAGTACGAGATATTAGGAGGCCGTATCTTTAATAAAAGTTTAAAAATTGAACACTTATGAGTTTCTGAAAAAGTGAAAAAAAAAATTATTTTTGTACATTATAGGCAAGTATTAATAATTTTTTTTACTTTCACTTACCTATATATGAAATATATAGTAAGTGGAAGTATTGCGATCGTGAAAATTTTCGACTTCCGGTTTTCAACGGAAATACACGTTTTGGGACCCCCTGAGTCGAAATGACCAAGTCCCGCGAAATGGTCTGTGTGTGTGTGTGTGTGTGTGTGTGTGTGTCTGTGTGTCTGTGTGTGAACAGACTAGCTCAAAAACTATAAACCGTGTGAACCTGAAATTGGGTATTTAGTGTAGGTGTCGGCCCGCGATGTGACAGCAAAAATTTTATCAAAATTTCTCAAAGGGAGGGGGTACTTTATTTAATAACTTTTTACGTTTTTTTCGATTTTCTCAAAAACGGCTCTAACGATTTTGATTAAACTAAGTATTTGATCTATTTATATGCACGAGATATGACTGTAAAAATTTTATCAAAATTGATTAACCGGAGGGGGGACTTTACTTAATAAATGTTGTATCATTTTCACGTGTTTTTTTTATTTACTCAAAAACGGCTTTATCGATTTTGATCAAACTGGGTATTTGATGTAGGTATATGCCCGAGATATGACTGTAAAAATTTTATCAAAATTGATCAACCAGAGGGGGGACTTTACTTAAAAATTTTATATAATTTTCAGGTGTTTTTTTTATTTACTCAAAAACGGCATTAAAGAATTTGATCAAACTGGATATTTGATGTATGTATATGCCCGAGATATGACAGTACAAATTTCATCAAAATTGATCAACCGGAGGGGGGACTTTACTTAATAAACTTTATATCATTTTCACGTGTTTTTTTTTTATTTACTCAACAACGGCTTTAACGATTTTGATCAAACTGGGTATTTGATGTATTTATATGCCAAAGATGTGATGCTCAACATTTCATCAAAATTAGTCAAACGAAGGGGGCACTTTATTTCATAACTCTTTTACAACTTTTTACCTTTTTTTCGATTATCTCAAAAACAGCTTTAACGATTTTCATCAAATTCGTCGTGTTTAATGACAATTAGGTGTTCTTTAATATCAGGTAAGCTTTATTATTAGTAAAATGTTCTGAGGGGGCTTAAATGAGGAAGGTGTCTTTTTTTTTCTTCATATAAAGTACCTTCGTATTTGTTTATATGGAGAAATTATCTGTCTCTTGTTTCGCCTAAAAGTAAGAAATGGCTAAATATGAGATATGATAAAAATCAAGTAAACATATAGAGGAGAAAAAAAGAAAAATATAAGTCAACTCATAAAACACGTTGAGCCCACTCATGCAGAGTACGCCTTTAATGATAGACAATTGTTCATAATTAAAGCCAATCTGTTCATTTAATGGAAATTATTTGTTTCATGGTAAATGAAGTTTTCAACAACTACATAGAGAATTATAAAATCAGACGACTTGGAGTATTATGCTTGTCGAATTACCACAAGCTTTTATTTAATAATAAAAAAACTAGTGTTTTTTGTAGAGCAAACAAAAAGAAAAAATAAGAAATGAATGTGGAAAAATGTGTCTTTGAGAAGTGGCAATTAACAAAACACACCAATTTCTAATTTAAGTAAGTTGGTAAGTGAAAGTTGTGTGTTGCGCGCACGCACCAGATTTTTTTAATTTCTGGTAGATTTTGTTGAAGTGACATATAAAGAAAGTAACCCTAACCATAAATTAAAAATCAAATAGAATTATAGGAATTATGAGGGATAATGTGAGTGTCCGGTTTTTTTTTTTTTTTTTGCTGTTGAGTTTATATGAACTTTCTCGCTATACCACAAATTGAAATTTTTGCTGTCACATCGGGGGCATATACATATAATAAATACCTAATTTCAGGTTCGCACGGTTTATAGTTTTTGAGCTAGTCTGTTCACACACACACACGCACACGCACGCGGACGCGCACGCGCACGCGCACGCACACACACACACACACACACAGTCCATTTCGCGGGACTTGGTTATTTGGACTCAGGGGACCCGAAAACGTGTATTTCCGTTGAAATCCGGAAGTAGAAATTTTTCACGATCGCAATACTTCCCCTTACTACATATTTCATATGTAGGTAAGTGAAAGTATAAAACAAAAGACTTTTTGCCTACATTTTAATTTATTTAAGATCTATCGAACCGTAACATAATACAAATTTTAACAAAATTTTTTATTGAGAATATGACAAAATTATAAATGTTTTTAAGGATTTTAAAAAGAATTTTTATCTTTTACAGCGTCCATCGGTTTATCTGAAGAGTCGGTTAAACGGGAACCGGTAAAGTGAGAGTATACTGTAATTGCTAAATGTGAGAGTGCAATTTTCCAACGCTACAATTAAGTCTACATCAGACGAAACAACATTTTTAGAACCTAAACACGACAGGTCCTAGCATTTGCTGTAACGTAAAACAATAAGTAGTTGACCACGTGCGGCGGAGGAGCCTAACCCAGGCGTTATCTCAGAAATGATAGGTTTTAGGGCTTTAAAACGCAAACCCCAGTTTAGTTCTATAGAACTAAACTGGGTCTTAATGCTCGTATTGCAATCTATAAAACCCAATTTTATTCGTTTCGATCCGTTGAGTCAGTACGTTTAGGTCGATATTTTATTTTGGACCAAGAAATGAACACTGAGAATGCAATTCGCAAAAGCTCCGTGAAATTCTGAATCCAACGATACCACATTCGTGGCATTTGAGCACGGTAGGACCTTATAATTGATGAAAAACCGATTTTTACGCTTTGTGAAATAATATATGTGGGATTATTGAGGTAGAGGCTATCCCATTCCCCCTAAAAAACAAAGTTTTCGATGGTACTATCAATAGCTAAAAGAAAAAATCTGGTGCGTGTGCGCAACACACAACCTTCACTTACCAACATACTTAGATTAGAAATTAATGCGTTTTGTTAATTGCCACTTCTCAAATGAAAAGAACGGCTTTAATTATGAACAATGGTCTGTAACTAAAGGCGTACTCCGCATGCTTGGGCTCAACGAGTTTTATGAGTTGACTGAATATTTTTCTTTTTTTCTCCTCTTTATGTTTTCTTTATTTTTATCATATCTCATATTTAGCCATTTCTTATTTTTACAACAACAAAGACAAAGGTACTTTAGAAGAAACAAACAAACAAAAAAGGCCCCAGCCCCCCCTCAATAAATCCCCCTCAGGACATTTTAATAATGATAAAGCTTACCTGTCAAACGGAGGGGGCACTTTATGTCATGACTTTTTTTTTTTTCCAATTTTTACCTTTTTTTCGATTATATCAAAAACGGCTTTAACGATTTTCCGCAAATTCGTCATATTTAATGGAAATTAGGTGTTCTTTAATATCAGGTAAGCTTTATCATTATTAAAATGTCCTGAGGGGGATTTATTGAGGGGGGCTGGGGCCTTTTTTGTTTGTTTGTTTCTTCTAAAGTACCTTTGTCTTTGTTTCTATGGAGAAATTAACTGTCTCTCGTTACGCCTAAAAATAAGAAATGGCTAAATATAAGATATGATAAAAATAAAGAAAATATAAAGAGGAGAAAAAAAAGAAAAATATTCAGTCAACTCATAAAACTCGTTGAGCCCATGCATGCGGAGTACGCCTTTAGAGACAGACCATTGTTCATAATTAAAGCCGTTCTTTTCATTTGAGAAGTGGCAATTAACAAAACGCATTAATTTCTAATCTAAGTAAGTTGGTAAGTGAAAGTTGTGTGTTGCGCACACGCACCAGATTTTTTCTTTTAGCTATTGATAGTACCATCGAAAACTTTGTTTTTTAGGGGGAAAGGGATAGCCTCTACCTCAATAATTTTCATTACAAAGACAGCTGACTTGGAACAAGCGGCTGTTCAGGTTTTTACTCTAACTTATTTTGGATAAAAGCTGTATCGTTAGAAGTTGATTATAATTATTATTATTTGACTTTCTATTGTTTTTGTGGCATTAAATTATTATTTTCTTTCGAAATTAATTGAAACTTTTTGTTTTATCCGTTTAAAATATTAATTATCACTTTAAAGAGAAATTACCTAAGTGATCTCTTTAAATTCATGTGCACGGTTCCATTTAATTTTGCAAATAATACACCAGTGGTTAGGGGAAAGAGAATAGATAAATATTAAATTTTATTGCCGTTTAAACTAATTCATATTATGCTAATTCTTAAATAAATCACTCCTTGAATATTATAGCTAGAAATGAGACCGAAAAATATTATACAGGTAACTGCATCAAAAGTTATTTTCTAATTCAATGTCTTTCTTTTTTTTTTTTGAGTAATTTAAACTTAAGTAATCGAAAACATAGATACAATAAAACCTTGTTTCAGTAGCGGATCCACCAATTGTCGGAGGGGGCCGCACTTTTTTTAAAAATATTTAAATTAATCTAATCTTAATTTTTGGGTGACCACCTTTTTAAAATTATTTTTAAATAGTTGTTATTTGTGTGTTATGTTTATTTTATCAAATTTATTCATTTTCTAAGTCCTAGTTACAATGCTGTTTATTTATTTAATACTCGTTGAATCCTTATTTCATTACATCAATGTGCATTAGAAAATATTTCGCACCCGTCCAAAAAATAAAAACAACTAATGTAGAAACTCGTTTATTCGTCCCCCGGATCAATCTGCCCACGGTTTATCCGTTCCAAAGAGAACAAAATATTTTTTTTTTCATCTGAAGTACGAAAAAATAAAGACGCCTTAATTTTACGTTAAATAATATCTATCTCATTGCGGATAACGAATAAAAAATAACGAATTAGCGAATAACAGTTAAAGTATCCGTCAAAAAAGTAAAAGATTATCCTTTATAAAAGATCCTTATCCTTATAAAAGATTATACTTATAAAGAAATGACAAAACTCATCGAAATCGATTGTTGACAGTAAAATTTGGAAAAATGCCAATAAAATAGGTTAATGAAATACCCGCATTTCCGTTTCAAAATTAATCCTGTATTTATTCATGCATTCCCCGCCGATGAAAATTCTCTAATAACTGACGCATTTCCAGCACGCTAGACACTATAATAAATAGTGTCTGTCTTTTAATATAGAAAGAAATAAACTAATGAATTGATGCTTTTTGACTCATCATATATTTTCCTTTTTTCTACACAGCAACTAGTTTATTTGCTGACTTCTTAAAACAAATTATTTAAAATAAAATGTTGTGTTTAAAAAGTTGAGACGATGTTTATAAACTTCGATGAGTACACAGGCAAAGCATTCATTGTTAGCATTGATTGAGAGTCAAAGTGTCGCGTATTTATATCAAAGCGTTTTATTTATATCATAGTCGCATAACTGAAATAGGCTCGCTGTGTATATATAATTAAGTACAATGAGGCTATTATTAGAGGAAGAAATTTACACAAACGACAATTAATTATACACAAGCCTGAGCAAGGAATGTATACATTAGAATACAATTATAAAATGATACAAATTATTCAGAGAAGTCAAGGCGCCATACCTCTGCCGCGTGATGGGGCTAAAAATATTTTACTTAACTTGGACCCATGCATTCTACTTCTTGGGTATCTCCACCTGGCATTCTTATATATTTGAAAATAACATGTTATTTATTATACACTTCTTTATATATAGAAATCTCGTGTCCCGACGTTTGTCGGAGGAAAAATCAGAAACTACTTAACCAATTTTGATGAAATTTGGATCCATGTGTATAGTTTTGTACAACTTAAAAGTTAAGATAGTTTTTACCCCGATTATTGGCCTCAATATTTCTTTTATTGCAAATTAAGTGCTCATCAGACTACAATTGAGTGTAATTATTAGGAAGTTCTATAAATTTCCAACAGATGGTAATGTTAGTTGATTTATTGATACAAAACTTCATTATCTTTCGATATTTAGGGTGGGTAAGCATCCAGTAGCCAAATCTATTTTTTCCGGGTTGGACTAGGAAAATCCGTATCTTTCCCATGGGCAATTATGTGTCGACTTTTCACGTATGAGGAAAACACCGAATCTATTTGTTTTAGCAAAAGAGAGGTTAACCAAAATTATTGTGCACCTATTAGCACTATAAAAATTAGAAATTATGAATTCTAATAATAAAAAAAATATGTAATTATTATTATAAAAAATCTGGTGCGTGCGCGCAACACACAACTTTCACTTACCAACTTACTTAGATTAGAAATTGACATGTTTTGCTAAATATCATTTCCCAAAGTCACACATCTTTCTACATTCATATCTTATTTTTGTTAATCGTTAAAGCCGTTTTTGAGTAAATAAAAAAAACCCGTGAAAATGATACAAAAATCATTAAGTAAAGTCCCCCCTCCCGTAGATCAATTTTGATGAAATGTTGGTTATCACATCTTTGGCATATAAATACATCAAATACCAAGTTTGATCAAAATCGTTAAAACCGTTTTTGAGTAAATAAAAAAAACATGTGAAAATGATACAAAATTTATTAAGTAAAGTCCCCCCTCCGGTTGATCAATTTTGATGAAATTTTTACAGTCATCTCTTGGGCATATTAATACATCAAATACTCAGTTTAATCAAAAGCGTTAGAGCCGTTTTTGAGAAAATCGAAAAAAACTTAAAAAGTTATTAAATAAAGTACCCCCTCCCTTTGAGCAAATTTGATGAAATTTTTGCTGTCACATCGCGGGCTTATACATACTCAAAATACCCAATTTCAAGTTAGCACGGTTTATAGTTTTTGAGCTAGTCTGTTCACACACACACACACACACACACACACACACACACACACACACACACACACACACACACACACACACACACACACACACACACACACACACACACACACACACACACACACACACACACACACACACACACACACACACACACACACACACACAGACTATTTCGCGGGACTTGGTTATTTTGACTCAGGGGACCCCAAAACGTGTATTTCCGTTGAAAACCGGAAGTCGAAAATTTTCACGATCGCAATACTTCCACTTACTATATATTTCATATATAGGTAAGTGAAAGTAAAAAGTTATGAATTAATCTCATTTATAGAATTGTTTTTATGTTTTGAGAAATGGTACTGAAAGAATATAACATGTCTCCGTGCTCGCTATTGATAACCTGTTTTTGTTTATCAGGAAAACCTACTGATACGATATCTCATATCTATATTCTGAATTTAACAAATGAATGGATCCGCCGAAAAACGTTTTAAGTGACAAATATGCAATGTTGGGTAATCAGTGAAATAAAATCATAGTCTGAAGTTATTGTTAGTTCTGTAGGTGATTTTTTTTTTCTCTTCTCTGTGTGATCTGTTATGTATACATGTAAAATTACTATGACGTACTATTATATATTTTAATACATTCATCCAAAAGTGCCACTTCGGCAATTTTGTCGCTTAGAACGTTTTTCGGCGGATCCATTCAAATATGTAGCAAAAGATTAATTTGGTACATTCTTGCTAACTGTCTTTGTGATTGTACTAAACTCTGTTCCAATTATATTCTTTATTAGTCCCTTTTACGTGTGTATTATTTACATTTAATCTTGCCTCTGCTGAAATAATCCTATAAGTGCTAAATGAATAGATCATTTATACTTTCTATAGTCCTACTTTAACCATTCTAAATCCTTTACCAAACATTTTTAAATTAAGCGTAAAGTTCTATTTTAAATCCCGTAGGTTTTTAGATTAGCTGAAAGGTTTTTATCTTTATCAGTGAATTTTGATTTGATTGCATTAAAAAGAATAGGATATAATTAATTCAACGCATTATAGCCACAGCAACGCATGGCCGGGGCTGCTTGTATTACACTATTTTTATGGCCCTACTAACCGTATAGTTCTCAATGACAAATGGTCATTCATATTATATATACACATATCACATAATATATCTATCAATATAGAAGATCTAAACATAATCACAAGTAACTTCAATAATAAAATTATAAATAACTTCGCTATAATGTAAACATTTGTCGGTCGTAAACTGGTGAACAGGGTTTGAAATTAACTCATTTTCTCAGAAAGATAATAAAAGTCAAATCCGGACTTTTATAGTTCTAATAAATAATATAAATCTCACATCATGACTTTTATATTTCGGGCTAGAAAATAAACGTCCTGATATTATCTTTATCACAATGATATCTAATATAAGAGTCATAGATTGATTTTAATTATTTAAATATAGATATATTAGTTTTTTTTTCGGATTTCTACATATTTTTATAAATTATTGGGTAAGCCTTTTTTATAATAAATTACCTAATATCAATATTGAGATCGATTATTAGCTTATCAAGGATGCTGATAATGGAAATAACCTAGATTTAAAAAATCTCAAGTTCGTTTAGGTATAGATTTCTTAAAACATCTTATCCGATATAAACGATATTGGGGTCGACTATTAGGTTAATTAGGATGCTGATTATGAAAATGATACTTATTTTTCGATTGCCTTCTCACGTATCGATTTAATAAAACTTACGCGATATAAACAATATTGGGGTTTGCTAATGGGTTTATTAGAGTGCTAGTTTTGAAAAGATATCGATTTTTTTATTTCGTTTTAAGGTATCGATTTATTGAAATTAAGCGAAAACTTATATTGGGGTCGATATATTAGGTTAATTATAAAAATTATTACTCGCTGGAATATTAATTTATTACAAATTGCACAATAGTACCTAATCATATACTTACTATGCTCTTGTTTTTATAAAATTAAATCAACAGAGTCATGCTTGAAATATCTCAAAAGTTATTGGGAGATTTTAGAGAAATAATATTTCATAATCTCTATCTAGCAAATGTAGCTGGTAACAAAATCATTTTAAAATATTTAACAGAAATATGTTTCTAGGTCCATATGAGGATATTGACGTCGATGTTGGACGCTACTAGAATTATGTTTTAATATTCATATTTAAAACAATCGATGTTTAAATACGGTTGGTTACTAACAGGTTAATGTTTAAGGAATTATTTTAAAAATATCGACGTTTTGAATGCAAAACAGCGTTGTTTTGTTTGCGGTGTCGCATCTCTACTGCAAGGCCTACTAAATCTGAAATTCAATTTGTTGAATGTGATACTTTCACCAATCGATCGTTCCTACTGATTTGAATAAATAAACAGTCGGGTCCATCTTGATGCGTTGGGTAGCTGAATGCTTTATCCCAAAAATTGTTTAAACTTTAAAACATATAAGTTACTTCACTCTGAAATAAGAAGGAATAATTCTCACAATAAAGAAAACTTTTATGAAATAATGAACAATACAACATTAGGCTATGATATAACATTTTTAAAATGCCTATCTTAGAAGATTTTCAAATAAAATTTAAGAATTTTATCATTATCATCAAAAGTAAAAAAAAAATAATAAATAAATAAAAAAAAGAGTGTATCTATTAGCATATCTTTAAAATGGTTTTAATTACAGAAGATATGTGGCTATAAACTAATTTTATTTTCTATATATTAAGTATGGTACTAGCTGTATATACCGGTTTCACCCGGAGAATTTCATTTTTTAAATCTATAAAATCCATAAACTGAGACTTTTATCGACTTAAACGGTGGATTTTGTAAAAACCAATGTAAAGCCAGATCAAAACGATTATTATAACAATAAAGAATATACCCAGAGATCGGCTGAAGTTATGCAATTTTAATATGGACAGGTGTTCCCACCTGGTCTGAAAGAACCACTGAGCGAAATTTGGAGAATTGAGGACAAACGGTATGGATTTCTATAAAGAAAAACAGAATTTCAACTTTATATACATAGATTATAGCTGTATATACCTGTTTCACACGGGGAATTTCATTTTTCTAAAGAAACGGTCGATTTCGTAAAAAAAAAAAAAAAAAAAAACATTGTAAAGTGAGATCATTATGATTTTTGTAACAATAAAGAATATCAGCTGAAGATCTGCTAAAGTTATGCATTTTTAATATTGACAGGTGTTCGCACCTGGTCTGAAAGAACCACTGAGCGAAATTTGGAGAATAAAGAATATCAGCTGAAGATCGGCTGAAGTTATGCAATTTTAATATGGACAGGTGTTCGCACCTGGTATCAAAGAACCACTGAGCGAAATTTGGAGAATTTAGGACAAACGGTATGGATTTCTATAAAGAACAAATAAACAAACAAACAAACAGAATTTCAACGTTACTTATATAGATTACATACAAAAAAATAAAAACTATTTCTACAATCTTGCATATAATTTTTTTTTCCGAATGTTTATTGCAAATTTTTACCAAGTCCACAGGTTTGCTTACTTTTTGATATATTGTTGTACCTCTTTCGTTGTGAGTTGGCTTCCTATACAACATGGAGCATCGTTTCTTTCCCAATTGCATACTCCTAATCGTTTGATCAGATGACAGCGAATGTCCTAAAGTTTATGACATAGCGTTTAGTGTGTGTCTCATAAGTCCGCTGAGGTTCTGGTTACTTTCTCAAATACAGGGCTTTACAAGTGAGTCAGCAAGCTCATAAAAAAAAATAATGTTCTTCAGTTTAAATTATTTTGTTTCCACGTCGGCTGGCTCATTGTAGGCTCCTCAGTTTCCCTCGGACTTGGCCAATGGTGGTATCCCACGCGCCCGCTCGGCCATTGAAATTTATAAATATGGCATAAAAAAAATATATGTGTATTACTTTTTTCCCCAGTTTCATAATCTGAAGTATTTTTCTGACTGCTACTAACGTTAATAATAAAACCAGTAGATATTTTAGAGAAACCTGTTTTCAACCAAGATAAGTCGACCGTAGTCCCGTTTTAGCAAAATAACACATGCGACGTTAAATTTTGTAATAAATTCAAAATATCCCAAAAAGAGGATAAGGCGAGCCAGGAGCCA
Source organism: Aelia acuminata (assembly GCA_911387785.2). Lineage (NCBI taxonomy): Eukaryota > Metazoa > Arthropoda > Insecta > Hemiptera > Pentatomidae > Aelia > Aelia acuminata. The sequence goes on from OU426978.1 coordinate 223,903,973, forward strand.
GCCAGATGTTTACTCACCGTTTTGGCTCCTATCACAGTTGGCAATCGGTTCAACAAGTCTCGAAAACAACAAAATTTTTCGAATCGCTAGTAAAAAGGCGTCAGTTAGTCGAGTACATTCCTAGCGCTCTTTAAATATATCTTCAAAGCATTTCCTCCATTAATACCATATAAAACAAAATGCAAGGACGTCTTTTCTTGAAAATTAGACTCCTTTTAGATTGTCTTTTAACTATAGCAGTATTTAACCCAACAGACCCAGGGAAAATAACTTAGTTATAAAATTTTGGGAAAATACTCATAACAAGTGTAGAAATAAAAAAAAGAAACGTTCCCAATCCTGTGGTGGGGGGGGGGGGATCGCCAGTTTCTACCCCAGAAATAACTTGATATCTGTTATATACAAAATATTCCTAATAACATTAAGCTCAAAAATATCCCAATAGGGGTTCTATTGGGTATATTCTATGGGGTGCTTATAGTAAAGCCGGGTATCACAGCTAGTTTTAACCGGTTTAACCCGGAGAATTTCATTTTTACTTTCACTTACCTATATATGAAATATATAGTAAGTGGAAGTATTGCGATCGTGAAAAATTTCGACTTCCGGTTTTCAACGGAAATACACGTTTTGGGGTCCCCTGAGTCCAAATAACCAAGTCCCGCGAAATGGTCTGTGTGTGTGTGTGTGTGTGTGTCTGTGTGTGTGTGTGTGTGTGTGAACAGACTAGCTCAAAAACTATAAACCGTGCGAATCTGAAATTGGGTATTTAGTGTATGTATGTGCCCGCGATGTGACAGCAAAAATTTCATCAAAATTGTTCAAAGGGAGGGGGTACTTTATTTAATAACTTTTGAAGTTTTTTTCGATTTTCTCAAAAACGGCTCTAACGATTTTGATTAAACTGAGTATTTGATATATTAATATGCCCGAGATATGACTGTAAAAATTTCATCAAAATTGATCAACCGGAGGGGGGACTTTACTTAATAAATTTTGTATCATTTTTACGTGTTTTTTTTTATTTCCTCAAAAACGGTTTTAACGATTTTGATCAAACTGGGTATTTGATGTATGTATATACTAAAGATGTGATACCCAACATTTCATCAAAATTGATCAACCGGAAGGGGGACTTTACTTAATAAATCTTGTATCATTTTCACTTGTTTTTTTTATTATCTCAAAAACGGCTTTAACGATTCTGTTCAAACTGGGTATTTGATGTATGTATATGCAAAAGATGTGATAGCCAACATTTCATCAAAATTGGTCAAACAGAGGGGGCAGTTTATTTCATAACTTTTTTCCAATTTTTACTTTTTTTCGATTATCTCAAAAACGGCTTTAATGATTTTTATCAAATTCGTCGAGTTTAATGAAAATTAGGTGTTCTTTAATATCAGGTAAGCTTTATCATTATTAAAATGTTCTAAGGGGGCTTAAATGGGGTAGGGGCCTTTTTTGTTTCCTACAATGTACCTTTGTTTTTGTTTATATGGAGAAATTAACTGTCTCTCGTTACGCCTAAAAATGAGAAATGGCTAAATATGAGCTATGATAAAAATAAAGAAAACATATAGAGGAAAAAAAAGAAAAATATTAATAATATAAAGTCAACTCATAAAACTTTTTGAGCCCACACATGCGGAGAACGCCTTTAATGACAGACCATTGTTCATGATTAAAGCCGTTCTGTTCATTTGAGAAGTGGCAATTAACAAAACGCATTAATTTCTAATCTAAGTAAGTTGGTAAGTGAAAGTTGTGTGTTGCGCGCACGCACCAGATTTTTTACTTTCACTTACCTATATATAAAATATATAGTAAGTGGAAGTATTGCAATCGTGAAAATTTTCGACTTCCGGTTTTCAACGGAAATACATGTCTTGGGGTCCCCTGAGTCAAAATAATCAAGTCCCGCGAAATGGTCTGTGTGTCTGTGTGTGTGTGTGTGTGTGTGTGAACAGACTAGCTCAAAAACTATAAACCGTGCGAACCTGAAATTGGGTATTTAGAGTATGTATATGCCCGCGATGTGACAGCATAAATTTCATCAAATTTGATAACTTTTTAAGTTTTTTTCGATTTTCTCAAAAACGGCTCTAACGATTTTGATTAAACTGAATATTTGATCTATTGATATGCCCGAGATATGACTGTAAAAATTTCATCAAAATTAATCAACCGGAGGGGGGACTTTACTTAATAAATTCTGTCTCATTTTCACGTGTTTTTTTTATTTACTCAAAAACGGTTTTAACGATTTTCATCAAACTTGGTATTTGTTGTATTTATATGCCAAAGATGTGATAACCAACATTTCATCACAATTGATCAACCGGAGGGGGGACTTTACTTAATAAATTTTGTCCAATTTTTACCTTTTTGATCGATTATCTCAAAAACGGCTTTGATGATTTTTATCAAATTCGTTACGTTTAATGAAAATTCGTTGTTATTTAATATCAGGTAAGCTTTATCATTATTAAAATGTTCTGAGGGGGCTTAAATGGGGAAGGGGCCTTTTTTGTTTTTCTATAAAGTACCTTTGTTTTAGTTTATATTGAGAAATTAACTGTCTCTCATCAAGCCTGAAAATAAGAAATGGCTAAATATGATATATGAAGAAAATCAAGTAAACATATACAGGAGAAAAATAGAAAAACATTCCGTCAACTCATTAAACTCCTTGAGCTCACGCATGCACCGTACGCCTTTAATGACAAACCAATGCGCTATAATTAAAGCTGTTCTGTTCATTTGAGAAGTGGCAATTAACAAAACGCATTAATTTCTAATCTAAGTAAGTTGGTAAGTGAAATTTGTGTGTTGCGCGCACGCACCAGATTTTTAAATCTATAAACTGAGACTTTTATTGACTCAAACGGTCGATTTTGTAAAAACCAATGTAAAGCGAGATCAAAACGATTTTAATAACAATAAAGAATTGGCTAAGGTTATGCAATTTTAATATGGACAGGTGTGTAATATGTTTTAATATGTAGCGGGTATGAAAGAAAAACTGAGCGAAATTTGGAGAATTTAGGACAAACGGTATGGATTTCTATAAAGGACCAACATAATTTCATCTTTATATACATAGATTATAGCTGTATATTCCGGTTTCAGACGGGGAATTTCATTTTTCTAAAGAAACGGTCGATTTTGTAAAAAAAAAAAAAAACATTGTAAAGTGAGATCATTATGATTTTTATAACAATAAAGAATATCAGCTGAAGATCGGCTGAAGTTATGCAATTTTAATATGGACAGGTGCTCGCATCTGGTCTGAAAGAACCACTTAGCGAAATTTGGAGAATTTAGGACATATGGTGGATTTCTATAAAGAACAAATAAACAAACAAACAGAATTTCATCTTGATTTAAATTGATAAATCAGGAAAATTTCTTTAACAATAGTTCTGACTTGGTTTCGCTCAACGTTCCATTCTACGTTAACACGATAGGGGCGGCATCGGTCCCCGGGGTCCGACGTCTTACATTCCCTTCTTAACTTTCAGGATTTTCACATGAAAACGTCCGAAAGTCCGAAAACTTTAAATACTCGATTAGTCGATTTTTAATTGGGTCATTGCATTTACGTGCAGAAAATGTTGCTAACAGCTGAATTTCTGTTTTTTTTTTAGAATCGGACTCCGAGGTCCGATTTTCGATAAAGAATGGCGTAAATCCCGTATCGGCCTGTCCTGTGCCTATAATGTCTAGTTCCAATCTTCACCAAGAGATGATAATGCCCTCGAGACGCTCGTTTAATTCCCTTTTAATCAAAAGATAACGCTTCCGTCAAAGTACTCCCATCGGACCCCGACGTCCGATATCGTCTGTGGCTCATCCCAGCAGTCAGACCCAGGGGACCGATTCCGTTGAATACGCCGCTGCACATAACGTGTTAAGGGGCAACACTCTTCTCCTCTCACTAGAGTCAGAGCAGAGCAAAGCAAAGAAAAACTCACAATTTTTATAGTTTAGAAACCTTTAGTTAAAGTAAATAATGCTGTCTAAATATCATAGTCTCATTCTCTTTGAATATGACTTAAAAGAGATGTCTATAAAAAATTTATTTTTACTTTCACTTACCTATATATGAAATATATAGTAAGTGGAAGTATTGCGATCGTGAAAAATTTCGACTTCCGGTTTTCAACGGAAATACACGTTTTGGGGTCCCCTGAGTCGAAATAACCAAGTCCCGCGAAATGGTCTGTGTGTGTGTGTGTGTGTGTGTGTGTGTATGTGAACAGACTAGCTCAAAAACTATAAACCGTGGGAACCTGAAATTAGGTATTTAGTGTAGGTATGTGCCCGCGATGTGACAGCAAAAATTTCATCAAAATTGCTCAAAGGGAGAGGTTACTTTAGTTAATAACTTTTTACGTTTTTTTCGATTTTCTCAAAAACGGCTCTAACGATTTTAATTAAACTGAGTATTTGATCTATTTATATGCCCGAGATATGACTGTAAAAATTTCATCAAAATTGATTAACCGGAGGGGGGACTTTACTTAATAAATTTTGTATTATTTTCACGTTTTTTTTTTATTTACTCAAAAACGTCTTTCACGATTTTGATGAAACTGGGTATTTGATGTAGCTATATGCCAAAGAGGTGATAGCCAACATTTCATCAAAATTGATCAACCGGAGGGTGGACTTTACTTAATAAATTTTGTATCATTTTCACGTGTTTTTTTTATTTACTCAAAAACAGCTTTCACGATTTTGATCAAACTGGGTATATGATGTATGTATATGCCAAAGATGTGATAGCCAAAATTTCATCAAAATTGAACAACCGGAGGGGGGACTTTATTTCATAACTTTTTTTCCAATTTTTCGATTATCTCAAAAACGCCTTTAACGATTTTCATCATATTCGTCATGTTTAATGAAAATTAGGTGTTATTTAATATCAGGTAAGCGCTATCATTATTCAAATGTTCTGAGCTAATGAAAACAAAAATAAGGAAAATGAGTAACTTTGAGGAGTGGCATTAACAAAACGCATTAATTTCTTATCTAAGTGAGTTGGTAAGTGAAAGTTGTGTGTTGCGCGCACGCACCAGATTTTTTTAGTTTAGAAACCTTTAGTTAAAGTAAATAATGCTGTCTAAATATCATAGTCTCATTCTCTTTGAATATGACTTAAAAGAGATGTCTATAAAAAATTTATTTTTACTTTCACTTACCTATATATGAAATATATAATAAGTGGAAGTATTGCGATCGTGAAAAATTTCGACTTCCGGTTTTCAACGGAAATACACGTTTTGGGGTCCCCTGAGTCCAATTAACCAAGTCCCGCGAAATGGTCTGTGTGTGTGTGTGTGTGTGTGTGTGCGTGCGTGCGTGCGTGTGTGTGTGTGTGTGTGTGTGTGTGTGTGTGTGTGTGTGTGTGTGTGAACAGACTTGCTCAAAAACTATAAACCGAGCGAACCTGAGATTGGGTATTTAGTGTATGTATATGCCCGCGATGTGACAGCAAAAATTTCATCAAAATTGCACAAAGGGAGGGGGTACTTTGTTTAATAACTTTTTAAGTTTTTTTCGATTTTCTCAAAAACGGCTCTAACGATTTTGATTAAACTGAGTATTTCATCTATTTATATGCCCGAGACATGACTGTAAAAATTTCATCAAAATTGATCAACCGGAGGAGGGACTTTACTTAATAAATTTTGTAACATTTTCACGTGTTTTTTTTATTTACTCTAAATCGGCTTTAACGATTTTGATAACTGGGTATTTGATGTATGTATATGCCCGAGATATGACTGTTAAAATTTTATTAAAATTGATTAACCGGAGGGGAGACTTTACTTAATAAATTTTGTATCATTTTCACGGGTTTTTTTATTTACTCAAAAACGGCTTTAACGATTAACAAAAATAAGATATGGACGTAGAAAAATGTGTGACTTTGGGAAATTATATTTAACAAAACACGTCAATTTCTTATCTAAGTAAGTTGGTAAGTGAAAGTTGTGTGTTGCGCGCACGCACCAGATTTTTTATATTGAAATTATAGGGTCACTTGTAACAGGGGTTTAGTGGTCTATTTAGCATAACAACCTATAATACTAAAGGTCGCGTATTCGCGTCTAGCGGTGACCTTTTGATTTTTTTAGGGTAGTAAAAAATCCTTGACTATGCCTTCCTTTGGATAGGGCGCAAAACGGTCAGAAGAATGCCAAGGGATTCGTTAAAGATCCTTATCCTAATTATATCTAGATAGGCAAATAGGTTCCCCATTGTAGCATCGTCCGATTAGCCTTAGTAGCGTAAAGGGTCGTTAAAGAAACAAACGAATTGCGATAAATGCATGCGGGCCTTTGTTATATTTGCCAAAGCCTGGAGGACAAAGCTTAAAAAGGAGGACGTGTCCTCCAAAAGTCAGACATCTGACCACCCTTGTTCAAGTCCTTGTTGTTCATCTTTCACAACCTCTTCCAAAGATATACTTCCAAAGTACAAATAAGCCTTCATTAGTATTAGTGATGCAGTTTTTTATTTTTTTTAAATTTATGACCTATCAAAATCGATTCAGAGATTACAAAAACGCTAAATATAATAATAGATGTATCGTATCTGATAATATCGCATAATAACAGAGATGCGCATAATAGCAAGAGATATAAGCGAGATGATGTGTCATGCGACAGCACAGCAGCAGGTGCTTCCATGATCTGAGTCACGTAGCGGCTTCGATCGTCGGAAGGAGTCCGTCCCCCTTTCACACCCTTCCAAGCACGTCCCTCACTTCGACCAACTGGAGGCGTTATCAAGTTAACAAGATGGTCTATAAAGAAAACCACACTGTGACATCCATGAGTTTATAAAGGATGTAACACTGGAAGGTAAAAACGATCAAATTGTGAAAAGTAAAAGATAAAAATAATAAAATTAAAAACTAGACTAAACTTCTCAGATGCTGCGGCTCTTTGGTGACGAGAGCTGTTCAACCTCTTTGGGCTGCAGGCCGGATAGCAAGAATAATTTTGTATTAGTTGCACTAAATTGCTCAAATTTAAAAAAAGAGAAGAAAAAAAAAAAAGTATTGCAAAAATAAAATAATTTAAAATAAAAATAATAAAATACAATAATAACGTTAGTAGCAGCGCTACTAACTGCCCCCCCCCCCCTGGTAGACAATCTGGGATCAAAAAATATTTTCCACAGTCGCTCTTTGTAGGTACATAGTCAATTGAGAATGCAGTTGAAAACTCAACAGTAATTATCCAAAAAACAAAAAAAAGTATAAACATTTTCTTTTCCACGTGATATATCCGTCTAAAGGCCTGTGTACAGTTTACTTGTTTTTTTTTAAACACTAACAGAATGATTATGAACAAGTGTCAATTATTTTTGTTATTAATCGGTTGATATGTGAACTACAAAATTTTGATCCTAAGATGGATCAAAAAACGTAACCATGTAAACATACATAAATGTATATGTACAAATTGTAACACTTCTGTGGGTTAAAGAATATTCATCGAACAAAAATATACAATTAGCAATGCCAACGAATAAATACAACGCAAATATTTGAGCAAGTTACAAAAATGATAACGTTATAGCACACTAATCATATGTCTTGAGCTTCACAGTCAAGACACAGACTCAGACTAACTGGACCAGTCTCTCGCTCCTTTTATATAAAGCAAAACCAACATTCTGGAAGGTTCCACGCCTTCCTGGAAGGTGGTGGAACGACGTAGATGGACCTCGAACATTCTGGATCCAAACAGTTTGCTCCAACCGCTTAGTTTGTTCCAACAAACGGTCTGGGATTTCAAATCATATGCTTGTTTTTTTTAACGATTTAACATTACAATATGTAAACAGTTAGGTATATTTGGTCCATTTTAATCGCTTCAGGAGGCCAAAAAGGGAAGCAACTTATGTTCCTAAAAATATAACCTTATAATGAGGACATAATAAAACGAAATCTATATAAATAAAGATGAAATTCTGTTTGTTTGTTTGTTTTGTTCTTTATAGAAATCCATACCATTTGTCCTAAATTCTCCAAATTTAGCTCAGTGGTTCTTTCAGACCAGGCGCGAACACCTGTCCACATTAAAATTGCATAACTTCAGCCGATCTTCAGCTGATATTCTTTATTGTTATAAAAATCATAATGATCTCGCTTTATAATGTTTTCTTACGAAATCGACCGTTTCTTTAGAAAAAATTAAATTCCCCGAGTGAAACCGGGATATATGGCTATAATCTGTGTATATAAAGATGAAATTTTGTTTGTTATTTATAGAAATCCATACTGCTTGTCCTAAATTCTGCAAATTTCGCTTGGTGGTTCTTTCATACCAACTGCGAACACCTGTCCATATTAAAATTGCATAACTTCGATCAATCTATGGGTATATTCTTAATTGTTATAAAAATCGTTATGTTCTTTATTGCTATAAAAATCCTTATGATCTCGCTATACATTGGAGACGAGTCGAAATTCCCCGGATGAAACCGGGATATACAGCTAGTTATCTGTACATTACAAATTTTTATATGATCATAAAAAATGGATCGCTGCTATGAAAAGCTGAACTGCATGATACCATAACAAATTGCTTGCTGAAAGGGAGAATCGATCTTCTATTATTACGGACTATAAAGGGTGCATGCAATAGAACAGCTGACCCGGTCGCATACCATCTGATAATGAAATTTTCCATGCAATGGCATGACATAGAAACATCTATACTGTCCCAAGCTCGCATAGTTTTTAATGCTTGCAATGCATTACAATTATTATTAAAAGTTTAGTTATTGATTTTTCTCCCTACTTCTTGAGACTATCTAATTTATAAATGTGGATTAGGGCGACCAATTAAGTCTCAACACTATTTTTTCGTTAGAGCTTTATATATGCAAACGTTTCGGCCAGTTCGGCCATCATCAGTGCTAAATATGATTGATGATAAAAATTGTCTTATAAAAATCCACCATCAGTGGTTTGTCAATTAATAATTAAAATATATATATATTTTTTAACAGGTAGTTGGACCAGGGTAGCAGATACCTATATATTTTAATTATTAATTGACAAACCACTGATGGTGGATTTTTATAAGACAATTTTTATCATCAATCATATTTAGCACTGAAGATGGCCGAACTGGCCGAAACGTTTGCATAAATAAAGCTCTAACGAAAAAATAGTGTTGAGACTTAATTGGTCGCCCTAATCCACATTTATTAATTATTATTAAAGTCTGGTGCGATGCGCGCAACACACAACTTTCACTCACCAACTTACTTAGATTAGAAATTGACGTGTTTTGTTAATTGCCACTTCTCAAAGTCACACATTTTTCCACATTCATTTCTCATTTTTGTTTATATTTTCTCTCTAAAGTACACACATTTTTTTTTATTATTTAAGTTTTTAATTGCGATAATTCGTCAATGCAAGCAAGCATAAGTCGTACGATATTAAAATTCGTTGTAATTGTTGAAAAATTTAGTTGTCATGAAACAAATAATATCCATCATATGAACTAAACGGCTTTAATTATCAACAATCGTCTGTCATTACATGAAAAAAGACACAAAATTTATTAAGTAAAGTGCCCCCTCCGATTGATCAATTTTGATTAAATTTTTAAAGCGGGAAAATAAATAGGCCAAATACCGAGTTCAATCAAAATCGTTTGAGCAGTTTTTGAGAAAATCGAAAATAAAGTAAAAATTAGACAGAATTCTTTTAATTAAGAAGAATTATCCTTCGTTGGACCAATTTTGTTGAAATTTTAGCTGTCACATCGCGGGCATATACATACACTCATTACCCAATTTCCGGTTCGTACGGTTTATAGTTTTTGAGCTAGTCTGTTTACAAACGCACACAGAGAACATTTCCCGGGCTTGGTTACTTGACTCAGGGGACCCCAAAACGTGTATTTCCGTTTGAAAACCGGAAGTCGAAATTTTTCACGATCCTAATATTTTCCCTTACTATATAATTCCTACATATGTAAGTGAAAGTTACAAGCCAGTATAATGGTATATTATCTTGTAATATAATGGTACATTATAATTCGGTGTGGTCACCTGTGTTGTGGTGGTTAGCATAGCAACCTATAATGCTATAAAGGTCGAGGGTTCGGGTTCCGCGGTGGCCCTAGGACTTTTTAATGGGATTAAAATTGGCTGTGCCGTAACTCGGATGTGAAGTAGAAGGGAGATCCCGAGCCTCTGCGATGTCAGGTACTCGTTAAAGACCCCTTTCCTTATTATACCTGGTTAGGCCAAATTTAGGACTCCCACTGTAGCATCGTCCGAATAGCCTTAGTAGCATAAAGTGACGTTAAACAAACAAACAGTTCACCATTACACCTCTCTAAATAATGTTTAAGCTTTAATAGTTATGCCGTAAAAAATAAGGATATTAGACTTTACCACACATTTACTGCTATGACATATAGACACACCTTACCTACGCGTGTATGAGGATTGGGCGTTAGATTATGAGGTCATGTCAAGTCCACACTAAACTCCGCAATATTGGCCACGCCCAGAAGTAAAATAGTCGAAGGAGGACTTTTTACTTTTACTTACCTATATATGAAATATATAGTAAGTGGAAGTATTGCGATCGTGAAAAATTTCGACTTCCGGTTTTCAACGGAAATACACGTTTTGGGGTCCCCCGAGTACAAATAACCAAGTACCGCGAAATGGTCTGTGTGTGTGTGTGTGTGTGTGAACAGACTAGCTCAAAAACTTTAAACCGTGCGAACCTGAAATTGGGTATTTAGTGTATGTATATGCCCGCGATGTGACAGCAAAAATTTCATCAAATTTGCTCAAAGGGAGGGGGTACTTTATTTAATAACTTTTTAAGTTTTTTTCGATTTTCTCAAAAACGGCTCTAACGATTTTGATTAAACTGAGTATTTGATGTATTAATATGCCCGAGATATGACTGTAAAAATTTCATCAAACTTTATCAACCGGAGGTGGGACTTTATTACTGAATAAATTTTGTATCATTTTTACGTGTTTTTTTTTATTTACTCAAAAACGGTTCTAACGATTTTGATCAAACTGGGTATTTGATGTATGTATATGCTAAAGATGTTATAGCCAACATTTCATCAAAATTGATCAACCGGAGGGGGGACTTTATTGTATAAATTTTGTATCATTTTCACGTGTTTTTTTATTTGCTCAAAAACGGCTTTAACGATTTTGATTAAACTGGGTATATGATGCATGTATATGTCCGAGATACGACTGTAAAAATTTCATCAAAATTGATCAACCGGAGGGGGGACTGAACTTAAAGAATTTTATTTAATGTTTACGATTTTTTTTTTTACTTTCTCAAAAACGGCTTTGATGATTTTGATGAAACTAGGTATTTGATGTATGTATATGCCCGCGATGCGACAGCCGAAATTTCATCAATATTGGTGAAACGGAGGGGGTACTTCATTTAATAAACTTTTTCTTATGTTCACGAGGTTTTTTTTATTTACTCAAAAACGGTTTTAACGATTTTGATCAAACTGGGTATTTGATGTATGTATATGCCAAAGATGTGACACCCAACATTTCATCAAAATTGGTCAAACGGAGGGGGCACTTTATTTCATAATTTTTTTTCCAATTTATACCTTTTTTTCGATGATCTCAAAAACGTCTTTAATGATTTTTATCAAATTCGTCGGGTTTATTGAAAATTAGGTGTTCTTTAACATCAGGTAAGCTTTATCATTATTAAAATGTTCTGAGGGGGCTTCAATGGGGTAGGGGCATTTTTTGTTTCCTACAATGTACCTTTGTTTTTGTTTATATGGAGAAATTAACTGTCTCTCGTTACGCCTAAAAATGAGAAATGGCTAAATATGAGCTGTGATAAAAATAAAGACAACATATACGCGAGAAAAAAAGGAAAAATATTAATAATATAAAGTCAACTCATAAAACTTTTTGAGCCCACGCATGCGGAGTACGCCTTTTATGACAGACCATTGTTCATGATTACAGCCGTTCTGTTCATTTGAGAAGTGGCAATTAACAAAACGCATTAATTTCTAATCTGAGTAAGTTGGTAAGTGAAAGTTTTGTGTTGCGCGCACGCACCAGATTTTTTTTTTTTTGGTAACGCTTCTCCTATGTTACTTATGGGCGTGGTCTATTTCGAAAGATTACGTTACGGTAATAAAAGCGACCCATTTATGCCTAAAATGTCATGTATTTTTTTTTTTTTGGTGACTTATAAATAAAAAAAAAACCATAACGTACATAACGTGAATGAAATGATTTTGAAGGCATCTTCTTTATTACCATCACTGACTTATATATATGGGTTATTCTAAAATTTTGGTGGTATTTGGATCTTAATTTTTTTTGGAATATCTAAGTCAACTTATCTTAGCACTTAATTTCCTTTTCTGAGGGAGTGTTGGGCATTAGAAAAAGAAGCTAGGGAGTGACCTCACAAATGTGTGACAGAGGGAAAAGCTGTTGTGATACTTTGCCTATACCCTTTGGAGTCCTAGTTCAATTTTATTTTGCATCCTGAAAGTTTGCTGATAAGATGGTGCCTGATTTTTTTTCACGGTTTAATTATTTTTTAAAGTACTTGACCGCTACTTTGTGACAGGCTAGGAATTGAAGGAAAGAGTGAATGTTATCCTGTCTTTAGGCGCTTGAAAATTAGATAGCAGTGTTCTTTAGCAATGAGGTAATGAATAAAGAAAAAAATAATTGAAAAATCCTTCAGGCGGTTGTCGATTTATCACGTCGTGACACAAATACCACCATAATTTTAGAATCACCCGTATACGAAATATATAGCTAGGTCGCAAACTATTGCGATCCTGAAAAATTTCGACTTTCGGTTTATACGGAAACACGTCTTGGGGCCACCTTGAGTACAAATAACCAAGTCCCACGAAATTGTCTATGTCTAAACTAACAAGCTCAAAAACCAAAAAAAGTACAAACCTGAAATTCGGTATTTGAAGTAAGTGTATACCTGCGATGTGACAGCAAAAATGTCATCAAAATTGGCCTAACGGAGGGGGCGTTCTGTTTACGCGAAAGAGTAGTCAAGGCGTTTTGGAACAAATATATTTAATGATTTTTTTTTTTTTTATTGTAACTAAATGAACTTTTCAACAACTACATAGAGAATTATAATATCAGACGCGATGGAGTAGGTATAATGCTTGCATTGCCAAATTATCACAAGTTTAAACTAGAGTGTACCTTTAATGGAGCAAGAGTTACTTTAGAGAGCAAAAAAAAAAAAAAAAATTAGGTAAATAAAGGTGGAAAATAATGTGAATTTGAGTAATAGCGTTTAGGTATTTATCAAAACACGTAAATTTCTAATCTAAGTAAGTTGGTGGGCGAAAGTTGTGTGTTGCGCTCATCGCACCAGATTTTTCCTTTTTTTTCAGGCGCCTCATCATATTTCATAACGAAAATTTCAATTTTTATAATTAAATATCATTTAACGACATTGACATCTGGTAATGATAAGAAATAATAAGTATATTTTTATCACATGCTACTAAAATAAAACAATTATCTAATGTTTTATAACCAAAAAAAATTACACAATAGATGTAACAATGAGTTACATTTGATTACTACACTTGGCACAGGTACACCTATTGTTGCTGACATAAGGTAAATAATTGCTCATAGCGGTTAAGCAAACAGTTAATGTTACAAGATTTAAACAAATAATAGTGCATTTATTCAAATTACATATAAATATGATAACATGTCAGGGATAGTTTTACTGAATAAACCCGAGGAATGTTTTTTTTATTAATTTATCTATATAAATAAAGATGAAATTTTTTTTGTTTGTTTTTTATAGAAACCCATACCGTTTGTCCTAAATTCTCAAATTTCGCTCAGTGGTTCTTTGATACCAGGTGCGAACAACTGCCTATACTACAATTGCACAACTTCAGCTGATATTCTTTGTTGTTATAAAAATCGTAATGATCTTACTTTACAATGGTTCTTTACGAAATCGACCGTTTCATTATAGAAATGAAATTTCCCGGGTGAAACCGGGATATGCAGCTATAATCTATGTAAATGAAGATGAAATTCTGTTTGTTCTTTATATAAATCCATACCAGGTGCGAACACCAGTCCATTTTAAAATTGGACGATCTTCAGCTGATATTTTTATTGTTATAAAGATCGTAATTATCTCGCTTTATATTGGTTTTTTACATTAGAAAAATGAAATTCACCGGGTGAAACCGGGAAATAAAGATGAAATTCTGTTTGTTCTTTAAAAACTAAATTCTCCAAATTTTGCTCAGTGGTTCTTTGTTGATACCTGTCCATATTAAAATTGCATAACTTAAATTGGTTAACTTTTCATTGGATTTTACGAAATCGACCGTTTGAGTCGATAAAAGTCTCAATTTATAGATTTAAAAAATGAAATTCTTCGGGTGAAACAGGTATACACAGGTATGTATATGACAATTAAAATAGTTTGTCTCAAATAATATAGAATCCTGTCGAGAAAAAATAGGTAGTTTTGCAAAGATAAGTTAATAGGAACTTACGTTTCGAAGATTAACTCCCAAGAAGTGGAAAATCTAATATGGACGAATAATTTATGGAGAAAAAAAAAATTTAAATTATCAACACGCACATACACGCAAATATTGATATATAAACACGGCGACCAGAACGACAGAGCACTAACCCAGAGACTGAAGCCGCGACCAAAACGGGACAGAGGAGCTATGTGAGTTAGGGAGTGGGGGAAGCGACGAGAGCGCAAGCGTAAACCGAAACAAACCCTTCCTAGGATACCTTTACACTGTGCGAACATCACCCTCGAATAGATAATGCTCGAACCTGGCCATACCGGCGTACTACGAACAGATGTTTACACTTGAACGCGAAGTCGAGCGAACAACGTCTGACCGCACCTGTGCATTTAATACAATTTCCATTACAACGGCCGACTTTGGAACTAGCGGCTGTTCTGGCTTTCGCTCTAACTTATTATGGATAAAAGCAACGACAGAAAAATGCCAAAAGAAGTTCTAGAAGCTTCAATCTTAAATAACTCGAAAACGACACTAGCGCTATCCCCGAACAAACTGCCGAAAAAATGAAGTACCAGTTTAAGTCGGGACAGGCAGGTTCGCACATTGTTAAGGCACATTCTTAAGTCACCTTTAATCATACCTTTTGAAAATTTGGATAACAAATACTAATAATTTTAAAATAGGTTAAATGATGGTCAGGATTTTCAGTTTAAACCGAAAATCCTGACCATCATTTAACCTATCGTAATTGAAGAACAGTTGACCATCTCTCACCTCTAATAATTTTAAAATGAACTTCTATAATACAATTTTATTCAACGAAATTTTTATTTTTAAACCTGGGAAAATATTTATTATTTTAAGATAGGTTAAAAGATAGTCGGGATTTTCAGTTTACAATGATTTTATTTTATATTATATTTATTTATATTTTATAAATCAACGCAAGTTTTATGATTTGCGGATGACCTGGACATTGCAGGAAGATCCCTCAACGCTGTGAAGGAGGCTTTTGAGGCACTGGAAAAGTCGGCGAGATGCTTGGGACTAAAGATTAATTTCGATAAAACGAAATACATGAGTACCCAACCTCCAGAGGAAGGTGCAGATACATATGTTACGGTGGGTTCACACCGAATCGAAAGGGTAAAATCATTTATCTACTTAGGATCCCAAGTGAACCACCAAAATAACATACAAGAAGAAATAGAGAGGCGCATTCTTTCTGCGAACCGCACATACTTTGCGCTCCAAAAGCACATAAGGAGCAGCATATTGTCTAAAGCATCCAAAACTAGAATGTACAAGACGCTTATTAGACCTGTATTTACGTACGGTTCAGAATGTTGGACAATGACGAAAGCCCAAGAAGAAGCTCTACTGAGATTCGAAAGAAAAGTACTCCGCAGGATATATGGAGGGGTATGTGAGCAGGGATCCTGGAGGAGAAGAACTAATGCAGAATTAAGTGGTACCTATAAAGATGTCAATGTCGTCACGTACATCAAATTTGCACGACTCCGCTGGGCTGGGCACGTCATAAGGATGAACCAGGGCGAGATTCCTATAAAAATTATGTCGGAGCAAGTATATGGAACGAGTAGGACGCCCCAAGCTTCGCTGGGAGGATTGTGTGGCTACCGACTCCAGAAATCTGCTTGGCATAAGAAATTGGAAGGCAGTGGCATGCAATAGGGAGGAATGGCAATCCTTGTTGGAGCAGGCTTTGACTCATCAAATGGGTCGTGATGCCAGATAAGAAGAAGAAGAATGATTTTATTGTGGTAAGCCAACGTTTCGATCAGGGCTACTAAGTTCAGGTGGATACTAATCCACCACAGTAGGACCACTAATTCTATGAGTCTTAGTATCCACCTGGACTCAGTAGCCCTGATGAAGATCCACAAGTTGGATCGAAACGTTGGCTTACCACAATAAAATCATTGTAAACCAAAAAATCCTGACTATCATTTAACTTATCGTATACAAGAACAGTTGACTATCTCTCACTTCTACTATTTATTCTTACCTATCTATGTAGGTTCCCACCTGGACTCAGTAGCCCTGATGAAGATCCTCAAGTTGGATCGAAACGTTGGCTTACCACACTAAAATCATTGTAAACTGAAAATCCTGACTATCATTTAACCTATCGCAAAGAAGAACAGTTGACTATCTCTAACTTCTACTATTTATTCCTTTATTGGGCTTCATTTCATCATGGATTCTTTCCCAGTTTCAAATTATCCATTCTTTTATTACATCGGACAATGAGGGAAGTTTATAATAGCAGATTACAAATAAACATGTTTTAACCTTGAACTCAGTTTATATTTTCTAGTCTGGCCAAATATTTAGCGAAGTAATTTTCTTCTATATTCAGAGCCATTATTTTAGGCATTTTTTTTTTAATTTCGCAATAATTTATTATTATTAAACAACATAACCTCAAATAATCTACAAGGTTGAAAAAAGTATCAACTTCTAACGATACAGTAACACAAAAATAACCATATGGTTCGAGCTTCAGACAAGACTAACTCTGCAGTCCATCGCTTCTTGTATTTAGACAGCATTAGAACATTCCAGATGATTCCCGACTAGCGTAGATCGTTCTAAAACAATCACGAACAGGTAGTAGAACAGTTTGTTCCAACTGCTCTAATAAAAAAGTCTAGAACTTTTTTAAATCATATGTTTTGTGTTTCACCTAGCAATACTGTGTATTCGTGATTACAGAGTTACAGGCACCTTTGAAACCGTTTTTACACATTCATTTAACCACCAAAAAAAAAAAAAAAAATCATAATATTAGATTTCAACATTAAAAAAACTACAAATGTTTTAGTCACAAACATTAAGAAAAATCTACGCTTCCAATCCAAACTCAACAAAATCAGCTGTCACAGAATCCTCCCAAATTTGTCTCGGCATACTTTTCATACGTTTTCTATACGGCAAAGCGTTATTAATCTTAAATAAGACCCGCGCGGATATAACATTATCAATTCATCCTTCTTCGGGCAAAATGTTCTACGATGTAAATAATTTTCAAAAACCTTAAGGGGTTAATCATCCATTAATTTCTTTTCCTATTTTAGTAAGAAGGCTCTAGGGATAAGAGCAAATAGAAATTGCGAAGAAACTCTGCAATTATATGCATGAGAATAAAGTTGCTGAAAAGAAGTGCATTTTAGAGGTCTTTCACACCGCAATGTCCTAAACGAGTTTAACCGGTTTTTGTACGTCGCATCTTAACAAATTCTGATTAAGATAATTCGAGATTTGTATGCAAATCGAGTTGGTGGTAAAAAAAAAAAAAAAGTCCTTAGGAGACCTTCGAATTTTTTCACTTGCAGTGGTCATTATGGGACAGGTGATACAGATAACAGCAATGCAACATATGCGACGCAAAATACGAAGAACAACCTTGAAAAGCGTAGGTCATCAAATAATACAAAGGAAAACACTCAATCCAAATGAAGAAAAAGAAAGCAAACTCTCTCCATCGCCTAAATCTTCCACCGACTTCTTTGTCTTTCCGGGCCGAGAAATTTTTTTATTTTGGGTTCTAAGATTGGAATAGTAATGAGTATGTATTCGAAATACCATATACAAATAATAAAAACCTCTTTAGAACGGGTTAGGTAAGTGCGTATGATGAATATTTGTATAGTTTAGAGTAAAGTGGACTTTGACTCCAACTTTGCCAAGATAAAACTTGCAGTTATCAACGTTCTTTAGTATGGGAAGTGAAATATTTTTCGTAGAATTGCAAGTGATAATGGAAATAAAAACATTTGGTGGGGTGCGCACATCACACAACTTTGACTCATTACCTACTAGTTTTAAAAGTAGGATGATAAATAATCATGATTTCCATTCAAAAGTTTTTATTTGGAGAGCCTTGGGGAGGTGGACCTTCATCGTGGCTAAAATGAAGACAAATATATGAGCAACATGTTAGAAGATGATATAGTGTAGAATAGTAGAGATTTTTTGATAGGAGTAAAAAACATCCTTTGCCATTTCGCACTTAGAATGGAGGTCCCAAACCAGTCAGGTACCCGTTAAAGATCGCTATCCTAATTATCCTACGATAGGAAAAATTTATGAATAATATAGGAGGATCAAGTAGCATGAAGTGAGATTAAATAAATATAACAAACAAATTAAAATTTTCGAATAAAAATCAACAGTCATTTCATGGTTTAGCAAAATAAGCACATAGTTTTACAACAGAAGGTTTAAAAACACTCAAGTCACCTATGGCTGTCTTGTTAAACTTGATACTCCCTCAAATTCGGACAGGACTAAATATAGGGGAGAGTTGCCTATATTGTACCACTTTTTACATTTTAATTTTTATCCCCAATATGACTTCAATTATTCTTAAACAAAATATTGCTAAAGATACTCTGCTTTATGCAGAATCATGCCATATATTAATCATACTAAAATTATGATTAATGTAATTACTATGAATTTTTCTCCAAACCCGTGCAAGTGGTACGATTAAGGAGACCAGTTTCTTAAATCGTACCGATGGGTCCCTAAATCGTACCTACATTAAAAATCAGTGCAGGGATACCAAAAAGTATTTTAAAAAATAAAATAAGATTTTAGTTTTAAAATTTAACTTTATTTTATGAATCTCGATAAAAAATAATAATATTACGATCGATATTATTTTCGATAAAAATAATATTATTACAACACACCACGAATAATTGAGTGTCAAAATAAACTTAAAAAATAAAAAGCACTAATACACATAGTAATTAATGGTGTTCTTAGTCTAAAGTATAAAACAATGTAAATGTGCTGAAATTAATTTCTAATAATTTTTAGAAATCTACTCCAAATTATAAAACGAGAGAGCACTGTTCAAGAGCTTTATGTAGGTTAGGCTATCACTTAGGCCTACTCTCATGAATATTTTTCTGTCAGGATCATATTAGGCTTCAAAGTTAACACAAACGTATTTTTTTATCTTTGACTCTACCCCAGCACATTTTTCATGGACCTACTTCTCACATAATAAAAATTGTACCATGTCCTCAATTACTGCAACTTCACAAATGGCACAAAACCATTGTTCCGCATCCACTTCTATAAAAATGGGCTTACATGATGTTCCAGAGACTGAAGATGAAGTAGTGGGCTTATTCTGACTAACTTTCTTCGTTATAACATCTACTTTCTTCCCGTACGATTTGGGCAACCATTGGAGGTACGATATAGGCAACTGGGAGTTTTTTTAAACAACAATTTTTCCTTACCTAAAACAAGAGCCATAACGTGCTCTGCCCACCAAAATAAAGAGATGGAGTTGTGTTTCAAGGATCCATCTAAGAAAAAAAAAAAAAACAGTGAACCTACCTATTTGATCACAGTGGCCTTACAATAAACAGATGAAAACTACACCAATCTATGGCAAAACGCAAAAACTCCCCTTGATTCTCAACAAAAATAGTTATCAGCGAGAGGTCCGTTGCTCACTTGTTACACCACCGGATTGTTTCGTCCTACGCCGCTAAAGCGCTCCAGCATCACTAATTCTATAAAAATTCGCGGTGGTAAGATTTAAGAGGCGGTACAATATCGGCTACTCTCCCCTATATATTAAAGGTTTGGCAGAAAGAATAAAGCATCATCGATCACTACAAGACATTAGAGAAGACAAGAGGGAAGGCCCGACAACTTAATGGAACGAAGCTACAGCTTTTAGGTCACATCAATACGGTCACACATCCTTCTGACCTAACTTCTACTAATGTTAAAGACATACTCTTAACACGATAATCATACTGATAAAGGAACTATGTACAAGTCACAAAAAAAAAAAATTCCGGGGTCACCTGTGGTGTTGTGGTTAGCATGGCAACCTACAATACTAAAGATCGCGTGTTCAATTCCAGCGGTGGCCCTAGGATTTTTTAATGGGAGTAAAAAATCCTTAGCTATGCCGTCCCTCGGATAGGACGTAAAATGGAGGTCCCGAGCCTGTACGTCAGGTACTCGTTAAAGATCCCTATCCTAATTATACCTGGATAGGCAAAATTTAGGACTCCCACTGTAGAATCGTCCGATTAGCCTAAGTAGCATAAAAATGGACGTTAAACAAACAAAAAATTCCTAAACCTTGTAGGAATTTAAAAAATATTCAAGTAGGTATATGGAGTGTACACTATTAGTTCAATTCAAAACATTTTTGCAACATGACTGTAGTGACAATCCCGTGGCACGTGGAAAAATTTCGCTGTAACGCGAATGATTTTATTGCTAATTGTTAAAATAAAGCATTTCTACATCTCTCTTTTATTTTGGAAAGCCAACGTTTCGATCCCTACATGTGGATCCTCATCAGGGCTAAAAGAAGACAAATATATGAGTACCTATCTATGCTAGAAGGTGACAATGAAATGCTAATCATGTAATTATTAATTATACATAGTAACAACTAGGAGTAACAGAATAATGGGATTCAAATCCAACTGCCATGTTTACATTGGTTGTTATATTTTAATACTAAGAGTATGTGTTGGAAACTGGATGAAAAGGATTTTTTAATTTTTTTGGAGAGAATGGGGATATATGGTATATATCTGTATTGGAAAGTAGAGATCGGAGGTTGTGATGAGTTGTTAGAAAAATTGTGAGTTGTAGCATTGTTACAGATCAGTGTTTTCAAGTTCTCGGGAAAATCATTGGATTTTAAGATCTTTTTCAAGCGGATTTTGTTGAGACCATGAAATGGTGGATCGGACAGGCTACGATGGATAAGTTTGTTTGTTTTACCGTCGCTTTATGCTACTAAGGCTAATCGGAAGATGTTACAATGGGAGTCTTAAATTTTGCCTATCCAGGTATAATTAGTATAAGGATTTTTAACGAGTACCTGACATCATACAGGCTCGAGACCTCCACTTTACGTCCTATCCGAGGGGCGGCATAGACAAGGATTTTTTACTCCCATTAAAAAATCCTAGGGCCACCTCGGGACGCGAATCCGCGACCTTGAGTTAAAATATATATTTTCGGGCAGTCCAATATAACACTAAAATATATATATATATATATATATATATATATATATATATATATATATATATATATATATATATATATATATATATATATATATATATATATATATATATATATATATATATACTTGGTGAAGGAAGAAAAAAATATCCAGATGATATGTTCTTTAAGAGTCAGTAGGGGGTCATAAATATGATTAATTGACAAAAAAAAAAACAAAAAAAAAAACGAGAGATTGCAAAACATTCTTTGATAATCGTGTTGGCAGTTAACGTCACTACCGATGAAAATAAAGTATTATCAGCAAGATTAATACGATTTAAAAGATTGCGATACATCAAGAAAAGATGATAATCCTAGAATGATAAGAAAAACAAAAGTATATAAAGATAAGAAAAGAGATGAGAACCATCAGTCAATGAATGTTTTTCTTATTTTATAACGAGACTGCCAAGGCCAGCTATATATGAACTAAAAATATAACCATCATGCAGGTGGCATGCTCTCCCTTCGTGACATCACCAGCATCATCATCATCATCAACAATAACAACAATGCAGATTGCAGATTCCGGCCTGCATGCAACCTTGCACAACATCTAGGTCGCTCGATAGGAGCTGAGGTGGTCTACGGCTGGTGCAATCCTCTCCATTACACCGTTATATAAAAATGCATATTTTGAGCTTTTCAAAATGCAACTAAATATAAACAACTAAAGTGGGGTCACCTCTGGTGTATTGGTTAGCATAACCACCTATAATACTAAAGGTAGCGGGTTCGCGGTGGCCCTAGGATTTTTTAAAGGCAGTAGAACATCCTTGTTTATGCCGTCCCTCGGATAGGGCATAAAATAAGGTCCCGAGCCTGTACGATGTCAGGTAATCGTTAATAATCCCTATCCTACTCACACCCGGATAGGAAAAATTTAGTAATCCCGCTGTAACATCGTCCGATTAGCTTTAGTAGAATAAAGCGACGTTAAACAAACAAACAACAAAAATATCAAAGTGCCCATAAAATTGTCCTACCATAAACTAAAACCACATATAAAACTAGGCGTCAAACTAATTTTGTAAATTATTATAATATTTTATTTTATTTTTGTTTAAATTGCCTATAAAGTGGGAGCTCTTGATTGAAATATTAAGGGGGAAACCTGGAGGTTGAGCGAGATCACAGTCAAATCACATCGTAATAATATACTGAACCAAAGACCCTTTATAGGGTGTGGGGAGTGGTAAATGCTTTTTTTTTAAATTACCTATAGTTTGGTTGTTTGTTTGTTGTTTGTGTCCCTTTATGCTACTAAGGCTAATTTTGGACGATGCTACAGTGGGAGTCCTAAATTTTGCCTATCCAGGTATAATCAGAATAGGGATCTTTAACGAGTAACTGACATCGTACACAGGCTCGGGACCGTCATTTTACGCCCTATCCGAGGGAAGGCATAGCTAAGGATTTTTTTCTGCCATTAAAAAAATCCTAGGGCCACCACGGGACGCGAACCCGCAACTTTTAGTATTGTAGGTTGCCATCCTAACCATTAAACCACAGAAGACCCCCAATTACCAATTATTGTTAATTTTTTTTAATCGTGCTTCTTTATATCTGAATAATATAAAAGACAAATTGAAATATATTTTAATTAAAAAGCGATAGAAGTAAAAGAGCACTATTTCACAAAATTCAACTTTAATTTCAGTTTTCTAAAAATATGGTGTTGGTTCACTTAAGCGATACTCCGACCATATGTTATTGAAAAAATCTAACCCTTTCAGTTAAAACGGGGGTTTTGTTTTCTAGAATTTTAACCAGCCATTTTTAATCTAGAAAAAAAAGGTTATTGACAAAACCGGTTAATGACCTTTTTAGAGCATTTAATTATGTAGTAACAAATAATCTTTACAAGATATGATACAATATCAAATTGCGAATTTAATTCGCGTAAAGTAACTTTATCCACTTATTAAAAAATTAAACTCACAATCTTGGTAATATTACCTGGTAATACCGACTTTTTTTTTTTATTTTATTTTATTCTATTGTTTTTCATCCATCAGAAATATCCAACATTATCAACCGATTACCTTCCCGTAAAGCTCCAGAACAAGATTACACTCGATATCTTAAAACACTTTAAGCCATTTTATTCCTAACCTACATATACTATGCTGCAAAAATGTCTGGTATCTTTGATAAAGACATCCTCTTGAAAGATGCAAGTGACAGCTTCAGCAGTGAGAGATGACTTGTCACTGCCATGATAAGCAGCCGTGTGACAAGCGGTTCTCACAACAAATATGGCGCTAAGATTTTGTCGCTTAGAGGTAAGGGCACTGCAACGGTGATGCGGGGACCCGGGTTCGAATCCCGACCATGGAAAATGTTTTCTATTAGAATAAACCAACTTAAAAAGTCCAATAAATTTAGTAAATACTCATTTATTCGACTTTTTTTTTATTTCTATTACGTAAACTTTTATTGACCTTATTCAAAAATTTGTGAATTAATTTTAATTTAATTTTCTGTTGATTCTTTGGGTTTTTTTTTTTTTTTTTTTCTAAACGTTTTACTAGCGTTTCCTTTTTTTTTATCTAATATTCAAATATCTTAAGGCCGTGACACACATAATTTTACAGACGTTTAACTAACCTAAGTCTTGAAAAGCTAAAGTTTTAGGTTTACTATCTACGTTAATGAAGCTGTAAGAATAAAAAAAAAAACCCCGATGCGATGTATACATTACCATTTCACATATATTGATTTGAAACGTGGAATTGCCCTGCTTCAGTTCATCATGGATTCTTCTTCAGTTTAAAATTAACCATTCTTTTGTCACATCGAACAATGAGGGAAGTTTATAATAGCACATTAAAAATAAACTTGTTTTAACCTTGAACTCAGTTTATATCTTCTAGTCTGGCCAAATATTTAGCGAAGTAATTTTCTTCTATATTCAAATCCATTATTTTAAGCACCCCTTATAATCATTTTAAGTGTTTAAGCTTCCTTAGTTAGTCCTTGATTTGTGTACGTGAAAATCCGACATAACTTATCTTTTTCAAACTCTGATGAAATAAAAAATGATTACGCAATTAGGTATTATAAATGAGTTAATCTCCATTAGAAAATGTTGGAGATGAAAAATTTCGGTATTATGTAGCTTTTTCACTTAGGTATATCTCAGAGGAATGTATCGATAAGTTAGGTATGTAATTCAATAACAAACGAAAAACCTGAATTTGACATTGTTTTTTATTGGTACTTGGAACATTCGTTTGCGTTTATAAAAAAGGAATGCTAATTAAAATAACTTTAAATTTTTGAGATTGGTAGCTAGGTGTTAAGGAGTTTTACAACAGGGCCAATTTATTCATTTATTTATTATTCAATTTATTATTCTTAAGAAAACTAAATTTTTTAAAATGTACATTATTGGGTACATGATGCAACGTTGAAACTATAGAATGGTCCAGATTATGAAAAATTATATTTATATCTAAAATAAGCAACTGAATACAGAAATGAATTAGTCAAAGAATTTAATTATTAAGTGCTACCAATGAAAATCTTAAAATATGCTATGTATAATTTTTTATATCTATACTAATGTGTGATGTTGATTTATATTGTATTTATATTGATGTTAACCCTTCACATTCGGCACCGTTTCGGACGTTACCTACCGGAAACTCGAGGCAACTTATTCGCGAAAACGTACACCCTGAAAACGTGATGTTATACAGAAAAATTTTAGAACCAAATAAGAAATTGTAATGAAATTTAGGTTATATGTATTTGGGTCTTGACTGTGTAGCTCAAGTCATATGATTGTGAGTTATAACGTTATCATTTTTGTAACCTGCTCAAATATTTAAGTGTAAGTGTAAGTATTTCACTAATTTGTTAGCACTGATAACTAAATAAATATTTTTGTTGAATAAATATTTTTTACCCACATAAGTGTTACAATAATTACCGACTCCTACTTTATGTTTTGGTCAAGCACATTTTATGTGTTATGCGAATGTATGTGCGAATGTTTTGATATTATGTGAATGTATTATCTATATGTATTATGTGAATGAATATGTGACTGTTGGTCAAGCACAACCTAACTAGATTTACTACCTTATTTGGTATTCCTAGTTCAGTCAGACTATTACAGAGCTTATAGCGGTTTATAGAATCATAAGCCTTTTTAAATTCATTATATAGCTGATGTAAAATACCTTTATATTCTAAATTTTTCTAATATTTGACGGAGAGAGAATATTTGGTCTACAGTTAACGGTTCCGTCTGCCGGAACCACCACAAACTACATTGATAGTCTCCGTAGTAATTTCCTCGAAGTAAGGTCTGGCCACACATGTCCGCACCGGAGCAATAATACAGGTTATGTTCAGAATATTTTTAATTTAACTTACACATTACCTTTAGTTATGCCTAAAGTTCAAGCCACACATGTCAGACACAGGCCACTTTAGGCATAACTAAAGGTATTATGTAAGTTAAATTAAAAATATTCTGAACATAACCTGTATTATTGGTACGGTGCGGACATGTGTGGCCAGACCCGTATTCAGTGATTCAACGTAAATATTTTATAACAGACAGGAAGTAGTGAGATCCCACGATAGGAATTGGTATCTGTCCGCGACCCCTTCTTCTGAATCGGAATAAGTATAGACTCTTTCTAAATAATTTATTTTTTGAAGAGAAAAGATTTGGCTCCGCCGGGATTCGAACCCGGGTCTCCCGCGTTACATGCGCGGATGCTAACCACTGCATCACTAATAGTGTATTGGTTTTTATTTGGTTCACTAGTATTTATTTACGTCTCGTAATAAAGTTTGTCTCTTATGCTGTCCTGGAAATCGAGAACGATTACTGATCCTCTAAAATCACTTCATATTGCATTCAGAAATCTATTATGGGAATAAAGTTTCTAAACTAAAATATAATTTATTAAAGACTATCTTATATCATATTTATTTTCACACCTAAAATGCTTTGAATAACTTGAGAATCACGTATTTGCTCTCAAAAGTAAAATACAATTTTTTGCCGTTTTTATTTTCATCAGTGATAATGTGTAGCTTAGGCTGTCATGTTTCGGGCATAATTGATTCTCATTAAAAATGGCGAGTTTGATTAAAATAGTTAAAGTCGTTTTTGAGAAAATAAAAAAACAAATATAAAAACGAATTTAAAGTGCCCAATCTTGATAAAATTTTGGCTGCCATATGTATATCGCAGGCATATACATACCTACATCAAATATCAAGTGTGATCAAAATCGTTACAGCCGTGTTTGAGTAAATAAAAAAAAAATCTGGTGCGTGCGCGCAACACACAACTTTCACTTACCAACTTACTTAAGTAAGAAATTGACGTGTTTTGTTAAATATCATTTCCCAAAGTCACACATTTTTCTACATTCATATCTTATTTTTATTAATCGTTAAAGCCGTTTTTGAGTAAATAAAAAACCCCGTGAAAATGATACAAAATTTATTAAGTAAAGTCCCCCCTTCGGTTGATCAATTTTGATAAAATGTTGGCTATCACATATTTGGCATATACATACATCAAATACCCAGTTTGGTCACAATCGTGAAAGCCGTTTTTGAGTAAATAAAAAAAGGACGTAAAAATGATACAAAATTTATTAAGTAAAGTGCCCCCTGCGGTTGATCAATTTTGATGAAATCTTTACAGACATATCTCGGGCATATAAATAGATCAAATACTAAGTTTAAT
The DNA here is from genome assembly GCA_911387785.2 of Aelia acuminata. Lineage (NCBI taxonomy): Eukaryota > Metazoa > Arthropoda > Insecta > Hemiptera > Pentatomidae > Aelia > Aelia acuminata. The sequence continues at coordinate 223,931,378 of OU426978.1, forward strand.
CAAAATCGTTAGAGCCGTTTTTGAGAAAATCAAAAAAACACGTGAAAATGTTACAAAATTTATTAAGTAAAGTCCCCCCTCCGATAAATCAATTTTGATGAAATTTTTACAGTCATATCTCGGGCATATAAATAGATGAAATATTCAGTTTAATCAAAATCGTTAGAGCCGTTTTTGAGAAAATCGAAAAAAACCTAAAAAGTTATTAAGTAAAGTACCCCCTCCCTTTAAGTAATTTTGATGAAATTTATGCTGTCACATCGTGGGCATATACCTACACTAAATACCCAATTTCAGGATCGCACGGTTTATAGTTTTTGAGCTAGTCTGTTCACATACACACACACACAGACCATTTCGCGGGACTTGGTCATTTCGACTCAGGGGACCCCAAAACGTGTATTTCCGTTGAAAACCGGAAGTCGAATTTTTTCACGATCGCAATACTTCCACTTACTATATATTTCATGTATAGGTAAGTGAAAGTAAAAAACAAGTGAAAATAAAACCAGATTTATTAAATAAAATGCCCCCTCCGTTTGACTTATTTTAATAAAATTTTGGTTGTCACAGCGCGGACATATACATACATCAAATACCCAGTTTAATCAAAATCGTTAGGGCCGTTTTTGAGAAAATCATAAAAACGTAAAATGAGTCAAAATGTATTAAATAAAGTACCCCAAGTACCCGTTAGACCAATTTTGGTGAAATATTGCAGTCATATTGCGGCCATATACGCACACCAAATAACCAATTTCAGGTTTGTAAGGTTTTTAGTTTTTTAGACAGTCTGTTCACACAGGGACACACAGACCATTTCGCGGGACTTGTTATTTGGACTCAGGGGACCCCAAAACGTATATTTCTGTTGAAGTCGAAATATTTCATGATCGCAATACTTTCCCTTAGGTACTATATATTTCATACGTAGGTAACTGAAAGTGAAAATTGAGTGATAGAAAACTGGTTCTCCTGAGTTATATTTCAGTATAATATGCAAATCAAACAGTGAAAAATGCAGTAATAATATGCAATCAAACAGAAAAATTAAAATAATTAAGTTTAGATCCTTTAAAAGAACTAAAAATATTTTATTTGACAATAAATAATAATAGCATACGATTGCAAAACTATCACATTAGATATATTATATACGCCACTGACTTAAAAAGATGAAACTATCTTCTTAAGCCAGTGGCGTATATAACATATTTTTTCGAAGGGGGTCAAAAAAGGTCAAATGTATGTTTACATCTGATGCAAGAATAATTTGCAAAAGGAACATATATAATTTAACTTTACATAGCTGTCCTCAGAAGAGTTCACTAGAACCAGTTATCGATTCCTAGCAAAGCCTGAGAGTTGCAAGATGTGACGTTTTATTGCACAAAGTTAGTACTGATGAAAAGAAATGAAAATATTTGATCGTGAGACTGTCTTTGGGGTCTACTAAGGGTTTAGATTTGGACTTTAGTTATGGTGGACAATATAAACTGTATCATCCAAATGAGTGAGAAATGTTGCGCTAGTTTATTAAATATGATGCAAGTTATACAACCCAAAAAAGTGATAAAGAAACTTATGAATAACTAAGAAAGGAATGATTCATGATGAAACTAACTAAACCTTGGGAAGCGAATATTATAATGATAATGAGGAACATTAAAAAAAAAAAAAAAAATGGGAAATGACATGAAAGGAATAATAAGTAACCATGAAATCAAGCGTTAAGTTAAATTTTATATTTTTTATTGTTGAATGAACCTAAAAAAATCCTATTATAACACACACATATATTAATTTGTGTTATTTTCTCATGTTAATTGTTTGCTTATTGATGCAAACAAGGTTAGAGACTTCCTAGTTAAATTAATTTTGAATTATCTTAGTCTCTACTAATTCTATTATTTTATATTCTCAACATAATACGTCCAAATTAGGCTTTCGATAATTTATACAGAGAACTAACTACCTATGCCATCAACTATATTAACTTAAATTTTTATCACCTTTGCGGAGCTAAATGAGGCCATAAATCCCGAGATAAGCAGGATGACCTTCTATTTTTTTTTTTTTTTTTTTTATCCTCATATTTTATAAATCCATGATTATTCAATTTCGATGCATATTGGGCCAAATTGTTTGCAATATCTGTGATTTGTATCATTATATCAGGATTATATACCTAGTATTGTAGCAGCAAGGAATGTTTTTATATGCGATTGCTAGCGAACAAGTAAATAGGTTAAAGTTGATACTCATTATGCTTATATTACATAACATGCTTGTAAACCTCTTTGGCATGAGCTAGGAAGTAGCAATATGATTATTATGCGATGAAGGAACTGGCTTTCTTCAAGCGTTTGTGAAGGAAGTGCTTCATTTATATATTGACGGCCAATCATATGTAGCTATTATTTTTAACACCAACTGAAGACTGCCCTGGAGGTCGAAACGATTTTTTTTTTAACAGACAGATAAGTATTATTCCGAACTCGATTAGGATATTAATAAATGAAGTGAATTCATTTGCACCAAGGGCGGACCCAGGGTGGTGAGGGGGTCACAAGGTCATGACCTTCCCAAATATTTTTGCTTTTCATTGTTTTTTTTTTTTGTTTTCAATCAAGGAAATACAGAACTTCTTTGAGACCTCGATTTCCCGACCCTTCGGGAAATAAGTGTTCGGTGGAAGGGTGGTGGATTTTCAAAGTCCAAGTGGACATTGTTTGCCCTTGGGATTTGTTTATGGTCATGGCGAAAGCCAAACGAATAGGATATTGAAGCCTTTTAAATTTTATTGAAAATTCTGACGGTTCCAGGGGAATATATATCTCCTATAAACCTTCCAGGCAACATTTTCGCTTCAATGACATTTCCTGTGATCCTTTTAATGACCAAACGTGTACCGTTGCACAATTGAGGTGGATTTAAGTTTCGAAGAAGAATAATCGGTCAGCCAATCTTCAACTGGAGATTGTTTGGGTGTATATCCCAGGTATATCCAGGGAACTCAAAAATTCAGATGGAAATTTACAGCTTCGTTTACATCTAGAACATTGTCAATTGATTTTGGAAGTTTATTTCATCGAAATTTTTGCTGCCAAAATAGCACGACTACCCAGCCAATAATAGTCCAAATAATTGTTCAAAATATCAGGAAAGACACTTTACATTAGTTCATTTTTCGTCTCTACAACAGAGGAGAAATTTTCTGGTCATTTGATAAATTTTGAATTTCGATGCAGCTCTATTTCACCGTTTCCAATATAGAACAATTGTTTAGGAAATATATCTGCCGATGGATCATTTTGCAGTAGTACTCTAATATTTATGGTGGATAAATCTGAAACTTGAGGTTTATCCGAATAACAGTTATTCCTGTTTAGTAGAGGTGTAATAATCATTATATCTAAAATTTAGTGTTTTTTTATTTTACCAAACCTTTTTAATATTTTTAAAATTTAAAGTTGAGAAAATTTAATCCTAATCGAATAGTGGCTATTCCTTCCTGTTTAGCAGAGTTGTAATTATCTTTATATGTAAAATTTAAAAAATGCCGCGGAGATTTGTAATCCTTTCTTAATCAACAATAATTTAAAGATAAATAAAAAAATGTATTTTGGTGAAATTAACACCGAAATATCCTTCCCAATAATAGCCTACTTTAAATTAAAGAAAGGATTAAAATCTTCGCTGACATTTCTTAAATTTTACATATAAAGATAATTACAATTCTGCTGAACAGGAAGGAATAGCCTCTATTCGATTAGGATTAAATTTTCTCAACTTTAAATTATTGTTGATAAAGTAGGAATTACCAATCTCCACTGACATTTTTTAAATTTTAGATTTTAGATCACGGGATAAAAATATTAAAAAGGTTTGGTAAAATAAAAAAACACTGTATTCAAATAATTATAACAAAACCAATAATGAAAATAAAGAAACTTCTGTTAAAAATAAATCAACTGAAAATATAATATTAAAGTCTTAATTATGCAATTCTTTAGCAAAACGCAAAGTATCCCACAACACCTAATTACCCGCAGTGTAGCCACTAATTTTCACAACTTTTTGGCAACACTGACTCCCCAAGTCAGGTTTCTATTAAACAAAACACAAAACAAGAGGGGAGCATATCTAGGAGGAGACTACACGGTGGCGCCTTATTAAAAATTGAGCAATACGAACAAAAAATATGTAAATGAATGTGGAAAATTTGTGACTTTCAGAAATGGCATTTAACGAAACACATAAATTTCTAATCAAAGTAAGTTGGTAATTAAAAGTTGTGTGTTGCTCGCATCGCATCATATTTTTTGTATTTAATTTGAAAATGCACGTCGGCAAGCAGAAGGTTACAATGTTTTTTTTGCAAGGTTTTTTTTTTGGATAATCTCATGTAAAGTTTCAACTGCACTCTCTAAAATGCATCAAAATAGTTTTTGATGACTAATACTCTAGTATTGGGGCAGTCTGTACCACTGTTACCACGGGCGTCACCGCCGGGAAGGACAGGGGGGACGCGTCCCCCCCAATATTTCGATAAAAATGCGATTTTACGAATCTATTCGAGTATAACCAATAAAATATAAAAATAAAATATTAGTTAATTTCAGCACATTACTGTTAAAAGCTAGTCAGGCGTATTGTATATTTGATGAATTATATATTTTTTATTTCAGCTCGAACTGTTTTGATTGCTCTACTTTTCTTTTTTAAACCAAGCAGCTTGGTCCTACTTTTCATCAATTTGAAGAAGCTTATAGAAGTTAAAGGAAAGCAATGAAATTAGTGGGATCAGAATCAGAAGAAAAACTTGGATAAAATTCAATCAAGATATTTTTGCCCACATCCCTCAACATTAAGCCTTAACAATTCCCTATTTTATTTAAGAGATTATAAATACCTTTAAAATACAGCGTTGGACGATGAATTTAGATGCATCAACATTTGTTTTTAGGGGTCATTATTTCAACTTTTAGCCCCTCGAATTTCTACCTACCATATCTAGGAAAATATTGAGCCGTCCCCCCCCCCCAATAATTTGGTGCTGGTGACGCCCATGACTGTTACAAACCGTACTCAACGTAACTCAAAGGTTGCCCTCCAGCCGCGTTAACACGAACATTCCCTCCTTAAAAGTATATGGTAAATTGCGCAGAACTATTGATACTTTTCTGGCAATATTCTGGTCTGGCATTGTAGGTTTTATCATTTTGATTTCAAATAACACAAATTTGATATAGGTATTTTTTGATGTAACTATCTTCCTGCCGAGGTGCGATATGTATAGAAAATGGATGAATAAAATATCCACATTTTTGGTTCAAAATTGAAAATTCCAGCAGACGAAAATTTCGTCGATTGCCCTAGTTCTCCAATATCTATCCTCCGACCTTGCTCCTGCTATCGGGTATCGACACAGGTGCCTCTTCGTCTCAAGGGCAGCTAGGAGCCCGGCTTGCAGTTTTCCATTCCGTTCATTTAACAACGGAGCATCGATCGTACAATTTGCATTAAGAGATCAAATTCAAAACAACAACGTCTTTTACCGAGGTAGCTCAAGCATATAAGTCCGAAAACATTAAGGAACCAAAAAAGGTTTCAACATTTTTTTTTACTTTCATATATATAAAATGTATAGTAAGGGAAAGTATTGCGATCGTGAAAAACTTCAACTTCCAGTTTTCAACAGAAATACACGTTTTGGGGTCTCCTGAGTCCAAATAACCAAGCCCCGGGAAACGGTTGTGTGTGTGTGTGTGAGAACAAAGTAGCTCAGAAACTATAAACCGTACGTACCTGAAATTAGGTATTTGGTGTATGTATATTCCCACGATGTGACAGCAAAAATTTCATCAAAATTGGTCAAACGGAGAGGTTGCTTTATTTACTCGTAAAAACTTTGTTTCCCATTTTTACGTTGTTTTTTTTTTTTTCGATTTTTCGATCGAAAAATTAGATCCCTTGAACCCCGGAATCTGGGTCCCCCCCCCCAGATTTGTTCGGGTTCGAAAATCAAACCCAGACCCTCAGCATATCCGTCGAGGCGCTCTTACCTCTGAACAAACCGTGAGGTTAATCCCAGATGGGTCAACTTAGTAGCTTCAATGATCCCACCCTCCAGATCTCATCACAATGCAACTGAATTATTCGTTTGAGAAACCCGATATTTCCAAAGAATTCCATTTTCGTTTTATATTATTTTTGAACTCCTTGCCCGCCGAGACATAAATAACAAGAGATACCCGACAAGCTGATCTATCGGCTTTTATAGGCCATTTAAATAATCGTCAGGAGAAACTCGACAAATTCAGGACATTGGAAAATATCTTCCTGTAACCAAAGCAGTAAGTACGTTTTGGAGTAAAATTTTGCTTGGCTTGTCACTGTCAAAGGGCCTATGGAAGATTTGAAGAGAACCATAAACTTGAATCTTGCCCATTTCAACCTTACATATATTTATACTGTAACACTTATGTGGGTAACAAATGTTTATTCAACAAAAATATACAGTTATCAATGCCAACGAATTAATAAAACTTAAATACTTGAGCAGGTTACAAAAACCGTTATAACACACCATGGGCGTACCCAGCGGGGGGCAGGGGGGCAGCTGCCCCCCCCCTGGAAGGCTGGAAGCAATAATTTTTTAGGCTTTTAAGACTGGAAACAATAATAGAATACCTTTTTTTCAAGCAAATAACTGTAATAACTTAGTTGATAAAGCACTGCTATAATTATACATAATTTTGGTTTCATTCACCTTTTCCGCGGTAAGGTGTTACAACCTGAACGACCATAGCTTGCCCCCCCCTAGTTTTTAGCTTGCCCCCCCTAGTTTTGATCCTGGGTACGCCCTTGTAACACACATCATATGACTTGAGCTACACAGTCAAGACACAGACTTACACTAAATCATTCAGTCAATCGTTGCTTATATATGATCGTAAAAGGTCAGGTCTGGAATGTTCCAGAACCATGTGGACAGTTCTACGCTTTCGTGGACTTGGCCACGGAAAGATTTAGACCCAAACAGTTCCAACCGCTTATTTTGTTCCAACAAACGGTCTGGGAGTTTACGCCATATGTTTTTTTTTATTTGCTTATCGATTTGACGTTACAATACTTTCCGTTATTTTTACTTTCACTTACCTATATATGAAATATATAGTAAGTGGAAGTATTGCGATCGTGAAAAATGTCGACTTCCGGTTTTCAACGGAAATACACGTTTTAGGGTCCCCTGAGTCGAAATGACCAAGTCCCGCGAAATGGTCTGTGTGTGTGTGTGTGTGTGTGTGTGTGTGTGTGTGTGTGTGTGTGTGTGTCTGTGTGTGTGTGTGTGAACAGACTAGCTCAAAAACTATAAACCGTGCGATCATAAAATTGGGTATTTAGTGTAGGTATATGCCCGCGATGTGACAGCATAAATTTCATCAAAATTACTTAAAGGGAGGGGGTTCTTTACTTAATAACTTTTTAGGTTTTTTTCGATTTACTCAAAAACGGCTCTAACGATTTTGATTAAACTGAGTATTTGATGTACTAATATGCCCGAGATATGACTGTAAAAATTTCATCAAAATTGATTAACCGGAGGGGGGACTTTACTTAATAAATTTTGTATCATTTTCACGTGTTTTTTTTTTTTTTACTCAAAAACGGCTTTAAAGATTTTGATCAAACTGGGTATTTGATGTATTCATATGCCCGAGATATGACTGTAAAAATTTCATCAAAATTGATCTACGGGAGGGGGGACTTTACTTAATAAATTTTGTATCATTTTCACGGATTTTTTTATTTACTCAAAAACGGCTTTAACGATTAACAAAAATAAGATATGAATGTAGAAAAATGTGTGACTTTGGGAAATGATAATTAGCAAAACACGTCAATTTCTAATCTAAGTAAGTTGGTAAGTGAAAGTTGTTGTGTTTTTAATTTATTAGACAATGTATGTAAGCTTGCAAGTGTGTGCTTGCAAGTCAGGAGAACCCCACACGTCCAAAAAAACAGTCATTTTTCAGATCTATGGAATGAACCTAGATTTATCGAATCATAAAAAATGTATTCTAGGAATATGTGTCGGACAAAAAAAATTAAGTTAAGGAAATCTCTAAATGCAAAAGAAGAAATTTTTTTTCACTTTTCTGATAATTTGAATTTTTGGACATGTCGCGTTTTTCTAATGACCGATTCAGTTATCCAAATGATAGGATCTAATTGATAGAGAGTCATGGTTAAACATTATTTCTTGAAAATTAGTCATTTATTATTTTTAATTAATTATTTATATAATAATTGATTAATTTTCAACAAATCATGTTTAAATATGACGGTACGTCAATTAGAACCAAACAACTCTTTTTAAAACCAAATTTTAACTTTTTTTTCACATTTTATTGTATATATCTTCTTATAGGGTAAACCGTACAGTTATTGGCTCCCTTAAGACTGCATTTCTGTGGTTAAATTTAAAAAAAAAAAACTTTTTATAAAGGGATCAAATAGAAACTTCCTATAGCTCCTCATTATCTATCCTCATAAAGACTCAAGAGGTTTTGGGTTTGGGTCAAAAGTTCAATAGTTTTACAATATGGCAATATTTATTGTCAACATTGCCAAATCTAGTTATTGGCACACTGTGGATTCAATTGTGAAATCTTCCCTATGGTTAGTTTATTAAAGACTTACTTCATAGATGACTTAGAGGACCCTTCAAACATTAGACTCATGTATGTCTTGTGGTAAAATTAGGACTTGTTTACCTATTTCCTTAAGTTAAAGTTGGGGTGCCAATAACTGTACTGAGCGCCAATAAAAGTATGGTTTACCATACATATTATTTTTGTTGTTTATTTGTTTTCGCAGTGAAAATCTAAGCTCAGAACCCAGATATCGCCAAGTATAACTAACCTTTGTAGGTCAATACATCCTCGGCGCTAGACAGTTTAGGTCCTTGGTTTGAAGATTGTGAAAATTCATTCATGAATTCGGCCTTGTGAATATTGCAGTAAATCTTCAACGTCACCGTCGGGACAAAGGGACGTGATGGTTAATCGAACAGACGGATAAAAGAAATACCATTAGAAAACTACCTTAACCTACAAACTACCCGAATACGATAATATTTAAAGGAATCCAAATTTAATTTTATAAAATTGATCAAAATCGATTTTTTATTAAAAGACTTATTTGAATATATAATATTTGAAGTTGAAAATTGACAAAGTTACGAGACGAATATTTTTCATAATAACGGATATCTTTTATATATCTTTGATAGGCGGTCATAAGTACTTTTACTTTATGAACTTTACTGTTGCTCTCCTGAAAAATTCAAAATTTTGACTTAAGCAGTGACCTAAATACCAACCGATAGCTCTGATTTCGTGCTATAATATTGCGACATAATCTCCAAATGCTCAAATAGTGACTTAAGCCCTTATGAGCTATTTTGTTTAAATATATCTTTTATATATCTTTGATAGGCGGTCATAAGTACTTTTACTTTATGAACTTTACTGTTGCTCTCCTGAAAAATTCAAAATTTTGACTTAAGCAGTGACCTAAATACCAACCGATAGCTCTGATTTCGTGCTATAATATTGCGACATAATCTCCAAATGCTCAAATAGTGACTTAAGCCCTTATGAGCTATTTTGTTTAAACTCAAATTATAAACTTGTAAAAAAAAAAAAAAAAAAAAAAAAAAAAAAAATAGGGAATAGCCAAAATGGGGGAAGTATTGGACACTTCTATGTTTCTTACTATGGCCCCAGTATTAAAACCTACTTCATAGTAAAGAATACTTCATTCTCATAAAACATGATAAGCTTAATCAAAATTGTTAGAGCCGTATTTGAGAAAATAGAAAAAAAAAAAAAAATTAAAAATGTGAAACAGTTATGAAATAAACCATACGTATTAAACGTTTATTAATTTTCCCTATCACATTGCGGTCATTTACATACACTAAATACTCAATTTCAGGTTCACACGGTTTATAGATTTTGAAGTAGTTTCTTCACATATACATAATATACACACAGAGACACAATACATATACACATTTCGCGGGACTTAAAGGACCCTCCCAAAATGTGAATTTCCCTTGAAAACTAGAAGTCGAAATTTTTCAAAATCGCAATAGTTTCCCTTACTATATATTTCATGATTGAGAAATTAAAATGAAATGTACAGTGAAATTAAAAAGAGTTTATAAAAATTAAATATAATAAAGCCTATTCGATATTTATTTAAATATACACAAAAGTATAACTTTGAATGGTAATAACCTCCTGTCAAATACAAATCTGTCATAGGAATGAGAGTAAATATAAAAGCCACTGGGTCCGAGCAGTGAAACCAAAAATGTTACCTGTACCATCGCAACCCATGCTGGATGGGTTCACCTTCGGTCAATGACTTGGCAAAGGACCGATACCACTCCTAACCAACAAATTTAAACAAAAACCTATATTTGTATAGTATTTTGGTATTTTAAAACTGTATGATTCCCAATCTGGTTTAATTCTTAATTTTTTTATTGGCAGGGAATGATTCGTCAGAACTTTGAAGCTACTGTGTCAATTAGTCTCATTGTCAGCAATAGATATACAAAAGGAAAAAAGAAAAATACAATAAAAAATGGATAATCAAGAAGCATAAGAACAATTATCATCCAATAATTATTTGGCATCATTAATCACGAGGAAACTGAAAATTTAAACAGTTACAATTTTTTTATTTTTTTTTCATCTTTATCAAACAAGGAAATCAAACAAAAAATGGTTTTTATCCTTAACTATATTTTAGAACATCAAAACATTTTTTTACTGATACTCCCATAAATGATCAATATTACTGTGACATGAATATTTAATCGCATGGTATTTTCTTTACAAAAAAAAAATCAATTATTTGGTAGTCATGCATTGAGGGTGTATTCTACTATATCTATTACTAAATAGATAAATCATATACTTATAATATTTCATCAATTATTAAAGCACTTTAGTTTTCATATATAAAAATTAAGTAAATAATAAATTACTTGATAAAAATTAATACACAGCTGTAATCAAGAATGAAATGGTTCGACTGCTTCAATGGTTTTAACACTAACCTGTAAAAAAAAAATAAAACATCGATTAACATTGTTGAATAGACAAAAATATAAATAGGTATATATTAATAAGAATAATATTAAAAGCATTCTCAGGTTTATTTATAAAAAAAAAAATCTGGTGCGTGCGCGCAACACACAACTTTCACTTACCAACTTAGATTAGAAATTAATGCGTTGTGTTAATGCCACTTCTCACTCAGTTATACATTTATTTCTCATTTTTGTTTTCAATTGCTCTATAACAAACACTAATTTCTTTTATCATTAAATAAAAGTTTTTACTTGAGATAATTCGGCAATGCAAGCATAATACTCCAAGTCGACTGATTTTATAATCTCTATGTACCTGTTGAAAATTTCATTTAGTTACCATGAAAAAAATGATTTCCTTTAAATGAACAGAACGGCTTTAATTAGGAACAATGATCTGTCATTAAAGGCGTACTACGCATGCGTGGGCTCAATTTGTTTTATGAGTTGACTGAATATTTTTCTTTTTTTCTCCTCTATATGTTTACTTGGTTTTATCATATCTCATATTTAGCCATTTCTTATTTTTAGGCGTAATGAGAGACAGTTAATTTCTCCATATAAACAAAATCAAAGATACTTCATAGGAAAAAAAAACAAACAAACAAAAAAGGCCCCTACCCCATTTAAGCCCCCTCAGAACATTTTAATAATGATAAAGCTTACCTGATATTAAAGAACACCTATTTTTCATTAAACATGACGAATTTGATGAAAATAGTTAAAGTCGTTTCTGAAAAAATCGAAAAAAAGGTAAAAATTGCAAAAACAGTTTAGAAATAAAGTGCCCTCTCCGGTTGATCAATTTTGATGAAATGTTGGCTATCACATCTTTGGCATATACATACATTAAATACCCAGGTTGATCAAAATCGTTAAGGCCGTTTTTGAGTAAATAAAAAAAACACGTGATAATGATACAAAATTTAAGAAGTAAAGTCCCCCCTCCGGTTGATAAATTTTGATGAAATTTTTACAGTCATATCTCGGGCATATAAATAGATCAAATACTCAGTTTAATCAAAATCGTTAGAGCCGTTTTTGAGAAAATCGAAAAAAACTTAAAAAGTTATTAAATAAAGTACCCCCTACCTTTGAGAAATTTTGATGAAATTGTTGCTGTCACATCGCGGGCATATACCTACACTAAATACCAAATTACAGGTTCGCACGGTTTATAGTTTTTGAGCTAGTCTGTTCACACATAGACCATTTCGCGGGACTTGGTCATTTGGACTCAGGGGACCCCAAAACGTGTATTTCCGTTGAAAACCGGAAGTCGAAATTTTTCACGATCGCAATACTTCCACTTACTATATATTTCATATATAGGTAAGTGAAAGTAAAAAAATATGTCGGTAGACCATAACGTTTTTGATGTCGATCGATAATTGAGGTATCATTTTATTTTTCCTTCCCCTCCAGGCAAAGAAAATAGATCCAGGGGGCATATTGTAAACAGCTGACAGAATAAGGTGCCTTTACACCTTACGAACCTCACCTTCGAACAGATTCTCCCCCGAACCTTGCCGTACCTGCCCTGCAGTGTGACGTTAAGCAAACCAATATGGCTGACGCATCCAACGCAAGCTTATGATAAAGAAAAAATCTCCATTATCAATATACTTTATATTATCTGAAAAATAAAAACATAGGAGACGAATTACAAGATATCAAAAATTACACTAATTTCACAAACAACTCCTGTCACTTAGGAAAAACCCAAATCAAAAGTGACACTAGCGCTACCCCCGAACCCAGGCGAACAGATGAAGTACCTAGAACACCCTAACAATCGACGTGAAAGCTTCACGAAGGTTGTTCGAGGGTGGTGTTCGAAGATAAAGTTCGTAGAGTGTAAAGGCACCTAAAAAGACTGAAATAACAGCTGACATCATGATCGAGACAATAGTAATAATGATTATTTAATACATTCTATTTATATAAAAAAATCTGGTGCGTGCGGGCAACACACAACTTTCACTTACCAACTTACTTTGATAAGAAATTGACGTGTTTTGTTAAATATAATTTCCCAAAGTCACACATTTTTCTACATCCATATCTTATTTTTGTTAATCGTTAAAGCCGTTTTTGAGTAAATAAAAAAACCCGTGAAAAATAATACAAACTTTATTAAGTAAAGTCCCCCCTCCGGTTAATCAATTTTAATGAAATTTTAACAGTCGTATCTCGGGCATATACATACATCATATACCAAGTTTGATCAAAATCGTTAAAGCCGATTTAGAGTAAATAAAAAAAACACGTGAAAATGTTACAAAATTTATTAAGTAAAGTCCCCCCTCCCGTAGATCAATTTTGATGAAATTTTTACAGTCACATCTCGGGCATATAAATACATCAAATACCAAGTTTGATCAAAATCGTTAAAACCGTTTTTGAGTAAATAAAAAAAAAACACGTGAAAATGATACAAAATTTATTAAGTAAAGTCCCCCCTCCGGTTAATCAATTTTGATGAAATTTTTACAGTCATATCTCGGGCATATAAATAGATGAAATACTCAGTTTAATCAAAATCGTTAGAGCCGTTTTGGAGAAAATCGAAGAAAACCTAAAAAGTTATTAAGTAAAGTACCCCCTCCCTTTAAGTAATTTTGATGAAATTTATGCTGTCACATCGCGGGCATATACCTACACTAAATACCCAATTTCAGGATCGCACGGTTTATAGTTTTTGATCTAGTCTGTTCACACACACACACACACACAGACACACAGACACACAGACACACACACACACACAGACCATTTCGCGGGACTTGGTCATTTCGACTCAGGGGACCCCAAAACGTGTATTTCTGTTGAAAACCGGAAGTCGAATTTTTTCACGATCGCAATACTTCCACTTACTATATATTTCATATATAGGTAAGTGAAAGTAAAAAATATATTCAAAATAATGAATAGAACTAAATAGTTAAGGTAGGTAGATGTCAAGAAAAATTCATCTTAAATTTGAACAAAAGAAGAAGGTGGATTATTTTTCGTTGAAAATTAATGTTAGTTAAAAGTTTTACCAGAAAAAAATAAATATTTATTTTTGAAGAGAAAAGATTTAAATTAATTTAAAAATCTGGTGCGTGCTCGCAACACACAACTTTCACTTACCAACTTACTTAGATTAGAAATTAATGCGTTTTGTTAATTGCCACTTCTCAAATAAAAAGAAACGGCTTTAATTATGAACAATGGTCTGTCATTAAAAGCGTACTGCGCAAGCGTGGTCTCAACGAGTTTTATGAGTTGACTGAATATTATTCTTTTTTTCTCCTCTTTATGTTTTCTTAATTTTTATCATATCTCATATTTAGCCATTTCTTATTTTTAGGCGTGACGAGAGACAGTTAATTTCTCCATGTAAACAAAAACAAAGGTACTTTATAAGAAAGAAACAAACAAACAAAAAAGCCCCCCCCCCCCCAAAAAAAAAAGCCCCCTCAGAACATTTTAATAATGATAAAGCTTACCTGATATTAAAGAAAACCTAATTTTCATTAAACATGACGAATTTGATAAAAATCGTTAAAGCCGTTTTTGAGATAATCGAAAGAAAAGTAAAAATTGGAAAAAAGTCATGAAATAAAGTGCCCCCTCAGTTGGACCAATTTTGATGAAATGTTGGCTTTTACATATTTGGTATATACATACATCAAATACCCAGTTTCTTCAAAATCGTTAAAGCCGTTTTTTAGTAAATAAAAAATATGTACACGTGAAAATGATACAAAATTTATTAAGTCCCTCCGCCGGTTGATCTATTTTGATGGAATTTTTACAGTCGTATCTCGTTTTATTGAGTAAATAAAAAAACCCGTGAAAATAATACAAACTTTATTAAGTAAAGTCCCCCCTCCGGTTGATCAATTTTGATGGAATTTTTAAAGTCGTATCTCGGGCATATACATACATCATATACCAAGTTTGATCAAAATCGTTAAAGCCGTTTTTGAGTAATTAAAAAAAACACGTGAAAATGATACAAAATTTATTAAGTAAAGTCCCCCCTCCGGTTAATCAATTTTGATGAAATTTTAACAGTCATATCTCGGGCATATACCTACACTAAATACCCAATTTCAGGTTCCCACGGTTTATAGTTTTTGAGCTAGTCTGTTCACACACACACACACACACACACACACACACACAGACACACACACACACACACACACACACACACACACACACACACAGACCATTTCGCGGGACTTGGTCATTTCGACTCAGGGGGCCCCAAAACGTGTATTTCCGTTGAAAACCGGAAGTCGAGATTTTTCACGATCGCAATACTTCCACTTACTATTTATTTCATATATAGGTAAGTGAAAGTAAAAAAAAAAGGGTGGATACCCAGGAACAAAGATTAGATTATTATAATTTTTTTTTACCATAAAAGAATCTTAGCAGGAATAAAGTAAGGTCTTTTACGTTTTAATTTTCTATTACTACGCAGGAGTTGGTTTATTTAGCATCACTTCATGCTGCTACTTAACGGACGATTCTACAGCGGGAGTCCTAAATTTTTCCTATTCAGGTTAATTTAAGATAGGGATCTTTTAGTAGGGGAGAGCGGGGTTGGTTGGCATAGGGGGTAGGTTGGCCGTTGGCTTATAATTTTCGTCACACCTGTTTTGAAGTCGCCACAATCGTACCATGTGACCCGCTCGACCTCGGGAGTCTTGTCCTGAGGTTTCAGTCCGATGCTAACACAGTGTAGAGAAGAGTGTGCTTCATTGATTGATTTTACAACATTTAAGTAAATTTTTATATTTTCAGTAAATTTGGTTTTAAGGCATGGCAAAACAATTGACTCCAATTCAGTTCATAAAGCCCCAAACCCCTTTGAAAAACCTAACCTTTCAACTAACCAGTTTCTTGTTTGGTTGTTCTCCCCTGTCCTGGCAGCCATCTTTCATATGAATTCTTTGTGGGGTTAGTTGGCTATCTTAAACTGGGGTTTTTGGAGCAGTCACAAAAGTAAGGTAAACATAAACAAAGTGGAAACTACCACTTGTCTTTAGTTCCAGCGAGGAGGAGGAGAGCAATATTTCCTATATAGAAAGTGATGATAGTCTAAACTTAAACTTAAACGTAACGGAATTTTTAGGAACAATGAAAAAGATAATGACATTAAAGATCACCTTCAGCCGCAATCGAAGGTTTTTGATGAACTAACCACACCTGGCTACCATGAAAATGAAACTAGTACACCGCAGAGAATATTTATCCTACCTAAAGTTTTAGAAGATGTATTGAATTCGTTCTGTTTTATGAAAATTTTGTTTACATTGTTCTAACGCAATGATACTTCTATGTGATTACATTTTTCTAATTTCTGCTGTTTGAAATGTTATATAATTTTGTTCAATTGAAATAAATATGGTAAAATGCAGCCATTTGTCATTTTATTTTCCCTTAATAGTTGTTAAAAACCGATCAAAATTATTATATCATTACAGTGCAGCTTTTAATAACAATAATATGTGTCAGGCAGTACATGAATGAGATGGCCAAACAACACCACCTTCTAGGCCAACCTGCCCCACGCAGAGGGTTAATTGGCATACTCTGACTTGCCGAATTCTTAAATTTTGCATGATCATAGTGTTAAACATTATGAGTTGAAAAAAATACTTATAGTACTCTAATACTTTTACAGTGGTATCAGCCCTATTGAGATTATATTAACAGGAATGACTGAAAAATTAAAAAAGTGAAAACTGTTGCCAACCAACCCCGCTCACCCCTACTTGATATCGCACAGGCTCGGAACCTCCACTTTACGTCCCATCTGATAGACGGCATAGCCAAGTTTTTTTTGGTTGGTAGTTCTCGGATGCAAAAAATTCTAAATGAAATCTGGTTTTCAATTTTTTTTTTTTTTTTTTTTACATTAACAATAACGATTTTATAACAAGTTCAATGGGTTTCGATAAGAAGAACTACAGCCATTAAGAAAAATTTGACGACATAAAAACTTGACTACGATTACTTTGCTATCAACTCAGGCACTTAATGTATTTATTATGTAACGATAACAAAATTGATATCAGAGGAGTTATTTTTAGTTATTAAGATTTCATGGGATTGTAAAATATTCAAGTGTATAACTTTGCTAAGTAAGTTTGCTAACGTTGCTAAGTATGTTATATACAACAATGCAATGTAACCAAATTATTTTATCGGAATTTCAAAAAATGATTAAATGGTGGATTAGAATCTTAAATATGGGACGTTCTTTTACAAACCGAACACCTTTCTGACCGACACATTTTAGATTTAACTGAAACTTTTTTTACGGGTTCTATATCGAAAAAAAAGAGATACGTGTAAGAGGATTTTTTTTTACTTTCGATATTTTGAAAAATAAACAAGATCGAAAATTCGTGAATTTGATGATTTATCGGTAATAGCCTATTTTTCAAAAATTCATAACTCCGGTTCTGTTTAAGCTAAAAAATCTAATTTTTTTTTATTTTGAAGGTAAAAAGACAAGCTTTAAGAAAAAAATACTTTCAAAAGAGATTGTCGAAAAATTCAAATTGTTATTAACAATTTCAATGTTTAAATCGCTTTTTAACAGTGGCCCCACCCATGAATCAACTTTTTACTATTTTTATCGTATTCTGCGTCAAATTTTCTGTCGAAAACGCTTTTAAAAACGATGGAGAAGTTATTTTTACTATAAGAAAAAAATTAATTAATTTAGCGCGGTACGTCACATCGAAAAGTGGGTCACATTTTACGGCTCATATTCTTGTTTTACACCTTTTATCTCTTAAATACAAATAATTGTTTCATTGTTTTAATTAAAAAACATATTTTAGTAGCCAAGAAGATGGGAAATAAATAGAAAAAATACATAAATAAAAATAAATAAAAAACATTGTAGAAAATGAAATTTTTTTATTAAGATTTCGATAATGCATTAGTTAATAAGAACAATATTTGGAATATAAAAATAAATACAATATTTAAAAATAATACAATGTTTACATTTTCTGTTTAAAATTTTTTACAATATCCTTTTTTTCGCAAGATGAAAACCGTTTTGCTTCCAATTGCTGTAAAGAAATCGGATTAATACAATGATATTTTAAAGTTTCTTTTATTGTTAAAGCTTTTTGGAAACGTTCGGACAATTTGATTATTTATCGGTAATAGCCTATTTTTCAAAAATTCATAACTCCGGTAAAAAATTAATTGATTTAGCATAAGAATACAAATGAGAAAAACAAAACAATTGTCCGAACGTTTCCAAAAAGCTTTAACAATAAAAGAAACTTTAAAATATCATTGTATTAATCCGATTTCTTTACAGCAATTGGAAGCAAAACGGTTTTCATCTTGCGAAAAAAAAGGATATTGTAAAAAATTTTAAACAGAAAAGGTAAACATTGTCTTATTTTAAAATATTGTATTTATTTTTATATTCCAAATATTGTTCTTATCAACTAATGCATTATCGAAATCTTAATAAAAAAATTTAATTTTCTACAATGTTTTTTATTTATTTTTATTTATGTATTTTTTCTATTTTTTCCCATCTTCTTGGCTACTAAAATATGTTTTTTAATTAAAACAATGAAACAATTATTTGTATTTAAGAGATAAACGGTGTAAAACAAGAATATGAGCCGTAAAATGTGACCCACTTTTCGATGTGACGTACCGCGCTAAATTAATTAATTTTTTTCTTATAGTAAAAATAACTTCTCCATCGTTTTTAAAAGCGTTTTCGACAGAAAATTTGACGCAGAATACGATAAAAATAGTAAAAAGTTGATTCATGGGTGGGGCCACTGTTAAAAAGCGATTTAAACATTGAAATTGTTAATAACAATTTGAATTTTTCGACAATCTCTTTTGAAAGTATTTTTTTCTTAAAGCTTGTCTTTTTACCTTCAAAATAAAAAAAAATTAGATTTTTTAGCTTAAACAGAACCGGAGTTATGAATTTTTGAAAAATAGGCTATTACCGATAAATCATCAAATTCACGAATTTTCGATCTTGTTTATTTTTCAAAATATCGAAAATAAAAAAAAATCCTCTTACACGTATCTCTTTTTTTTCGATATAGAACCCGTAAAAAAAGTTTCAGTTAAATCTAAAATGTGTCGGTCAATTTTTGTCCAAATCTGTTCGGTTTGTAAAAGAATGTCCCATATGGGCGACGAAAAACTACCTAGACTTAACAAACAAAAACTTTAAAAGAATTCTAGACTTTTTGTTGGCACAAACTCTAAATGTTCGTGATTGTTCGAGAATCTTCTACGCTAGTCTGGAACGTTCTAGATTGTTCTAATTGAGACAAAATATGAAAAGCGATGGACTGGAGGGAAAGTCGTTAATAATTTTAGTACTATTTGTTTGTTGTAAATTATTATTTTCTTGTAATAAAAATTATTTAAACCCGCAACAGTGTTGCATATTGATATTGATTAATATTGATACAAATAAAGATCTAGTATATCATTTATAAATTATATAATTTGTGTATTATATTGTAACGTGAAACAGGAGGCAAAACATATGGTTTAGAATAGTACTTGACTTGTTACAACGAACTGAAAGTTGGAACAAACTGTTATAGCACGCGTTTGTGACTATGATGTTCAAGTACTATCCAAGCTGGCCTCGAACCTTCCAGGCTGTTCTACTTAAGAACTAAATATAATGAGCGATGGACTGGAGAGTTAGTCTTGTACTCAAACTCAAGTCATATGCTTATTCTTTTGCACTAGTGTTACTAAGTGATAATTTTTGTAATCTGTCGAATAAACTGAATGTTTGTTTAACGTCACTTTATGCCACTAATGCTAATCGGACGATGCTACAGTGGGAGTCCTAAATTTTGCCTATCCAGGTATAATTAGGATAGGGATCTTTAACGAGTACCTGACATCGTACAGGTTCGGGACCTCCATTTTACGTCCTATCCGAGGGACGGCATAGCTAAGGATTTTTTACTCCCTTTAAAAAATCCTAGGGCCACCGTTGGAATCGAACCAGCGATCTTTAGTATCAATTGTTTGTTTTGACGTCACTTTATGCCACTAAGGCTAATGGGACGATACTACAGTGGGAGTCATAAATTTTGCCTATCCAGGTATAATTAGGATAGGGATCTTTAACGAGTACCTGACATCGTATAGGCTCAGGGCCTCCATTTTACGTACACCCTGGGTGACCCTTTTTTATATCGTTGTTAATAATTTTAGTTTTGTTTGTTGTTGTAAATTATTATTTTCTCCTAATAAAAATATATTTAATTTATTAATAAATATTTAATTGTAAAAATTTAATATTTAAATCCGCAACAGTGTTACATATTGATATTGATTAATATTGATACAAAGATCTAGTGTATCCATTTATAAAATTATATAATTTGTGTTATATTATATTGTATTACATTATATTATATGTGTTATGTTATATTGTAACGTGAAACAAAAAAACATATCCCCCGAACCTTGCCGTACCGGCGTGCTACGAACAGCTGTTTATACTGAAACGTGAAGGCTAGCAAACAATGATGTCCGACCGCACCTATGCACCTTAATACAATAATTTTCATTACAAAGACGGCTGACTTGGAAATAGCGGCTGTTCGGGCTTTTGCTCTAATTTATTAAAGATAAAAGAAACGTCAGAAAAATGCTAAAAGGAGGTCTAGAAGCTTAGTTTAGCTAACTCAAAAGCGACACTAGCGCTATCCCCGAACACACAGGCGAACAGATAAAGTACCTGTTCGAGTTCGTGTCTTATTTAGTATAGCCGAACAGTGTTCGGGGGTGAGATTCGCACAGTGTAAAAGGACCTTTATCATTGTTTTTATTATTTTTTTAATAAACATTCTGTTCTGTATTAATGTACTACAGTTTATGTACTATTTTGTTTCTTTTAACGGGCAATCTTTAATCATTGAAAAACATAATAGAACAGGGGTCACCTGTGGTACAGTGGTTAGCATGGCAACCTACCATACTAAAGGTCGCGAGTTATCGTCCCACGGTGGCCATAGGATTTTTTTATGTGTCTAAAAAATCCTTAGCTATGCCGTCCCTTGGATAGGACGTAAAATAGAGGTCCGATGTCAGGTACTTGTTAAAGATCCCTATCCTAATTATACCTGGATAGGCAAAATTTAGGACTCCCGCATAGTCCGATTAGCCTTAGTGGAATAAAGTGGCTTTTTTTTTTTTTTTTTTTTTAAATAATTTTATTCCATATTTACAAAATATACATGTTTATAATTGATTGGGGTACTCCTTTGTACAATTCATTTTCTTGTTGTCAATTTTATTTAAAACTGTTTTATACCATTTGGTAAAAAAAAAAAAAACAGAGAGAAAAAAACCCCAAAACAATGATAAAATAAAATACACATCTCTATATATATATATATAAGAGGCTTTGTCCTGACTGACAGAATCAACGCAGAGCAAAAACTACTAATGATAGAAAGTTGAAGTTCGGAATTTAGACTTTAAATGCGATGTAGGTAACCACTAAGAAAGGAATTTCAAGAATGTAACCCCTAAGGGACTTAAATGGCGAAATCGTCGTTTAACTCTAACGGAAATCTATTGTTGAGATTTTAAACCATATGTTTTTTATTTGAATATCGATTTAACGTTAAAATATTATTAAAATAGGCATTCACATAAAAAATGGCTACTGATTATTTAAATATTAGTGGTAATCAAATTATGCACAGTGTGATTCCCATGATTGGGGATGGTGCGTGTTTATTTCGATCTCTATCATCTCTATATATATAAGAGGCTTTGTCCTGACTGACAGAATCAACGCAGAGCAAAAACTTAAATGGCGATATTGTCGTTTAACTCTAACGGACACTTATTTTTGCACTTCGAGAAAAAATATCTGATTTGGACTCATTTTAAAGATCTTGATCTACGGGGCGTCGAAAACGATGTTTTAAAGCCGAAAAATGAAGCGTTCACGACGAGTAAGTTGTTTCGGCGGTTTTAGTGAATTCTCTCCATTGCGCGCCTCCCTCTCATCTAACAAGCCGGCAGCTTCCCCCTCCAACATTCCACCTACCGGAAGCTCCGATTCTACTAAATCTCCTTAACATATTATATTAAATCAATACCAAGATAATGATCACAGAATTGATTTTAAAGGCTCGCGGGCAAAGCCGCGAGAGGGAATGCTAGTAAAATATAAATGATTAAATATTTTTTACAAAAATATATGTTTCGTTCTTTTATATTTGTATCTACGGGTTGTTGTTTTTGTATAATTTCCTATTTCTGTTATTAATGGGTTTAAGGAGTTTGCGCAAGATTGAAAGAAATTATGGGCCAGTTTATATAATTATGGAAAATTGAACTCAATCATGACAAATCAAAACACATCACATTCACTCTTAGAAAACTAACCTGCCCCCCTGTTCATATTGACAACAACCAAATTCCACAGACGGACTCAGTACACTATCTCGGACTCCTTTTCGGCAGATGGATGACATGGGGCCCGGCCCACATGTCAAAATGAAAAAAAGGACTCTTGACAAAAGACTCAAACTACTCTACCCGCTACTTTCTAAATCATCAAAACTGAAACTGAAACAAAAAGTAAATACGTACACTTACTTACTGAAGCCCATATGGACATATTCCTCACAGATATTCGGCATTGCTAAAAAGACTCACTTACAAAAACTTCAAACTTTTCAATCAAAATTGTTACGACTTATCACAAAATCACCCTGGTACGTGTCTAACAAAACTTAACATACAGACCTCCATATACCAACAGTCGACCAGCACATAATGACGCTATACAAAAGATTTTTTGATAATTTAAACGGACACTCTAATAGTCTAATCAGTAATATGGCTGAAGTACGGATGGATACGAGAAGACTAAAAAGGCGCTGGATGAGAGATCTGCTCTCTTAGACAGCCAAGGTAATTGAATCAAGCTAGGAAAGGGGTGCTGTTGGGTGCTTTCCCTCCCCCTGCCTGACATGTCATCATTTCCCATTACCGTCATCTCATTCGCTGATTGTCAGCACCTTGCTGACAGGTGCGAATCAATTATTGAAGTCAAAAAAACAAAAAAAGTTTATATATGTATTCCTGTCTATATTTAGTTCTGAGTGCATTTTAGTTATTCCAGTGTAATATGGGTAGTTGTTAACTATTCTGAGGCATTTGTTCTGGAATACTTGTAGTTTATTGATGTTAGTTCTGTTAGTGAAGCTCCATGTGGGACAGTCATAAGTAATGATAGGTCGGAGTACCGTTTTATAAAAGTGTCGTAAAAACAAATAAAAAACAACTTAATAAAATAATATTTTTTTAATTTAGTCAATAGTCAACAAAAAAAATAAAAATAAATTTTCGGTATGAACATCCGATCGTCAGTTCATTGGGATTAAAAGGATTTCTTGTTACAAGTAGAACTATAGATGGCGGATATCCCAAAAGCTGAATATATTTCACCCACGTCTACTGGAATAGGCCCCACAGCTATTTATGTTCGCCTTCCAAAAATAGTTGGAACCCAGTGGGCTACTCAGGCTAGCATATCTCTAATATAGATGTCGGCATTCGTCTAGTCTAAGGGAAACTTTAGTATATTCCATCTAGAACTATATATATATCGGATATGTTTTTTTGACTTTTGATATTAAATGTTATATATAATAGGGATGGTAAAAAGGGCATTAACCTATCCTGGCATTTAAATTTCCCCAACGCTGAAAGGCACGAAGGGGATAAGCGAAAGAAGAAGAAGGCATTTAAATTAAATTATTAATACAAATTACATTAAGTTATTAATAATTTACAATTATATCATGTAAACTACTGTTCAACATGGAGGTCAGTTTTACATGAAGGCGGCAAAGTCCTGGGAATACCGCCTTAGATGTTATCGGGACCATAAACATGTTGTTGGAAATTAAAAATAAGTAAAACCGAATACTGACACAATGCTGCCGACACTCACCCAGGGAAATACCTAGAAAAATTTATATCTCCGTTGGGGAAATTTTGGGCTATAAACCCCGGTTTTTCCCCGGCAAAGGTACCGCCGAAAAACACAGATAGACGGTTAAGTTTTCAATATAAACAAAATCAAGTTATTTATTTATAGTCCTTGGTTTAATAATTTTTAAATTATTTTATTAGAAGATAAAATAATAAACAAAATCAAAGATACTTATACGAAAGGAAATTTTTGTCCGCTAGTTTTATGCTCCATCAGAACATTTCAATGATGATGAAACCTACGTGCAAATAAAAAATAATTGTTTATCATTAAACATGTCAAGTTTATCAAAATCGTTAGAGCCGTTTTTTGAGAAAATTGAAAAAAAAAATCATAAAAATGTGTTAAAGTTTATGAAATAAAGTCCCCCCCCAACATTTTTTTTTACCTTATTTGATGACATTCCGCATCCCAGGACATTGTTGTTGGTAGCATTATGTTTGACCATAAAAACATTGATCACAAGATCAACACGATTAACAAAGATGGTCGCGGTAGTCAGGGGGGGGGGCGAATCCCCACCCGCCTTCCCCCACCGCTACGCCACATAATAAGGACTTTTTGAATATTTACCTTTGCGAGAGGTAATTAGCTAGGAAAGAAAAAAAAAACACTAGTAATTAATTAATGAAAATTTACGTGTGCGAAAGCCAACTTGAGCGCGAGGGCGACAAGTGGTGGTCCCTGGTGGGGTCGGGGAAAACCCTCCCCCCCACCTTGTCTTGCCTAATAAAGATTTTTGGACTAATTACCTATGCGAGAGGTAATTAGTCACGAAAAAAAAACCGTATTAATTACGGTTTTTTAAATTTTAGTTCGTGAGAACTAACAAGAGATCGCATTGACAAAGATGGTCGCGGTAGTCAGGGGGGGGGGGGGCTGTGTTTACAGAAGTGTAGGATATCATAAAATGAAAATTTTAGGAAACAAATTTTAAAACCAATCACTCTGAAGAGAGTTGGGGAAAGAAGATTTATTTGGAGGCAGTGAAAGCGAATGGAGATTTATCTAATATATATTTATTTTAAATAATTTATTTTTGAAGAGAAAAGATCTGGCTCCGCCGGGAATTTTTTATATTTGAATAATAAAAAAGGCAAAGTGAAATATATTGTACTTCAAAACCGATGGAAGTAAATGCAACCCTATTTCACAAAATTCAACTTCAACTTCAGTGTTCTCAAAATATGATTTTTTGGCGGTTAGTTCACTTTAGCGTTACTCCGACCATACAGAAATGCAATTTTTTTCTTTAATACCTCAATCTAATAGCGAATATCCCATCTAAATCTTATTCCTTAAAAAAAAAATTATTCTCTAGTATATCCTGTAATTTGCATCGCAGGTATCAATGATGGTAAGAATATCCTAAATATCTCATGAGAGTTCATGAAAGTGGAAATCACTTCAATCAATTACTTAAGATTATTTTAATTTTTTAATGTTTGCCCTTCAAATAAAGAGTGCCCAATAAAAGAGAAAATAAACGATACAAAACCTCTTGCACTTTGTATCAATCCTCAAACGTTAAAAGAAAAAAAAACACGAATAAATACAAAAGATTAATTCAATATTTACGATAAACTATTACATCATCTTTTGTTTTGAAAACCTCATAAACGTTTACTTTTATTTTTTGTTTTATTTTAAAATATAACTTCACCTAAAAAAAACTCTAATTGCAAATATAAAAGTTTAAACTATGTACAACATTGTGTAAAGTTAATAGTCAATATTGGGTAAGATGGCGTTATGTAAAAACTTCAATTAAAGAGGAGGGCTCTTGAAAAAGAAAAGAAAACCTTCAATTTTTATTTTCAATGAATATAATAGAATAATCTTTTTTGCTTCAAAAGTTTCACAGTACCTTGTAGCAAGGAGTTTGACCTTAACATTTTTATAGTACAATAAAAAAATCTGGTGCGTGCGCGCAACACACAACTTTCACTTACCAACTTACTTAGATAAGAAATTGACGTGTTTTGTTAAATATCGTTTCCCAAAGTCACACATTTTTCTACATTCATATCTTATTTTTATTAATCGTTAAAGCCGTTTTTGAGTAAATAAAAAATCCCGTGAAAATGATACAAAATTTATTAAGTAAAGTCCCCCCTTCGGTTGATCAATTTTGATGAAATGTTGGCTATCACATATTTGGCATATGCATACATCAAATACCCAATTTGGCCACAATCGTAAAAGCCGTTTTTGAGTAAATAAAAAAAGCACGTAAAAATGATACAAAATTTATTAAGTAAAGTGCCCCCTGCGGTTGATCAATTTTGATGAAATTTTTACAGACATATCTCGGGCATATAAATACATCAAATACCTAATTTGGCCACAATCGTGAAAGCCGTTTTTGAGTAAATAAAAAAAGCACGTAAAAATGATACAAAATTTATTAAGTGAAGTGCCCCCTGCGGTTGATCAATTTTGATGAAATTTTTACAGTCATATCTCGGGCATATAAATAGATCAAATACTCAGTTTAATCAAAATCGTTAGAGCCGTTTTTGAGAAAATCGAAAAAAACCTAAAAAGTTATTAAGTAAAGTACCCCCTCCCTTCAAGTAATTTTGATGAAATTTATGCTGTCACATCGCGGGCATATACCTACACTAAATACCCAATTTCAGGATCGCACGGTTTATAGTTTTTTAGCTAGTCTGTTCACATACACACACACACAGACCATTTCGCGGGACTTGGTCATTTTGATTCAAAGAGTTTATTTAGTTTCTTTTATGATTAATTTTATCGAAAAGTCCGAAAATACATAAGGTTAATACTTTATTTTATAGATTATATCTCATATATCTTTAAATATTGGAAAATTTAATACATTTCTAAGCATCTTGTTAACAAATATTGACATTCCGTATCATAGAATATTTATATCCGTAGTATGTGATGTTAATATTGATTATACTCATAGTGTAAAATATTTGAATTGATATACATTAATTAAATTTTGTTTCATAGCTTATGAATATGGCCGAGGTGGTCAAAAAGATCGTCTTAAAAGGTTTTATACATCTTCTCACTTGTATATGTTTTTAAAAGTTTAATTGACCTTTTGCGTTTAGAAAATTATATACAGATAGAATAGTATAAAATATATATCGTATGACCACAGGGCTTTTTCATATGTTGCTTCTAATATTCAACTATTGAGTGCTAGACTCTTCTGTTTTTATTATAACAGTGTGCCTCCCAAAAGTGTGCAGCAAACCATGAGTCGGAATTTACCAGGATGAATGTAAATATTGTAAATAAATCTGAATGTGAAACTTTAATAACATTTTATTTTTGTTATTGCTGTTTTATTTGTTTATTTTACTTTTCTTTCCTTCTTAGATGTTTACATATTTTTTTTCATTTATTTATTACTAGCTGTATATACCGATTTCTCCCAGAGAATTTAATTTTTTAAATCTTAAAAATCTATAAAGTGAAATTTTTATCGAATCCAACGGTCGATTTCGTAAAAACCGATGTAAACCGAGATCAAAACGATATTTATAACAATAAAGAATATACCCAGAGATTGACTGAAGTTATGCAATTTTAATATGTACAGGTGTTCGCACCTGTTATCAAAGAACCACTGAGCGAAATTTGGAGAGTTTAGGACAAACAGTATGGATTTCTATAAAGAACAAACAAACAGATCTTTATTTATATAGATATATTTTTAATGTATTCTACTTATGCAAATTTGTTTATAGCTAATGTGTGAATGTGTCCTTAATACTCTGTTATCAATACCCTTGATTGTGGCGAAATGTATTATTTATTTCAATAAAAAACAGGATTCAACGAATACAAAAACATAGGTGGTATAAATAAATTTTATTTTGATTAAATTGGACTTTACATCAGAGAATTAAACATTTCTATTTAATTGCTACTATTTTGATTGGAATATTGGGATCCTTTTGTTGGTTCCAGGGGGAGCGTTACTCTCAAAAGAAGCTCAATTATTAAAAGTGTACGATTGAATTGGTGGGTAATTACTGACCCCAAAACGTGTATTTCCGTTGAAAACCGGAAGTCGAATTTTTTCACGATCGCAATACTTCCACTTACTATATATTTCATATATAGGTATGTGAAAGTAAAAAAATTATAAAAAAAGATTATAACATTTTTATATACAATAACTAAATACACAAATTATATAACACAATACACAAATTAAAGTTTTAGGGGAGCAGTTATCGTTTCAGTTTTCGGAAAAGTATAAGAGACAAGCATTATAAAATTAAGTTTTTAATTACTTTATGCCGTAAATACACATATCGATTCACCTTCACGATATATTTACAAAAAGCAACTCGGGGTATAAAGCAGTAAAAAAAAATGTGACAGTGATGAGAAGTATTTGTTTTGGTCCCTTAAAAAAGGTAATAAATCAAACATTACTGAGAACTTTCAGGTTTTGCAATACAATTTATAATACTTTATAACTTCAGGAGACAAAAAAAAAAGTAAGTAAATGTAGATATATGTGTAAAGTTGGTGAATACCGTTTACATATTTGTCAAAACGCTTCGATTCCAAAGGTTGGTATATAAAAATTATATGTTGTACGCATCGCACCAGATTTTTTTTTATACATGGAGACCTTAAAAGACAAAGAGTCTAAGTGAAATTTTTGAAAAAAAATTAGTTAAAAGCGAAATATGGTAGGAAAAATGATGCTTTTTATAAGTAGATATCGAATTTTTTGTTTATTTAACGTCATATTATACTGCTATGTTTGATCAGCCGGGGTCCTAAGATTTGCTTGTCCAGGAATAATTAAGATGGGGATCTTTAACGAGTTCCTGACATCGTACAGGCTCGGGAGCTACATTTTACATACCATCGGAGGGACTGCATAGCCAAGGTTTTTCTACTCCCATTAAAAAACTACGAGCAACCAAGCGGACTATGAAATTATTAATTCTCCCTCTTCCCTCTATTCCAAAACATATCCATGATAACATTTATGTGAAATTAACCTTCTTAAAATAATTATTGCACCAGAGAACGAAATAAGTTTCAAATTTCGTCAAAATCGCATAAAATTGTAAAGAGTTAATAATTGTCCAGCTGCCTACCATATTATATACTATACTACATACCATATACTAATAAATAGTTTTAATACTTATAATCCGGAAATGTTAACTAGTGACGCATGGACGTGGGAAAATCCGGTGTAAAACTATACTTTGATAAAGTAACTATGATGTTCAATGATGACTATGTTCAAAGAAGGTATTTTTGTGTTTATTAATAAAAATAATTCATATTATAATCCGTAAATTTAATTTTATTTATTATTATTTGGTGTGTGTCTGATTTTCAAATTTTTAAATGTAGGTAAACCACTTTAAATTATATAGAGGTACCGCTTTTTAAAAGGTTATCCCCAAGATGCCATAAACACTCCTTAGGTAGATAACCGTTACCCACTGGGAGCGGTGACCGTCCTGTAAGATGCTACAATAAATCCACAGAAATTTTGCCAACACGGTGACAGGTGTAACGGGTTACCTGATTCACCGGTTTATAATACTTATTACCTGCGGAAGAGCACATTTATGGCCTTGGGGAGGTTAATCCTTCAAAAAGTTACTTCAATATTATCCTTCTTTGTTTACCTCACTTTGTAAATATGGGGAATAAATTTTGTAAATATTGCTCAGCTGCATAATATTCATTCCCACAGATCTATATTTCAAAATAATAATAATTCAATAATTTTTATGTTAATTTAATCTTTAATCTTTAATTTTAAATATAAATAATAATTTAACAAGTCAGAATAATAATTATTACAGAACTATAACCGCCTCACTCAATGAAATTCCTCTAATGACACTGTACTTACTCTGTATTATGTATTTGTCCAAAGATAAGTTAGGAGAATCAATGTATCATTGCATTTGTTATAAATCCCTAGCACTTTTGATTACATTAATGCTTTTACAGGAGTTCATTCTGATTAATATTAACTACTATGATCGACTATTACAATTTTTTTCAAGAATATTTTTAATTATTTTTCATTTTTCGAATTTATTTTAAGAGAAAAATTAAAAGAATCCACTCCCGAGTCAATAAAATGGTTATCATCTAATATTTTCCTTTTAAAGTTTTTCTTATCTTTGATTTTTTTTATTTTTTATGGGCCATCATTAAATATTGATAAACTTAATGTCTTTTAGCATCATATTGGCTAATAATATCTATGACATGTATTTAGAAAAGAAAGGTTTAGCAACATTTTTACAGAACAACATCTGTATTAAATATCTAAACTGGGATCGTAAACTTAGCGAAGTAAGAAATATAAGTAAAAAAGTTCCTTCTGAATATTATCCTTGTTTATTTACCCCACTTTATCTGTAAATATGTAGAACAAATTTTGTAAATATTTCTCAGCTGCATAATATTCATTCCCACAGATCTATATTTCAAAATAATAATAATTTAATAATTTGTATGTTAATTTAATCTTTTCTCGTGGGTGACCACTTAATTCAGTGTTATATTAATTTTAAATATCAAATTCTCTTCAAAAATAAATTATTTAAAATTAATTAATAATTTAACAAGTCAGAATTGTAATTATAATACAAAGAAATTCCTGTAATGACACCGTACTCTGTGTATTATATATTTGTCCAAAGATAAGTTAGGAATCAATATATCATTGCAATCTATATAAATAAAGTAGAAATTCTGTTTGTTTGTTTGTTTATTTGTTCTTTATAGAAATCCATACCGTTTGTCCTAAATTCTCCAAATTTCGCTCAGTGGTTCTTTGATACCAGGTGCGAACACCTGTCCATATTAAAATTGCATAACTTCTGCCAATCTCTTGGTATATTCTTTATTGTTAATAAATTCGTCATGATCTCGCTTAACAATGGTTATTTTTACGAAATCGACCGTTTGAGTCGAAAAAACGGCCTAAAAAATCATTTTATAGATTTTGATGAGGCCAACAAGGCCCGGTAAGACCATCCCTTGGTAGGCGTCGAGTTCTGAAATTTTTAAACCATATGTTTTTTTTTTTTTTAACATTACATTTTTGAATTTATTTTTTATAAATGCCTCCAAAGAAGCGAGCTTCAATAGGAGTAATGAGCTCAAAAGCTAAAAAACAACGTCAAATACGAGCAGCTGAAACTCTCAACGAACATCAAAATAGGATTGAACAACAGAGGCTTAGACAGGCAGAATCGCGGGAAACTGAGTCTGACCAAGAATACGAGGCCCGCTTTGCGCCACAAAGGCTGAGGCAAGCCGATTTGCGAGAAGCTGAAACTGCAGGCCAATATTTCGGTTTGTTTGTTTGTTCTTTATAGAAATCCATACCGTTTATCCTAAATTCTCCAAATTTCGCCAGTAGTTCTTTCATAACAGGTGGGAACACCTGTCCATATTAAAATTGCATAACTTGAGCCGATCTTCTTTATTGTTATAGAAATCGTAATATACTCACTTTATAATGGTTTTTTACGAAATCGACCGTTTCATTAGAAAAATGAAATTCCCCGATCAAACTGGGTTATACAGCTTAAAGATCAATTTCTGTTAGTTTGTTTTTTCTTAGTAAAAATCCATACCGTTTGTCCTAAATTCCCCAAATTTCGCTCAGTGGATCTTTCTTACTAGGTGCGAACACCTGTCCATATTAAAATTTCATAACTTCAGCCAGTCTCTGGGTATATTCTTTATTTTTATAAAAATCGTTATGATCTCACTTTAAATTTGTTCACGTTTATTAGAAAAATGAAATTCCCCGGGTGAATCCGGGATATACAGCTAGTTTGTTATAAATCCCTAGCACTTTTGATTACAGTAATGCTTTTACAGGATTTCTTTCTCATTAATATAAATTATTATGATCCAGTATTGTATATAAATATACAATATAAGAAATGTACCCAACAAATTAACACGTTTTATTGTATTTTATGTAAACAAAAAAAATTAATTTGGTCAATATTAATTTTAATTCGGTTACTAATAAAAATATTTTTAGTATGTTTATATAAACAAATCTACAATCGTAACCTTGATTATATAAAATTCAAATTTATTAAGGCCAATAATCGAGATGAAAAACTATCCTATCTTTTAAGTTGGACAAAAAAATTACGCATAATGAGCCAAATTTCATCAAAATCGATTGAGTAGTTTCTGATTTTACCCCCGACAAACATAGGAACTCGAGATTTATATATATATATATTAATCCAATCTTAAATTGTGGCTAACCACCAATTTTAAATTATTTTTAAATAATTTATATTTTGAAGAGAAAAGATTTGGCTCCGCCGGGAGTCGAACCCGGGTCTCCTGCGTTACATGCGAGGATGCTAACCGCTACAGCACAGAGCTCGGCTCAAGGCAGAGCAAATCCTTCCTCTTCACTGATACCTACTCCCCCTATCTCACAAGTTTTGCGAGTAGTAGCGGGAGGTGGACAAATTTTGTCCAATTTGTGATACTTATTGACATAAGTCAATTTTTTAAATTATTTTAATTAATCCAATCTTAAATTGTGGCTAACCACCAATTTTAAATTATTTTTAAATAATTTATATTTTGAAGAGAAAAGATTTGGCTCCGCCGGGAGTCGAACCCGGGTCTCCTGCGTTACATGCGAGGATGCTAACCGCTACACCACAGAGCTCGGCTCAAGGCAGAGCAAATCCTTCCTCTTCACTGATACCTACTCCCCCTATCTCACAAGTTTTGCGAGTAGTAGCGGGAGGTGGACAAATTTTGTCCAATTTGTGATACTTATTGACATAAGTCAATTTTTTAAATTATTTTAATTAATCCAATCTTAAATTGTGGCTAACCACCAATTTTAAATTATTTTTAAATAATTTATATTTTGAAGAGAAAAGATTTGGCTCCGCCGGGAGTCGAACCCGGGTCTCCTGCGTTAC
The DNA here is from genome assembly GCA_911387785.2 of Aelia acuminata. Classification (NCBI taxonomy): domain Eukaryota; kingdom Metazoa; phylum Arthropoda; class Insecta; order Hemiptera; family Pentatomidae; genus Aelia; species Aelia acuminata. The sequence goes on from OU426978.1 coordinate 223,964,580, forward strand.
ATGCGAGGATGCTAACCGCTACACCACAGAGCTCGGCTCAAGGCAGAGCAAATCCTTCCTCTTCACTGATACCTACTCCCCCTATCTCACAAGTTTTGCGAGTAGTAGCGGGAGGTGGACAAATTTTGTCCAATTTGTGATACTTATTGACATAAGTCAATTTTTTAAATTATTTTAATTAATCCAATCTTAAATTGTGGCTAACCACCAATTTTAAATTATTTTTAAATAATTTATATTTTGAAGAGAAAAGATTTGGCTCCGCCGGGAGTCGAACCCGGGTCTCCTGCGTTACATGCGAGGATGCTAACCGCTACACCACAGAGCTCGGCTCAAGGCAGAGCAAATCCTTCCTCTTCACTGATACCTACTCCCCCTATCTCACAAGTTTTGCGAGTAGTAGCGGGAGGTGGACAAATTTTGTCCAATTTGTGATACTTATTGACATAAGTCAATTTTTTAAATTATTTTAATTAATCCAATCTTAAATTGTGGCTAACCACCAATTTTAAATTATTTTTAAATAATTTATATTTTGAAGAGAAAAGATTTGGCTCCGCCGGGAGTCGAACCCGGGTCTCCTGCGTTACATGCGAGGATGCTAACCGCTACACCACAGAGCTCGGCTCAAGGCAGAGCAAATCCTTCCTCTTCACTGATACCTACTCCCCCTATCTCACAAGTTTTGCGAGTAGTAGCGGGAGGTGGACAAATTTTGTCCAATTTGTGATACTTATTGACATAAGTCAATTTTTTAAATTATTTTAATTAATCCAATCTTAAATTGTGGCTAACCACCAATTTTAAATTATTTTTAAATAATTTATATTTTGAAGAGAAAAGATTTGGCTCCGCCGGGAGTCGAACCCGGGTCTCCTGCGTTACATGCGAGGATGCTAACCGCTACACCACAGAGCTCGGCTCAAGGCAGAGCAAATCCTTCCTCTTCACTGATACCTACTCCCCCTATCTCACAAGTTTTGCGAGTAGTAGCGGGAGGTGGACAAATTTTGTCCAATTTGTGATACTTATTGACATAAGTCAATTTTTTAAATTATTTTAATTAATCCAATCTTAAATTGTGGCTAACCACCAATTTTAAATTATTTTTAAATAATTTATATTTTGAAGAGAAAAGATTTGGCTCCGCCGGGAGTCGAACCCGGGTCTCCTGCGTTACATGCGAGGATGCTAACCGCTACACCACAGAGCTCGGCTCAAGGCAGAGCAAATCCTTCCTCTTCACTGATACCTACTCCCCCTATCTCACAAGTTTTGCGAGTAGTAGCAGGAGGTGGACAAATTTTGTCCAATTTGTGATACTTATTGACATAAGTCAATTTTTTAAATTATTTTAATTAATCCAATCTTAAATTGTGGCTAACCACCAATTTTAAATTATTTTTAAATAATTTATATTTTGAAGAGAAAAGATTTGGCTCCGCCGGGAGTCGAACCCGGGTCTCCTGCGTTACATGCGAGGATGCTAACCGCTACACCACAGAGCTCGGCTCAAGGCAGAGCAAATCCTTCCTCTTCACTGATACCTACTCCCCCTATCTCACAAGTTTTGCGAGTAGTAGCGGGAGGTGGACAAATTTTGTCCAATTTGTGATACTTATTGACATAAGTCAATTTTTTAAATTATTTTAATTAATCCAATCTTAAATTGTGGCTAACCACCAATTTTAAATTATTTTTAAATAATTTATATTTTGAAGAGAAAAGATTTGGCTCCGCCGGGAGTCGAACCCGGGTCTCCTGCGTTACATGCGAGGATGCTAACCGCTACACCACAGAGCTCGGCTCAAGGCAGAGCAAATCCTTCCTCTTCACTGATACCTACTCCCCCTATCTCACAAGTTTTGCGAGTAGTAGCGGGAGGTGGACAAATTTTGTCCAATTTGTGATACTTATTGACATAAGTCAATTTTTTAAATTATTTTAATTAATCCAATCTTAAATTGTGGCTAACCACCAATTTTAAATTATTTTTAAATAATTTATATTTTGAAGAGAAAAGATTTGGCTCCGCCGGGAGTCGAACCCGGGTCTCCTGCGTTACATGCGAGGATGCTAACCGCTACACCACAGAGCTCGGCTCAAGGCAGAGCAAATCCTTCCTCTTCACTGATACCTACTCCCCCTATCTCACAAGTTTTGCGAGTAGTAGCGGGAGGTGGACAAATTTTGTCCAATTTGTGATACTTATTGACATAAGTCAATTTTTTAAAGTAGGTATCAGTGAAGAGGAAGGATTTGCTCTGCCTTGAGCCGAGCTCTGTGGTGTAGCGGTTAGCATCCTCGCATGTAACGCAGGAGACCCGGGTTCGACTCCCGGCGGAGCCAAATCTTTTCTCTTCAAAATATAAATTATATATATATATATATATATAAACAAACAGACTCTGCCACGCATTGATGCGGCTACTGAGCTACAATGCATTGAATTATTTATATCCTATTCTTTTTAATACAGTCGAGTCAAAATTCACTGATAAAGATATAAGAGTGTTTCACCTAATCTAAAAACCAACAGGATTTAAAATAGACTTTTACGCCAAATTTAAATTGTTTTGATAAAGAATTCAGATTGGTTAAAGTTTTTATTTTATACATCTCATGTTTGACTATAGTAAGTACTAGCTAGGGTGCCCCGGCTTCGCTCCGGTAGTTGTGTGATAGTTTTAATAACAGAAAAACTTTAAAATTAAAGCAAATATAGGACAAAGTTAGCACTTTCTTGAAACTTTTAACATGGTATCAATATTAAGATTCGATATCTGCAGAGTCCGCCCAAATAAGGAACCCTATATACTTTAATAGGGGTTGAAAATGGTGAATGTACAATTAATTTTGCTGCAACTTTGTCAAGTCATGCATCGTTTTTGATGGTTTCTGTGATTCTGAATTCTATAAGCCCATTCCAAGCAGTCAGCAGATAATAAGTTATTAGATTATGGTTGAAAAATCTATTGGTTAAAAAACTATATTTCGATTACAACTTAAGCCCAGACTACTGTGATGGTCCTATTAGATCCAGAAGTTTAGAAACTACCGAAGATTCATAGAAACTTTTTTTTTTTTTTTAAGACCTTTCTTCCAGTTCAATCTCCCTTAAGATATTCCCCCCAAAATATCATGAGGGCACATTTTTTTCATCATATTTCTTTTTATCCTGAACTATGAGGGGTGATAAAATCTTATTGAAAAAATGCTGTAATTGGAGTTAGTCACTTTGTCAACTGGAATGCTCATCATACATAGTAATAAAACCATTTTTCATAATTACATACAATAAGAACACTTCAAACATTTTATTTTCGATTTATTATCAGTCAATTCAGATCTCCTTTTTTGTTTTATGTCTGTTTTTATTCGCTCATTGTACTACTCAAAAATGTTCACTCATATTGCATTAAATTTACTTAAGTAGGTATATATTATATATTAATTAAATATAATGTGTTAATCAATTAACATTCTTATAAGAAAATTAATTTTGTAAGGTATCCAGTCGGTTTTCTAATTGATATGTAAAATCATTATTTTATTTTGAAAGGAAAGGTGAAACTAATTATTTTCGCTCGATTTTTTAGTAATTTAAAAAAGAACAGCTGAACAAATATATACCTAATCTTTACAAATTGAACGGATTGAATGAACAATAAACATCGAGTGAAACGCACCCTAGCGCTCCCTGGTAGGCTGGAGCTCGAACTAAATTTTTCATTCATAAACTCGTATCTCAATCTCAGAGAGCCTAATTAAATGGTGCGAGAGGCATAAAATTCCAGTCCTTTTCTCTCCAATCCCACGTGGAGTCGTTTTTGAGCCTTTTCGGCACGCACATTGTACACTTTGCTTTATAATATATATTGATTAAAGATCCATTTATTTAGCACTTATTGGATTTTTTCAGCAGAGGCGAGATTAAATATAAGTAACAGACGTGTATAAGGAAATAATAAAGAATATAATTGGAATAGGATTTAGTACAATCACAATAGACAGTTAGCTAAAATGTACCAAATTAATCTTTTGCCATAATACATATTAATTAAATTCATAATATAACACATGATGAAATGAGATATCGTCTATTTGTTGAGGTTCTACCAGAAACAGGTTATGAAAAGCGAGCAACCTCAAGCCATGCTGAATGTTTTACATGCTACTTATCAAAACATAAAAAATTAATTTTATAAATGAGATAGACAACGTTAATTTATAACTTTTTACAACAATGATGTACATTATTCTATTATTAGGATTCACAATTTTTATTTACTGCAGTGCTAATAGGTGCACAATGATTTTGTTTAACCTGTCTTTTGCTAAAAACATGGGAAAAACGCTTTTTTTTCCTAGTCCAAGCTGGAAAAAATAAATTTCTTCTTAATCATCCTAAATATCGATGTTGTGTCAATAAATATACTTACACCTCCATCTATAGGAAATTTATAGAACATACAAAATTAATCACACTCAATTGTAGTATAATAAGCATTTAATTGGCAAAAATAGAAATATTGAAGCCAATAATCGAGATATGTAACTTTTAAGTTGGACAAAGCTATAGACAATGAGCAAAGTTTTATAAAAATTGGTTGAGTAGTTTCTGATTTTACCCCGGGCAAACAACAAAAAGGTTACGAAATTGACATATGACGCCATGTTAATAAATCCAAACACGACCTACTACTGTATTTGCAATAATTCGCAATAAAATAAATATTGTGGTCAATAATCAAGATCAAAACTATCCTATCTTTTAAGTTGTATAAAACTATACACATTGAGCCAAATTTCATCAAAATCGGTTAAGTAGTTTCTGAGTTTACCTCCGACAAACATCGGGACACGAGACAAAGTGAAATTGTTTTTCAAAAGGGATATAAGTAAACACAAACCTATTTCACAAAATTCAACTTTAACTTTAATTTTCTCAAAATAGTGAATTTGGCTCCTAGTTCACTTTGGGATATAGATATGTATATATATATATATATATATATATATATATATATACACACAAAGATAAAGATATAATCATAATTACTTATTTCAGAAATAAATATTACTTATTATATACCGCTAAGTGAGTCATACCGCAGAACTCGTTACCTGTTGTTACCCTTTCGGTACTCTCTCCCCACTCAACCCCGGATGGTATAAAGGGCTTTTGCAACTGCCTAAATTTTTAGTTAGCACTGACCTGTCGCACTTGCACTACACAAGATGGTCCAATTGGTGAGTTATTTTATATCTCTCCTTATTTCATCCAATTTTCTTTCCATTTTTATTTTTTGGAAAACGTTTTTTTATGTTTTTTTATTATAACAGAATGATGAAACTTATATATGTATATTTTCTTAATGCTTGTAGAGAGACGGAAATCCAGCTATCGTAGAAGATGTCGAGGACATCAACGACGATTCGTGGCTGTCCGAGGAAGAAACTATATCGATATCAACGCAGAGCGAACCGGATTCTCTCGACTCTTCTTGGAGTTCGCTGACATCCGTCAGTTCTCTGTCTTCCTTCACCCCGTCTCCGCCTTCTTCGCCGGTGACCATGGACTTCGGCAGGAGGAGCTTCTCTCCTCCCCCGATCTTCCTACCTTTCAAGAGGATGCGACTTCTACCACCGAGGAAGGAGGGACCCGTCGAAGTGATATGTCCCTTCGTGGCATGCTTGCTGTCAGAGGAGGAGATCGACGAAGACCTGAAGAAGATCAAAGAGGGTATGGCGCAAACGACGCAGGGCAACGGAACAGTTTAAAAATACTTCCGACACTTCATGTAAATATTTAATGCTGACAACATCGTGCAATCTATTCAGTATTATGAAACCAGTGATATATATTTTTAAGTAGAATTATATTATAGAGATTATTTTAAATTTGTTTGTTGTAGACATAAGTAATATTTATTTGTACGAAAGTCATGACGACGATCTCAGTTGTAGATTTTAAGTATGAGAAATTGTGATTAGTTAGGTATATAAAGAGACATTGTATTTGTTTATTTTTACATATAATAAAAGAGTTTATCATTGCATTCAATTTTTGTGTCATTAAACATCCTAATCCTCTATTTTTTATCTATTTTAAGATACGATAGTTAGTTGCTATTAGATACAGTAGAGTATATTATTAGTACACATTCTAATTAAATATTCATACTAAAAATAATCTTTAGAAATATAGATTTATAGGGGTTGGAAATATTAGAAAAAAAGTCCTAATTTATTTACTCTTTAGGATCATTACATTTCAAAACTTCAAGTTTAGATATTACGAAATTTATGGTAATTTGATACAAGTCGAACCATATCAAGTGGTCTAAAAAAAAATTCTTCTATATTTTCAATCTTATAATTATTTTTACAATAACAACTGTAGTGCATTGGATGTAAAAAAATGCAAATAGTAAATTTTTTAAATTTTTATTTTGCCAATGGCAGCCATTTTACTTTAGACCAGAACTGTGTTTTAAGCTATTTTAGTGCACTGCTTCAAATCAAATATCTACTCTTTACTCATCTTAAAACATTCATGTTTGAAAGACCAGTTTTTATAGAAAGATCTCTGTGAATTTAGAGCACCCGCCTATACCTATCAAATAAAAAAATGAACAGTTAATATTTCCAAAGGACTACGACAGCATATATATATATATATATATATATATATATAATTATATTCTTTCGGTTTGTTTTGCCTTATTATATTGTCGGGTGAGTACAACAACTAGGTAACTACAAATTTAGCAAAATTTGAGTAAGTGCATTAAAAAATTCCATTAGGTTAGGTCCATAGCACACTACAACTTTGTTCTGTTGAATACAATTTAAAAGTGATATAATGGGTTTTCAAAACTAGATAAGTTGATGATCAGAAACCTAATCCGTTCCGTACTTGGTAAAGTTCACTTATCTAGTTGTTCAACCTATCAGGATTGCAAAACAGAAGCAACAAATAGGTAACTCAACATAGTTTTAGTACTACAATACTTTATTTGTAGATTAACTAAAGATCTTCGAAAAACTTTAATATGAGTTTTACTCGAAACAGCTGAATTGTAGTTACCTAATTGTAGTATTGACCTTACGATAGTATTGACACCATTATACACTGCCACACCGTTAAGGATTCAATACTAATTTTGCATAACTTTCAATGCTTCAACTTTGTTCTGTTGAATACAATTTAAAGGTGATATAATGGGTTTTCAAAACTAGATAAGTTGATGATCAGAAACCTAATCCGTTCCGATACTAGGTAAAGTTCACTTATCTAGTTGTTCAAACTATCAGGATTGCAAAACAGAAGCAACAAATAGGTAACTCAACATAGTTTTAGCACTACAATGTCTATATAAATTATAAAGTGTCCAATTTTTTTGCGAAAGCTGCGAATAACAGATGTAGAGTATTTTATATCCTTGCAATCAGTAGAGTTCACAAAATGAAATTTTTACGCCCATAAGAGATATGAAAATTTGTTTGATTGTTTAACGTCACTTTTGCCACCAGGGCTAATCGGACGATGCTACAGTGGGTGTCCTAAATATTGTCTATCGAGGTATAGTTAGGATAGGGATCCTTAACGAGTACCTGACATCGTACAGGCTCGGGACCTCCATTGTACGTCCTATGCGGGGGGCGGCATAGCCAAGGATATTTTACTCCCATTAAAAAATCCAAGGGCCACCGCGGGACGCGAACTAGTATTGTAGGTTGCCATGCTAACCATTATACCATAGGTGACCCCGATATAAGGCTTTAAAATTTCGAGACTGTATGATATTGTTTAAAAAAACAAAAACAAAAAAAAAACCGAGTATGTCCATAGCTTGAAATTTATGAATTTAGAGCACTCCCATACATCTATCAAATAAAAAAAAGGACACACCTAGTCATCTGCCTACTGGTAAATGTTTTTTTTTTAAAACCCATTTCTGTTAAATTTCCGCTTAGAACTTTGAAGGGGTATATGGAACGTTATACTTAGTTTTAACGTCATATTAGTTATTGAATCTTTATTGAAGTTCACATCTTTCTGTAGAGATTGGTATTTATCTAAATGTTCTAGGATGAGTAAAAGAGGAGATATTTGATTTGAAGCAGAGCACTAAAATAACGAAACATACGCGTTTGGTCGACAATAAAAAGTAAATAAGCAGCATTTAGTGTTATCGGTGTTGAATTTTCCAGTTTGGTTAGTTAGTTTTAATTATAACGATGTCAATATCAAAAATAAATAAATAAAGTATAGTTACCTTCTAAACTATTTTATTAGAAGATAAAAGATTCGACCACGGCCGGGAATCGAACCCAGGTCCTTTGCATCTACGTCGCAGCGCTCTTACCACTGAGCTAACCGTGAGTCCGTTCCGATCGTGATCGATCTTTCTCTTCTGTGATCCCTCCCTCCAGGTCTCGCCACATTGTAGCGAAGTACCGGGGGGCTGAACAATTGTCCAGACAGACGGGACCTAGTTGACATACGTCAAATATATACATTGTATGTTGTTATGTAGTAATTAGTTATCGTTAGATAATTAATTTATAATTTTGTTTGTTTGTTTAACGTCCATTTTTATGCTACTTAGGCTAATCGGACGATGCTACAGTGGGAGTCCTAAATTTTGCCTATCCAGGTATAATTAGGATAGGGATCTTTAACGAGTACCAGACATCGTACAGGCTCGGGACCTCCATTTTACGTCCTATCCGAGGGACGGCATAGCTAAGGATTTTTTACTTCCATTAAAAAATCCTAAGGCCACCGCTGGAATTGAACCCGCGATCTTTAGTATTGTAGGTTGCCATGCTAACCACAACACCAAAGGTGACCCACAATTTATAATTTTTAAACTATTTTATTAGAAGATAAAAGTTAGTTAATTAACAAACTAATTAGTTTATAGTGACTTTCATATTATTAACCAACATAGCGACCATCTGTCTTGCTTATAAGATATATCAAGCTAAAGGCTTGTCAGGTGTAAGCTCCTTAAAGTGTCATCCCAGGCATAATAAATTATTCCATTCACAATGTCAAGCAGAAGAAAAAAAAAAGAAGTTAAATGGCTCATGACTAATACATCTCGGAGCTGCTTACCATAACTCACTCGATAAAACGAATAGTATTTTTTGTTCTGATTAGGGAATAAAGGCATGGGATGTCTGCTTTCTCAATCCGAAGCATTTTCCTTGGTGCCTAGAATGAAGAAATGTTCAAAAATAAAATCGTTTCCTGCATCTTTACTGAGTTATTTCTTTATCCAATTTCTAATATTTGTCTTCAAATACCCCACCTGTGGTATTGTGCTTAGCAGAAAAACCTACAATACTAAAGGTCGCGGGTTCGTGTCCTGAGGTGGCCCTAGGGTTTTTTGATGGGAGTAAAAAATCCTTAGCTATGCCATCCATCGGATAGGACGTAAAATGGAGGTACCGAGCCTTTACGATGTCTGGTACTCGTTAAAGACCCGTATAATAATTATGGATAGGCAAAATTTAAGACTTCATTTCACGTTTCAGTGTAAGTAATAGTCCTTAGTACGCCGCACAATGGTCCAACCTGGGAAAAAACCTCATAAATGAAAGTAGCCCAAACCTAATTTTTTCTTGGTTTTCGAATACTTGAATAGTTATAGAACAATGGAAAGAATATATTTTTTTAACTAGTTCAAAATTAAAATGTGTGTGTACCAGTAAATTTGGACTTTTTAATTATTGAAAAAATCGTACTTTTCTACCAACATAAAAAAAATTTCTACTCTGTACAAGATTTACAATAAAATATTCCCCAATACATCAGGAGTGTGTCATCTGTATGTGCACTGCTATGGACTAAACATTTTTAAATAATATCAATAGAAAGAGAAGAAATTAATTTTCGAAATCGTTGCTGAAATAAGTATGATTTTTTGTCTTTGTTGGTTTATAAAACGCTTGCGTTACGTTGCGTTACGGTCGCAATGGTTTAATATGTAACTGTAGGCAGTAGAGGAACTGTGGTAAAATTTGCAGCGCCAACTTCGGCCAACTTTGGGATTTACAAGGAATTAAACCTTTCGTTACGGTGCGAGTGGCAAAGGTGGGGAGGAACTATTAGTTAAGAAAAATCCTCCTATAGGTCTCTAAGGGAGGGGGACTGACTTACAATTAAAACAAAATAAATCACACGTTATTTTCATTTTATTTCTAAAATACTAAAATAAAATAAAATTATTTTAATTTTAATTCTAAAATACTAAAATAAAAAAAAAGTATTTTATTTTGTATTTTAAATAATCGAATAAACTACAACTACAAATAGGTTGTTTGAAGTTGCACATTTTCTTTATAGTGCAACTTCATTATAGTGCATTGGTGGTCCTTTGCACTAGAGCTCTCACCCCTGAAAATTGAGGTGGTACATTTATTTCACTTTGATGCTGTAATTGTAGTAAGTTTTTTAAAAATCCTTCACTAACCGCACATATTCCAGGGATAAATGAAGAATTAATTATGACATTAAAAACAGTACTAGGTGTAAATTTTCTTTCTGTACCCGATTGATACTGCAGCATGTCGCAAGTATACAGTGGAAACGGCTGAGATGGCAGTGACTCGGTACATGGAGCAGACATGATTGAGTACGCAGCTCTTTTTATCGGTTCCCTGTCAGAAGAGACTCATGGAGAGTAGGAACAAAAATTATAAGCAGTACAGGAAACATCATTCCAGGAAGATATCTCAAGTCGCAACAAATGAAGATGTTTTCCACCAATTATTTGTAACAAGCAGCCTATACATTGCGGATTTAAGACCAGCATACAAGTATAAAAAGAAAAAAGAGCTAACAGAGGAAGCATACAATTTACTTAAACAAGATTAAATAATTATATCCTATTTGTATTATTGTACATAAAAATTTTAAATAAAAAATATTATCTATACAATTTTTTTCATTTTTACATTCCACATCAAATTTTAACTTGATCTGGTGCTCTGTTTCATTAGATTCGGCACCTCAAAAAACATATAAGACTATACCAAACACGAATTTTTTATATTTTTGACTTTTTGACCTCAAATTTGGACTTGATCTGGTGGTCCCATTGCACTGACTTTGGTTTCATTAGATTCGGCACCTCAAAAAATCAATACACGGGAGGTTCCATGCCGCTAACAAAGTTAATATATAATAGATATTAGGTTTTTTCCCATTTTCAGCTTTTTTGGACCACTGTGCGCCGGTACGGCATGGTTCGGAGGATTATCTGTTCGAGGATGAGTATAATGAAACCTTTAGGCTAGGCGCACATTGAGACATTCCCGACGAAATTCACTCAAAAAATATAAGACTGAAAAATTAAACGGTTGGCTCAAACATGCCTTCCAGCTTGATCGAATAATATACAAAAAAAAAAAATCACAACTAATTGCCTGTCAGTTTCTTGACTTGAAAATTACATGGTTAATGGGATAGAAACCAAATCACAGTTTTTGTAGAAAAATATTTTCGGCCTCTATACATCAACTAGCGGAGAACATTTTTTTTTTCAAGTATGCACGTTCTAGACAAATGTCAAAACAACCTCCTTTTTTCTTAAAAAAACTGTGACATATTCGAGGATTGCGTTCCGAATGTTGTCGTGTAAAATCAGCTACTTCGATAACTAGTATCCTGGTTGCATGGTTCCTTGAAGAGGATTGGTATATGCTTCCTCTAAATACAGTTTCTTTGCCCTTTTGATAAGGTTTTTATTCTTAGCGGTTTGGACTTAAGCTTGAAACTGATAACAATTATTTCAAGGTAAATGGAACCCATCCTCTAATTACAGAAATGTTCATATTATTCCCAAATAAAACAGGATAGAATAAAGTGCAAATGGAAACGTGCATTATAGCTTCTATCGTTCCAAATAACAAATTCTACTATCCTACCCCCCCCCCCCCCGCCGCTCATTACCTCAAACTATCGATAGTTTAATGTCCGATACTATCGAAGCTATCGATAGCAGAGACTATCCATAGTTTTACATTACCAGTGTTTTGTTTTTCTATTTTTTTTTTTTTTAAACGTGTATTAGGGTAATCCGCATAGTTATTGACACACTTAAGACTACATTTCTGTGGTAAAATTTAAAAAAAAAAAAACTTTTTATGAAGGGATCTAATTGAAACTTCCTATAGCTCCTCTTTATCTATCCTTATAAAGACTCGAGAGGTTTTTTTGGGTCAAAAGTTCAATAGATTTACCGTATGGCAATATTTATTGTTAAAAGTGCAAAAACTAAGTTATTGACACCCTTTGGATTTAATAGTGAAATCTTCCCTATGGTTAGTTTGTCGAAGACTTACTTCATATATGACTTAGAGGACCTTTCAAACATTAGATTCATGTATATCTTGTTTAATTATTTCTTTAAGTTAAAGTTGGGGTGCCAATAACTGTACTGAGTGCCAATAACTGTATGATTTACCCTATATATATAATATCCAATGCATAGGGTATATAATTAATATAGACTCTGCATTGGATCAGTTTTAATATCATTTTGTAACTTACATTTTAAAACGAACCGGATGATCTCATGTTTATTTTACCGCTATATGCACCAAAATATTGTAAATATTTTCTCATAAAGATCCTGTCAAACAACAATATATTCTTTATCAATAACTGTTTTCCTTCTGAACAGAATACTGTTATCTGGAAGACATCCTTTTGTAGATATTTACTACTACCTTATTAGATAATGTAGTTGGAAATTCCACCAATTCAAAAAAAAAGGGATTGTTCATTGCTTTAAAAGAAAATGCTATTTTTAGATTTCTTTACAGTTAGAACTTCCTTTTGTTCCTCCTACCTTCTTTATTAACCCTATGTGTTTTTCTTTGCCCGGTAATAGTGTTGCGGAATGAAAAAAAATCTTTCATTTTCAGGAACATTTTTTTTTATGCTGTTGTTGATTTACAACATTATGGTTTTTTATACAACATTATAGTTGTTTTTTTTTAAATCTTGTAGTTAATAACAATAATTATAAATTAAACGTTATCATCGTTGATACTGCAAAAGGTCGCATGTCAATAAGCAGCTGATTTACAGGAGAACAAAAAATCATTTTATTTGCAATTCATTTTTTACTTTCACTTACCTATATATGAAATATATAGTAAGTGGAAGTATTGCGATCGTGAAAATTTTCGACTTCCAGTTTTCAACGGAAATACACGTTTTGGGGTCCCCTGAGTCAAAATAACCAAGTCCCGCGAAATGGTCTGTGTGTGTGTCTGTGTGTGTGTGTGAACAGACTAGCTCAAAAACTATAAACCGTGCGAACCTGAAATTGGGTATTTAGAGTATGTATAAGCCCGCGATGTGACAGCAAAAATTTCATAAATTTGCTCAAAGGGAGGGGGTACGGTACTTTATTTAATAACTTTTTAAGTTTTTTTCGATTTTCTCAAAAACGGCTCTAACGATTTTGATTAAACTGAGTATTTGATCTATTTATATGCCTGAAATATGACTGTAAAAATTTCATTAAAATTGATCAACCGGAGGGGGGACTTTACTTAATAAATTTTGTATCATTTTCACATGTTTTTTTTATTTACTTAAAAACGGTTTTAACGATCTTGATCAAACTTGGTATTTGATGTATTTATATGCCCGAGATATGACTGTAAAAATTTCATCAAAATTGATCTACGGGAGGGGGGACTTTACTTAATAAATTTTGTATCATTTTCACGGGGTTTTTTTATTCACTCAAAAACGGCTTTAACGATTAACAAAAATAAGATATGAATGTAGAAAGATGTGTGACTTTGGGAAATGATATTTAGCAAAACACGTCAATTTCTAATCTAAGTAAGTTGGTAGGTGAAAGTTGCGTGTTGCGCGCACGCACCAGATTTTTTAGTTTTTGTGCTTGATTATCGAAAGAGACATTAAAATTGTTATTATATTTTGGAAATTTAAATGTAGAGAATATTTGTCCAGTCTCGTCATACGTTTTGTTTTTTAAATAGTGTATCAGTAAATCTTAGCAATATAAATATCAATAAGAAATAAATGATTAAGTAAATTATCATTTGACTGATACCTGGGGTGTCCTTTCCAACTACAGTAAAACATTTTATACCCGAATCTCCGGATTATCTGAATCAGATTTGTAGAAATTTTATTTTATTTTATGATAACATTGATAATAATTTCTAGTAACGATGGCAAGAATTTACTGATAATTTCACCAAAAATTCGCTTTATTTTAATATTATCGACGGAACTGGTTTATTCCAACGACGAGTGCCGTCTTTAAGCAAATGGCAGTGTACCAATTCTTAGAAAGGAAATATATTTTAGATACAGCATTCCTATTTGAGACCACCATAAAATTATCTCTGTGGAAATCCCTTTCTGGGTTCTAGGGCAGGTTTTTATACCTATTGCTTTAAAAAATCCCGCGGAAAAACCCTCTAGTAAACATCCCAAACTTTAATCTCCTGCCCCTTTCAGCTATTGAATCATAAAAATGATAAAATTTTCATTTCCAACCCTCTTCTGGAAGGTATCTGAATATGTATTTTAAATTTCCGTGGTCGCCCCATATCCCTCCCTCAACGAATTTTAATATTGATTCATTTTTTAAAATATACGCTTCTAAAGCTAGGCGCACTTTTAGACTCTCGCGACGCAGAGCAGTTTTTGTAATACGTGAGGTAGATAAGATACTGCGCTGCCCTGCGTCTAATGTGCGCGGTTCCTATCCATTTCACGTTTCACAAAAACTGCTCTGCGTCGCGAGTGTCTAAAGGTTTCATTTACCTTTAAATAATTTTTATCAGTTTCAAGCTTAGTCGTAACCGCTAAGAATAAAAATCTGGTGCGTTCGCGCAACACACAACTTTCACTTACCAACTTACTTAGATTTGAAATTAATGCGTTTTGTTAATTGCTACTTCTAAAATGAACAGAACGGCTTTAATTATGAACAATGGTCTGTCATTAAAGGCGTACTCCGCATGCGTGGGCTCAACGAGTTTTATGAGTTGACTGAATATTTTTCTTTTTTCTCCTCTTTATGTTTTCTTTATTTTTATCATATCTCATATTTAGCCATTTCTTATTTTTAGGCGTAACGAGAGACAGTTAATTTCTCCATATAAACAAAATCAAAGGTACTTTATAGGAAACAAACAAACAAGAAAGGACCCAAATCCATTAAGGCCCCCTCAGAACATTTTAAGAATGATAAAGCTTACCTGATATTAAATAACATCAAATTTTCATTAAACATGACGATTTGATGGAAATCATTATAGCCGTTTGTGAGATAATCGAAAAAAGGTAAACATTGCAAAAAAAGTTATGAAATAAAGTGCCCCCTCCGTTTGACCAATTTTGATGAAATGTTGGCTATCACATCTTTGGCATATACATACATCAAATACCAAGTTTGATCAAGATCGATAAAACCGTTTTTGAGTAAATAAAAAAAACACGTGAAAATGATACAAAATTTATTAAGTAAAGTCCCCCCTCCGGTTGATCAATTTTAATGAAATTTTTACAGTCATATCTCGGGCATATAAATACATCAAATACCAAGTTTGATCAAAATCGATAAAACCGTTTTTGAGTAAATAAAAAAAACGCGTGAAAATGATACAAAATTTATTAAGTAAAATCCCCCCTCCGGTTGATCAATTTTGATGAAATTTTTACAGTCCTACCTCGGGCATATAAATAGATCAAATACTCAGTTTAATCAAAATCGTTAGAGCCGTTTTTGAGAAAATCGAAAAAAACTTAAAACGTTATTAAATAAAGTACCCCCTCCCTTTGAGCAAATTTGATGAAATTTTTGCTGTCACATCGCGGGCATATACATAGTCTAAATACCCAATTTCAGGTTCGCACGGTTTATAGTTTTTGAGCTAGTCTGTTCACACACAGACACACAGACACACAGACACACACACAGACCATTTCGCGGGACTTGGTCATTTCGACTCAGGGGACCCCAAAACGTATATTTCCGTTGAAAACCGGAAGTCGAATTTTTTCACGATCGCAATACTTCCACTTACTATATATTTCATATATAGGTAAGTGAAAGTAAAAAAAAAAATAGAAAAACAAAACACTGGTAATGTAAAACTATGGATAGTCTCCGCTATCGATAGTTTCGATAGTATCGGACATTAAACTATCGATAGTTTGAGGTAATGAGCGGGGGGGGGGAGGGGGGAGGGTAGGATAGTAGAATTTGTTATTTGGAACGATAGGAGCTATAATGCACATTTCCATTTGCCCTTTTTTCTATCCTGTTTTATTTGGGAATAAGATGAACATTTCTGTGGTTAGAGGATCGGTTCCATTTACCTTCAAATAATTTTTATCAGTTTCAAGCTTAAGTCCAAACCGCTAAGAATAAAAACCTTATCAAAAGGGCAAAGAAACTGTATTTAGAGGAAGCATATACCAATCCTCTTCAAGAAACCATGCAACCAGGATTTCAGTTATCGAAGTAGCTGATTTTACACGACAACATTCGGAACGCAATCCGCGAATGTGTATATAAATAAAAAAGGAGGTTGTTTTGACATTTATCACGACATTGTACCTTGGAACAAGCATACAAAAAAAAAATCCCAGCTAGTTAATGTATAGAGGCCGAAAATATTTTGCTACAAAAACTGTGATTTTGTTTCTATCCCATTAACCAAGTAATTTTCAAGTCAAGGAACTGACAGGCAATTAGTTGTGATTTTTTTTTTTTGTAAATTATTCCATCAAGTTGGAAGGCATGTATAAGCAAACCATTTAATTTTTCGTTCTTTTATTTTTTGAGTGAATTTAAAAAAAAATTATAGAGTATAGAAGCTTTTTTCGTTAGAAACGTAAATAAAATTACACAGTTACATTTTATTTATTTTTCATTTTCATGAATTATCACATGGGTGTTTAGAGGCAGAGGTTGTCACTACATCCTTTAAAAACAATGTTTTCGATAGTAATATCGATAGTTTTACAACACTACAAAACACCTTTCCCTGTGAAGCACACTATATTGTTCATTTTATATCAATATCGTAGTAAAGATAGTGTTTGTGTCGCTTTTGAGTTAGTTCTAGACCTTCTTTTAGCATTTTCTTAACGTTGCTTATATCCATAATAAGTTAGAGCAAAAGCCAAATTAGAACATAGTTCCAAGTCAGCTCTCTAAAATTATTGTATTAAGGTGTATAAAGTTATTGTATCGTTTAGTTGATTATATTTCCAATTCTTTAGAGTCCAAACATTATTGTCCCAGCGTCTTTCTTGACATTAGTCAAGCGTTCGATAAAGTTTGGCATGAAGGATTGCTTTCCAAACTTAAAATCTTACTTCCTCCGAAATATTTTCTAATAATACTCTCATACTTGACAGACATTTTGCGGTGAAAGTAGGAACTGACCTCTCGGACATTAAATGTATAAAAGCAGGAGTGCCTCAGGGTAGCGCCCTTGGTCCGATACTATTCAACATATACATGTCAGATCTACCGCAACAGAATAAAACTCTACTGGCTACGTCCGCTGACGACACAGCCATACTTTGCTCAGATAAAAACCCTATTCAAGCCTTTAATAATCTTCAAAATCATTTGGATAATATTGCAGACTGGGCCACTTCATTTTTATTTTCCACCAGGTGGAAAATAAAAATGAATGAAAAAAAGAGTGTTCATGTAATTTTTACACTTAATCGTGGCCCTTGTCCAGGAATATATTTTAATAATATCTGCATACCGCCATCTGATGAGGTTAGATATTTAGGTTTTTATCTGGACAAAAGACTGACTCGGAAAACTCACATCAGACTAAAACGTAAAGAGCTAAACAAACGATACGGGCTTTTATCCAGGCTACTTGACAGACGTTCAAAGTTATCTTTAGCAAATAAAATACAAAGTCCTCCTAAAACCTATACGGGCGTACAGGATAGATTTGTATGGCTCTGCAAAATCGTCCAGCATCCAAAGAATACAGTCTTTTCAGTCAAAACTGTTGCGAAGAATAGTTGATGCACCATTTTTTGTTAGCAACGATATAATACACAAAGACTTAGACATGCGAACAATTTCGGAAACAGCCAAAGAAAATTATAGTAGCTTTCACCAAAGACTGACCTACAATACAAACCCTCTTTAAGATGCTCGCACAACCCTTTCAGCCCACCACGTCGACTACGCAGGTGGTGGCCAAGAGACTTGCTAAGCTAATTTGTCATTTCCAGAAGGAACGCTCATGTATCAGCCAGCAAAATTTGCTCATTGCATGTAATTTGCAGATCGCAAATTTATAATTGTTAAACGTTTGTTATTAAATAAATTAATAAATAAAAAAAAAAAAAAAAAAAAAAAGGTGCATAGCTCAGACATCATTGTTCGCTGGACATCACGTTTAAGTGTAAATAGCTGTTCTTGGTACGCCGGTACGGCAAGGTTCGGGGCATTACCTGTTCGGCGGTGAGGTTCGCATAGTGTAAAGGCACTTCAGAGATAAGCAAATCCTCAAAAAGGGTTCCTTTAACCCCTTAGGTACGGTGGGGGTCGGATCCGACCCACGGGTGGGTATTTCCCCTCCTGTATTCTCCCCCCTCTTAGCACGTGATCGAGTTGACAAGGGACCCTACTAGTAAGTCCTCCTACAGATGTTAAGAGCGTTTGCAGTTACTAGGTGAGTGTCCTTGGCTTCCTACTTTTAATATTGTCGTGAGTTCTTTTGTTCCGGGTCGCTTCCGACCCAACCGTACCGTGAATGTTACTAAATTTGGTTGATATTTTTTTTGTTTTTAGGGGTTTTCCAACAAATTAGATCAAAACAGATTAAATTAATTAGTTGGAAAAATCTTAACCCCTTAACGTCTGAGCAGTGCGAGCCCTCTGGCTTGAGACCTTAGACCGGCTGCCGTGCCCGGTGCCCTGAATACATTCTTCTTTATCTCTTTATTCTTATTTTTCTTCCAAAGAATTTGCCCTATTTGCCTAAGGAATGAGGTGCAGGTAAAATTAATTTGGAAAAACCCGAAAAGAACCCCATGTCAATTAGTTTACAGCCCTCGGAAATTTTTGGGGAAACCATAAACCCCGTCACTGGGAAATACCGTCTAGAGGCTCCAAGGACTGCAGCGCTCGAACTGGTATATCAGTCTACAGGTGTTAAAGGGTTAAAATAAAAAAAAAAAAATTGTTTCCTACCAACATAAAAGTGACGAATAAATCACTAATGACTTTTTACTTTTTACCTGTTTTCGCAACAAAATGGCTAAGCAACTGTTTTCAAGACAACAAAATGTTGGTTTCATTCAACCCAAAAAAAAATAAAAAAGTCCTCTTAATGTCTTCAATGCTCTACGGAGGAACAATAAGCGATGAGTCAAGCAAGCCAGAGGTAATAGAGTTCTACAACCTAACAAAATGCGGTGTGGATGTGTTGGACAAACTTTGCAAAGACGAAACCACCAAAAGGAAAACCAGAAGGTGGCCCTTGCGGTACTTATTTGGAATACTCGACATCGCAGCTGTTAACAGTTTTTTTTTATTTCAATGTAATACGAAACTAGACTCGTTTTCCGCACATGCTCAGAACCACTTTTTTGAAAAATCTATCTTGGGCTTTGATCAAACCCTTGATGGAAAAAAGAATGCTCAGCCCGCGTATTATTAGAACTCATCGTTTGACACTCGCCAAGGTTTTAGGAAAAGAAAAAGCTTTACCACAGCAATTAACCGTCAAACCCAATCTGGGAAAAAAAAGTAGAAAATGTAACTTGTGTGATCCCTCTAAAGATAGAAAGGGAAATGAATTTTGTTTGAAATGTAATGCATGTGTCTGTGGTGAGCATAAGGCAGTACAGAAAAGTGACATTCCTTTTATTTTTAATGTAAAATATCAATAAATGTTATTATGCAACAAAAATGGTTATTGTATATTTATTTCTACCCAAAATCTCATAAATAAAGAGATTGGGTCGGAACCGACCCAACCGTACCATCTATTTTGTCTCAAACCACTGTACCGTTTGAGGGTTAAGTTGAGATCGGCGCCTCATTAAACTGTACAATATTTATCACGCCTAGAAGTACATCATAGCGATAAAAGTATAGAGATTTTGATTGAAAACTACTATTAGGCGAAAATTCCATATATAAACTGCAATTGTTCGGAAAGAGAGGGGTAGATAATACCTTTGTAGGAACTTTTTAGAAGAAAGTTTTATGAATAATCGTAGGAATTTTTAATTTTTTTATCTTTTCTTATCCGGAATGAATAGATACATTGACAATATATAGACTTAACTATAGAAATTATGTGTCTGTTGAGAAATGGTTACTTTGTTGTAAACACCTCTTTTCTTCTTTTTCAAGAACCGACAAGAAGTTCGGAAATCAAGCTGATCGTGTGTGGATCCATTAACCCTCGCAAGGCACACTGGGGTCTGACAGACCCCAAGAACATATTATGTACGAATATCTAATTAATCAAATTATTCTAATGGCTGTGACTTCTATCTATTCGAAGTTGGTACACCTACCGCCTTAGCGCCTATGTTGGAAAAGTTGTAGTTCATCCTGTTGTTTTTATAGAAAATTAAAAACTTGTGTTGGGGTCCTGTAGACCCCAGTGTGGCATCTAAGTTCTTCTTTTTGTTATTACAATTTGCTTTGTAAGTGAGGTAAGTGTAACAAATATTTCTTTCAAAATGTTTTATTGTGTGGGTTATATTTCTTTTAGTGGGTTATGTTTTATTTTGTATTTATCGCTTAACTTTCTGATAAATGTGAATTTTTTCAGAATGGCTTAGGCCTAAAGTGAGAAGGTCAATAAAAATATTAATTAAGGAATTAGGACTCAATGGCCCTGGTCCGAAAGCCCTAGGACAGTTTAAAAAGGAAGATGCTCTTATTGTTCTAGACAAAAATATAGGAAAACAAAACTAGTTTGTAGCTACATGCTACAGCCACACAATCAATCAATGAGGGCTGCATGTAAGAAAAGTGGTCGGCAATAAATTTTGTAAAATATATTTTTTATATTTAGAATATTCTAAGTAACAATAGAAAAATAATGAATGTTGATTTGTATAAAATTTGAAATTTCTAAATACGTTTTTTCCAAACTGTAAAAACTACTTGAAAAATGTGCATTTTACATTTGTTTTTTTATATAACGTAAATTAAAATAAATATTTTTAATCCAATATATTGATATCTTGATCTTGTACGTTTTTTTTAATTGTCTAAATAAAAGCTTCTAAAAATATTTTAAAACTATAATTTATATAAAGGATTAACTTTTGGGGTCTGTAGGACCCCAGTGTGGCATGTATGAAAAAAGATATTAGTGTGCCTTTGGAGGGTTAAGATGATAACGTTCGAAACACACCGTGTGAGAAAAGGAATGGACTAAGTTCTTGAATACTTTATTTTCAGTAGTTTAAGGAATAAATACCTAGCTATGAGTGCCAAGTAAGGAGTCCTAAAATAAGCTTTAGGAATGAACAGGATTTATTGAGGTCAGGGTAGATTGCATCTGGGCAGGGACGACGTCGAAGGCACGTGCTCTCGCAGTTAGATCCTCTACCGACTTGAGCAGTACATGGCATTATTTTTGCGGCAACTTATGACTGACAGAAGAGTTGGTCAGAACAATCAAACATTCAGAATGAAATGAACTAAATTAAAAAAAGGTTAGATTATATTAGATTTTTTTTTTTTTTTTTGTAAACGTACTTTGGAAAAAAAAATAATAATAAACTCATAGTTTTTACACTAAGTAAAAGTAAGCTTGAATGAGTTAAATACAGAAGTCAGAACGAGACTTAGTGAAACAACTAACAACCAATCACAGTGTTTGAATGTTATGAACGCGCGAAACGTTTTTGTTTTGTTTTCTTTTTTGCATCAAGGTTAAAATTATTATTAAAATGTCTCCAAGGGAAACCTGTCGTATAGTGGTTAGCATAGCAGCCTGCAACACTAAAGGACGCAGGTTATTTTATAGGGAATAAAAAATCTTTGGCTATGCCGTCCCTCGGATGTGACGTAAAATGAAGGTCCCGAGCCTGTAAGATGTAAGATACTGGTTAAATGTCCTGCCCTAATTATACCTGGATAGGCAAAATTTAGGACTTCCACTGTATCATCGTCCGATTAGCCTTTGTGGCATAAAGTGACGTTAAACAAACAAACAAACAGATTAACAGCTGATTTACACGAAAATAAACGTTTATTTGCTCCATTTTCATTGGTAAATAGATAATCAATGTATATATTATAAAGCAAAGTGTACAATGTGCGCGTGCCTATAAGGCTCAAAAACGACTCGACGTACGATTAAATAAGTTATGTCATCGTGTAGCCATATAACCCCTAACGGAGAAGAAGATTTCCGTTTTTCTCTTACGAGTGCAAAATTGAAGAGAAAAGGACAGGAATTTTAACCCTCTCGCACAATGTAATTAACCTATTTGAGATTGATATACGAGTTTATGAATGAAAAATTTAGTTCGAGCTGCAGACTACCAGGAAGCGCAGTTTGTAAAGGTTATATATTTTTTCAGGTGTTCTTTTAAAAATTAATAAAAGAATAAGCGATAATACTTAGTTTATCCTTTGCTTTCAAAATAAAATAATGATTCTACATCTCTGCGATCTATTAGAAAACCAATTTGATTCCTTAAAAAATTAATTTTCTCATAAGAAGGCTTATTATAATATATACTTAAGTAAATTTAATGCAATATGAGTGAACATTTCTTAATAGGACAGTGAGGGAATAAAAAAAAATAAAAAATAAAAAAGAGATAAATTAACTGAATATAAATCGAAAATAAAAAGTTGGAAGAATTCTTATTGTATGTAATTATGAAAAACTGCTTGGAATGGGCTTATAGGATTCAGAATCACAGAAACCATCAAAAACGATGCATAACTCGACAGAATTGCATTAAAATTAATTGTTCATTTACCATTTTCAACCCCCAATATAGGGTTCCTTATTTGGGCAGACTCAGCGAATCTTAATATTGATACAACATTAAAAGTTTCAAGAAGGTGCTTATTTTGTTCTATATTTCCTTTAATTTTAAAGTTTTTCAGTTATTAAAAGTACCACACAACTACCGGAGCGAAGCCGGGCACCCTAGCTAGCATGATATAAGCGCTTAAAAGATAAAAAAATGTTGAAGAGGGAAGGTTATCAGGTATAGATAAGCAAATATCCTCCTGGATGAGGAGAGCAATGATTCCTGCATAACAGGGTACTTACGTAGTTTACGGCCGGTATGCAATCTGCCCTGTAACCCATATTATATGATGCAAACTTCTATCTCTCTCTCTCGTATCAATTTATCTCTTCGATTATTGTTAAGTCCTATTTTTGTCAAACACGATTCTAAATGGTTTGACAATGTTAGGTTATAAACAAATAGCTAATACCGGCCATAAATTATTTAAGTACTAAGAATAGAACAAGGTAATACAGAAAAATACCGAGTTTTCATATCACGGTAATTCTTATGTATTCGCTGGTCCAGTGATAGCTCCTTCCAATTAGTATTTTTTTTCGTAGACATAATATTTTAAATATCTAAATTTGGTCCGTAAACCTTAAAAAAAAAAAAAATACAAAATATAATATCTCGCTACCAGCAGTAAATCAAAGTATTTCAAGATGGGCGAATACGCAGAACTATATATTTAAAACTATGAAGAAGGAGCACGTAATTTTAACTTGTTAATCGGAGGTTATGTTTTAAAGGCTAAAGCGATTTTTTTTTTCAATAAAAATGGAATTAAAGTTTTTCAAACGAGTGATGGTTGGTTACATCATTTCAAAATAAGGAACGATATAAAATTTAACTAAATTACGGGAGAATGTTTGTCCTGTGAAGTTTGTTGCGACTTTAAATGTGTGTAGAAAGATATGATCGCTCCGCGTTTCCATACTAAACTCAGAAACGAGACAGGGTTTATGTTTCGAATGACTTTCCGATCGTGTTATGTTTTTTATGGAAGAAATAGTGTAATGGTAGATACCTAATGAACAAGTAACCATCTTGTAAGCTACCAACACAGATGGGACTGAAAAATTAAGACCGTCCATGATAAATTAAGACGGAAACATAGATGTTTTTAAAAAACATAAAATCTTTTCCAATGATAAATTGGCATAGCTAGAAAAATCAGATGTTCATTTAGACATATTCTCTGCTGTAAACATTCAAGGATTACATCAAAAGAATTTTTTTTTTTTTCAAAAGTTAAATTGTAATGTTTGATTGTTCTACTTATAAGCGTCTGTAAATATATTGTAATAACTAAATAAGTTAAGATTTTTCATATTTTTATCGCCTATTAATGGAAATCCCGGTAATTCGTATTTTATTCTCGGGCCCTTGACAATACGAACTATCGGATGCTGTATAATAAAGATGATATTCGGGGTATAATTATTCCGTGATGAAAAGATTATCAAGTAATGCTTTAAAAAAGATTGAAAATGGATAAGATAAAGAGGAAATGAACATACTGTCAACTCAATCAAGTAACAAATTGTTTTGCAATCAACTTCAATCAGTTATAACTAGAGGCGTACGCATGATTAAGTAGGGACGTAAACAATTAAACATAACTCATGATATTTCGTTAATCTTAGTGTTACACAATCTTTACAACAAAATACTAACTAACGATGTATTTTTCGATAAGGATGTGCAGCAATATTAAAAAAGTATGATGCTCGAAACACACAACTTTCACTTACCAACTTATTTGCTTAGAAATCGACGTGTTTTGTTAAATGCAATTTCTCAAAGTCACACCTTTTTGCACATTCATTTACTTATTTTTGTTTTTATTTGCTCTCTAAAGTACACTATTTTTTTTATTATTGAAAAAAGTTTTTACTTGCGATAATTCGGCAATGCAAGCATAATGCTCCAAGTCGTCTGATTTTATAATTCTGTATGTAGTTCTTTGAGAACTTTATTTAGTTACCATGAAACAAATAATTTCCGTTATGAACAGAACGGCTTTAATTATAAACAATGGTCTGCCATTACAGGCGTTCTGCGCATGCGTGTACTCTACGTGTTTTATGAGTTGACGGAATATTTTTTTCTTCTGTACCTGTTTACTTGATTTTTTTCATATTTATTCATTTATTTTTTTAGGCGTAACGAGAGACAGTTAATTTCTCCATAAAAACAAAAACAAAGGTACCTACTTCATAGGAAAACTAAAAAGGCTCCTTTCCCATTTAAGCCCCCTCAGTACATTTTAATAATGATAAAGCTTACCTGATATTAAAGAAGACTTGATTTTCATTAAACATGACGAATTTGATCAAAATCATTAAAGCCGTTTTTGAGAAAAATAATATTGAGGCCAATAATCGAGATAAAAACTATCCTATTTTTTAAGTGGGACAAAACTTAACACAATAAGACAAATTTTTTAATGATCGGTTGATTAGATTGATTAGAGATTTTTACATATATAAAAATTTAAAACTATTATTTTAACTGTTTGAAACTATCAGCTGATTTGTTAGGCTGGCTTGGCAGCCTGTAAACAACCGTGTTTCATCATAATTACTGTTTACTAATAACTTCCAGTATGCCAAAGCTATCTGGTTCTGTGTTTACAAAATGTAAGGTCGAATGGAAAGTTTTCTGTCCCTAACACAACTGATATGGAGAAAAGCACTAACTCAAAAATGTGAGTGAGATATCGGTATCTCGATGGATTATTTGTGAAATTTTCCATTCCATACTCCATAAAAATTTAGTAAGCATCTTATTTTAGTCTGCGGTTTCCATTTAGACTTTTTACTGCTTTTTTTATGGCGTAATTTTTAAAAAATGGTAATAAATGCTACCAAACGTTTTATTGTGTTGATGGGTTCTTTTGTATCCTAAAATGACATTTGAACATGGGTGTTCAAAGTTTTTTAGGGGATCGCAAAATGTTGAACTGTACATTTACCTAATTGACATAAAATTAGGACTATTAAACCATACTGGGACTATTACGAACATTTTAAAAGAAAAATCTGTCAAATCCATCTAGCTGTTCTAAAGTAATGCGGTTGCCAACGAACATCATTTCATTTACCTATACATGAAATGTATAGTAAGGAGAGTATTGCGATCGTGATAAATTCCGTGACTTCCGATGTTCAACGGAATTGGACACCAAATAGTGAGGACAACTCCAATTACTACTGGGACCCACTCAAATTCTCGTTACCCACTGTCTGAATTAATGAAGACGGTACCCACTTTCCTATCGAATTAACAAGAAATTTGTAATTGAAAAAATAATTTTCATATTCCCTTTCAATGCCCCATTTTAAAAAAATAATGCCGATTATAGTCCAAGAAAGGTGGGTAGTAAGTGAAAGATTTGCGATAAACACACCGCACCTTTTACTTTCACTTACCTACATATGAAATATATAGTAAGGGAAAGTGTTCAACAGAAATACATGTTTTGGTGTCCCTTGAGTCCAAGTAACCAAGTCCCGCGAAATGGTCTGTGCGTGTGTGTGAACAGATTAGCTAAACCGTACGGGCACTAGATAAACTGTAAGAACCTGAAATTGGGTATTTGGTTATGTATTGGGTTGATGGAAAATTAATGCAGGTTTTTAATATTCATTGAAAATAGGCCATATCTTTACTTTAATTATATTTAATCAAAATAATTTCCATCTGAATCAATGCAATTTTGCCAACGTTCAACAAGCTTTCTTATTCCACCAGAAAAAAAATCTGAATCCCTGGACTCAATGAAGCCACGAAAAGAATTTTCAATTTCATCCTGGTTTTGAAAAAAGTTCTCCCTCAAAAGGTTATCCACATGCCTGAAAAAGTGGAAGTCTGTAGGAGAGAGGTCAGGTGAATAAGGTGGGTGTGGGAGAACTTCGTAGCCCAACTCGTGCAGTCGTCGTAGCGTTGGTTGTGCGACGTGTGGTCTGGCGTTATCATAGAGAAGGATAGGTCCCTTCCGATTCATCAATGCTGGGCAAAGACGTTGTAATTTTCGATCCATGTTGTCAATTCCTTGACAGTACTTGTCAGCAGTTATAGTCTCACCTCGATTGAGAAAGCTGTAGTGGATAACACCAGCAGTATACCACCAAACTGTGATCATAACTTTTTTTGGGTGCAGGTTGGGCTTTGGGAAAGGTTTTGGTTGTTCATCTTTGCCCAGCCATGCGCTACAACGCCTTCTGTTGTCGTATAAGATCCATTTTTCATCGCACGTCACAATGCGATCGAGAAATGGATCATTTTTATTGCGTGTCACAAGCATGGAACAGATTTCAAAGCGGCGATTTCTTCGGTGGTCGTTTAATTGGTGTGGCACCTACTTGGCCAACTTTTTTACCTTACCAATTGCTTCCAAGTGGCGTACAACTGTGGATTGGTTCACGCCGAGTTCTACCGCTATTTCTCGGGTGCTTTTGGTTGGGTCTTCTTCCACTATTGACCTCAGCTGGTCGTTGTCAAGAGCAAAATGACGGCCCCAACCTTCCTTGTCTTCGAGGTCGAAATCTCCACTGCGAAACTTCTGGATCCAACGCTGCACCGTGGACTCGTTAATAGCCCCCTGACCCCACACTCCGTTAATATTACCAGCCGTTAGCGCAGCGCTGCACCCTAATTTAAATTCGTAAAAATAAATTTGACGAAAATCGTACTTCGACATTTTCGATTTAAGACCTTTGAACACACTGAACAAAACGATTTTACTGATCAAATTCATGGTGAAAGAGAGGGTATTAGATAAGGTTTGTTTTGGTATAATAATGATCAATGTTAGGATTTGCTTTGTTAACACAATTGGAATAAAGATATCGCAATAGAGGAAGCCTGCATTAATTTTGCATCAACCCAATACATGCCCGCGATGTGACAGCAAAAATTTCATCAAAATTGATCAAACGGAGGGTGCACTTAATTTCATAACTTTTTTTCCAATTTTTACGCGTTTTTCCCATGGCCAATGTTTTTTTTTTCCCCCAAGATTTGTTAGCAAATCTTATTTCGCCAAACTGTTCCTTTAGACTTTAAAAACCTAATTAAAATACCCTATAACAACATATATAAAAAACATATAAAATACCTTATAGCAAAAGTATTATTGAACAGTGATAAACAGTTTTTTTTTTTTTAGATAATAATAAAAATGAAAAAAAAAGGGGGGATGGCTTAATGATCGCACACCTTTATATCAGGAAGTTTATTTCTTTCAGAAATGGGCAATTATGTGTCGCCTTTTCATGTGTAGCGGAAAATATCGAATTTATTTGTTTTAGCAAGAGACAGATTAACCGCCGGGGCGCATAACTAATAACGGAAAACTAGTACCAAAAAAAAGATAAAAAAGAACGAAAAAAAAAAAAAAAAGGGATTAGTAATTTCGATAACCAGGAAAGTACGAGACGGAAGATAAAGTGAAGAATAAATTGATCGCATACTTTAAAAACAAAAACATAATTCACATTTTACACCACTTACACCAGTTCATCCAAATATTTTAATCCATACTTCAAACACTGTATCACGTAGGGAACAAGTGATTTCGTTGTAAGGAAAAGTACAGAATCAGTCGTCATTTTTTACTCAAAAAGAAAAGAGAACACACGCAATCAGGTGACAGAGTAAGGGTCTGGCCACACATGTCCGCACCGCAGCGTTAATATAGGTTATGTTCAGAATATTTTTAATTTAACTTACATATTACCTTTAGTTATGCCTAAAGTGGCCTGCGTCTGTGACATGTGTGGCCTGACCTTTAGGCATAACTAAAGGTAATATGTAAGTTAAATTAAAAATATCCTGAATATAACCTATATTAATATTGCAGTGCAGATCCGGTGCGGACATCTGTGGCCAGACCCTAATAGACATGTAAATTTAGGATGAAGACAATTAAAAGGGAATTGGTGAGGTGTGTATCAGTCAACTGTTAGTTTGTTTCAACTACTACTTCGTTCTAACAATGAGCATGAAACCATTTCAAACTATAAGGTTTTGTTTAACGTTACAATACTTCCTAAGTACATTGGGACTGCAATGTTATTTTAAATGTTCCTCCATCCCTAAAGAAACATTAAATATTGTAAGATAGATAAACTAGGTTAGAATAGCTAGATTAATAGTCAGGATTTTCAGTTAGATTTTTACTTTTTTTTTATTTAGGAAAGCTAACGTTACAAGTGGATCTTCATCAGGGTTAAAACTCTGACTAATGAGGGCTCAAACCGCTCTCGACCAGAAGACGGCATAGGCAAGGATTTTTTAACTCCCATTAAAAAATCCTAGGGCCACCTCGGGACGCGAATTGTTATCATTGCTTCTGTATTTTATATTCTTATATTAATTTTAACTTTACACGTCTTTGTGACTAGATTGCATGTAAATAGTAATGTCTGCTTATTAAGAAGACTTAGCCCTATCCCCCTGAGCATTGCATGGAGCTTGGTTCACTTAACTTTATACACACCTGGGTATCAGATTTTCTTTTACTTTGCCCTAAATTTTAAAATATGGCTTAATAGCCAGGCGCTCAACAACATTATAACTCTCTAGCATACCTATGGTTATAACAAAAAAAAAAAAATAGTCCAGTAATAATAATACCTTGACTCTTAATCAAGACGTCAAGGTGAATGAGAGGTAATTATCTATGAGACGAAAGGTAAACCCACGCATGCAGCAGTCTAGTTTAGATAAAGGTTGTTTGTGCGCCTCACGGAATATCATAATGCACTATCACAACACTTATCGCCTGCATAACAGTCTCGTCAATAATCTTTCTTATCTGTTACACATTTTTTTTTTTTAATTTAATGGAAATGATGATAATAGGTATAAAAACGTGCAGGATAAAAAAAACAACAATTAAGTGGTATCAGCTGTAGTGTAGTGGTTAGCATAGCAACCTACAATACTAAAAGTCGCGGGTTTGCGTCCCGCGTTTGAAGGCAAGGTTCGGGGATTATATTTTGTATAAGATTAGGGATAGTATAAAAACTTTTAATAAAAAAAAAAAATTTCAACGTTACTACGCACTAAAATTTTATACGTGTAGAATAGTCAACTGTTTACGATAGGATGAATTATAATCAGGATTTTCAGTTTTTATTTAGAAAGCCAATGTTTCGGTGCCTACACGCGAGTCTTCATCAGGGCAAAAAATAAGACAAATATATGAATATCTATGCTAGAAGATGGTAATTAAATATATTGTAGTGCGTTCGTATGTGTTCGTTGACAGTCGGTATGTGTAGGTCATTGTGCAATGTTATGTTGCGGACATACCAGAGTGCTTTTGTAATTATTCTAAAAGTTTTTGCCAGAAAGATTTAAGTTTGTTAATGTGGGTCTTTTTGGCGATGCCGTATATCTGTGATACGTAGGTCCAAATTGGTTTCAGTAAGTAGGTGTAGGTGTACAATTTATATCTAATTAATCTAATCTTAGTTCGTGGCTGACCACCATTTTAAATTATTTTTAAATAATTTATTTTTTGAAGAGAAAAGATTTGGCTCCGCCGGGAGTCGAACCCGGGTCTCCTGCGTTACATGCGAGGATCCTAACCGCTACACCACAGAGCTCGGCTCAAGGCAGAGCAAATCCTTCCTCTTCACTGATAAGGATTTGCTCTGCCTTGAGCCGAGCTCTGTGGTGTAGTGGTTAGCATCCTCGCATGTAACGCAGGAGACCCGGGTTCGACTCACGGTGGAGCCAAAACTTTTCTCTTCAAAAAATAAATTATTTAAAAATAATTTATATCTAAGTTGTAGTTTTGAGAGGAGTGAATACAGAAGTTTTAGCCTTTGGTTCAAGGCTTTCCTTTTTTTTTTAATATGTGGACCCCATGTCATTCTTCGGTCAAATGTTAGTCCTAGGTAGTTGACTAGGTCTATCTGTGAAATTTGTATATTGTCGGGAAAGACTGGAGGACATGTTTTACGTCGAAGAGTAAAAGTTATGTGTAATAATTTAGTCGGATTTTCCAAAGTTTAAACCAGTCATGTAATTTTGTTAAATATTGTTGAAGAGTCTGTGATGCGTAGGATGAATTTACGTGTTTTATTAGGATTGCTGTGTCGTCCGCATATGTTGCTGTTAATATATCTGAGCTGCATGGAATGTCGTGTGTGTAAATAATGTAGAGTAGTGGTGCGAACACTGAACCTTGGGGCACTCCTGCTAAGATAGGCTTAATAGAAGGCTTAATAGAATTAATGATAAATGTTTAATTGTCATCTTCTAGCATAGATACTCATTTGTCTTCTTTTTAGCCCTGATGAAGATCCACATGACGTTGGTTTTTCAAAATAAAAACTGTTTAACTGAATATCCTGGCTAATCATCATGCTATCAATAATATTTTAAATTAGGATCTTCATGAGACATAGAAATTTTAAAAATAGAAAAAAGTGCGCCCCTCCGCAAGAACATTTCTGAATCCGCTACTGGGAGAAGTTTGGTAGGATATGTAAAATTTTTGCATTTTTAATCACCGAAAATAATCCAATAAAGAAATATATTCGGATTTCAATAAGAAAAAAATTCGTTTTCTGAAAAATACTCAATAGGGCAAAATTTGAACCTATCTATGACAATATGTGGACATTTACATATGAATATGACATTTACATAATATTATATAGGATAAGAATAATATTACACAGGACATCTATGATAATAAGTGGTACACTATTTATTTACGGGATATCGTCGAAAACATCGATCTTTTAGTGTAAAACTCGGTGGTTATTTCGATAATCCATATCCAATATATTTGTATAAAAGTCCAAACTAATTCCCGAAAAGCACGGAGTTCTATGAGTAAGTGGAACCTACTTCTTTCTTGGTACACCGCTGTATGAGTAAAGGTCTGTAGGTAGTATAAAGGTCTGGTCAAACATAAAAATGGCTATATGAAATATGAAAAAAATCGAATAAACAAATACAGGAAAATGCTCCGAAACTCATAAAACATTTGAGTCCACGCATGCGCTGTACGCCTTTAATGACAGACCATTGTTTATAATTAAAGGCGTTCTATTCAAGGGAAAGAGTTGTCAACGTATTAATGCCTGGTCACAGATAACCGCACCACAGCACGGTCCTGTATTATTATAAGGAGATTGGTTTAATTATTCCAGCTCATGTTTATCTAGTCAATTATCGCATAATAGAATAACTGGTTAACACTAAAACTTGAACTAAAATTGGAGTCTGATTCAAATACGAAGGATAGATAATAACGGGTCGGTTGACCCGGTGTCGGGCATGTGTGACCAGACCTTTACCTACATAGACAATATCTACTTTCTAATAGAAAAAACAAAAATAATTGTCATTGAGGGGATACGTTTGATATTTTTCTTTTCCGGTAGAGGTAGTCTGATGAAGATCTACGTGTAGGGATCGAAACGTTGGCTTTCCAAAATAAAAATAAAAAGTTTAAACTGAAAATCCGGACTATTAATCATCCTATCTTAAAGAAAAGTGTTACCTAAATTCTAAATGTATTTTTAAACTATGATACCTTCCAGACTACTATGTCTTTAGATTGACACTAAATATCGAAATCGCTATCAAAGTAATAAATATTATTGATCATAAATTCGAATAGCTTAACAATAAATACGAAAATAACATCTCCTTGATCGATTACTAGCGGGTTCATGATTTCGACAATCAGATCCCAAGGCTAAACTCATAACCACCGAAACTTATCAACGATTTGAAGAGATTATGTAAGCAGTCGGCAATGTCAAGGATTGCCCCCACACGCTCGATTCGCGTACAACAATATGCGTCTTGCGTTATGGTTATCTTTTTTTATTTTATTTTTGTTTTTCGGACACGTGTTAATTTATCTAAAACATGTACAAAACGTGTGATCACTTGCGTATGTTTATATTATTAATGGGGTCCTCTTTCATTTCTAGAAATTTTATAATATTGTTGGGGAAACAGGTAATAATAATAATAAATACAAATGTTTATCAAGTATTTTCCATATTTCTATAATTATATAATATTTAATTTCCGACTGACTTTTCTCTATCCGGCAAGGCTCAGAGATTTCTTCAGTCCAACCAATCTTAGCAGAAGTTCCGCAGGGGTCAATACCCGCTCCCTTACTATATATCATATACACACAGGACATTCATACAAACCCCGAAACATTAACTGCAACCAACGTTGACGATACAGCAATTTTAACAAAACATTGTTACATTGACCCTCGAATGGGTTCATTAATTGTACAAAATCACAATCTCAATAAATTTGAGAAAATATTACTCACTGAGGAAAATTAAATCAAATCAAAAAAAAAAAAAAAGATAGACATAAAACAAGCCATTGAAAATGCTGTATTCACAATTTTCAAATGTATAAAAATTGATAATAAGACAGAAACTTAATACTTACACATATAATAGAACTGTTTAAATGTTTTTTTGTTTTTTTTAATTAAACTTGAAATATTAATCGGTAAATATGAGTCTCTATGAGTGCACTCCTCGCCTATTTTCATCGCCATTATTGCACTCAGACTCTGTAAGTCCGCCATTTGCCAAGCCCAAAAATGGACTAATAATTGAGATAAGAAACAATTAAAAGAGAAAACAATTGAGTTTATGGCAATTAAAAGAGAAAGGCGTTGATATCATTTTCCTGTGGGCCCCCTCACACAGCGGAACGAAATTGCCGATAGAGCAGCCCGCTCAGCAAGAATTACCGGAGCCAATGAGGTATCAATATTAACTGATATTCCTCTTGAGGATTTCGACAAAAAAATAAAATTAGGGATTTGTGAAATGTGCCGGGCCAGATGGAATCTTCAAGATGCCAAACTAAAAATCATAAAAAGGCATCCAATAAATTGGACAAACTCGAACAGAGTATCACGAAGGGAAGAGACCATCCTCTGTCGAATAAGAATTGGACATTGTTATTATTATTAAAAGGTCTCGCGCCTCCAACATGCAGAATAAGCAGTGAAGAAATTACAATAAGTCATATCCCATTATGTTATAACAGTAAAGCTTTTAAGAATCATAGGGCGTTTACTGCTTTAGAGGGTACATTGAGGGAAGTTCTTAGGCCGGGCCTAAGTTGGGGCTTAGCTCCGTGACGTGAGGTGTGGTGATCTGAGTTTTTGTGTACAGTAAAATAGAAAGGAGGAGCGAACGTTAAGCCGCAGGGTGAAGTGTCGCAGTTTTACAGTCACCGTTAGCTGCGGAGGTTTGTGATCCTGACGCAGTTTGTCACGGCCTGCGCCCCGCAGGTCAAGTGAAAAATGGAAGAAAATAGTAAATCTTGTAAATTTACCAGTTCTAACTTACGGGTCCGAAGTTTTTAATAGAACCACTTCCCAACTTTCGCTCCTCCTGCTCGCAGTAGGCTTAATCCCCCGCCTTAGAGGCGATGAAAAAAATGTGAATATTTAAAATCGATCCAATACTATTCGAAAATTTAGGATACAGATGTTGCCAATGGCCCAGCAGGGTAGAGGCAACAAAAAAATAAAATAAATATTCGGTTAATAATTGAATTACAACATTTTTTGACAGGCAATATTTTTGATAATTACTATTACTGATAATCACAATCAATTTTTAATTTTATTGGTAAAATAATTTAACTGTCCTTGCGATTCCTCAAAGTGAAGAAAATTTCTGAATCAACTGACATATAAAAGGAAATAAGGAGAGGAAGCCAATACAATGCCAACCAATGGCAGCTTCATTAAAGCTCGTCCCTGAATAACTCTCGCAATAGGCAGGCGACAGTAACTGCGTCGTCCACCATAGCAAATCCAAGATTTAGTTCCAATAAATTATATTTTACTAATCTAGGTTTTGATAAAATTATTCTTCAAGATATATAAAGTTTACTATTTACTTTATTTTTACTTCCACTTACCTATAATTTGAAATATATATCACTTATTCTTGGTATCCTGATCAAATATATACACGTAGTTAGAGAAAGTACTACGATCTTGAAAAACTTCAATTCAGGTTTTCAACGGAAATAAAAGTTTTTTTTTTTTAACTTACACAAATCGTCGTTAAAAAATGTTAAGGACGTAAGTATTGGTGTAGCCAATAGTTGAAGAAAGAAATGTTAAAAAGTCATTTCTCAAAACTGCTCATAATTTTTAGCTATGACTGAATGCGCAACATCTATGAAATTCATAACAAGTACGTCTTTAATCAAAAAGGACTGCAAGAGAATAATAATAAAGGGGCCATCTGTGGTTAGCATAGCAATCTACAATACTAAAGGTCACGGGTTAGCGTCCCCCGGTGGCATTAGGATTTTTTAATGGAAGTACAAGATAGTAAGTCCCCCTGATAGGACTTAAAATGGAGGTACCGATCCGACGTCAGGTACTATTTGGTATAGTTAAAGACGTATATCCTAATTATACCAGGATAGGCAAAATTTAGGACTCCCGCTGAGCATAGTCCGATTAGCCTTAGTGGCATAAAGAGACGTTAAATCAACAAGGGTTATAAGCTCAAAAAATCTGATGAGGTGCGCACAACACTCAACTTAAACTTGCCAGCCTGTTTAGAGTAGAAAACAACATGTTTTGGTAAATGTGTTGGCGCTATTTAGTAAATGTCGTAGGGGAGAGCGGGTTGGTTGGCATATGGGATAGGTTGGCCATCGGCTTATAGTTTCCGTCACACCTCTTGTGAAGGCCCCACCATTGTACCACGCCACCCGCTCGACCTCGGGAGTCTTGTCCTGAGTTTTCAATCCGATACTAACAGTGTAGAGAAGAGTGTGCTTCAAACATCACAGTGATTGATTTTACAACATGTAACTAAATTTTTATATTTTCAGTAAATTTGGTTTAAAGGCATGGTAAAACATTTGACTCCGGTTCTGTTCACATAGCCATTAACTCCTTTGAAAAAACTAACCTTTCGATTTACCAGTTTCTTGTTTGATTGTTCTCCCCTGTCCTGGCAGCCAGCTTTCATATCATCCCTCCTGTGGGGTTAGTTGGCCCTTTTCAACTGGGGTATGTTGGCGCAGTAGCAATTCACAAAAGCAAGGTAAACATAAACAAAGGTGAAACTACCAATTGTTTTTACTTCCAGCAAGGAGGATGAGAGCAATTTTTCTTATGCAGAAAGAGACGACAGTCTAAACTTCTATCTTCTTCTATTTTCCCTTAAAAGCTGTCAAAAACAGCTGACATTTGCTCTAACTTATTAACGATAAAAGCAACGTCAGAAAAATGCTAAAAGAAGGTCTAGAAACTTATCTTAACTAACTCAAAAGCGACACTAGCACTATCCCTGAACAAAGGGGCAAACAGATGAAGAACCTCTTCGAGTTCGTGTCTTATTCAGATTTCTCGAACAGTGTTCGGGATTGGGTGTTCGATGGCTAAGTTAGAAAAGTGCAAAGGTACCTTAAGATATGCTGTAATTTTACGAATTGTTAAATTGAGAATGACGTCTGACCACCGAATCAAACAATTTCCATTTCAAAGACTGCTAACTTGGAACTTGCTGCTGTCCTGACTTTTGCTCTAACTTATTGAGGATAAAACCAACGTCAGAAAAATGCTAAAAGAACGTCTAGAAGCTTATTTAATTGAAGCGAACCCTGATTATGCCAGAATCGTCTACCCAGATGGCAAAGAAGCTCTTGTATCTACCCGCCGTATCGCAGCTCCTCCTGAATCTGTTCTGAAACAACATACTGAAACGGTGAAGTAGAGAGTTGACCAATTGAATTCGAGAGGGCTAGATGAACAGGTTAATGTAATCAGACAGTCTGAGAGAGAAAAAGAAGTAAAATCAAAGAACACTCCAGTCCATGCTACTGGCTAATGATTCAGAAGTTGTACAAGAATTTGAACTAGAGAGTGAACAGAAACCCGAACCAACTAACGCCCCACAGTGGTTCAAAATGACCAATTTAGAGACAAAACCCTTAACCCGTAACAAATGGCGATTAAATATATACATTCTATGGTTTTTTGGGTCGCTAAATCGATTTATGCCACTTTCAAAGCTGTAATATTTCATTTTAAGGGTTACATGGTAAAAAAAAACGCATTTCTAGAAATAAAATTTTGATTTTACTTGGATCGTAATAAATATTATAGGAAACAACAGAATTTGAACTAAAATTGAGTAAATATATATTTATGTAAACATCAAACTAATATGATACAAATATTTACAAAAATGACTATGAAAATAAAATTAATACTCTTTTTCTAACATAAACAATACAACTGTAGATGGGTTTCGCTTGTTACACCATCTTCAGTACAATATAAGATTAATATTTATATAAATCATTCATTTATATACATATTTATGATGTGATATTACTCTTCTAAAATTAAATCTGTCGCATCGACATCGAGAGCTATTCCCTTTTTTTCAAATTAGGCCTCAAGTTACTGATGTATGGATCCGATAAACAACATAAAATTCAATACATCTTCGTTCGTTGCTTTTCAATATCTCCTACTACATTCAGAAAAATCTTTGGTTGGTCTCCCAACCCATCGGCACAAAGGGCACGATAAAGTTGTTTTCCAACCATTTACTGTTTTTTCTTAAATAAACGTCCTCATTGTATGACGCTTGCTTAAATCATTTATTAAATTGTCTAACAAATCTTTTTTTTATTTCCGAAATAATTGTAATTAAGGGTTCACCTTCCACCCTCGGAATTAATGCTGGTAACGCCTGCTCTATCGACGAATTCTTATTTATCAGCATAATACATACATCGCAGTAGGAAAAGATGTATTTATCCATAGTAAATTTTAAATAAACGATTGTTAAGATGATGATAAATATTTCACTCTCTTCGCTGAAAGAAAACTGAAAACTGAGGAAAATAAATATTTTTTGACATATTGACAAATCCATTTTGATCCAGAAGCTTATTCGTTTGAACGTATGCAGTTTGAATAGAAGCTTATTAGCGATTGAAACTTAAGCAAACGGCACTCCCGTTCACACATTCCTAACTATGAAATGATCTCATTCAACGATTCGGACGTTTTCGGATCTGAAATCTTTTGGAATATCTCCAGTGATACCTCTGGATTGATTTAATATCAACCAGAAGACGGAGGTCGACGGAGCTAACATTGAAAAAGACCAATAACTATATCACTTATGATATGTCTCAAGATATCACCCAATTCTCTTTTCCATCGACCCTAAACTTTTTTTTTTTGAAATCTAGGATTAAATACCTTTTTTTCAGGATGTCTAAATAAGATATTTTCGAAAATTACGGCCTCGGAAAAATTTGGGCTTCCCTAAGATCACTTCGAAATAGGACGTTAACAAAAGTGTTATCGTGTCATTCCTACAAGATGCCCAAAACTGCCTTATTTTCAAAGATTTAATGAATTTTAATCTGAAAAATTTGTGTGGATCCTTACTCTAGAGGTATTTAGGTTTCAAAAAATATCTCTAAAGTTCCGGTTGGAGCACCTTCATTTTTTAGGGTTTTGTCCCTATCCGCACCACTGTGCGCCCCAGCAACAAGAGGATCACTGACTAGACCTCCTTCCTCCCAGGCTATCATATAGGAACAGAAAAATTTCTGTTCATCTTTCGGACTATGTACTAAAATAAAAGAAGGGGTGAATGTTATGTAGATAACGTATGATAATTATTCACCAATTATCATAATATTGTTTGTAAAAAAACTAATTCAATATTTGTCAAATAAAGCCTTTCTATACAAGGTATATTTTCCACAACATAAATAAAAAACACAAATTCGATTGAGGAATTCCACTAAAAACATATAAATAAGAATGAAGATTAAAAATACTAACAAATATAAATAACAATTACCTGTGAAATCGAAGCGAATTATTCTCAGGTGAGAAGAAGAAATACTCGCGGCCCAGTGGAAATCTTTTCTCTAGTTATTGTTTCGATGGTACAAGAAACTATTTAGTTAGTATATCTTTAAGGCAGCAATGTTTTTTGAAAGATTTAAAATAAATTTTAAAACACGAGAATTTTGATTTTTTTTTTTAAATAAAGTGATTCATCACGTGTTGAATGTTAACATACCATCACATGTGAGCGGTCGCATTCACTGTGACTATAAATCAATGAAAACTGAGCACAAAGTTAAAAAGCCGATAGATAAGAATCTGGCACTGTATAATGATATAGATAATAGTGTTAAAATACTTTGCGAACACGAAGGTTGCACCTTTGCTAGGTGCGAACACCACCTAATGGCTGGAGGCTGCGGCCCCCTTTAGAATTTTTTTCGCCATTGAAGGGTAGAATTTAACTTTACTTAAAGTAAGGAAGTGAGCAAGAAGATATAATTTAATTACTTATTTTAAAACATGTGTTCTGATTTTCATTACTTTGTTAATGTGTTCTATCAAATTCACTATGTATGTAAAGTTTTTGTTTATTAAAACCTTTAAGTCAGGTCTATGAAATTCTTTATTTTTCATTCATAACAATTTAATAAACAAAAACTACTTTTAAAAATACTCATTAAGTTACTAGTGTTTGTTAGGTTTATTTCTTATTTCTAACCTCCGGAATTAAGGTGGATAAATATTTGCGACCAGAGCGTTTCGAAATAGAACCAAATACAGTAACGGCCGATAAAAGTTGGATGCATTGGAAAAAAACTTTCTACAATTTCGTAAAGAAGATAGAAAAGGTTGATGAAGAAGGTAAGCTACAACTTTTAACTAATTATATTGCACCTAACATTTATGAATATATTAGTGAAATTGACAATTTTGATGCTGCCATCACGACTCTTGATGCACTTTATGTCAAACCTCGGGACGAGATATACGCAAGGCACTGTTTAGCAACCAGAAGCCAAAAACCTGAAGAATCAATAGACCAGTATCTGCAAAATTTAAAACGATTAAGTAAAGACTGTAATTTCCAAGCCGTTTCAGCTGATGAACATAAGAACTTATATATAAGAGATGCTTTTATTACAGGTTTAACTAATTCTCGTATTAGGCAAAGGTTATTAGAGAATACTAAGCTAAATTTAGATGAGGCTTATGACCAAGCAAGAGCCCTGGAATTGGCCGAAAAACAGTCAGTATTTTATTCCATTCACAGTCTCCAAGTGCTGCTACCGAAACTGAAACCGTCGCTATCTCATCAAGGCTATGTTACTTTTGTGGATCCAACTGGCACCCCAGATCGTCCTGCCCAGCCAAGGATGCGGTATGTATGAAATGCGGAATTACCGGTCATTGGAAACGTGCTTGTCAATCGCGGAAACATAATCAGAACAATACAAACGCGCGCAAACACCGTGAACCAAAAACATCAGCGGCTTCCAACTTGCTTGCTAACACGACGGCGGCTTCTCCAAACAGTCTGATTCATTCAACGGTTAGTATAACTTTAAACGGGATAAAGTTAAAAGAGCTAATCGATACTGGGAGTTCTCTGAGTTTCTTAAACTCTGCCCTCGTGAGAGAATGTAATTTAATGGTTTTGCAGTATAAAGGACGAATATCAATGGCAAATTCATCTCTCTATTCGAAAATAACTGGACAATGTAAGGCGGACGTTAAACTAGGCGAACACTCTTACAACGATGTATCGTTATTGATAATGAAAAACCTTTGTTGCGATGCGATAATTGGGCATGATATTCTCAAAAAACATTCCGTAGTAGAAATAGGTTTTAATGGTTCCCTACCTGCTTTAAAAATCTGTAGCGTAGCACTAGCGCGGGTTGAACCGGTATCTATTTTTGCGAATCTAATGAGAAATTGCACACCCATTGCAATTAAATCCAGAAAATTATCGAATGAAGATAATAAATTTATCAATGAAGAAATAAAAAAACTGCTAGAAGAAGGTGTGACAGAACCTAGCTACTCACCTTGGCGCGCGCAAGCATTCGTTGTAAGAGATGGAATACGAAAACCTCGCATGGTTGTTGATTACTCCAGAACGATAAACAAGTTTACACAACTTGACACCTACCCTCTTCCGAAAATTGAAGAAATCATATCAAAGGTTTCAGAAAACCAAGTTTTCAGCACCTTAGATCTCAAGAGCGCTTACTACCAGATACTCATACTAGAATCGGAGAAGCAATACACTGCATTCGAAGCCAGCGGAAAATTGTATCAATTTCTTCGGGTTCCTTTTGGGGTTACAAACGGAGTCGCTTGCTTTCAAAGGGTTATCGACCGCATAGTACAAGACGAAAATCTCGAAGGTACATACCCTTATTTGGACGACGTGACAGTGTGTAGAAAAAATCAAGAAGACCACGACAAAAACTTAAATAATTTTCTTAATGCTGCGAGAAAATATAACCTAACTTTGAACGAAGAAAAATGTCAATTTTCGGTTAAAACAATTCATTTACTGGGTTTCGTTATCTCTAACAAAACTATAACACCTGATCCTGAACGCATGAAACCACTGTTAGACCTTCCCGTATCAAGACGCTGCCTCACTACAGCATGATACGATCACTACTCTGCACTTCTACGAATGCCACACCGCATGAGCGTATGTTCAATCACCCTCGCCGATCATTCAATGGTTGTTCTATGCCTACTTGGTTAACTAAACCTGGCCCTGTTTTGATGAAAAAACATATCAGAGCAACAAAATATGACCCTCTTGTGGAAGAGGTTGAGCTACTGGAGTCTAATCCAGAATATGCTCACATTAGACTTCCTGACGGTAGAGAATCGACAGTTTCAACCCGACACTTGGCACCTACTGGAGATTCAATAATACGGACAAGTAAGAATCCCACTGAAGAAAATAAGACCTTGGATAACAACGAAGCTCCTTCACTAACCTATCCTAAGAGATGACAAAGCTGAAGAAGATTTAAACAATGATGAAAGTGGATCCCCTAAGTACTACCGGTGGAAAATCGTCCTATCCGTGAAAGAAAACCACCTGCACGCTTCAAAGCCTTCATAACTTTTTAGGGAGGAGTGAATGAGCAAGAAGATATAATTTAATTACTTATTTTAAACTTTGTTAATGTGTTCTATCAAATTCACTATGTATGTAAAGTTTTTGTTTATTAAAACCTTTAAGTCAGGTCTATGAAATTCTTTATTTTTCATTCATAACAGGAAGTAAGCTAAAGAACAAATAATATGCATAATAAGTATAAATTTAGTGGTGGGAAAGGAACATAAAGGTTAAAGAGCTGATTGCCAGATCCAGGTGAAGGGCTGTGGGGCTATAGCCCCCGTTTACAACCGGCTGGATCTACCCAAAAAACCACCAATCGCTGCTAACATAAGGTATTATCCTAGAAGGAGTCTTAGACTAACAGTTCTAAGAACGAAACGATAGGTTTGGTTAGAACAAAAAAGAGAACGAGTTTGAATGTCTGGAAGCCCCTGTGAATTTTCTAGGGGTGCCCTGTGAAAGGTCTCGAACCTCCAACATGCATAATATGCAGTGAGGAAATTACAATAAGTCTAATACTTATAGACTGCAAAGCTTTTAAGAATCATAGGACAAATATAGCTTTAGGGGGAGATCACCTGTGGTGTAGTGGTTAGCAAAGAAACTTACAACACTAAAGGTAGCAAGTTCGCGTCCCGGGGTGGCCCTATGATTTTTTTAGTGGGAGTAAAAAATCCTTGTCTATGCCGTCGGATAGGACGTAAAATGGAGCTCCCGAGCCTGTACGATGTCAGGTACTCGTTAAAGATCCCTATCCTAACTATACCTTGATAGGCAAAATTTAGGACTCCCACTGTCCGATTAGCCTAAGTGGCATAAAGTGACGTTAAACATACAAAAACCTGGCGCAGAGCAATTTTTTATTCACCACATTAAAATAAAAAATAAAAACTAATATAAAAAACTGTTTTAAATATCTAGTGAGTTTTTATTTCTCTTCAAACACGCCTAACCAATAATATGAAATTAGGGATGGGTTCAAACTTTTTTATTAGTTGATAAAACAAGGAGCAGAACACGAGTTTTTCAAATACTTTTTTAAAATATTCAATATAATATAATCAATTTAATTCCCTTGCTTCAAAAACAAAAAAAAAAGTCATAAAAAACTTAAAAGCTTTATTAGGAATGATAAACAGATTAAAGGTGACTGAAACAGGTATTTCGCAATGTAGGGCTATTGCAATATCTTAGCGAGGATTACACGTGTAGCCTTGATTGGATCAACTTTTAAAAAGCAAACAATTATTAAAAAACAAAAAAATATTTCTTTTTCACTATTTCTTTCTTTATTTTATTCTTGCTCTTGTAAACCTACGAAGCAACTATGTCGTCCAAGGTGCAAACAAAAAATCAGTATTTATTATACACATATCTCTCAAGGTTTTAAAGGCTTGTTTACACGATTAAGCTTTCGGGGCAAAACTTTGCCTAACCTATATTGCTAAAATTAAAGCTATGATTGTTTGTTTTAACGTCTCTTTATGCCACTAAGGCTAATCGGACGATGCTGCAGCGGGAGTCCTAAATTTTGCCTATCCAGGTATAATTAGGGTAGGGATCTTTAACGAGCACCTGACATCGTACAGGCTCGGTACCTCCATTTACCTCCTATCCGAGGGACGGCATAGACAAGGATTTTTTATTCCCATTAAAAAATCCTAGACCCACCTCGGGACGCGAACCCTCGACCTTTTGAATTGTAGGTTTCTATGCTAACCACTACACCACAGGTGGCCGCTGTTAAAGCAATGATTTTATATTACATCCCAGGGGAAATCGACCCAAACCTTACTTGTGTTTTTTTTTTTTTTTTTTTTTTTTTTTTTTTTGTAAGCCTCCATTGAAGCCCTACACTGCCCGAGCTGTTAATTGTAATGTAGGGATTAAAATGATATGTTACTTTCTTCTGTGAAGTGGCATACGAGTATGGAATAGCATTATCTACTTTAGACGTAGATAAGGCAAATGTCTAAAGATGTCATTTTTTGCACAAAATTATTGTAGTTGTAAATGTTGGAGTATTTTTTCGCATCATATTTTTTGCATTTTGTTATGACGTGTATTGATCGCGGATGCGTCAATAGTCTGAAAAACCGGGCGTTTCTCATCCTTGCTGATTTTGATTGGTGTTAAACCACGGTTTGTTCGGCTATGGTTAATTTTTTGTCTCGTAAATATTGCTATTTTGTTTTTCATCATTAAGAATATTTAAGATTTGATAAAGGAGCTTATATTTTTTTTTTTAAATCTAACTAGAGAATTATCGAAGATTTATTTATCGATAACGTATAAGAACTAAATAATAATAATTAGCACATCTTAACTAGATGATAACGAGTGCGTCGAAAAAAAAATAAATAACTAGCGTACATGCTTCAACAATAGTTAGCGAGTTTATGCGAAACGAAACGGACTGGGTTAACATTTTACACAAACAAAAACAAGAAGCAAAAAACAAAAAGAAATGAATAGCTTTCGAATAATTAAAACCCAACGTATGAATTCAATGGAACTAAAATAAATTTATGGCTTCTTGCCAGATATCGG
Source organism: Aelia acuminata (assembly GCA_911387785.2). NCBI lineage: Eukaryota > Metazoa > Arthropoda > Insecta > Hemiptera > Pentatomidae > Aelia > Aelia acuminata. The sequence continues at coordinate 224,009,205 of OU426978.1, forward strand.
ATAATGAGAATGGAGCTAAAGGGGAAAAAAATAATTTTTGGAGGCTTTTCAAATGGTCGGGCGGCCAAATGCATTCTGGCCTTTTAATACGTAAATATCCTATTAATAATTGAAGTGCTTAGAGGCCATTGCAAAGACACTTGAAAAAATAGTGGGTGAGTTGATGATGAAATCTGTCATCACTGCAAACAACACCAGAAACTACATTAATCTGGTGTCATATGTGGTGTAGTGGCTAGCATAGCAGCCTATAATACTAAAACATCTTTAAAAAAGCAAATAATTATTAATCGCGAGGTGGCCCAAGGAGTTTTTAAATGAAGTAAAAGTCCTTGGTATAGTAGTTAGCATAGCACTATTCGTGTTCGCGTCCCGAGGTGGCCCAAGGATTTATTAATGGTAGTAAAAAATCCTCGGCTATGCAGTCCCTTGCATAGGACGCAAGGCCCGATGCACACGGACGACACTTTTCTGCGATGCGGACTATAAGCCAGGTCAGGGGTACCTGGAGTACAATAGTAAATCCAGTCGGTCCATTGTACTCCAGGTACCCCTGACCTGGCTTATAGTCCGCATCGCAGAAAAGTGTCGTCCGTGTGCATCGGGCCTAAAACGGAGGTCCCGAGCCATTAGGATGTCAGGTACTCCTCGTTAAAGATTCCTATCCTAATTATACCTGAGTAGGCAATGTTTAGGACTCCCACACGCCCAATGTAGGACTTAATTTCTTTTCTTTTATTAATTAAAAACAACAGATTCAATCACATTTATGCACTTGATCACATGGATTCTAATTCTCCGAACCTACTCGTGCCAGCGAACTACGAACAGCTATTTACACTGAAACGTGAAGTCTGGCGAACATTGATAACTATTTAGAGAGCAAAACAAAAATAAGAAATGAATATGGAAAAATGTGTGACTTTAAAAAGTGGCGATTAACGTAAACCGTCAATTTCTAATCTAAGTAAGTTGGTAAGTGTAAGTTGAGTGTTGCGCGCATCGCACCAGAGCAGCAGGGGAGGGGCGCGCGTCCCCCCCTAAGAAGTGAGGACACTCATAAAGTATTACTACATATTTCTATATAAAATAAGCTATATTTAGTCATTTTTCAAGTCCACTAATTGAAAATGAATTGTATTTAAACATTTGCAGTAATTTGTAACGTCAATATGTACTCATATGTACTTTAAATTAGGGCCTTCATTACTCATGAAATGTAAAAAAAAAAAAAAGTGCGCCCCCCCTCAGAAAATTGCTGGATCCGCCACTGCCTTCTAGACTGTTCTAATTCAGACTTAAAATTTAAGGAGCGATGGACTGTAGACTTATTCTTGCTCTGAAGATCTAATCATGTGGTTACTTTTATGTAGTTATGTCGTTACAAGTTGATACTTTTTGTAACCGTGTTAGCTATTTGAGTTTGTGTTATTTTTCTGACATTGTGAAGTGTTATTTTCTTCTTATAAAAAACTATTTAAACACATAATAGTGTTACAATTACGTAACGTAAAAAAACATATGGTTTAGAATAGTTTGAGACCTTTTGCTGGAACGGACTATCAGTTGGAAAAAACTGTCATGGTACATCTTTGTGACTACGATGTTCGAATTCCATCTACGCTGGCCCAGAAGGTTCGAGGCTGGTCTTCTTACGACTAAATGAGGCGGTTGGTTTCAAAACCGGTTACATCCATTTTTTCCAAAAACATTTTTTTTTCTTTTTTTTTTCGAGTTTTTAATGTTAGAAGTAATGTGCTAGACGCGTTTTTTTTAAAAAGAAGTCTAGATCCTTCGAAAATCGATACTTAAATATACCATTTCTTATCAAAAGCGGTTCTATCCAAGCTTCGCTTTTCAGAAAACCTTCAATTTTTCGAAATCCCATGTTTCCAAACAGTTGGATGATGTTGATACTCTATTAAGAAAAACATTATGTGGAAGACTGGAGATCAATAGGTACCCTAGAATTCTACAAAGTTGTAATAGACCGTACAATGTCACCTATCCAAGTAAATATGCATCAATACCAATATGGATGTGGATCAGCATCAAGATTTAAATGATGATTTGTATATTTAAAAAATAAAAACTATGTAGGTATATATTGTTCATATTAAATAAAGAGATTTGTTTTTAAAAAATGTCAATTCATAATTTAACCAAAAATTGATATTTTCTTATCAAAGTCAGGCACATCCAACATATTTTTTATTGTTGAATGAGATTTAAAAAAGAAAATGTGATAAAAAATTGTCAAAAATTTTTGTTTGAAGGTAATTGTTAGCAAAATGACGAAAAAGAACAAAAAAAAATTGTTAAAGTGATTAATTTTTTAAATTGATCTTTTTTTTTATAAGTCCTGAAAAATTGTTGAAAATGGATGTAGCCGGTTTTGAAACCAAACGCCTCAAATATAAGGAGCGATTGACTGGAGAGTTAGTCTTGCTCTAAAGCTCAAGTCATATGGTTATTTCTGTGTCACAAAGTGATAATTTTTGTAACCTGTTTAGAGAATAATTTGTGTAGCATCGGAAATTATTATTTTCGTTCAATAAAAATTGTTTAATCAACACAAGTGTTACAATACCTCATGGAATAATAACAAAAGAAGGCGAAATAGTTTCGAATAATATAACTCCGTCCCCCCCCCCCTTTGCCTACCCATTCCCCGACTGATACCCCTTTTAATTCAGCTCTAGTTAGTTCTCGCGAACTTAAATTTTCAAACCGTAATTAATACGGCTTTATTTCGTGACTAATTACCTCTCGCATACGTAATTAGTCCAAAAATCTTTATGAGGTAAGACTTTAGATTAGAGAGAGGGGGAGGGTATTCTCCGACCCCACCAGGAACGACCACTATCGCCAACTAGTTGCCCTCGCGCTCAAGTTAGCTCTCGCACACGTAAATTTTCATTGACTAATTACTGTGTTTTTTTTTTTCCCCTAGCTAATTACTTCTCGCAAAGGCAAATATTCAAAAAGTCCTTATTAGGTGGGCGTTGTGGTGGGGGCGAGGCGGGTGGGACACTCCGTCCCCCGTTTGCCTACCCAATTAAAAATAATTAAATAAATGTGGAAAAAGCCGTACCCTGTTAAGTTGCTTAATGGTGTTCTCACATTTAGCAAAACTCATCGATTTCTAATCCATGTAGGCTGGTAAGTGAAGTTTGTGTGTTGTGCTCATCGAACCAGATTTTTATTTTCTTAAAAATAAACTTGCAAGCATTAACTGAGAGAATCGTAGAATCTTTGAGTGGCTATGAATAGGAGTGAGTAGATAGCGAATCCGTCAAAAAATATCTTATCTCCGGATGTGATATTCCAGTATTGTGCAACGTCAACTACTGACACTGGGTGACGCTCGAAGATTCGTATTAGTGCCAACATGATAATATTGGTATATATAAAATCGATATTAAATCGAGTTCATTATCATCGATACCCTAGGCCTTGGCTTTGACTACCAGCTCCGTAACGAATTCCGGCGGCCAGACCAGCCCGAACACCTCAGCGGTCAATGATTCCGGAAATAACTTCTCAATAATCTCGTCCATGATGCATCGTTAATAACAAATATCCGAACAACATTTTAAATTAGACAATCAGAAAAAGTCAAAGCTCATTTTTTTTAATTTTAATTTTGTTGCTTATTAATTTTAAAAAAATGTAGATCTTAGTCTCTACTACTTTTATTATTTTACTTTCACTTAACTATTTATGAAATATATATTAAGGGAAAGTACTGCGATAGTGAAAAATTTCGACTTCCATTTTTCAACGGAAATACACGTTTTAGGGTCCCCTGAGTACGAATAACTACATAAGTCAGGCGAAATGGCCTGAATGTGAGTGAAAAGACTAGCTCAGAAACTATAAAAACGTACGAACCTGAAATTGGGTATTTGAGGTATGTATATATGCGACAACGTAAATTTCATCAAAATTGATCAAAAGAAGAAGGCACTTTATTTAAACAAAATTTTCTCATTTCGACGATTTTTTCAAAAAAGTTTCTAAAGATTTTGATCAAAATCGTCATGTTTAATGAGAATCGAGTATTCTTTAATATCAGGTAGGTTTATCATCATTGAAATGTTCTGAAGGGGCTTAAATAGCGAAGACATTTTTTTTGTTTTCCTATAAAGTACCTTTGTTTTTGTTTATATGGAGAATTAACCGTCTGTCGTTATGAGTAGAAATAAAAAAATGGCTAAATATGAAATCTGAAAAATCGAATAAACAAATACAGGAAAAACAAAAAAAATATTCCGACAACTCATAAACCATATTGAGTCCGTGCATGCGCAGTACGCCTTTAATGACAGACCATTGTTTATAATTAAAGGCGTTTTTTTCATGGGAGTTGTCAACGTGGTTTGGAACACAATAATGAAATTATTCGTTTCCATGGTACAAACGTCAAAAATACCAAAATAGTGGCTAGTGATTGTGACCATTATATCAAATGAATAGGTCTTTGAGTACTTTCTGAGGTAGTCTGTTTACACACAGACCATTTCGCGTGACTTGGTTATTTGGACTCAGGGGACCCTAAAACGTTTATTTCCGTTGAAAACCGGAAGTCAAAATTTTTCACCATCGCAATACTTTCCCTTACAATATATTTCATATATTGAAAGTAAGTGAAAGTGAAATATTATATTGTATTTATAGTGGGCTTTAGAGTATATGTAATATATATACTTATATTACCATACTTAAAATGAATTTTATTATCAGATCACCAGTTCGATCGTCAATCAATGCAACATGGTGATCAGAAAATAAAATTTAAATTAAATATGGTAATCAATATATATTATAAAGCAAAGTGTACAATGTGCGTGCCGAAAAGGCTCAAAAACGACTCCACGTAGGATTAAGGAAGTTATGTCATGTTTTAGCCACATAACCCCTAACGGAGAAGAAGGTTTCCGTTTTTCTCTTAAGAGTGCAACATTGAAGAGAAAAGGACTGGAATTTTACGCCTCTCGCACCATTTAATTGATTGAGATACGAGTTTATGAATGAAAAATTTAGTTCGAGCTCCAGACTACCAGGAAGCGCTAGAGTGCGTTTCACTCAATGTTTATTGTTCATTCATCCTCATGTTTATTGTAAAGGTTATATATTTGTTCAGCTGTTCTTTTTAAATTACTAAAATATTAAGCGAAAATAATTAGTTTCTCCTTTGCTTTCAAAATAAAATAATGATTTTACATCTCTGCAATCAATTAAAAAACCAACGGGATTCCTTTAAAAATTAGTTTTCTCATAAGCAGGCTAATATATGATCAGCACATTACATTTAATCTATATATAATATATACCTAAGTAAATTTAATGCAATATGAGTGAACATTTCTTAGTAGTACAGTGAGCGATAAAATCAAACATAAAAAAAGAGATGAATTGACTGAATATAAAACGAAAATGAAAAGTTTGAAGTGTTTTTATTGTATTTATGAATAAGAAGTTGGTTTGGTTACTACGTATGATGAGCATTCCAGTTGACAAAACGACTAACTCCAATAACAGCATTCAAAATTTTATCATCCCTCATAGTTCAAGATAAACCCTCTTAAGGTATTATTCAATTAAGGTAAAATTCAACCCCTTAAGGGAGGTTGAAATGGAAGAAAGGTCTTAAAACAAAGTTTCTATGAATTTTCGGTAGTTTCTATGCTTCTGGATCAAATAGGACCATCATAGTAGTCGGCGCTTAAGTTTTACTCAAAATATAATTTTTTTAACTGACATACCAGGTTTTTCAACTATAATCTCATAACTTATTATCTGTTGACTACTTGGAATGGGCTTACAGTATTCAGAATCACAGAAACCATCAAAAACGATGCATAACTCGACAAAGTTGCAGCAAAATTAATTGTTCACTTACCATTTTCAACCCCCTGTAAATTATACAGGGTTCCTTATTTGGACGGACTCTGCAGATCTCAAGTCTGCAGAATATTGATACCCAAGTCAAAACCAAATTTTCAAGAAGGTGCTAATTTTGTTCCCTATTTCCTTTAATTTAAAAGTTTTTCTGGTATTAAAACTACCACACAACTACCGGAGCGAAGCCGGGCACCCTAGCTAGTATGGTAATATACTTATATTTATAGAATGATAAATTGTGAGGATTTTTAGTCAAAAGTTTTTTAATTGGAGAGCCTAACGTTTTGATCCAAACATGTGGATCTTCATCAGGGCTAAAATGAAGACAAATCAACATATAAGAGCAACATGTAATGTATCATTGCTAGAAGATGAGATTAATTACAGATAGTAACAATAAGAAGTAACAAAATCCAACTGATAGTATGTTTACATGACATGGGTACTTATGAAGTCTGATAATTGTATAAAAGATAGTAAGTATTTATATGAAAAATTGAATAATTAGCTGGTTAACATGATAAAATACGATCTGATATTTTCCTTGTTCAGTTCAGAGTAACTTTAACAGAGTAATTTTGACTGAAAATCCTTATAATCTATCATACCATCTTAAAGAAAACAATTGACCATTATACACCTCTATACTTAAATTTATATATATATAGATTTGTATATTAGCACAAACTGCAGTCGACCCTTTCGATTGTACCGTACGCTATATTGCATTATTGTATACTATAAACAATAATAAATCAATACATTCTTAGATATTTTTTACATTTTTAACAAATACCAGGGTTATAAGTATATTAAGAACTAAATCAATGCTTTAAAAAAAAAAAAACATCCTAACTAATAAAAATGCTGACAGTGTTACTTCTTGAACTAAGATGAAAAGTTTGCGTTGAAAAGGAAAGAGAAAGCACCGCCTTGTGAAGCAGACATCAAATGATATGATTGCACAGCAAAATGACATAACCTGCTGAGATAAAAACCGCTTATGCCTTACTTAGCAGGGCTAAAATAATACAAAAAGGGCAAGATTATTTTATCTTTCTCTTATAGCATTCTCCAAGTTACATTATTAGCAATCTATATACTGACTAATCGAACTCGATGATAAATACAAACATATATGAGGAAAAATATCCATATATTACTCTAAAAAAAAAAAAAATATATGCTCAACAAAACAAGTTATAAAAAGTAAACAGTCTAAATAAAAAGACATATCATTATCAAGTTGTTATGTTATAATTACAGAAGAAAAAAAATAATATCTTAAATAAAATCTCAATCTTAAATTTTCTCCGGTTATAACATTAACAGAGGAGGTACCTAGGGAAATAAATTTATGGGGGGATGAACACCCCCCCCCCTACGAAATTTCCAAGAAAAAAAAAAGATGTGTAATATAATATAATTTATGCATCCAATTTGCAATAATGGGACAGTTAATTTCTCCATATAAACAAAATCAAAGGTACTTTATAGCAAAACAAAAAAGTTATCTTCCCATTTAAGATGCCTCAGAACATTTTTAAAATTGTAAAACTTACCTCTTTTTTTATTTTTTATTTTTACTAATGCGTTACAGCTATTTTTATGAAAAATTTAGTAAATAAAAAAAACAACATAAAATGATACAAAAGTGATCAAATAAACTGCCCCAACTGTTTGACCAATTTTGATGAAATTTAGGCGGTCACATCGCGGGCATATACATACATCAAATACCCAATTTGATCAAAATTGTTAGAGCAGTTTTTGATAAAATCGAAAACACGTACAAATTTCTAGTATAATAATAATTATAAAGACCGATTAATTCTGTTTTTAATTTAATAATATTAAGTAATAAACACCATTTAATTCTGTTCCTTCTTATTCTCTTTGTAAATAAATATGTTCGTTGTTTCTTCACTGTATATTTTTTTTATACAAAACAGGTCCTCCTTAAAAATTTATTTTCTTGAACTAACACTGAAGGTAAATATGAGAATATAACAATGACAGAGTGAATGTAGAATGGGTGCCAGGCCATACTGGCATACCAGGAAACGAAAATGCAGACACTCTTGCCAGAAAAGGGTCCAATATCAAACCTATCACCCCTGCACTGGTGTGTGGCATTAGCAAAAGCTTTGCCATAAAGAGGATAGAGGAAATATACGGAGCGAAAAGAAAACAATTTTGGAAGATGTAAAACCTAAAACATTCCAAATTCTTCCTGGACAGTCCCTCTGTCAAAAGAAGTAGAGAATTACTAAATCTTCACAGGAATGCATTAAAAAGACTTACGGCAGTATACACCAGACACTGTAAGCTCAGAAGCCACATGCTCAAACTCAAACTCGCGGCATCGCCAATATGCAGATACTGTGAGAAAGAGAGCGAGATGGCCTATCATATGGTCTGCCTATATGACAGATTCGCAGCATCCGACACGCTTCATCTGCATCCACTTTCAAATCCCTCCTCTTCGATTTCCTATTCAACTCCCAAACCAACTACTGATCACTGAAGGGACATAATAGAGCTTTGGAAGCAACTCTTTTTAGCATGATTTCTATTAGAAAATATCTTATCGATGTATTCAGGCCGTTTTATTATATTCCGTTGTCTAAATGTATCGGTATTCTCTCTTTCTTCCTCTTGTTTTTATTTCACTTATTATACTTAAAGATTATTTTCATGAAGGAATGCACTTTTTGTTTCTGTCTTATTTTATTTATTTTTTGTTTCTGTCTTATTTTATTTATTTTTTCTTTCTGTAAATATTATTTGTAAACTATATTTGTAAATATTTAATATCATTCACATATGGCCACACTGGCTAGATCTCTATGTTATGTATGTAAAATTTATTCTAAATGGACATCAGTCCCAGGATAATAAAATTATTTTTCATTTCATTAAGGTTCAGAATGTTTGGCCTGTACCACATCATGGACCCTAAGGGGCATGAGTTAATCAACCCAAGCAGCCTTCTCAAATACACTGAGGTTCTGAAAATAAACATATAGCGGAGCAGAACCCAGGCAGGTAACTTGGCGCACAATAGGCCCATTGGGGCCGCGGTGCATCTACCACGGAAAAAAAAACGAGAATATAAACGATTACCAGATAGCACTAATATAAAAATGTAACCCAAATTCATTCACATCATATTTCTTTTTTGTAAGAATTTCGCAACTAAAAGGAAATGTCGACTTGTGGATTTCATTTTTCTTATAAGAATTCAAAACACTTAATCTTTCTTTGAGAAAAATCCCAGAATTTTATTCGATTATTTAATGCTAGAGAGCAGTTATGGTAGTCATTGAGAGATAGCAATAATGTTCACAACTTATGCACCTCCTCAAAATGTTTACTTTTTTGGATCGTGCCGGTCTTCTTCGGAACAAGTGATAACTCATTTTTAATGAAGCAATGTAAAGGTGTTGATCAATATATAACAGAAAACCAAGTACCCCAGCCATGTTAAATTCTATAACTCTAGGCCATCGATATGCAATTTTGTTATATACATAACTTATAGCTGATTCCTGGAACTTAGATTATCTGGTAGACATATTATTGTAAATAATAGGAAAAAGGAATTATAGGGGGGGGGGGATGCATTTCATGGAAATAAAATTAATACATATTGATGGCTTACATTGAAAACCTTGGATCTAAAAAAAAAAAAAGTACCCAAACATTTTTCTGTATTTAATCAATGATTAGCTTCCCACAGTACTTGTTCCCAGAGTACATCCAAACAACAACTTGTAATTTGTTGTTTACAAACTTGTTTTACCTAAATATAATTAAATATAACTTTGTTTTATTTTATGAAAATTATAAAAGTATTTTGGAATTCGAGCTTGTCTATCAAATAAAGCAAAAAAGTTAGGTAAGTTTTTTTGTGAGATAAGAGGAGATTCCACTCTAGGCCATCGATATGCAATTTTGTTATATACATAACTTATAGCTGATTCCTGGAACTTAGATTATCTGGTAGACATATTATAAAAATTATATTATTAAACCTCAAATCAACTTTACAAATTGTAATCTCGAACTAAAGAGACCTTCTATCATACATTTGTTTCTTGCCCGATTTATTCTTCTCTCAGAAAAAATAATATTCACCACACTGAAAATATAAATATTTCACCACTCATCGAATTACTTAAGATAACGGACAAGGGATTGTTAGCAAAAATATATGATTATTTGTCTAACTGCCTTCTTCTGATAGCTTTTGTTATTAATGAATAATTCACAAATTATACTAATGATTCGCTACATACAATATTAAGATAAATGTGATTATGGTTTTGTTTTGTGTGAGTGCTTGAATTTATTTATTTATATATATTCTTGTCTCGTAGTTATCTATTTTTTTAGTCGTTAATGTTGTTTATAATTCATAAATACTATGTGTTTATAGTCTATTATTAAAATAGTAAGTATAGATTATAAAAGTAAAATTACCTCATAATAATGGACCTTTTAATATTATTAATGTACTTAATGAATTTGTCATTGTTACATTTTCTATTTATAAAATTTATACCTTATAATGTTATATTATATACTCATTACTCCTTGTAATGTAAGCATCTGTCTTGAAGAATATAATTAGTTTAAAACAATAAAAATAATTTTAGAGATGATTGATAATCATGAATTCAGTAACAAAACCATTTTCTTCATTAAAACAGGCTACATTTTGACTCGAACATGTGGGTCTTCATCAGGACTCAGTATCTGAGTGATATAGAAGATGTTGAAGAAAATCGTTGTGGAGGATGGTCATGATGAGGTGTAAAAGTTGTGTCTAGCAGCTTGTAGTGGAGAGGGGCCGGGATAGCCGAGCGTGTAGGAGCGCGAACCGTTGTTGCACGCTCGAGCCGAACGGCGGCGGTTCAAATCCGCCCTGGGAGGGTTGACTTTTGTTTCGTGGAGGCCCCACGGAAAACATCTCGACCCTCCCACCATGGTTAGAATAGGTTGGTTACACCTGTAGAGTAACCCCCTGTCCGTATGCCACATATGGCCAGGTAGGGGTACCGAACAAAAAAAAAAAAAAAATGCTTGTAGTGGAGAGGTGATGATGTTTAAATATAGAAAACAATTTTGTGAATGAAATTCCTGATTCTCAATCATCCCTAAGAATCTTACAGAAAAACAGTCGACTATTCTCCGTCTCTTAATTAGTGTTTATTTAGGGAACATAAAACAAAGATTGTGAGCCCATCAGTACTCCACCATAATAGTACGCTGCTAGATACAACTGTAACACTTTATCAAGACCATCTTCCACGACACTTTCTTGAACAATTTATAGAACTGCAAGTACTGAACACTGATAAAGACTCACATATTTGAGTTTAAACATAGGATGTTTAAATAAAGAAAATGTTTTGTGAATAAAATTTTTGACAATCCATAATTCTTGGAAATCATAAAGAAGAACAGGCAACTATTCTCTACCTCTAAAAAACTCATTTTACTGAATGTAGCTAAAAAATGACTGTAAGGATTTCTCGTAATAATCAATAAATCTTCTTTTAAATGCCTAACAAATTTCATCCAAATTAATGTAACATATTCAAAATTTATTTCTATTTCAACTAATATAATACTACTAATAGCCCCTGAAATAAGCAACAAAAATGAAAAATTAAGTACCGCAATCTGAATTATGTTAATAATCATGCATAACCAATTTAAATGGTTAATAATCTAATAATATTATCCAGTTGTAACTGTACCAGAACCCCACAAACATCCCCCAGTCCTCAGTATGTATGATAGTTCAGAACACCCCCACACCCTTGGAAAGTATTTTTACATATCACCGCTGATACTGAAAAGGCCGAATGTCAGAAATTTTTGATTTTGCGATTTTATTGAATTTTTAATCAAATGAGTAGCTCTAGGATCCTAAAAGACGAGGTATGTCACCAGTGAACAGAAAAGAAGAATCATGCACAGTAAAAAAATACTCGATTTTCGGGAATCGCTTGGTCATTATTCCTGAGTGACACCGGCCTATAAGGAAAATTTAAACTCTAACACAAAAAAGTTTTAAAAATGAATATAATAACAATTTTAATGTTTCTTTCGATAACTAAACAAACACAAAAACTAAAAAAATGAAGAACAGAAATTGGTTGGGGGTCGGTCAAAATAATAAGTACAAATATTTGATATTTACAGATTTTATTCTAGCCAACATTTCGACCCAAATTTTAGATAATCATCAAGGCTAAATGAGAAACAAAAAAAACAACCAATCAGATAATTTATATAAACAGATACAAATGTGTGTGAAACATTAAACAAGTTAGATAAAATAAACATAAAATATTTTTGTAGAATTTAAAAAACTCTTAAAGTAAGGCCATGATGAAAGTAATAAATGAAAACGAGACAAAACTTAAAATGGGATATCTGAGGTAATGTAGAGAAATATATAAAACATAGGTGAACATATAATGAGGTTACAATGGTCTGTAGTAACGAAGCCTAAGTAAATAAGATGAAATGTAGTTCACAAAATACAAAGCGGTGTGTAAATCGAAAATTTAAATAAGATGGATAATATAAAAATATAATGATACAAAATAAGTCACTGAATGAATGGTAAGAGATCTTTAGAGGCATTATGATTAAAGAATAATTATAAGATTTATGTATTGGAAGTGTGTTACACTAGAACGATGGATGATTATTAAACTGAATATGACAGCTATGTAGTAGGGTGTGGGACTAAAAGTATTTAAACTTATATAAATTAAAGATTCTATATTATATGCTACTATTACTATGATATAAATTGTTTGACAATATGACATTGGGCGATGGAAACTTATGATGAGTATGGGAAAAAGGATACAGAAAATAGAAAAATTGTCACAGACCTTTTCTCACTGCTGTTAGGAGCTGAGTGACAAGAAGGTTGGGGGTGAAGAAGGGGGTTTGTTTACCTGATCGAAGCCCGATCAGCAACGGTATTTGTCAAAATTCTAAGTTATGTGAAATACGTAGTTGTAATGAATTGAGGAGATAAGTAGATGGTTAAAAAGATAACATACGGTATGGTAATGAGAAACCAAAATGAGCTCTACAAGACTTTGATCAGGCCAGTTTTGTTGTACGCATCGGAATCCTGGGCAACCACAAAATCGATGGAGCAGGAACTTGGTCTCTTCGAAAGGAAAGTATTGCATCGGATATTGGGAGGACAGCAGGTTGGAGGTCAGTGGCGAAGACATACAAATAAGGAGCTATATAGCTTATTCAATGAACCTGACATCGTTCTGTTTTATAAATTGAATCATCTAAGATGGGCGGGCCATCTGGCCAGAATGGAGGATAGTGAAATCCCCAAGAAGACACTGAAAGAGCCAATTTATGGTAAAAGACGGAGAGGAAGACCGAGATCAAGATGGGTGAATGGAGTCGCTGCTGATGCCCGGATTGTTTTAGGTGTCAATAATTGGATGGTGGCTGCACAAGATCGTGACAATTGGAGGAGGTTGTTACAGGAGGTCAAGACTCGGCAACGAGTTGTAGTACCAATTTAGATAGATAGATGGTAATGGGGAAAGCCGATAGAGAAAAAAATGAATTGCAATTAAATAATTTTTTTGTTTGAAAATCAGCTGTAAATTGACATATGACCTTTTGCAATATCAACGACGATATGCATCTATTAAAATAAAGATTAAAAATTAATTATGAAAATTAATATATTTTTCTTTTGATATTAACTATAGCTCAACCAGTTCTTTATAGACTATTTTGACTGAACCAACCATATTATTATTGACTTTTATCAATAATTTCTTCAATATAAGTATTCAGTATCAAAAGCAGCCTTTTTTCCATATTTTTTTTTTTTTTTTTGCTTTTAATTTTAAATGTATATTGTCATGGAGTAAAGGAAATTTTTTTTTAAAGGCAATTCAATCCTATGTGACTTAATAGCTTTTGGAAAAATTTCCTTTATTTAATAAAAATCTACTAACAAATTTATTTATAATTAATTTAAATCAAGAGGGAAATGAACATGATTGATTCTAGAAATTAATTTATCAATTTTCAAGACAGTTTTTAGTTGTTCAAACACAAATGTATTTTCCAATGACTTTCTTCAGAAAATCTACATTAAATAAAAAAAATTAAAAAAAAGTCTTATACATATAAAAATGATTCCTTATCCATAAGGGATATTTTCGTTTATTATATATTATAAAAAATTAATCATTAATTGATTAATAAAGGTATATAAGTAATATTAAAAAGAATAAAAATTAAATATAAAAGAAAGAAAGAAAATTATTGAAGGTAATTTAATATTCATTTCAACAGTCATTATTTGCTACGACGTACACATAAAATTTTCCATGCTAAAAAAACAATAAAACGTAATAGAAAACATATTTAAAAGGCTAATGGAAATCAAAGTAATTTAGAATAATATTACTATTAAACAAAACTATCAAGTGATTTCAAGTATACACAATAATAATTACATTCAATTTTAATAACACAGAGAGTAAACAATCAGAGAAAATTATCGTAACAATATTTAAAATAAAACACATCTATACCAAAATGAAACCATAACAGATATATGTTTATATACAATTTACTTGAATGCATATCAACATATATAGCAATCAAAACCACAAAAAAAAAATTGAATAAGTAGACGAAATAAATAGGATATGAAAACAGTAGAAACTTTCTTATTAACAAAAATTAAAAACTAAGAACAAAATGAACTAGAAAATATAAAATGATTTAATAAAAAATATTAATCAACAGTATTGTTTTTTATTTAAACTTAACAGTTTATTCAGGGAGTAAATATTTTAAAAGGGGTTATGGTACAGTAAAATAAATACCGAATCTTCGAATCTGATGGATATTTGAAACAAAATTCAATAAACTGATTCAAATCATTTACAATATCCAACAAAAAGCATCTGTAATAAAATGAACTAAACCAACACCAAACGAGAAAAGGGAGTATAAATAGAGGACAGGAAACTGGTTTCACATCAAATATATAAAAAAAAGAGGAACATATCAGATACCGATGCCCAAAATATTAAATAAATAACTTTGTATCAGAAAAAGAATTATAAGAAATAAAAGTTAGAAGCAATTATAAATAAATTAAAGAAATTGATAAATAAGTAACAAATAATCTTTATGAAAAAACTAATTTCATATAGAATATAAAGTTCAATTCAAACAAGGAAATAAAGAAATCAAAATTTTAACAGACACTAACCTTCTTATGAAAATGCTTCAGGTCAAATCTAAAGGTACTTAGCGATATAAATCGGAGCACAATGTAGAACAAAAATCACTTTATTTATCAAACGGTAAAAAATTGCATTCAGTGGAAGCAGACGACAACAACCTCAGTCAGCAAGTAATGATTGTTGACTGCCAGCAATCTGCCGGTTCTGATTCAGATCTCAGCCGTCATAACAGCTGAAGCGCTAGTATCATAGATGGAACCGTGAAAAAGTATCAGTTCCATAAGTTCCTGTTCCGCTAGTGTAATAGGTACATAGATATAATAGGTTACATATGTTAGTATTGGGTTGGCAAACTAATTGTAAGTTATAACTACTTTTTGCACTTTTAACAATAAATATTCCCATATTGTACTATTGAACTATTGACCCAAAAAAAAACCTCTTGAATCTTTATAAGGATAGCTAAAGAGGAGCTGTAGGAAGTTTCAATTTGATGATCTTCATAAAAAGTATTTTTTTTAATTTCACCATAGAAATGTAGTCTTAAGGGTGTCAATAACTGTATGGTTTACCCTATGTGATGTATGTATATGCCCGCGATGTGACAGTCAAAATTTCATCAAAATTGATCAATTGTAGGGGGCACTTTACTTAATAAATTTTGTCTCATTTTCAGGTGTGTTATTTATTTACTTCATCAAAATTGATCAATTGGAGGGGGCACTTTACTTAATAGATTTTGTCTTATTTTCACGTTTTATTTTATTTTCTCAAAAACGGCTGTAACTATTTTGATCAAACTGCATATTTGATGTATATACTATATGTATATATACTAGCGATGTGACAGCCATAATTTCATATCCCGTATTATCACTTATGAATTGGGTCACTTAAAAAAAGAAATAAGCCATAATAAATAGAAAAGTAATGAAAACTTCAAGTTTTGCAATACAAAAAATCCATAACTTATGGAGCAATACAAATACAAGCATATACATTAATGTGTGAAGTTGAGGAATAGCTTTTACATATTATCGAAATACGCCAATAACTAATCTAAGTAAGTTCTTAAGTGAAAGTTGTGTGTTGCGCGCATCGCACCAGATTTTTATTTCTTCCTGTCCATGATCTGTTGGTATTTGAAAGATTTTTTCTTATTCTTAAAAGAGTTCTTCATACGACTTCTCTCAACCCCTTTTATTTGTATTCAACTGTTATACTTTCATTTTTTTACTTTCACTTACCTATATTTATTTATTTTCACCCTACCCAGCCTCTTGGCATATACTGCCCTATACTGCCTGAGGCTATACGGGTTGTTGCAGCAGTTGCATGTTAAGCATGTCTGCATAGCATCCACTGCTGCTAAAAAACAAAAATGTTTTGAGCTTGAGGCCGGTAGGCTTCATTTTCTCAGTCCAGTTGGCTTCTAGGCACGGCAGGTCTCCCTCGTCCAACATTGAAGTGGGCAGGGCCGAGTACAGTCCGTACATCATCCGTAGACATGGACATCCGTAGACGAAGTCCTTGAAATGCTTATAGTTATTTTCCGCTACTAGTTGGGGAAAATCGGAATTTATGAGAACTTAGAGTCTGGACTGTGGGGAAGTACTTTCTTGAAGTAAATCCTTTCAGGCTTGTCACCCATCGTCGGTTCCACGCCTCAGTTGTATCCTCCCTTAATGTGCTCCTCCATTTCCTTGGGTTTTCATCTATTCTCACCTTAAGATTTCCTGGCATGCCTGCAGAGCCTTGTAAGTGTGTTTCAAAAGGTCTTCTCGCAGGAGGAGGTCGAGAGGTACCGCTCCTGCTAAAATCTGCGCCGCCTCGTGAGACACACTCCGATACGCTCGCGTAACTTGCAACAGCGCCGTTCGCTGGATGGTTGCCAACCTGCTTTTCTGTCGGCGTGAAAGGTTAGGGTACCAGGCAGGGGACGCATACCTCAGAATACCCAAAATTACTCTACTCCCTTATATATGTACTCCTTTATATATATAATGTAGCTGGGTATCTGAGGCCCCAGAAAGCGCCCCCTCAGTTACCTATATTTTTTTTTTTTGTTCGGTACCCCTACCTGGCCATGTGTGGCATACGGGGGGTTACTCTAGAGGTGTAAACAACCTTTTCTAACCATGGTGGGTAGGTCGAGATTTCTTCCATGGGGCCTCTACGAAATAAAAGTCAACCCTCCCAGGGAGGATTCGAACCGCCACCGTTCGGCTTGAGCGTGCTAAAGCGCATCGCGCTCTAACACGCTTGGCTATCCCGGCCCTCACTTACCTTTCTATATAATATATAGTAAGGAAAAGTATTGCGACCGTGAAAAATTTCGACTTCCGGTTTTTAACGGAAATACACATTTAGGGGTCTCCTGAGTCCAAATAAGCAAGTCCGGAAAAATGGTCTATGTGTGTGTGTGTGTATATGTGTATGAACAGATTAGCTGAAAAGCTATAAGCCGCACGAACCTGAAATTCGGCATTTGGTAAAAATTTCATCAAAATTGGTCAAACGGAGGGGAGTACTTTACTTCATAACTTGTTTCCCCATTTTTACGTTTTTTTCAATTTTCTCAAAAATAGATTTATCGATTTCGATAAAACTGGGTTTTTGATGTATTTATATGCCCGAGATATGACTGCAAAAATTTCATCAAAATTGATCAACCGGAGGGGGCACTTTATTTCATAACTTTTTTCCTCATTTATACGTTTTTTTTTTCGATTTCCTCAAAAATAGCTTTGACGATTTTGATTAAATTCGTGTAAGCTTTATCATTATTAAAATGTTCTGAGGGGGCATAAATGAGTAAGGGGCCTATTTTGTTTTCCAATAAAGTACCTTTGTTTTTGTTTGAATGGAGAAATTATCTGTCTCTGATTTCGCCTAAAAATAAGAAATGGCTAAATATGAAATGATTGATAAATCATTATCAAAATATGAAAAAAATGATTGATAACATTTATAATTAATAATTTCATGTAATTTTATAAAATATAATTTATAATTTCCATTCTCTTGTCTTCCATCAGAAATAAATAGTAAATAAATCTTTCTCCTTTTACTAAAGATTTCCTACTCGATTGTATTTTCACTTTAGTGAGGAAGAGTTTGTTTGTATTAGGCTTTCCTTTAAATGAAGGAATCTCTTCCATGGGTTTTCTTGTATTTTATTATCCCAACGTTTTGGGCTTTTAGCGAATCTTCTGGTGTTATCTATTGCACATCAAACTTTTTATACATTTGTTCTATATAAAAAATATGTCATTTTCTTACTACACATGATCAACCTTTAATAACAATTTTTCATGGTTTTGGACTGTAAAGGGTGACAATGAAATATGCTCACTCTGGTCTTGTCTTTGTAATGTAGCGACACAATTCTTCTAATTAAATAACATTACTTTCAAAATGTGATATATTTCTTTATTCTATGTTTAAAATGTTGATGACTCATTAAAATATTCAATAAAATATTAAATTAATCTACAAAAGAGAAATAAAAAAAAGGTAGAATGATATTTCAGAATTTCAGTAGGGTAAACCGTACAGTTATTATTGACACCCTTAAGACTACTTCTGTGTTGAAATTAAAAAAAAAAAAACTTTTTATAAAGGGATCAAATAGAAACTTCCTGCAGCTCCTCTTTTTCTATCCTTATAAAGACTCAAGGGGTTTTTTTGGGTCAAAAGTTCAATAGTTTTACAATATGGCAATATTTATTGTTAAAAGTGCCAAATCTAGTTATTGGCACCCAGTGGATTTAATTGTGAAATCTTCCCTATGGTTAGTTTGTTAAGGTCTTACTTCATAGATGACTTAGAAGATCCTTCAAACATTAGATTCTTGTATATCTTGAAGTAAAATTAGAACTTGTTTACTTATTTCTGTAAGTTAAATTTGGGGTGTCAATAACTTTTTTTTTTTTTTTTGTTCGGTACCCCTACCTGGCCATTTGTGGCATACGGGGGGTTACTCTACAGGTGTAACCAACCTATCCTAACCATGGTGGGTAGGTCGAGATTTATTCCGTGGGGCCTCCACGAAATAAAAGTCAACCATCCCAGGGCGGATTCGAACCGCCACTGTTCGGCTCGAGTGTGTTAAAGCGGGCCGCGCTCGAACACGCTCGGCTATTCCTGGCCAGGGGTGTCAATAACTGTCTGGTTTACCCTATTCAATAACAAACATTTTACTGAGTTTTGATTTTTTTTAATTTTTACTTACCCCATTTTGACACTGGATTTCTCAATTGTATATTTTACCAATAATTCTTAGAGAATTCAGCATGCCACAATAAATTCAATTATTTTTATTTTGTCCTTCGTTTCTTACATGGTTACTATACCTTTTTTGTTTCTATACTGATTTATCTTTTATGTAAGGTAACCACCTTATTCAATTTTATATTAATTTTAGATATTGGCTCGGCCTGGATTCGAACCCAGGTTCGCCTCCCAGTCGAGACCAATCTTTTCTCTTCAAATATAAAATATTTAAAATTTTTTTATTTTATTGTCTATAATAGAGACTATCTTGTTTGATGCATTCAATAAACTTATTGCTGTACAATAAAGTAAATAGAAACCAACAAATTAAACTAAGCAGGAACTCCATTATTGATCTGATGGATGAAAAAGGCTCAATAAAAAAAGTCACAAATGCTATGAGGGTTATATTTATGAAACAAAATATATATATGTATTTTATATCACAATGAATATGATCTAACGATAATACAAACTATACCTTAGCCATAAAATTAAAACATCATAAATTGATACGCAAAAGATTGTCTCCTTTCAAAACATAATTTTTGTCATCAATTTTCAAAAATAAATCCTCATTACGACTTTAAAATCTTTTGCTTAAAAACAAACAAAAAAATTATAATAATAATAATAATATACAATAAATTGATGACAATTCATTGATAGTTTGGCATTGTTCGTTCTATTCTACAATAATTTCATATATAAGGGATACCTGATTTTTTTTTCCTACATCTTGTTTTTTTTCCCTTTATTATTTTATTTTATTTTTTAATATACTATTATCTTTGTAGTTCAAATACAAGTTTGACTTTAACGACTATAATTAAAATATATAATGAATGAACAAATTTATATAAATGTTATTAATTTTAAATTGCAAGAGGTACATTATATACAAACAAAAAATAATATATATATGTATGTATGTAAAAGTGAATATATAAATATATTCTATACTTCATATATATAATTTAGATTATATAATAATAGTCTGCATTGAAATTTGCAGATGAATTGCTAAAGATAATAAATTCATACAGAATATATTCATAACTTTAATACAGTGATAATAAGAAATATACACACGATAATCTTTATATTATTGCTCCCACATAAGTAATTCAATCGAAGATACTTTTATTTTATTTTTTTCTGTCAGCTAATTTATTTACACTAAATACACTTTGTTTACACTGTATAAGGTAAATTATTTCTTATTATTTTATTTATTTTTTTCTGCTCCAATTAATAGGAGAGCAATCTATACAACATTCCAAAAAGGGAAGAAAATAAACTCTACATAGAAAAGAATTTCCACTGAATAATTTCAAAACATTCAAACAAGTAAAATATATAAAAATAAATGAACATTTCTCAATACGTTTGGACGGCACTCATAATCAAGACCCAATCTAATTACATCAAGCTCAAGATAGTAAAATATATCTTCAGTAACGTTAAACATTTAAAATTTCTAAACAAAACAAAAAGAAAACTCAACTCACGATTACTTCAATAGTTAAAAAATTATTTAAATATATATATACTTTACAACAAAATATATATTCGTATATATTTTAATATGTATATATATTTATACAAAACATTAAATAAATATCTATTCTCTCATACTTTCTTTTAATATTAGTAAATAATATTTGTCTCAAGTCACCCAGTTTCATTAAATTTATATTAAAAAATATTTGCTCAAAGTTCTGTACAGTGTACGTGTTGCAAACACAAAATTTATACATTCTTCATTAATTTACACAAAATATACACTTGGTGTCGACAGTTTTCTGATCCTATAAATAAAGCTATAATATAGTATACAAAATGTTGTCATTACACACTTTACACAAATATTATCAGTCAGAAGGCGATCTATTGGTTGTTGTTGTTCTGCTGTGCATTGGGGGAACCGATATTGTCAATATCTCGCTGAGCTCTTGAAATCTTCACCTTGTCTCGCGGGGTCCCGTCTTCGCCGGTCTCCATTGCAAACATCTTCATCTTCTCCTTGAAACTGAGCTTCTCTGGAACGGGAACGACTCCTTTGTTGGACATCATCTTTTGCTCGGCCAGCCTTCTTTGCCTGGGGTCCCTAAGTTACAAAATAATAATAAACCAGACTGAAATTATATTTATAACAACTAATAATATTAAATTATTTAATAAAAAATAATACTAGCACGAAATTCCGAATCCATGCAATATGCACTAACGATTAATTTTTTTTTCTTCTTAAAATCAAATCCAAAACCCAGACATAAGTGTGTAAAGTTACACAGTAGCATTGCCATGACAGCAACTCAACAAATTAGTTGGGATCAATTGACCAAATTTTAGAAAAACATTTATGAAAATAAGCCCACTAAGACATTTGTCATTAATGATGTAGAATGAAAATGGGGTGATTGATAACTTTTTAAGCACTTATCAAAGGCTGTACTATGATCCATAAAGCTTCATTGAATTGTTTGGGCGCCATTATCTCAAAGGAGATATCATTATCTCAAAGGTGGATCGAATATATATATGCTATTCCTTTGATATAAATTCTTATAGGCAAAATAACATTTCTACTATTTCTAAAGTTTTAATTAACGGAGAAAGATAAAATAATTCTAAAGCATAAATCGTTGACACAATGGTAAAGTTATGAAAATTAATTTTTTCTGGAGAGAAAATGGTAACTTTAAATATTAAATACTTTAAATCAAACAATCGGTTACGCAAGTTTATAAGTGTATACCATAGGCTTTAAGTGTAAGATTTAACCAAAAAATCAGTTGTCACAAAAAAATCAGATTTGCAACTCTACCAGTGTGTCGACGATATACATTCTGATAACATTCAATGAGGCATATAAAATATACACTATCAAAAGTATAACAATCCCTACTAGGTTGGATAACATGTAAATAACATGAGAATATTATCCATATGTTTAAAGATATCCCATAAATTTTGGAAATATTTAATTATTATTAAATTGAAATTTTATAAAAATTCCATTATAAATTAATGATTATAGTTTAAGAAATAGAACTTACTTGTAAACTTCCTGGGCTCCAATAACTCCTGGCGTATTTCCTGTAAACGGTGTATCAGGGCTTGTTGGAGAAGACAGCATATTCTCTGCTTCGTTTATGAAATTCTGAAAAAAATATTAATGAGAATAAAACTCAATTCCAATTTATATTATCAATAAATATGGTTAAGGAATATTGATAGTGCATGATATTTATAAAAACAGAAGCATTGGAACGCATACAAAATATGATCCTTCAAGCTTCATTGAAATAAATTGTTTGGGAGCCATTATCAAATTTTCATGCGCAAAACCCATTCATTAACCACTTCTCAACTTAGGACTGAAATCTCATTTTTAGAAAATTTGGAAGCAATCTAAAGAAAAACAAGATTCCTTTGCCTCGTGCCACATTTTATCAATAAAGGTAGAACCTACATTTGTATAAGATATGTCTATTTACTTTTACATAATTTTTATTTTTGTGATGAGAAAACTCCAAAGAGACATCAAGCGGGTGATGAAGCGGGGGAAGATGATTTTCTGACTTCAGATAAGATAATAAAGGTTAAAATATTTAAATTAGAACATAAATTACTAGTAAGTAAAAAATACAATTATCTATCTACTACCTAAACATGATCTCATTTATTTATCTGCTTTATTTGTCTCTGTCCTTAATGAAATCAAAGACAAGGTAATAGGCCATAAAATGCATTGGACAAAAGTATTGTTATACTGTTTAAAAAAAGAAGTTGACAAATGGCTTGTATGGAAATGTAGCAACTAAAGATAAGATAACCCCAGAGGATGAGCCACAAGCTCGAAACGTCGGGAAATAAACAATAAAAAACATTAAACACGGAAGAGCTCCTTCATTAAAGAAATCCTACTCATTTATTTATGTATTTTTTGGTTCTAAATCAAAACTCCAATGAAACATTTTCTTTCGTGGAAATATTGAACAATTGACAGTCCTACAAGTGAAATACGTAATATCTTATTTTGTTGTACTTTTTTGGCTTAATGAAACTTTGTTATTATAACACATTGTTGTACACACTAAAGGCCAAATTTTCTAACAATACTCAAAAATATTTTTGACAAATTTTTTACTGCTTAGATCAAAGAATTGTATATCTTAAACTTATCTTGGGACAACATTTTGATAAGAAAAACTGAAAGTTTATTTCTTAATTTATAAATAATAAGTTTTAAATTTAGTTTCTGAAAATTGATAACTTACATTAGGATCTTCTCTTATCTCTGAGAGCGTTGAAGGAGGAGGAGGAGGGTTGGTTGGGGGTGGAGGATCCTGAAAGGAGACTCTTTTGGCGGTCGCTAAGGTTGGAGTAGGCGGGCTACGCAGCGACTGAGCGACCGCAAAAGAGGAACCTCTTTCAGGAGGCTGTGGTGCTGAAATGGTACCAGTGCCTCCATTGCCGGTCTGACCTAAAAATAAAAATAGTAAAAATATTATTAGGATTTTAAGTACATAAATAAAAAGACATTAATGTTATTAATTGTGCTACCTAAAGCTATAGCACAAATATGGCTAAGATTATTTACCTCCAGGACTGGCCTGACTCGAGCTATAACCATTGTTGTTGTGATAATGGTTGTTGTTCGAAGGGGAGTTGATGACGAGATTGTCTAATCTCAAAGATGAAGGGTTCCTCAACGTGGAAGTGTTTTGGTTCATCGGAGGCCTTGAGGGGGTTTGGTAGCTGTTCGAAATCAATCGAGATTCTTCTTCCTGCTGCAATTAATAAATAATCATACATATATATTACCATGATTTTTTATAAAAATCATTATTTTATTATCAAATTACCATATATTACTATCATATTGAAAATTTATGTGAAAATGAAATGTTCTAGAAGGCAGTGGAATGTTTTGGAGCCTCCTAGAAGTTACGGAGCAGTTATTTCACAAACTATGGTAATAGAGGCTATTTTATACTAAGTTCAGTCATAACTCAGTTTAGCTAGTTCAGTTTCTTTTCATAATTACTTTACAATTGAAGGGGTCGGGGCAAAATAGTCCAAGCAACATTTTTAACATAAATAAACTGTAGCTGCAGTCTGCTGTATATTACGAAGGACTATATGTCTATGATGGAACTGCCACCTAAATCTGACTATATAGAGCCTCTATAGACATATTTAGGTGGCATTTCCTTCATAGACATATAATCCTACAGCAGACTGCAGCTACAATTCATTTTTGTTAAAAATGTTGCTTGGCACTATTTTGCCCCGACCCCTTCAACTTTAAAACAAATAACTGGAGTCACTTGTAATTTTCAAATTTTACTGGTTTTAAAATCATAATGATAAACAAATATTCATATATAATAACGAATAAAATAAAAGCATACCCTCTTTTTAATCCTCTCTGCTTCGACTTCAGCTTGTTTCATTTTCAAATCCTTCAGTCTTTGCAATCTGGCTTTCTCTTCAGCACTTACACTGTAATAAAATAAGTTTCATGAGATTTATAAGAATAGCAAATGATATTTTTGTTTAAAGAACAATAGATCAATCAACCAGTAGCAGATGTAGAAATATTTTGAGGGTGGGGGGGGGGGTTCACACCTTTTTTATTAACCGATTAAATTCCATCTTTTGGAAGCTTGAAACACCTAGTAAGTGATTAATTATGATATTTTTTTTTATTCTGTAGAAGGATTAAGTTACTACACATCTAATTCAACGAAGAACAATAAAAAACAAATACAGATATAAAAAAAAAATGGTTGAAGAACTTAATTTAAAATTTGTATAACCAAACCTATTTTTATCTATATTAAATGTTTATTGAACAAGAAACATAACATTACAATTTATATGTAAAAAAATATTTTTATAATAGTAGGAGGTAATTCATACATGCTCAAACATTATGTGGCATGCTAAATCATTTACTGGAGTGTTCAAATTTCTGAAAATATCATTTAACCCAGGGATTAAAATAAATTACATAAAACAGTAAAATAATGTATCATGAACTTCTTTTAACTTATTCGACATTCTGACAAATAAAATTAAATAAACAATACAAGATCACTACTGATCTACCAAGTAATGATTAAATTTAGTTAGCATCCAATTAAATGTAATTACAATGGGTGAAATTAATTAATCTTTTTGACAAAGTTGAAATGCAGCTCCATGACGTGAGATGAGGTGTCGTGATGTTAGGTGAGGTGGCGCAGTTTTAGAGTCATCGTGAGCTACAGAGGGTTGTGTTACTAAAGCAGTTTGTGATGGCTTATGAAGTGAAAAATGGAATAAAAATTAATTGAGGGAGTTAGGGACCGCGAAATTTTATACAATACATCACATCCTCACTATTAAAAAGTCAAATACAAATAGAAATTAGAAAACTCGTCTTTGAGGATGAATTCTCCGTGTGTCTTCCTTTTCTTAACATAGCAACTTTAGGGAAGTATTTCTTGCAATAATGTTGTTAATAATTGATCTAGCAACTTTAGGGAAGTATTTCTTGCAAAAATGTTGTTATTAATTGATCTTCGAGATCATCACAATTCTTATATAAATCTTGCAAATTTACGAACTCTGCCTAACAGGTGGGTCCGCAGTTTTCAATAGAATCACATCCCAACTTTTGCACCACCTGCGCGAAGTCGGCCTAATCCCTGCTTTTCTCTGTCACCTCATCTCAACTCACATCACGGAGCTGCGTTCCAACTTACTCCCGTCCTTAAGGAATTGAAAAGATTCGAAAAATAACATTGAAGAACACTAAGACGTGTAAACCACAATAAAATGTTTATTCAATTAAGGACGTAATCTATTTCTGAATAAGGGCATTTTTTATATAGTAATATTTGCCTAGAATCGTTAACTAATCCTTCTGAATTGGGGTCTCTTGTTATGATTAACAAGCACATTATAAAAAAAAATTTCCTTTAAACAAGAAGCACATAACGGTTACAGTTTCCATAGTCATAATCCGCTTCGTAGATATCATTTGTATTAGTAAAGTCCCACAAACACATGAAAATTTGTATTTTTCTGATATATTTATATAGATAAACTTTATTAATAATTTCGAAAATTAAAAATATATTCCAAGTTTAACTTACGGTTGGTAGTTGGAAGAGACAGAGGTGACTGGTGGCCTTCCAATGGTACCGTTCATCTGAGGAGTGTGGTGGCTAGGTGGAGTTGAGGCGTACTGCTGGGCGGTGGAAGTAGCGGTCGAGTACTGCGATGATGAAGTGTAGTGCTGGCCGCTGCCGCTGGTGGAGGAGTACTGCTGGCTACTAGGTGTGTACTGCTGTGATGTTGGTGTGTACTGTTGTTGCTGTTGTGGCGGTTGTTGTTGCTGCTGCTGCTGCTGCTGCTGAGGTGTCCCCGACTGGGTTGTTCGTAGATTTCTCTTTTCATCGTTTTGTTGTGCAACACGCAGGAGGCCTTGTACTCTCTCTGCAGCATCCTATAAGCATTTCAAATAATAAGAATTAGACAGAGAAGTAATAAAATAAGATCAGTAAAACATTTAATACATTTTATTAAATAAAAAAAAAATATTTTTCTCACATTTTTGTATGAGAGACAGATAGGGGAGATAAAAAATCAACCCTTGAATTCAATATGCAGAAATTATTGAGATTCACTTAACTATAAGAACCGTGAAAAAGACTAGAACATGCTAAAATTGTGACTATATACCAATCTTGCGGTGTTATTCTGCATAGTAAACAACTCGAAATATTGAATTTAGTATTTTTAATCCAAAGGAGGAAGAGACGATGGAATAATAAATTCAGTAATTTTTATAAATTTAAATTGAAAAAATGTAAATAAAATAAAATGGTTGAATAAAATTCCCACTTTATTGATTTAATATAAAAAATTTCTGTACAATTTCCGCTTTTCCCATATGCTAGGAGCACCCTAATACTATAATAGTAAACAAAATAGAAATCCGTAAAATCAAATATGACCATTAAAAAGAATTTGATCTTTTGAAATTTCATTCTTAAAATTCTTTAAACAAAATATTTCATATTTTCCAAAAATTTTCTCTCAGGTTTATTTTCAAACCCTCGCATGCCAAAATCTTGTTTTAATTTTCCACATGATTCCTTTTGAAAATAAAATCAACTTTCATCAATATCATAATTATTTTGTTAATTTTTAAATAAATTTAAAATATATAAGAACAGATTTTTTTTACAAACACAAAATTCTTGAGAGAAAAAGAGGTGTTTTTGAAGTTTTAGGAAAATAAAAAAATGTATTTCGGCGAACTTTACCCAAAAGCATCACTCATATAAATTACTGTGGAATTTTCAGATATTTTTTAAATTTTATACGTAAATATAGTAGTGCTCCTCTACTGGACTGGAAAGAATGTTGCGTATTCTTTATAAAAGTCAATTTTTTCCCATTAGGGATATTAACAGAAATGTAGAAAAACATGTGATCAAAAATTAGATAGGCCTTAACTATATTAAGAAAACTATCATCTTAAATAAAAATAATGAACTAAAAACAAGAAAAAAAATTTCTTTTCTTTATGACATTTTCTTTCCATTAAGTGTATAAACTGTATAAGTTTCAGATTTATCCATCCGCTATTTTTTTGGGCTTTGAAGTAACAAATAACGTTACAACCCTTGCATTTTTATATATTAACATATTATTATTATTATTTTAATTTTATCTTTTTCATTTTTTAAACTGTACCTGATCTTCTTCATCCTCTTCTTCCAATTCTTCTTCTGCTCTCTTTTCGAATTCACGTTCCAGCTTGAGCGCTCTCAATTGCTCTTCTTGAGCGGCATTTCTTTGAGGCAGGCTGCTCAGCTCAGCGATCTGCTGGTCTCTCCAATGTCTAGCGGCATCTCGTCTCCTTTCAGCTTCCTACAGAGCCATATTATATATCACTTGTTAAAACATGTAATGTGTTGGTATGTTAAGTGTTTTTATTTTTTAATATTTAATTTCTGAAATAATTTTTCAGAAATACACAACTTCACCCTGCAGTGATTATTGGTAAGCCCAGCGACCTGGACGTTTTTAGCTGAATGCGGTTTCTATGTTCCACCAAGCTAGTGAACTTTTTAGTTTTTATAGAAGATATTCTTATTTTTATTTTTACCACATATAATTTTATTTTTGATTCAAAAATTATCATTCTTATTGTGAATATTTATATTTTCATCATAGATATTTACATTTTTATTACAGCTATTTTTACTCTCAGATTTTTTTCAACTATATATATTCTCATTTCAACTAATGATATCATAATCCTCATTACTTCTGTTTACTATTATTTTAGATACTTCGTTCTGCTTTCCCCTAAACATCATTTGATTATTCGTGCCTCACTGTGGATCTACCCTAAAATTCGAGTCATTTCTAAATTAAGTAACAACTTTAATATTCAATATCTATTTCAAATAATAGAAATTCCATCATTTTCTGCTCAATGTTCGAATCATAGCCATGCGTTGTACATCACTAAAATACCGTTTTTGCCTAAATACGTTTCAAACTATCCCTCATCCACGTACCTTGTTCAGTTATTTCTACTCCTTCATATTTATGACTAACATTTTAAGCGCATGTCACGTAAATGCACAATCCCTTATTGCCCACTTTGATGAATTTCAAAAATACTTTCAGGACAATTTTCACCATGTTATTGCTATATCCGAAACCTGGCTAAAACCGTTCATCCCTTCCTCCCAGATTTCCCTCTCCAATTACTCTTTCTTACGCCATGATAGATCTAATCGCACGGGAGGTGGTGTCGGACTATACATCCATGAAAGCCTTAAAGCCAAAGTCCTTCTCCAGTCTCCCTCCCAGGACCTTCCTCACGTTGAATACATGTTCGTTGAAATTTCCTCTGTTTCCTCCCCTCTGTTATTCGCCGTAATCTATAGACCTCCCCGCGCCCCATTCGACAATCTCTTTGAATCCTCCCTCGTCAACCTGGTCTCCAATTATTCCAACATCGTCATTACCGGCGATTTCAATGTAAACCTACTCTCTGAATCCTCTGAGAAGTCCTTTCTAACTGACCTCCTATACTCCCTCAACCTTTACCTAGTCCCCTACTATCCAACACATCACACGCAATACTCTGATACTTGGCTAGACCTGTGCATCTCTGATTCTCCTGTCAAAATCATTTCTTCTTCGCAATGTCCTGTTCCCTTTCTCTCATCACACGACCTCATCCAGATCTCATACGACCTCCCCGTCATACGTTTTACTCCTAAGGCCATATCATCTCGAAATCTTGACCAACTATCCTATGAATCCCTCCAATCTGATCTCGAAGCCGTCCAATGGGATACCATATATTCCTACGATTCTGTCGATCCCGTGGTCTCCTTCCTCACCACAAATCTGAAATCCATTTTAGATATCCACGCTCCCCTGAAAACCCGAACCCTACGTCGCCCCGCTGCACCTTGGCTGACGTCTGAGATAAAGGATCTGATGAAAAGAAGGGAAGCTGCAAGACGCAAATTTCGGCGTACCCGTTTGGCAGCTGATTATGCGTCTTTTAAAAAACTTAGAAATGTTACCCAATCCGAACTCCGACGTGCCAAATCCCTCCACTTTCACAATGCCCTCTCCAGTGCCCACGATACCAAAAGCAAGTGGAAAATACTACGTCAATTATCCCTCCTTGGTTCCAATAACTCTACTTCCCTTCCGTTCACTCCAGATGACCTCAATAACCATTTCTTATCCCCCCCTCTTAATCCATCACAAGTCGCCGCTATCAATTATCCTAATTTTAATCCGGAGAACTTCTTTTTTTCCCACATAACCTACGATGACCTATTTACTGCAGTCCTAAAATCCCAAACCAACGATTACGGTCCTGACGACGTTCCAGTTAAGCTAATGAAGTCCTGCCTTCCCTCATTAATTCCTATTCTTTATCATATTTACAACTTCTCATTGCAAAACTCGGTTTTCCCTTCTTCCTGGGAAACCGCTCTAGTCCGACCTTTGAAAAAAACCTCAAATCCCTCCACGATGAATGACCTCCGTCCTATTTCCCTTCTCTCCAATCTCTCTAAACCGTTAGAACGCCTAGTTCAAAATCAACTTTCAAGTTTCCTAGAAGAACGTTCCCTCATTAACCCACTCCAATCCGGCTTCCGATCAGGTTACTCAACTCAATCCGCTCTCCTAAAAATTACCCATGACCTTCAAACCTCCATAGAACTCCGAAAACTAAGTATTCTAATCCTTTTGGACTTTTCCAAAGCCTTCGACACTGTCGATCATAACATCCTTTTTACAAAACTGCAAAAACTCCACCTTCTCCAGCAGCGCCTTACATTGGTTCAGATCTTTCCTTTCAGGCCGGTCACAATATGTAGTCGTTCCTGGTCAACCTCCATCTAAAACACTTCCCCTCTCCTGTGGTGTCCCCCAAGGATCCTCTCTATCCCCCACTCTGTTTGCTATTTATATTAACGACCTTCCACCTCTGATTCATCACTCCCAATACCATATCTACGCTGACGATCTCCAGATTTACCTGTCTTTCCCACCCTCGGAGCTGTTGCCAGCGACGAAAAAGCTTCAGGAGGATTTGAATCGAATCAGTCTCTGGGCAGAGGCTAACAAGTTGAAGCTAAACGCTGAAAAAACAAAGGCAATCTTAATAGGCTCCAATCACCTCCTCAAAACCACCCCTAACATCCCACCCCTGTTCCTAAATAACAATCCCATCAAATTCTATCCAACTGTCAAAAACCTTGGTGTAACCTTTGACCAAACTCTTTCCTGGAAAAACCATATCTCCAATATCTCCCGTCGCACTATTTCAACCCTAAAGCAACTGAACCATCTCCGTAACCTGTTCCCTTTTGAAACACGCAGACTTCTGGTCACCTCCTTGATATTCCCCCACTTCGACTATTGCTGCACAGTGTATGGGGGTATCTCAGGGGATCTCGAAGCAAAACTAAAACGTTTAATAAATTGTTTCATCCGATTTATATTTGGGATCCCAAGAGACGTCTCCATATCGCCCTATTATGAAAAGTTAAAGTGGTTATATCCTTCCTACCGCCGTAAGTATTTCCTAGCCTCCTTCCTTTTCCAAGTTATTCGTTCCCGTCGTCCCTCATATATCTCTGAACTCCTTCAGTTCAAATCCTCCGTCCATTCCCGCAATACCCGCTCTAGGTCTTCAGATCTATATACACCGGCCCACCAAACGTCAGCTTTTGATAGATCTTTCATTATTAGGTCCTCATCCCTATGGAATTCTATTCCTCCTTTCATCCGTAATTCCAATACCCTCTCCACCTTTAAATCCCGCCTATATCATCACTTCATAGCCATCCAGTCTCCTTAAAAAGTAAATTGACAATTCCTATTATAATTTACCTTTTAAACCGTTAGAAGCTCTTATCTCATTTTTTTCTTTTTAATTTAATTTTTTCTTTGTTCTGTTTTCTTTTTTTATTTTTTAGAAAATATAAATATTATTTAACCAACCTGTAAATAAGTGTGTACATATGTGTATATTATAAGATGCAGAAACTAGCTTCTTTTCACTTTTCGATTGAACATTTAATGTGTATTCTTTTTATTTTTATTTATTTAAACTAGAGGTTTTCTAATCATTTTTATCAATTCAATTTGTTACTTAAACTTCAAGGCTCTAAAGCCCTCTCTGTATTTTATTTAATTTTGTTCTTAAGGGATACGTCCCAGAACAAATGAATAAAGAATTTATTTATTTATTTATTTATTTATTTAAGAAATCGGACAAACCTTCTCACGCTCTTCCCTCTGCCATGGATTTGATGCTTGGTAGTAATACCCCCTAGAGGGAGGCTGGGAGCCGGCAGGATTGTAATAGCTGCCTCGAGGTGGCTCTCCCACGCTGGCTGCGTACCTGCAAATATCTCCTTAATTTAGAAATCACATAATCCAAGAACTAGTAAACTAATTACATAGATAAATTATTCTGGTTTGATTAGAAATTCCAAATTAAAATTTCCTTATTTTAATAGACTATGTTTTTGTACAACCTGTTTAGGCCAAAAGGTAGACTATTAAAATAAAGAAACAACAAAACATTTTCAACCTCTAAATAGATAGGTTAGGCTTATTCAGGGGCGATCCCCCCTTAAGAATAAAAAACATGAGCATAAAATAGACATTATTTCTGGTCAAAAATTATAATATTACACTTTGTTAGAATTCTAGAATAATGTAAAACTTTTCTATAGTTAAAAAAAATAATAATAAAAAAAAATCCTTAGAAAATTTTTTGAGAAAACAAGCCCACTAAGACACTTGTCATAAATGAAGCAGAAAGAAAATAAGGTGATTGATAACAGTTAAAGCAGTTATCATATGCGGTGCTAAGATCTATAAAACTTCATTTAAATAAATTGTTCGGGCGCCATTATCTCAAAGGAATGCATACAACATATTATTTCTTGGATCTGATATAAAGGTTATTGCTCAATTTAAATTTTTAACAAACAAAATAACATAATAAAATATAAAATAAATAAAAACAAAATAAAATAAATAAAAAATAAAACAAAATATGAATTGATTCTTAAGAGTTAAAATTTAATCATTGTTTGATTTGATTAAGACTGATAATGTTTGGGTCAAAACGTTGGCTGTTAAGAAAAAGTTTCCTTACCTAATGTCATTTCTAACATCGTTCCTGGTATCATTCCTGATATCACTTCTAATTTCACTGCTCCTGACCTCGGTTCTGATATCAGTTCTTACGATATCGCTTCTCACATCAGCAGGCCTTATATCATTCCTCATCTGCGGTGGCGGCTGGTGAGTCTGATAAAGTGGATGTGTGGAAGTTGGCGGTGGTGGTGGAGGCGGAGGGCTCTCGGCATAGTCGGGTTGGTTCAGCCTGTATCCCTGCTCGGTGTAACCAGGGTACCTCAGGGGCGATCCTTGGATTGGTTGGTTAGTGTTGCCCTGCTAAAGAAATGAATAATTTAATAATTACTTCTATAAAAACGACAAATTTTACATAATATTGATATAAAAGTATTATTTAATTAAGAAAGTTTACCTGTGGCCTGTTGTGATGTGGTGATCTCATTTCTCGTCTCCTTAGCTCTTCGCTAATCTCTTGAAACTTGGCTTCTTGGCGAAGCATGTCTCTTGATGATTGGGAACGAGCTTGCATACGCTGTTTAGAAAAAAGAAAGTAGTATTTGAGAGACAGTAAAAGTAAAAGCCCCAATTACCGAAAGTATCGGGATCTTTTTGATCTCTAGTGTAATGTCATATATTGAATTAAAGGTACAAAATTTTAGTAATATTTTACTTGTATTAGTTGCTGAAAAGAATGAGAGAGATATATTGCTCAAATAAACTTGCTAATAAATGATAAATGCAAATAAATAAATAAACTTACGTTCTGTGGCATGAGATGATTAGGATAATTGTTCGGTAGGTAAGCTGACGATGGCCTGTCGCGAGCTGGCTCAGTGGACCTACTCTGAAGAGAAGACTGTGAGCCCCTGAAGTTCATTTGAGTTGGAGGAGCCCTATCGAAGCAAAGGAATATTAATTTAGTGATATATAATTTAAACAAAAAAAATCCATTTGGGACTATAAATAATCAAGAGAGTTTGAATAAGAATTTTCCTTAACAATTCTTAATTAATTTGACTACTTTTAGACGACCCATTATCAGGGCCTGATCAGTTGCGAAGGGAATCAAAGAGGTAGTGTGAGTCTTAACTTACCAAGCCCAGATGAGGAAATTCTGACTGAAACTCTTAATTACTTAATCATCATTCCAGGAATGAATTTTATACATAGCTACTTTGCTATGATATTGACAAAACTTATAAAAATAAAAATTCTTTTAACACTAGTTATGAAATATAAATACAGGCAGAACTTCTCTAGAGACTGTGATGTGGAGAAATGTTGCAAAGTGAGAATGGGCAGTTATGGTAAAACTTAACTATTTTAAGATAGGTGGAATGATTGACAGGATTTTTGGTTAAAACTTTTTTATTTAGAAAAGCCAACATTTCGATCCAACTTGTGGATCTTCAACAGGCCCTTGTGAGTCCAGAGTAATACAAAGACTCATATTGAGTCTTTGTCGATCCACAAGATTCAAAAGTTGGATCAAAAGGTTGGCTTTACAAAATAAAAAAGTTTTAACAGAAAATCCTGACAATCATTCAACCTATCCTAAAGAATTACAGTTGACTATCTCTCACCTCTTAACCATTTTAAGACTTCGCAATGCAAAATTAATGGTGAAGACACCATTTTAATATTATACAATAAATAGTTGGCCCGTGTGAATAATTCTTAATAAATAGCCTTAATTTGCGACGAAGTGAACACACCATTTTTTTTTTTCCTGCTATTCAAACAGTAACATGAAGAGGATTTAAAATAATGTAACTTCGTAACTAATAGTACCATTTTCATGATTCTTTTTACGTTTTGCAGGGAATAGGGAGACCTTCAACTTCTGCATGTACATAATCAAGAAGAAAACATCTAGTTTTAGATTAATGCGCAATTCAAGTATTCATTTCCCCTGGCGTTTTCTGGGGGATTTGACTATTTTTCCCATTTGGAGGGGAAGCAAATCTGCATCATAGTTTCAAAATAACTCTAAATTGGAATTCACTAATCATGTCTTGTAAGACCATAGGAGCTAAACATATTGAAAAGATAGTTGAGTTATATATGAGGTTTTTATTTTTAGTTTCATTATCATAACAACTTTATATGATGACAATTGGCAATGGAACAAAAGACTTGTAAAATGGGTAATTATAATGCTAATATATAAAGTACAAGAACATCATGTATAACTCAACTACTGTGATAAAAAATGACGATTTAAAAATGTTAAAATATAGATAACCCCAGAGGATGGGCCAGCGGCCCAAAACATTGGGATAATTAAATATAATATAAAAAAATGGAAGAGACTCCTTCATTAAAGAAAACCCTAAAAATACATTTCGGTTGAAGATCAGAAAATCAGTTACCTATCATCTTGTGGGCTCGGCATTTTCCCCCTGCCGATACCGTTCTGAGAGGGTGGTGGCCCATGGCCGTTGTGGATCTCCTGGTTCCTGTAGATGCTTAGATTTTGGTAGAAGCGTTCTCCATTGTCACCGACCGGACTAGGCTGCTGCTGCTGCTGTTGGTAAGGAGGTTGCTGGTAAGGGATGTGATGGTTATTGTAATTGTTGGGAATGAGGTTTGGATTGGAAGGCTGCCTCGGACCGATGTGGTTCGGGGGGAGGGTCCCCTGCCTATGCTCAGCGAGATTTTGACTTGACCTGTTTAAAAGGGAAAAAAAAATTTATTTAGAGCTGAAAAGTGGTCTACTGTTTTTTATTTTATTAACAATGTTTCTGGGATTATAAATAGTCAGGAGTTGAAATTAAAAAAATCTGGTGCGTTCGCGCAACACACAACTTTCACTTACCAACTAACTTAGATTAGAAATTAATGCGTTGTTGTGGTCCCCTCCGTTTGACCAATTTTGATGAAATGTTGGCTATCACATATTTGGCATATACATACATGAAATACCCAGTTTGATCAAAATCGTTCAAGCCGTTTTTGAGTAAATAAAAAAAAAAAAACACGTAAAAATGATACAAAATTTATTAAGTAAAGTCCCCTCTCCGGTTGATCAATTTTGATGAAATGTTGGCTATCACATCTTTGTCATATAAATACATCAAATACCCAGTTTGATCAAAATCTTGAAAGCTGTTTTTGAGTAAATAAAAATAACGCGTGGAAATGATACAAAATTTATTAAGTAAAGTCCCCCCTCCGGTCAATCAATTTTGATGAAATTTTTACAGTCATATCTAGGGCATATTATTACACCAAATACTCAGTTTAATCAAAATCGTTTTTGAGAAAATCGAAAAAAACGTAAAAAGTTATTAAATAAAGTACCCCCTCCCTTTGAGCAATTTTGATGAAATTTTTGCTGTCACATCGCGGGCATATACCTACACTAAATATCCAATTTCAGGTTCGCACGGTTTATAGTTTTTGAGCTAGTCTGTTCACACACACACACACGCACACACAGACACACACACACACACACAGACCATTTCGCGGGACTTGGTTATTTGGACTCAGGGGGCCCCAAAACGTGTATTTCCGTTGAAAACCGGAAGTCGAAATTTTTCACGATCGCAATACTTCTACTTACCATATATTTCATATATATGTAAGTGAAAGTAAAAAATTATTCTTTATTAACTAGCCTGTGTTCCGACCCAAGCATGTGGGTCTTCATCAGAGCTAAAAAGAATGTTCAGGTATCATGAGCACTGAGAAAAATAGGTGGAAAAACAGATGTTAGCCGATAAGATCACTTACAGATAGTAAAAATGCCAAAAATAATAAAAAAAAAATATACAACTAGTAATATGTTTACATGAGATGGATATTATGAACTATAATAATAATAATAATTGGAGTTATTAGATTATAAGATAAAGAATTATAAAGATTATAAGTTATAAGATAAAGAATGGTCTACTAAGAAAGGTGTGATTATATCAAAAGTATTAAGACCAGTCGGAATGAGAACATATAACTCCACAAATGAAAAATATAAAAAAAAATATTTATCTATGTGAGTCGTGAAAAGTTTCACATAGACTGAGGTAAAGTACAGAAAATAACTAGAATAAGAGGTAGAGGTGGTAGGGGTTAGTTTGTACTAGTAGTACTTCTACATGTTTTTCTGATAAAAATCTAGAGATTTGAAGTTAAAGGCTTACAAGAATAAAAAATAAGGACAGTATTTCAGTATTTTATACTTAGTATTTTACATTTGTTTATACTCTGTTACAAGTTCTGTGCTTTATTTAAATTTTGCTTCATTTTAGCCATGATGAAGACCCACATGTTATGGTCTAAAGGTATGCTTGTTAAATAAAAAGTAAATTTTTGAGTGATACTCTTAACTATTTACTTTAAATAATTTATTTTTGAAGAGAAAAGATTTGGCTCTGACGGGAATCGAACCCGGGTCTTCCGCGTGACATGCGCGGTATGCTAACCATTACACCACGGAGTGGCTTCCAAACGGTGCCAAATCCTTCCTCTTCACTGATACCTCTCCCTCGATCTCGCAAGTTTTACGAGTATTTACGGGAGGGAGTTGGACAATTTATGTCCAATTTTGGGCATTTATTTTCTCTTCAAAAATAAATTATTTAAAATAATTTAAAAAATAGGTGGTTACCCACAATGATGGTTAAATTAATATAAAATAATTTAAAAAATTGAATAACGTCAAGAGATGCTCAAAATTGGACAAAAATTGTTCCTCTCACGTAAATACTCGCAAAACTTGCGAGATCGAGGGAGAGGTGTCATACCGCGCATGTCACGCTGAAGACCCGGGTTCTATTCCCAGTGGAGCCAAATCTTTTCTCTTCAAAAATAAATTATTTAAAATAATTTAAAAAATAGGTGGTTACCCACAATGGAGGTTAAATTAATACAACTTAACTATTCATCATTTCAAAATATTTTTTAAGGCCATGATAAAAGAAAAAAAAATAATAAAAATAAGTTACCTCGATCTGATCTGATGAGGGTTCGGGTGCGGTTGACTTTCATAAGATTTTTGTGGAATGCTATTTGTCGACGATGTCCTACTATACCCTGGGTTAAATACTTCGTGATTTGGATGAGGCATTGTGCTACTAGCGATAGTTGTTTGATTTAAGTTTGGTCTTTCGAATTCGTGATTCCCAGCTGAAAATAAAAACATAAATACTAAGATACAAGACATTTATTAACTTTTTTTGTCTCTAGACCAATTTCATTGTCTTGTTTTGTCTACTTCACTTGTTATAACTGTACCGCAAAGTAGCTACAGTTATAACAAGTGACAATGAAATTAGTCCAGAGACAAAAAAAGTGTTAAAAAGAAGCTAATAATGTAAAATAAGGAAATGACAGTTATATTTTCATTTATAACAACTTTAAATAAGGACAATTGGCGATGGAACTAAAAATTTGTAAAATAGATAACCCCAGAAGATGGGCCAACAGCTCGAACAATCAAATATAATATAACACATTGAAGAGACTCCTTTATTTAAGAAAAAACTCCTATTTATAGTAAAATTCAAACTAAATAAGTGAAAATATAATTTTATGTCAGTTATTCTTTACTAATTTAAGTGGAGCTAAAAATTGTAAAATTTTGGCTCCCGAACAAGGATTACCAAAATCGTAATGATCTCTATTATCATTTGAATAACTGATGTTTAAGGTAAAGATCAACAATGCCATAATGATAATGATAGTTAGGCTATGATTGTAAAAAGAAAATAAATATTAAAAAAAAATGTACTTATATATGTAATGAGGGATATTGAAGACTTACTGTTGAGCGATGGTACGGATTTTGAGCTGTGTATCTGAGGGTGGGGTGGGAGCTGCCCTCTACCCTGCTGGCCTTGCTGTTCACTAAGCACACGTGAAGGTAAATCCCTTTCGCTCATCCGACGTGGGCCTATTAATATTAACAATTATTAGTTTATATATAAAAACTTCAAATAGACAATAAAGAATAGCTAAAACTATATGAAAATCCATTTTAAATAAAAAAACACAAAATATGCATTTATTTAAAATATAATGAGTTTATATTTCACTAAAAGTTATAAGTTTCATTTAATATACGGAGTGTTCGAGAGACAGTTTTACCAAGCAAGGATCTTTGCTATTGTTTGAGATAAATAAAGATCTACGATATGATGCATATCCTGTATTTGTTAAATATTCCTGAGCATATGCACAAATAAAG
The DNA here is from genome assembly GCA_911387785.2 of Aelia acuminata. Classification (NCBI taxonomy): domain Eukaryota; kingdom Metazoa; phylum Arthropoda; class Insecta; order Hemiptera; family Pentatomidae; genus Aelia; species Aelia acuminata. Next base: position 224,048,568 of record OU426978.1, read on the forward strand.
TTGGTTTATTAAGTCCATTTAAATTGAAAATATCAAATTGACAAATGTATATTACTTGAGTCTTTGAAATATGGTTTCAAAGATACTGTAATAATAATTAATACTGATTGAGTATTAATACAAAAGAAACTTTTTTTTTTTATTCAGAAATCATTAAGCTAACAATCTTTGAAACTTTAAAATAAGTTGGCTGAATATATGTTTAAGAAAATATGGGATGATCAATTATCAGGAATTTCAGTGAAAAACGTTTTTTATTTATTTTTTTTATTTTAAGAGCCTATGTTTTAAACGAAACATGGGTCAGGTGAGTTGTGAGGGATTGTAACTCACCCACTCCTGGTGAAGACCCACCCCGTTTTGATTAAAATTAAGATTAAAAATTTACAAGCTTTATCAAGTTTTGAAAAGAAAAATAACTAAAAGTTTTTAAAAAAATGGATGAAGGCAACACTAGTTTAAAAATTATATGTCCCTACAGAAAAAGTATGAACTTATAGAATGTCTCCTTGAAAATAAAGACATCATTTGAAGGTAATTTAGTTCTAAACAGATTGAATATAAATTTTTAATTATTTATATCTATAAATAATTTATAAATAGAATAATTTATTTCAAAACTGAAAACATTTCCAAGCATTGCATTATTGCAATATAAATGAATGAATAAATAAATTAAATCTATTGATACAACAATTAATTAGCAGATATTAATATGATTGAAAAAACATGCAGTTTGAAAAAAAGTAACATAGGAAATAAACATTCAAAAATAACATTTAAAAAAAAACAAAAATTTGAACCAAGGGGCAAATGAAGAATGACCATGCTGAAAACAAAAATCAAAATCGAACGAAGAAAAACAAAACAAACAAAAAAAATCACGTGCTTCTAATGGAACAAAATAAGAAGAGCTTGCACAACACTTAGAAGCGGAAGATTTCTCACAGCTTACTGCTCTCCGAGGCTACCATCCCACCAGTACCAGTACCAGCACTGCCTGGCAGTACTTGCTGAGGCTGACAGCTCCCGAGAGTGGGCTTGCACCAGAACGTGTTGCAGCTGTCCAGGCTTTTCATCTGGCAGAGGCGGACTGGAGTCACCACAAAGCTCCTCTGCAGCTCCAGCTTCTTCACCCTCTTCAGCTTTCGGCCTTTGATTGCGTCCGCTTTGCATTTCTTTCTCAAAATGTCCTTTGATGAACCAAAATCCAATTTGTCTTTTTCCTTAAGTCTTTCAGACCACCCAGTCGACTTTCCTCCAGCATCGTCGACACTCATCCATCTCTTCATGCAGCGCCCATTGCTATCTCCAATATATGCCTTATGAATACGCTCCGATGCGCAAAAGTTAGTCGGACTATCAGTTTTGGGTAGTTCCTTGTTTTCTAGCCAGTTAGATGACATACCGTCAACATCACCAAGGTCTACGAGACTGTAGTGCTTATGGGATTTGTTAGCTAGCGCTTTTCTTCTCATCTCTACTTCATCAACGCTTATGGATTTACGAATCACATTAAGCCGAGGTGGCTTAACCGTACGTTTTTCAGGAATCACTAAATGAATTTCAGGGAGTGAGACGATTTTGGAAGCTGTATTATTTTCAATCTTCTTGACATTGAGAGCACTTTCTGATAATGACAATTTTTCAGTCTTAGGAATTTCTATTTTCAAGGGACTAGTCTGAGTGCACTTATCTAAAATAGATTGGTCACCTTCACTGTTGAGGTTTTCATCGTTTTCCTGAATATAAGGTTTGTTTTCAGAGGGTTTACTATTTTCTAGGAAGACAATATCACATTTGGCTTCTTTCGTAACGACACCATGCCCTAAATCAATGAGTCTATCCATACTAAAGCCAACAGGCTTCAAGCCGTTAGTCTTAAGTACAAGATCGTAGTCACTAAGAGATGTATCATCTAGAAAGGCAGCTGGTGGAAGAATGATATCGCCCGGTTTCGGACTCATTTCCAAATCATTGGTGGCAATGTTCGGTTCAGACTTGAAGTTTCCTTTCGTTAGGCCTCTCTTATAGTTTGTCTTTCCTCTTATAATACCGGCTTCACCCATCTGAGAAAAGTGTTTAGCCAACGCCGCTACCCTACCTGAACCATATTCAAAATCTCCATCATTTGAACTTGAATTGGAAGAAGAACTTTCTGTTAAAGGAATATAAATATCAGTCTTAGGAGGTTCTGGTTGGGATAGCATCGAATTTAAGAAGTCATTCATTGGATTCGCTAAGCTAGCATCACTTTCCTGGAAGGTTAAATCTTTATTGGCAAATTCTGTAATACGACCTATCCCACTAACGATATCATCAAGTTCTTTTAATGCTTTCTCCTTTTCTTCATTTGAAAGTTTACGTTTCGCGACAAAATCTTCTTCTTGCTCATGTTCTTCTTTATGATTATCTTTAATAACCTTTACTTCTACCTGAGAATCAGTTGACTGAGGAGACTGAGAATCTACCATACAATCACACTCTGAAGAGCTAGTATCTAGAATACAGTCGAGTGATACTGAGCGCCTCTTGAAATTTGATTCGCAGTCCTTTTTGAAGTCCCATTCTCCATTTCTTGTAAGATAGATATCACTCTTCCAAGATCTGGAATTATCTATAGGAACCCAATAAGATGGAAAAGTTTCTTTGGTTCGTTCCATTCTGGCGATGAACCAGTCGGGTGGTGACACGTTTTTTATATTTCTTGGCCGGATCAAATCGACTTTGGGCAGCTCCTTCTGTAAAGATGCAGATGCAGAAGCATCTTCCGAATCGCAATTGATCAAGCGAGCTTGGTGTTCTTGGAAAACATCCTCGCGGAGGTTGAATTCATTTTCCGGAGGTACCTTGTAATAGTTTATGTTGTTCTGCGGCACGTTGAGTAGGTTCGCCGGAGGGATGATAATTTGAGGGTTGCTCGGAGGGGGAGGAGGTGTCATCGTGATGATTGGCACAGTTAGCCTAACCACCGTGGGAGACCCCGGTCTACCTGGCTCGAGATATTCCTCGGAAGCAGCATCGTAATCATAGCCACAACGATCGTTGAAATTTCCCATCGATACACTTTTTGGGAAATACTGTTGATTCATTTCTTTATTCAGATGTGTCATCTGGGACCCATAAGCTGCAAAAACATCTAGTTTAGACCACAGGAGGAAATTTCAATTCATAAATAGAAAGGTGTATGTATGCTGAGCTTATTCCCCCAACTAAAGGATACTTTTTTTTTTCTAAATGGATTCAACATAATATAATTTTGTAAAATATTACTACAGTCAACTCCGTTTAATTGGGTCATCAGATTAATGGGACCACCGCTTAACCGAGCCATTTTTAATAAAACAGAATCAAATATAGGTAAAATATCATCGCTTTATTGGGATAAAACATCGGCTAATCAAGCCGAAACTTTCTGTAACTTTAACATTTCCAATAAACAGAATTGTAAAAAAACTATGAACCCCAGCGTCAATCGAATAACCTAAGTATCTAAGACCATGCCTGTTTCTCAACCAGAAGCAAGAAACCGCATCGATAAGTTTCTTTTCTATTAAAAAAATTGAAATAAAAACATGTTCTGATTCATTTCTTATTTCGAAATTTTGTCATCTATATAATAAAAACAACTATTTAAGAAAAATACTTTCAACAGTTAAATTAATCGTATTATTTTTATCCCATCATTAAGTTAATAGACGAGAATACATACGCCTAAATGTACTTATTAACTTTGTTTCCCCACAAATAGGTCCAATTTACGGCATTAAAACCACACTTTTACCGTAGCCCAGTGATTAGGCATATTTAATATGCCTTTACATGTGGATTCATGATATCCGCTTTATTGGGTCCTCCGCCTAATTGGGACAAAACAAATTTTCCCTTTATGTCCCAATAAAACGGAGTCGACTGTACTTGAAAATATGCTGATAGAATTAGTTGTTATAATGATGAAAATAATATTAGACAGAAATATTAGTACACCATTAAATTGGCAGATTTTAATTAACAGATGGCGGTCATTCGCAGCTCGCTAAATTAGTAAGGGTGAATTATCAATCATGCATACCAATTATATCCACAAAAACAATTGAGTGTTATGAACCACCACAAATCTTAATCATCGCCATTAATTATGTTATTAAAGACTAAATAGTCGAAACATGTTAAATATATATCACCCAAATACCCAATTTAGTAAGTTAGTAGTTAGTAATGAATTAATTCAAAATTAAACATAAGAAATAAATATAAATACCTCTCGTCATAACAGGTGACGGCTGAGACAACAGAGTAGCCAGGCCGTGGTATATGGCTCCTTGTTTTGCCACTTCTAAAGTAACAATAGGACCAGTTCGCACAAGGTATTCGGCAGCCCTAAGAGACAAAATTGAAAACGGAATTAATTGGCGAATCGATAAAGTAACATTATTACAAAAATATTGCTAAAATTTTTCTATTTTGTATAACCAGTACAGCATAAGATATGCAGAAACAGGGGGAAAAAAAAATGATAAAACGAAACTTTGAATTGATTAAAAACAAAATCTTTTAATAGGTAGATTTATAGTCAAGATTCTTCTGACAGAGACTTCTGAGTCTCTGTATTACTCGGGACTCAGAAGCCCTGATGAAGATCCACATGCAAGGATTGAAACGTTGGCTTACCAAAATAAAAAAAGATCAAACCGAAAGAAAAAACAGTTAACTATTACACTGTACAAAATAATACTTCATTTTTACCTCTAGAATTAAATTAATTTTTAAAATTAATTCAATCTTTATTCATTGGCAACCACCTTTTTGAAATTAATTTTTAAATATTTTATTTTTGAAGAGAAAAGATTGGGCTCCGCCGGGAGTCGAACCCGGGCCTCCCGCGGGTATCAGTGAAGAGGATGGATTGGCTCTGCTTGGAAGCGAGCTCTGTGGTGTAGTGGTTAACACACCGCGCATGTCAGCGGGAGACCCGGGTTCGATTCCCGGCGGAGCCCAATAATCTTTTCTCTTCATAAATAAAATATTTAAAATAATATTTCTATATTTGTCTCGAGGCTAAAAAGATAGTAGTCAGGTTTTTTTAAATTTTGATCCTTTATTAACCTCACACTTTTTACAATATTCGGCCTGTGACCACAATTTTTCAAATAAAATAGGCTGAGTACCCTTGTCAAAAATTAAAAATCTAATTACTAATTAAAAACTATAGTCTCTTTAGGTAAGAATCACAGTCAAATGGGTTGACAAGGGTACTCAGCCTATTTTATTTGAAAAATTGTGGTCAAAGGTGTTCTTCTTGAAAATGGCTTAGTGCTGAAACGTAGAACCGACTATTGTAAAAAGTATGAGGTTAATAAAGGATCAAAATTTAATAAACCTTAAAACATTTAAAAATTTATTTTTATAAAAAAATGACGTGATAAAGTAAAATATGCAGTAATTATCATTTACCTCTGAAGATTTATTCTCAATATAAATTTTTTATTTTCAGGCATCTTCTATTTTTTTTTTTTTTTTAATTTATTCAAGTTCTTTTGGTAATATCTAACATTATATGAATAGGTAAAAAAATTGGCTATATATAAATAATTATACAAATTTTATATTGAGAATAGTGATAGCTTTAAAAATATCCTTTGCTACATTTAAAAATAAATATTCTAAATGAAATCATAACAAAAATCCTGGATTTAATGTGTAAAAGTGAAACTTACTTTTCTTGTGTTATTCCAACCAAACTCTGGCCGTCTACTTTTAACAGCTGATCTCCTGCCTGCAGTCTTCCATCCTATATAAAACCAATTATTATTTATAAGTATGATCACTAATTATCAACAACTACTATTCATAAAATATATAAACAATTATCAGTCATAAACTTTATTAAGTACTTATTTAAAGTTGTGAAGTTGTACTTACAGCATCTGCTGCTCCTCCTTTAACAACGGACTTGATGTAGATTCCTAGCCTATCCTGTCCAGCACCCTATAACAGAAAAATATCACTTATATTATAAAACCGAAAAAGTAATAAATAGCTATATTACACTTAAATAATAAGTGTATTACGAGATTATATAAAAAAATTATATTTTTAATTGCTTGCAAGCAGCTCTCCAGAAATTAATTACAATAAATCAGTCAGATGACTGGCATTCTAAAAATTGCAACACTTACAACAACATAGAGATATAACTAAAAGTATTGTTAATTATGAAGATTAATAAAACATCTTCATAGAGCTTTGAACTATCCAACTGTCGAATAAGAATAATATTAAAAGTAAAAATGTAACTATTTTGGTAGGTATTTATTTATGATTGTATTGATTTATGAGTTGACGGAATATTTTTCTTTTTTTCTCCTGTATATGTTTATTCGAGTTTTTTCATATTTCGTATTTAGACATTTCTAATTTTTAGGCATAACGGGGGACAGTTTATTTCTCCATACAAAAAAATACAAAGGTACTTTATAAGAAAACAAAAAAGGTCCCTTCCCCAATTAAGCCCCCTCAAAACATTTTAATAATGATAAAACTTACCTGATATTAAAGAAAGCTTGATTTTCATTAAACATGACGAATTTTATCAAAATCGTTAAAGCCGTTTTTGAGATAATCGAAAAAAAGGTAAACACTGGAAAAGAAGTTATGAAATAAAGTGCCCCCTCCGTTTGATCAATTTTGATGAAAGTTTGGCTGTCACATCTTTGGCATATACATACATCAAATACCCAGTTTGATCAAAATCGTTAAAGCCGTTTTTAAGTAAATAAAAAAACAAGTGAAAATGAGACAAAATTTACTAAGTGCCCCCTCCAAATGATCGAGTTTGATGAAATTTTTACTGTCACATCGCGGGCATATACATACATAAAATACCGAGTTTAATCAAAATCGTTAGAGCCGTTTTTGAGAACATCGAAAAGAAAAAAAAAAAAACGTAAAAATTAGACAAAATTCTTCAAATAAAGTACCCCCTCAGTTTGACCAATTTTGATGAAATTTTTGCTATCACATTGCGGGCATATACATACACTAAATACCCAATTTCAGGTTCGCACTGTTTATAGTTTTTGAGCTTGTCTGTTCACACACACACAGACCATTTCGCGGGACTTGGTTATTTGGACTCAGGGGACCCCAAAACGTGTATTTCCGTTGAAAACAGGAAGTCGAAATTTTCCACGATCGCAATACTTTCCTGTACTATATATTTCATGTATAAGTAAGTGAAAGTAATATCTATTTTTTTTAATTTCGGTACTAGTACCGTTATGTTACTTCTGGGCTTGTCCATTATAGCGCTTTTGCGTGTGGCCCCTATCCCGACGTTGGGGATTTATTTACATCTGAAGAGCTTCCCCACAAGCGGGAGTCGACAGGTGGGATCTAATAAAGTAAAAAAGAACTTTTTAACTGGAAAGGACGCGATGGGAGTTCGCTTATAGTACGGTCGGATAATTTCTTGAAACAGTCCATGCACAGAAGTAACATAACGATAGCTTATCGAAACTTCTACTTCGATTTCTTCAAAATGGAAAGAATGTTACAGACTCCTGGCATTCCAATGCTTTTCCGAAGTCTTTTGATTTCTGTAAATTTAAACTGTATCGATTTCTGTTCAACCTTAACTCGGCTACGCGTCTGACATTACTATTGATTCCATTTGGAGTAAGCTGGAAGCAATATCAACCTCGAAAGCTAAATTAGTCGGTAAACTATTTTAATACTAACTAATAAAATCAATATTCCCCCAAGACTTTGACCTCCGTAGAAGGAGCGTTCTCGCATCTGATTTTCTTCAATGGCACCTGACTCAGCACTTAATACCGAATGTCATTCACGAGAGGAGTCCTAATTGAAACAGGAGTGTGGGCGGGCCAAACATCTGCTGCTTTAATTCCCTTCCTTCGCCACATATATCCAGGGCGAACATCTGCTTTATATTATTTATAAATTTATCTTTTTATACATCATTATCTTATATACATCGTACGTCGGCAAGAAGATGGCTAAAACTCAAAATATATAAAATTTGAGTAATGCATCCCGTTGGAATCAGAATCACAAAAGCAACGATGCCAAAAATTTAATCACAATAGTATTGTAAAACTTAAGGGGGTTAAAATGATATTTATTGAACAAAAATGATAATTTACAATTGAGGCCACCTGTGGTGTAGAGGTTAGCATAGCAACCAAAAATACTAAAGGTCGCGGGTTAACGTCTAGCGCGGTGAATTTTTAAAAGGGAGTAAAAATCCTTGGTTATGCCTTCCATCGCATAGGACGTAAAATGAAAGGTCCCGAGCCTGTACGATGGCAGGTACTAGTTAAAGTACCCTATCTTAATTATACCTGGATAGGCAACATTTAGGACTCCCACTGTAGCAGCGTCCGATTAGCCTTATAAGCATAAAGGGAAGTTAAACAAACAAACTCACAACAAAAATATTTAAACCCACAATAAGTATTATTATATTTTTCTCTGGTTCCACCAATCAGTATCATTAATATTTTTTTTGTTAATTCAAAAAATATCCAAAAGTAAACGTCTTTATTATTACATATTGGTTTCTCAAAACATTTAATAATGCATAACTGTTGCCTAAAACTTTCGGGAAGGAATTTATATATTGCTTGTTATTTTATACATCCTTCACAAGAAATCGTGCGGAAATGACTGTTGTATGTACTTAAGTATAAAGGTGCCTTTACACCACATGCGAACCTCACCTTCGAACAACCTCTTCGGAACAGTGTTCGACTATTTTAAATAAGACACGAACTCATGTACTTTATCTGTTCGCCACTGTGTTGGGGGATAGCGCTAGTGTCGCTTTTGAGTTAGTTAAGATAAGTTTCTATGTCTTTTAGCATTTTTCTGACGTTGATTTTATATATAGTTATATATAGCAAAAGCCAGAAGAATGAATATTATTGTGTTAATGTTCATACGCCCGGACAGACATCATTGTTCGCTCGATTTTATGTTTCAGTGTAAATAGATGTTCGTGGTACGGCAAGGTTCGGGGTATTATCTATTTGAGGGTAAGGTTCGCACAGTGTATAAGCACCTTTAGACTGGCACCGTGACTGTTACCCACCGGGCCAGTATAACCCGACACTGATAACGCCTCGCTTCATGGTCGTATTCGTGGGAATTTATGATACGACCTTAAAATTAAAATAATAATTTCAGTTCATTAATAAAATACTTACTCTGCAACGTAGATGCAGAGGACATGGGTTCGATTCCCGGCCATGGTCGAATCTTTAATCTTCCACTTAATTAGTTTAAAAAAATCAGCACATTTGATTTATGATTTCTTCAGATTTATGAATTACTTGGAGCTATAAACAAGGAGGGAAGATTTGAACTTTGAACTGATGCCGTTGGTTACGCAGCGGAGAGATGCTTGGGGTAATATTAAGCACCATATTGTACCTCGCGAGACCAGGAATGGAGAAATTGCAGTCACCAGAGCGAGGAGAGAGACCGTGTTAAGATGAGGAAATTAGCATGTGCATGCATTCGGTAAGAGTATCCCACACCTTCAGGACTGGGCTGTATACAGAAAGATATATTTTAACACTTTTGTGGGTTAACAATGTTTATTCAAAGAAATGTGACAATTTTCAATGCCACACGAATTATAACAACACAAATATTTAAACAGGTTTTAATTTTTTTTTTTGGTTCCTCCCCTTCCTCGCCTTGCAGGCTATACGGGGTTTCCCGGGCCAGGGGAGAGGGTGGGGGGATTGTTGCCGAGATTACTTAAATTTTCCCCCTGGCTCAGGGTTTTTGAACTTGCTATCTTCTTGTTTCCAAACAGACGTTGCCATGGGCAACGCGTATTTTCTAACGCGTTTGCCCACTCGGCCATCCCGCCACCCCATTTGAACAGGTTACAAAAATTATCACTTTGTGACACAGAGATAACCATATGACTTGAGCTTATCTTAAAAAAAAAGACTAACTGTCTAGTCGATCCCTCCTTATAAACAGTCGAAAGGAGAATGGTCGAACCTCGAACCTCGTAGACACAAACAAGTACTATGACAGTTTTTACTTTCACTTACCTATATATGAAATATATAGTAAGTGGAAGTATTGCGATCGTGAAAAATTTCGACTTCCGGTTTTCAACGGAAATACACGTTTTGGGGTCCCCTGAGTCGAAATGACCAAGTCCCCCGAAATGGTCTGTGCGTGTGTGTGTCTGTGTGTCTGTGTGTGTGTGTGTGTGTCTGTGTGTGTGTGTGTGTGTGTGTGAACAGACTAGCTCAAAAACTATAAACCTTGCGATCCTGAAATTGGGTATTTAGTGTAAGTATATGCCCGCGATGTGACAGCATAAATTTCATCAAAATTACTTAAAGGGAGGGGGTACTTTACTTAATAACTTTTTAGGTTTTTTTCGATTTTCTCAAAAACGGCTCTAACGATTTTGATTTAATGATCTATATATATGCCCGAGATATGACTGTAAAAATTTCATCAAAATTGATTAACCGGAGGGGGGACTTTACTTAATAAATTTTGTAACATTTTCAAGTGTTTTTTTTATTTACTCAAAGAAGGCTTTCACGATTTTGATCAAACTGGGTATTTGATGTATGCATAAGCCAAAGATGTGATAGCCAACATTTCACCAAAATTGATCAATTGGAGGGGGCACTTTACTGAATACATGTTGTCTCATTCTCACGTGTTTTTTTTTTTTTTTTTATCAAAAACGGCTTTAACTATTTTGATCAAACTGGGTATTTGATGTATTAATATGCCCGAGATATGGCTGTAAAAATTTCATCAACATAGATCAAATGGAGGGGGTACTTTACTTAATAAATTTTGTATCATTTTCAAATGTGTTTTCAATTACTCATAAAAGGAAAAAATAAGAAATGAATGTGGAAAGATTTGTGAAGTGGCAATTAACAAAACACGTCAATTTCTAATCTAAATAAGTTGGTAAGTGAAAGTTGTGTGTTGCGCGCACGCACCAGATTTTTTCCAACTATTATTTCGTTCCAACAAAAGGTCTTAAAGCATATGCTTTTTGTTTTTATTTTGTTTAACATTAAAGTATAAAAAATTTACTGGCCGCATATTAGGGAATTCCCTAAAATTAAAGTTGAATAGAAGTTTGAAAGTGCTTTTACTATTTATCTATTCCACCCTCCCCCCCCCCAACCCTTTGCACTTTATTATTTCATTCACCTTTGGGCAAAAGGGGTTAAGTCATAAATTTTTTTTTTTTAGTCTCGTCTTCTTAAAATTCATAATTGCCTATAATTTAATCGTTATTCATAATTTATTACAGTCCTGTTGAAAGAATATAACTTCTTTTATTAATCTGGGATAAAGAAATACAATAAGAAAGAATTTATAATGATTTTTAATTGCTTGGTAAATCGTTGTTTAAGCTTCACATTTAAGGACTAGAAAATATTGATCAGACATGCTTTTGTTTTTAAGAAGGATTATTGAGGCAATTACTGTATTGTACGATAGAGTCAATGAATATTAATTGGTCAATTAATTCAATTAATAAATTGAGAGGGTTCATCAACATCACTAATGATGAATTATAAAATTACCTACCGCATCGTTGAAAGATTTTGAATGAGGAGTTACAGGAATCAACTGAGGCATCTAGTTACATCAAGCTATGTGAAAAAGTATTAAAATAAGCTTCGCAAGATTAAAAAGGCACTAAGAATCAAAACCGGACAACTAAATATTAATAAAAAAGAAAAGAAATTTTATATATCAGGTCATACCATAAGTAATGTCGGTTTTTAATGACGTTCTTTAAAGGTATAGGATAAAATCAATGAAACACGTTCAATCTATAATGTATTTACCATCTTGTTGTACAACAGTTTGTCATCTTGAAACCAAATATGAAAGTGGATCCCTCACGAATTGAAGGGGTCGGGGCAAAAATAGTGCCAAGTAACATTTTTAACAAAAATAAACTGTAGCTGCAGTCTGCAGTAAATTACGTTTGTCTATATGTCTATAATGGAAATGCTACCTAAATGTGACTATTTAGAGCCTCTATAGTCATATTTAGGTGGCATTTCCATCATAGACATATAGTCCTATGTAATATACAGCAGGCTGCAGCTACAGTTAATTTTTTTTTTTGATATGTTGCTTCGCACTATTTTGCTCGATCCCTTCAATTAAGCCCCGGTAATTTGCAACAGCGGGTGAACACTTGCTTTTCTCTCCTCTCCCGTTTAAATCAAGAACCTTTTCTAAACTGGATAGTATCTGGTGGTGAAAATGGGGTTTTCTATCGGAATGTTAGACGGTCGCGGCAGTGGTTAGGACCTGGAGAAACACCTAGGACAGAAGCGAGAGAAGGATTTCATCCGAAAAAAGTGATGATGCCTGTATGGTGGGATATGGAAGGAATCCCTCATCATGAATTCCTTGATCTTAACCAAACTAAGCGACACTTTGCCACATTTGACAATTTTTTTGAACAATTAAATAAAAAACTTTATAATTTGTAAAATGTGTGTTGTATAATTGTTCTTCCGTTGCGAGGTGAAAAAAAAAAAATTACCGCACCATAATCATACAGCTGAGGCCATTCGACTAAGGATGCGACATCGATGTAGATTTTTCTAAAACATCGATGTTATGGAACCGTTAAACGGAGCGCGCCGGTTAAGGGAGAGTACATACTACTGTAATAATTTCTTCTTACAAGGTAACATGGTACACATTGGCCTGTGAAAAAGAAAGGTGCGTAGTACATACTTTCGAACAGAGAGCGAGCAACCATCCGTGACAGAATTTTTATCCAAGGCTCGTATTCCTGTTATTAATTCGATTACCGTTAGATTAGATCGATTTCTTAGATATTGAAGCTTCCTTTAGTACTGAGGATATATAAAAAAAGTCTAATGTTACATGTGCATGATCTTCGTAAGGAGGTGGGGGGGGGCAGCTATCCCCGCTCAAGAAAATATGACAAACAAAAACTAGAATTTGAATAAATTCAAATTGATATAGGTGGGCGCAATCGACTATAGGGTGCGCTAGTAGTTTTGCAAAATGTCGGAAAGAACGGTGTTAGACTTAGTTGATGTGATAGAGATAATTGGTAATTTTAAAAGACCATTAATTGAAGAGCAGGCTATTCTTGATGCAAACCACATATTTAAATGTGGAATAACATCTAAAAATAAAAAAACAGTTATTTTACAAGCCTCGTGCCTTTAAACTAGCGATCTTAAAGGACTGCCCCATCAAATAAAAGTGAAAATCAAATTTATTAATAATAATAAGCAATTTTCTTGTCATTGTACGTGTAAAGCTGGTAGTTCTGGTAAATGCTAACACATCATTGTAACTTTACTCCACGTTTTTCGGTTAGTAATAACATTAATTACCTGTTCACACAATCATTGTTATGACAGCTTAGATTCTTTGTCATATTATTTATTTATTTGTCAAAACTTTCAGGCTTCGCATTGAAAACATGGATCAATTAAGCACAACGGATGTAATAGAAAAATGGTGAACATTAAAAAAGAAAAACAAATCTATGACACTGTGGTCTCAATGTTATTTGCATAAAACTAGCATTTTGGAATAATAAAATGTCAAATACTAATATTTACCTGGATAAATATAGTCTCTTTCTTTAAAATAAAGACTACATATCGTCATATGTTTCGAAACAGGCTTATCTATTCTTAATTTTACAATCCACTCTTTAAGAAGCTTTTTATTTTTTGGAAATAAAAGGGAATGGCAAGCAATACCTAATAGACATTTTTCAAATGATTTTTTGCTCAATCGGGTTTTAATTATGGAAAAATAAATTAAAAACGCCAAAAAACCCTATGAATCCCAGGTAATGGCTCCGCTTTTATCCCCGTTTCTCTAGTTCCTGCAGCGCCGTCGCAGAAGCAGCACCGTCGCTTGCGCCCGCCTATAGTGAAGACGCCCTTGGATAAAACGGATATAATGAAAAATTAAATAGGCCGTAACTCAGTTAATAATCCTCCAAGTTCCGTGATTTCTTTTTTCATTTTGTAGAGAAGAAAGAAAGCCTTTATCATGTATAATGCATATCTAATGTATAATATATGTATCATGTATAATATAATGTACTCTTTTGCAAACAATCCATTATTAGCTACGATGATAGGTAGATTCATGATCAGGATTTTCAGTTAAAAAAAAAAAAATTTAAAAGCCAACGTTTCGATCCAACTTGTAAATCTTCATCAGGGCTAAAAGGAAACAAATCCATGAGTACCGTAAAACGAGGTGACTTAGTGACTAATGGGGTGACTTTGTGACAAGCCTATTTTTCTACAGTTTTTGAAATTCCCTCCTTAAAAAGAATCAGTTTAGGCAATTCAGTGTACCTTTCAGGTAGTCAGTAATGTGCTGCAACCTACTGGCCACATATAACTTCTTTCATTCCATTTATCATGGTGCTTTATTTCAAATTTTCAACTAAATGAAAACAATCAAACATATATGAAATAAAGCATCATAGTAAATGGAATGAAACAAGTTATATGTGGCCAGTAGGTTGCAGCACATTACTGACCAACTGACAAGTACACTGAATTGCCTAACCTGATTTTTTTAAGGAGGAAAATTCAAAAACTGTAGAAAAATAAGCTTGTCACAAAGTCACCCCATTAGTCACAAAGTCACCTCGTTTTACGGTACCTATGCTAGAAGATGACAATGAAATGAATACTTTACAAAACTGATAATTATGTAAAAGATGATAAGCATTATACATGAATATTTAAATAAGTGGCTGGTTAGCAAGATAAAATAGAATATGATATGCAACTGTTGCAATTAAGCGTGACATAGTAACTGTTGCTATATCGGGGAAATCAAAAATTATTTTTAAAAAACGTATTTACCAACATAAATACACTATTTCCACGCGTAATTCGTCTACGTCTAAATTAGCAGAACATGCCATTGCCCACAACCATTCCTTCGACTTTGAGAACCTCTCCACATTAGCTACTGTACCAAACCACGATAAACGACTCCTCTTAGAATCCATCCATTTGGAAAAAAATAACCCTGTAAATCATAAAACAGACCAAGAGATAATTTCATCCACTTACTCTAACTTCTTCCGCATCCTCAAATCCTAGTTTTTTTTTCATAGGTACGCGCAATTATGGATATACTTCTGTATTATTATTATTTTATTATTGTATAACTTCCTTCTGTATATTTCTCAATTTTTTATGCTTTGTTACCTTATGTATTATCTCATTTTTGTGTTATTATTGAGTCCAGACATAACAATTTGTAGACAGTACCATCTATTTTGTTAGTTTTTAATATTTTATTTTCACTTAGTTGTCATGTTGCCTTTCACTTCAAAAGCGTTGGGTTTCCCCATAATAAATCTTTGAAGTCGGCAAACTAGCCCCCTACCACTACCTCTCACCTTATTTTACCTTCGGTCCTTGTATTACTATGGGCTCAGAAGGTAAATATCAGATTTTATTTTATCTTGCTTACCAGCTACTTATTTAAATATTCATGTGTAATGCTTACCATCTTTTATATAATTATAGGTCTTGTAAAGTATTCATTTAATCGTCATCTTCTAGCATTGATACTCATATATTTGTTTTCTTTTAGCCCTGATGAAGATCCACAAGTCGGATCGAAATGTTGGCTTTTAAAAATAAAAACATTTTTTTTTTAATGAAAACCTGATTATGAATCAACCCATCATAAAGAAAAACAGTTGACTATTTCTCACCTCTAAACCCATTATTTGTTATTTATTATTATCCTTTGGCCACAAAAGAGGAAAATAAAATTTGCCTATTCTTTATAAAAAAATTTCCATTGGATTTATTAACATAAAAGGTATCGGTATGAAATAGATATGGATGTTATTTGGCTGAACATAGTTTCCTAAAAAGCTTCAGGTTATCAATCGGCTATTTTTCGAGTTTGAAGTAACAACATACGGCCCTTGCGTTTTCATATATAAGGATTAAGAAATCGATACATGGAACTATATTCATCCAAAATAAAAATTGAAAAGAAATTTAAAAAGAATTTAAATTGAAAATTCTTAAATTCATGACAAATCCAAACACATAACATTTACTCTTCGAAAAAATAACTGCCATAAAATTTGTATAGTAAATGTCAAAATTTCTCACACTGACACCGTAAACTATCTCGGTCTTACCTTTGACAGAAGGATTAAGTTGGGCCCGCATGTTAAGATGAAACGAAAGACCCTACAAAACGACTCAACCTACTTTACTCACTTTTTTCTTAAAACTGCAAAACTGGGACTGAGACAAAAATTAAATACATATTTGAATTACTTGATAAAACCAATACGGACATACTCTTCACAGATATATGGAACAGCCCAAAAGGATCCACTTACAAAGACTTGAGACCCTTCAATCAAAAATTTTAAGACTAATAGTAAAACCACCATGGTACGTCACTAACAAAACCTACGTACAGACTTAAAAATAGAAACAGTAGACCAACATATAAAGACACTTCATAATCGTTTCCATATTCACTCGCGTAGCTCACATTAGCTGATTGTCGAAGTTTGTTGACAGGCGCAAATCAAGATGTGAGGACAAAAAAAAAATAAATAATGATTATACACTTTATAAATTATTTTTTGGTATATCGCTCGTTTCGGAAGAAGAGTGCCACAATAAGATATTAGAAAACTTTAAATCACATTGCATTTCTTTGAGGAAAAACTAAAATACTTCAAATAAACAAGAAAATAGCCGCTAAAGAACACAGACAGAGGGCAGACGTAAAGATAGAGAGGGGGTGAGAGAGAGAGAGAGAGAGAGAGAGAGAGAGAGGGAGAGAGAGAGAGAGGAAGAGGTAAGTTGGAGGATATGGGAGAAGGCCGGAACCGGTTTGTGCGGGAGACTGCTTCGGTCAGAGCCAACTTCTGCAGACCCGGCACGGCCACAGCAATATCCAACATCTTTATAGCTAAATAGTTATAGCTACGCCCATCAGGGATATATACATTGTAACAATTATGTGGGTTAAACGATTTTATTTATTCAACGGAAATAACAATTTACAATGCCACACATATTATGAAAAGACAAATAATTAGACAAAGGTTACAAAAATTATCACCTCCTTACACAAATGAGCTTCAGAACAACACTAACTCTCCAGCAGTAGCATATCCAGGGGAGGGGCGCGGGGGGCGCGCGCCCCCTCCTGAGAGGTGAGGACACTCATAATGTATTACTAATACTATATAAAATGAGCTATATTTAGTCATTTTTAAGTCCACTTATTGAAAATGAATTGTATTTAAACATTTACTGTAATTTAAAACGTCATTATGTTCTATTATGCATTTTATATTAATGCCTTAATTAATTATGAAATGTAAAAAAAAAAAAAGTGCGCCCCCCCTCGAAAATTTCTGGATCCGCCACTGCTCTCCAGTCCATCGCACCTTATGTATAGTTGTAAGAAAAACCTTCTGAGCCACCGTGTATGGTACTCGAACATCTTAGTCATAAACATGTAACATGTATACATGACAGTTTGTTCCAACTGCTAGTTGGTTTTATCAAAACGTCTAGAACTATTCTAAACCAATTTTTTTTTTTTTTTTTTTTTTTTTTTTTTTTTTTTTAACGTAACAATATACCTTTTACAATAAATTCCTTTTCTTTACTATAACAAAAAAAAGGTATTTAAGTTGAAAAAAAATCCAACAGAATTTTTCAAGAAATGAGAATTAACGTTGTATGCGACGGAGGATATTAATTCCTAACAAAAAAGTTATTCCAAATATATTTAAAATATGGCAGCATAATCCTTTTAAATCAAAGAGGTCCAACCCAAGGTCTAACCCACACAAGTATATTTATTAATAATCTATATAAATAAAGATGAAATTCTGTTTGTTTGTTTACTTGTTCTTTATAGAAATCCATACCGTTTGTCCTTAATTCTCCAAATTTCGCTCAGTGGTTCTTTCAGACCAGGTGCGAATACCTGTCCATATTAAAATTGCATAACTTCAGCCAATCTCTGGGTATATTCTTTATTGTTATAAAATTCGTCATGATCTCGCTTTACAATGGTTTTTTTTTATGAAATCGACCGTTGGAGTCGAAAAAACGGCCTAAAAAATCATTTTATAGATTTTGAAGAGGCCAACAAGGCCCGGAAAGACCGTCACTTGGCAGGCGTCGAGTTCTGGGATTTTTAAACCATATGTTTTTTTGTTTTTTTTTAACATTACAATACATTTAATTACATGTATAGTGAATTTATTTTTTAAAAAATCCTCCTAAGAAGCGAGCTTCAATAGGAGTAGTGAGCTCAAAAGCTAAAAAACAACATCAAATACGAGCAGCTGAAACTCTCGACGAACTTTAAAATAGGATTGAACAACAGAGGCTTAGACAGGCAGAATCGCGGGAAACTGAGTCTGCCCAGGAATACGAGGCCCGCCTAGCGCCACTGAGTCTAAGGCAAGCCGATTTGCGAGAAGCTGAAACTGCAGGGCAATATTTCTGTTGGTTTGTTTGTTCTTTATAGAAATCCATACCATTTGTCCTAAAATCTCCAAATTTCGCTCAGTGGTTCATTCATACCAGGTGCTATTACCTGTCCATATTAAAATTGCATGTCTTCAGCCGATCTCTCTCTCTGTATATTATTTATTGTTATAAAAAACATTTTGATCTCGCTTTACAATAGTTTTTTTACGAAATCGACCGTTTCATCAGAAAAACGAAATTCCCCGGGTGAAACCGGGACATACAGCTAGTAATCTATATAAGTAAAGATGAAATTCTGTTTGTTTGTTTGTTTTTTCTTTATAGAAATCCATACCGTTTGTCCTAAATTCTCCAAATTTCGCTCAGTGGTTCTTTCAGACCAGGTGCGAACACCTGTCCATATTAAAATTGCATAACTTCAGCCGATCTTCAGCTGATATTCTTTATTGTTATAAAAATCTTAATGATCTCACTTTACAATGTTTTTTTTTACGAAATCGACCGTTTCTTTAGAAAAATGAAATTCCCCGTGTGAAACCGGGATAAACAACTATAATCTGTATATAAAGATGAAATTCTGTTTGTTCTTTATAGAAATCCATATCGTTTGTCCTAAATTCTCCTAATTTCGCTCAGTGGTTCTTTCATACCAGGTGTGAACACCTGTCCATATTAAAATTGCCTAACTTCAGCCGATCTCTGGGTATATTCTTTATTGTTATAATAATCGTTTTGATCTCGCTTTACAGTGGTTTTTACAAAATCGAGCGTTTGAGTCGATAAAAGTCTCAGTTTATAGATATTATAGATTTAAAAAATGAAATTCTCCGGGTGAAACCGGGATATACAGCTAGTAAAACTATATTATTAAATAAGTCAACAAGAATCCATGGTCCCGAGTCATTACACGCAAATTTTACCTTATAACGTCGGTTTCGGGACAAAAACATGTACCAATTTGCAGAACTGAAAATACATGGGTAATAGGGAGGGGACTTCTACCTATACCTAATATAGTCGATCCCTTGGAAGTCATCTCAGAATAACAGAATTTTATGGTAAAATTTACAGGAAACAGGAAATCAAATTTACCATAAAATGAAGTTGGCAATCGAGTACGAGTTATAGAGGTACTTCATGAATTTGAAGAAACCATAAATAATTTTCTATGGTTCCAATTAGCATGATTAATTTTTTTTCTGACTCCAAAAAAAAAAAAAAAAAACTAAAAGTAAACATCTATATTATTATATAATGGTTTATTAAAAGATTTAATAATGTAAAACTGTTGACTAAAACTTTCGGGAATGAATTTATTTATTATTTTTTCTATTTTTTATTTTCTAGATTTGACAGTGCGGAAATGACCGTTGTTAGTACTTACGTATTAAGCGAACCTCCTTGAATGTTAGCAACCAGCCTATATAACCTGACACACTGATAAGCAGGACCCACCCACCTTAAAAGGCACCCCTGATTGCGCACATCTCCATTGTAGAATTTGATGCAATTGTTTAAGAGGGTTCATGAAACGAGAACTTGATATTCATAAGATCGTACTAAAAACTTTGTAATTCACAGTTATGACTGTCATGTGTTTTCTTAAAATTTAAACATGTAGTGAATCTTTTCCAAATAATTAGTGGTTCGTAATGAGTAGTTAACGAAATACCTCATAAAATGGTATAAAAACTGATGATAAAACAAAACAATCGTATATTGCGTACTGAAAACCAGTCATACGAGTTTGTAAGCTCGAAGTCGAAAGAAGGGGTTACTAATGTAAGCTTGCTTCCTGAGGTAAATGGCTTAATACAGGCTGGCCCTGATTATTTTAATAATTGAAACGAATTATTTCTTTATATTAATTCTTCAAGAAGCAAATAATAATAATAATAATAAATAAGTAAATAATACACATCGATTATCCGGAATATTTTTGGTCAACATCGCACAGGCTCGAGACCTCCATTTAATATTCCATCCAAAGGACGAAATAGCAATTTTTTTACTCCCTGTAGAAAATCCTAGCTGGGATGCGAACACACGGTATTGAGTATTGTAAGCTCCTATACTCGCCACTTCACAACAAGTGACCCCTAGAGTTCACTGAATTCATACGTTGATTCTTATACATAATTACATAAAAATTTCATGATTTCAATGTCGTTGATATTAAACTACAGTAGCACTTCTAATCATTTGATTAAAAATATATTACTTGTATCCTAAGGTTTTATCTTTTTTCTACTAAATTGTGCACACTAATTTTACTTTGTATATAATTGCGCCTGTTATCCGGACTGTTTAGGGTAAACATAGCACAGGCTCGATACTCCCATTTTACGTACCATCCGAAGGACGTCATAGCTTTTACTCCCTTCAAAAAATCCTAGGTGCGGTGCGAACCCGCGATATTAAGCGTTGTAAGCTGCTATGCTAACCACTACACCACAGGCAGAATTCATACGGTTGGTCTATGCGTGAACGTTTGTTTCTATTGATATTTATAAAATATAATCACCTAAAAACGTCATGAATTATTGTTGAAATTCAACTACAGTAGAACGTACTTCTAACGTTTAAATAAAATTATAATCTGTAACCTTTGTTTTCATTTCTTTCCTACTATCTTTTGCACACTAATTTCACTTTGTGTATTATAGCGACAATTATCCGGAAAATTTCAGTATCCGGACTAGGCCAGGCATTGATTAGTCTGGATAGTGTATATATAACTGTATATGAACAACCAATAAAAACCATTTTGTTAACAGCTGATTTACCACAATGCTAATAAAACAGCTGATTTTATAATTATTTTAAAACACCTTTAGTAATCCAATAGAAAACAAAATAAAGTTTTATTGTACTGTATCTCGTACATTATTGAAACCGAAAATTTCCTTCGTCCAATCCTTGTTTGGTATTCAAAGAAGTGGACCGCTTAATCGTTTCGAAACAATGATTCGCCGTTTTCTCAATTGAATACTCAGGACCTGACGACAATGGAGAAATCAACTAACAGTCATATTCGACTGCTGAGGAATTCCAATATGGCAATAGAGATGACTCTACGAAAACAAGGACGGCATTTCAATTTTAATTCGGTTCCTGTTATTGGTAGAGTGAGGCTCAATAATCGATTCTCCTAGACTCGGCAAGGATTGCCCGTAAATGTTTACTTTCACTTACCCATATATGAAATATATAGTTAGGGAAAGTATTGCGATCGTGAAAAATTTCGACTTCCGGTTTTCGAGGGAAATACACGTTTTGGGATCCCCTGAGTCCAATTAACCAAGTCCCGCGAAATGGTCTGTGTGTGTGTGAACAGACTAGCTCAAAAACTATAAACCGCACAGACCTGAAATTGGGTATTTGGTGTATCTATATGCCCGCGATGCGACAGCCGAAATTTCATCAAAATTTGTGAAACGGAGGGTGTACTGTATTTAATAAACTTTTTTTCCCAATTTTTACCTTTTTATCGAATATCTCAAAAACGGCTTTAATGATTTTGATTAAATTCATCATGTTTAATCGAAATCAAGTCTTCTTTAATATCAGGTAAGCTTTATCAATGTTAAAATGTTCTGAGGGATCTAAAATGGGGAAGGGGCCTTTTTTGTTTTCCTATAAAGTACCTTTGTATTTGTTTATATAGAGAAATTATATAAACTCGTTTCGCCTAAAAATAAGAAAGAGCTGAATATGAAATATGAAAAATCAAGTAAACATACAGGAGAAAAAAATAAAAATATTCCGTCAACTCATAAAACACGTTGAGCCCACGCATTTAGTAATACGTAGTACGCCTTTAATGACAGACCATTATTCATAATTAAAGCCGTTCTGTTCATTTAATGGAAATTATATGTTTCATGCTAACTATTTTAAGTTATCAACAACTACATAGAGAATTATAAAATAAAACGACTTAAAGTATTATGCTTGCATTGCCGAATTTTCACAAGTAAAAATTAAAACTTTTATTTTATTATAAAAACTTAGTGTACTTTAGAGAGCAAATAAAAACAAAAATAAGAAACGAATGTGGAAAAATATGTGACTCTGAAAAATGGCAATTAAAAAAACACATCAATATCTAATCTAAGTACGTTGGTAAGTGAAAGTTGTGTTGCGCGCATGGCACTAAATTTTTTTTTAAAGTAAAAGGGTTTTACCCCGTAAAAAGATTTTAAAAAAAGGGCACGAAGACTGTTGGTTGGAATTGTCCCCCGCCTCAGTTAATCCTTCCACAGTTGGAAGATAATCCGCAAGAATAAATAATAATAATAATATTAACAAAAAAGGCTCAGTGAACCCGAAGGTTCGATGCCGACACCACCAATAGGTCCTTACGCACCTCAGTCCAACGACCGTTGGGGAGGAAGTAGTTCCGCTCTGTAGAACCGACGTTTGCACCTGTGCAGGTAGCTCATAAGGTGATTCCGACAGGTTATAAAGTCCCGTGGGAAGAGACAAGAGTAGATTTTACACACCATTGAACAAGTTGCAAGGTGAGTAGTCAAATAACTAAGGTATAAGTATCCACGTTTTTATAATATAAAAGCTTTTTTTTTTTTTTTGTCTCTAGTGACTCATTTTTACCAGAAAAATTAGATGAGGGCAATGGAAAAATGAACTGATAATGCATTGAAAGCATTACATCTGAGGAGTATGTCTACGGACGTACTTCCAAATTTCTTAAATAATTTTAATAAAAGAAGAAAGATTGAACCACGGCCGGGAATCGAACCCAGGTCCTCTGAATCTCGGTCGCAACGATCTTACCAATCTTTGAAGTAATTACCGTTACCAATAGTTGAAGTAACGTATGACAAAACACCAATTGAAATATAGTTTAAACGTTGCTGTGTTCCTAGTCACCCGTACAAAATCTTTTTTACACACAATGTCATATCTCAACAAAATTTGCTCATAATCATTAGTTATTACTGTTTTCTGTAAGTTCATGCGCAACATCTATGACATTTATAACAAGTACGTCATTAATCAAAAGGGACTGTTTCTTGATCAGAGGTTATAGATTATTCTTCAAATAGAGAGAAAAAAAAAAAAATATATTTGTTATCTCTAATCGGTCAAATTTAAAAAGTCAAATCGGTTGCTCATTAACTATTCTGAACAATATAAAATAATAAATAGAATTACCAAAAGTATTTTAAAAATAGCGAGATATTTTCTCTAGCAAAAAACAGACTGAAATAGTAGCGACAAAAAAATTAAAATAAATAATAGATTTTTTAGAAATTTTCATAAAAATAGAGGCGGCGCAAAATTTATAATTTTTAACTCTAGAAATTATGAAAATCTTGAAATCATCTAAATGGATCTTCTCTTCTCATATATTGATTTAAATGTCTACCATTTTCTAATGAAATCTTTATCAGTAACATGTGCCTTGGATGATTTTCTATTTTGCGCCGCCTCCGAAAAGATTGTGTTGTGTTGAACATGGTATTTAATATTTCAATTTAATAATATTTATTAATTATTAATACAAATCAAAATAAAAATTTTCCGCTTTCAAAATCATTTACAATTTTGCAGTGTATTCATAAGAATCAGACGGTAATTATTTCATATTTTTTTAGTGCATTTATTTTTACTGGTTTTTGGTTACTTATTTAAAATGTTTTATAATTGAATACATATAATCTGGTTATCTTCAATTTTAAAAGACTATAAACTTCTTTTGGATTGCTACAAACATAAAACTTTATTAACAAAATCATTACAAATTTAACATCGTACAAATTCTAGATAATTCAATTAACAATTGAAATGTATACATACGGATGTTTAAGGGCTGATAATGTTTAAAGACTGTAAGAATGTTTAAAGGCTGTTTTATTTAAAAACCATATGTTCTAATTATTTAGATTAATTGTTTTAAAGTTAAAGGTTTAGATTTTAATTTGTGAAAATATTGTATAAAAGACTATAAAAACCGATTTTGTAGGTACGTATGTATACATTTCAATTGTTAATTGAATTATCTAGAATTTGTACGATGTTAAATTTGTAATGATTTTGTTAATAAAGTTTTATGTTTGTAGCAATCCAAAAGAAGTTTATAGTCTTTTAAAATTGAAGATAACCAGATTATAAATCGGTTTTTATAGTCTTTTATACAATATTTTCACAAATTAAAATCTAAACCTTTAACTTTAAAACAATTAATCTAAATAATTAGAACATATGGTTTTTAAATAAAACAGCCTTTAAACATTCTTACAGTCTTTAAACATTATCAGCCCTTAAACATCATTACATACATTTCTTTTCAAAAATGTTTTTAATAGCATAATCCTTGGTAAAATTATGATAACAGGCCGTTATGATAGTACCCATCAATGGAAGTACCATGGGAATATCAAGATACCACCTTACCTTCCTGGAGTACTGCTATAAGCATTTAATTGTAACCCAGCAGATTGCATGGGAAACTGCTGCCAAAATCTCCTTTGGTATTCGGGTGGTATAAGCAAGAAAATTAGCGAACCATCGCTGAAGAGAAAAATAAATATAATGAAAATAAAAGAAAAAGTGAAAGTTGTATGAGCAAATAATATGGATTGCCAGCACTACTGACTCTATAAAATAACAAGACAAGTAAAGCCCTTTGTAAAGCCTTGAACCAGCCGAATGCCTGTTAATTTACTCACTAAGGACACCATCGCATACCTCGAGGTGGCGTCTACACCTCCGGTCATTGTGAGTTCTTCACCAACACCCCCTCGCTGCTGGTTATCCTACACTTCGGGATTCTGTCATGGTCTGGGACGTGGAGGAATTGGGAGGGGGGTGGAGGGAATAAGGGGATCAGCGAGTTGTGAATACACAACATGTCACAGCCACGAATCATGAATGGAAGTCGTCTGGTAACTGGGATGAATAAGAACTCCGACAAGGAACAATTCACAAAATAATTCCGGAGGGATAGGTCGGTTTAAAAAAAAATAAAGCACATAAACAGGATCATTGTTGATCAACAAAAATAATAGAAGATTTATTCAATTTATCCACATAAATACTACTTAACACAATGGGTGCGGATGCGTATTTTAGGGGTGTCCTGAATTGGACGGTATCGGTCCCCGGGGTCCGACTGCTAGTATGAGCCACATAAGATATCGGACGTCGGGATCCGATGGGAATACTTTGACGAAAGCATTATCTTTTGATTAAAAGGTAATTAAATGAGCGTCTCAAGGGCATTATCTCTTGATAAGGATTGAAACTAGACATAATATGCGCAGGACAGGCCGATAAAGGATTTACGTCATTCTTTATCGAAAATCGTACCTCGGAGTCTGATTCTAAAAAACAACAGAATTTCAGCTGTTAGCAACATTTTCTGCACTAAAATGCAATAATCTCATTAAAAATTGATTAAATTGAGTATTTGAAGTGTTCGGACTTTCGGACATTTTCATGTGAAAGACGGCTGCAAAGAAGGGAATGTAAGACATCGGACCCCGGGGACCGATGCCGCACCTAACGTGTTAACTAGAAAATCATTAAAAAATCAGGTGCGATGCGCGCAACACACAACTTTCACTTACCAACTTACTTAGTCAATCTACAAGGCATTGGACTGTAACCTGGGATGGGGAGGGGAGATTTACTCTTTTTGAGATGGCTGCATCGCACGACGTGTAAGCTCGTATAGTATATAAGTAATACTGTACTACTATATTTAAAAGAATATATATATGTATACTCCGGGAAGACCTCTGTTACGGTTAGAACGCCAAAATTACGAATGAAACAAACTTACTTAGCAAGAGCGAAATGTAGGAACCTTGCGTTCAAAAAGGTTGTGGATTTAGCAATACCACAATTTAGAAATACAGTCATAACAAAACGGATTACAAAATTACTGTCTGAGAAAAATAAAAGATTAAATTATGCGTGATTTAACAAAGGCAATTAATGCTTAGAGATGAATTGGCAGATAAAACAGAAAGGATATGGAAATTCCTCCAGGCGAAGGATAAGACACAAAGGAAGAGAAAAAAGGAAAGTTGCCAAGGCGAGAGGGGACAATGGGAAACGCAGAGAAGGACCAAGGAGCCTCTCACAGTTACTCAGGTAGCCACCGCGATAAGTGGGCCGAAACTTTATCTCTCTTATCTGTATTAGTATTTGTGGCTGAGGACAATGAGGAATCATCGCCATGTAAATCCCCGGGATGGTCTGTAGCACTTCACCGATAACTGCAGCCTTCGGAGTAACGAGAGCAAATTGAGCAGGAGTCATGGGCAGATCCAGAGGGGATGGGTTACTGGGTCATGAATCCCCCCAAATATTTTGGCTTTTTAATTTTTTTTTTTTGTATTTTTAAACGAAATAATCAATTAGGTAGTTACAATGCCACCAAACATAACACTTTATGATGTTTAGATCGTAGTCCATCGTATTACAAGGTAATAATCTCATACAAAATGGTGAGGCCAGCCAATTATGAGACAGTGGGGTCATGACCCCGCCCCCCCCAAGTTTCGTGCTAAATCTGCCAGGAGTGGATAGAGGTCGCAAGGACGAACTTCGAGGAAGGGGAGTCACTCAAGTTGTCAAGAAACCTATAATTATTTGTGCAGCGATGGATAATTGCGTAAAAGTATTAAGTTTAATTTTGTTATTTTGTTTTTTTATCATTTGTCTGCAATTTGAATGTTAAATATCGATATTATACAACATTCTGCCTACTAAAAAAAAAAAAAGAAAGAAAAATAAGCTCATTCACAACAATTTTCGAAAAGATCGTTCATTAAAAATGGTTTCCTAGCCCCCACATCCCTCCCCATGGATTCGCTATTGGACCTAGTCTAGAGAACCAAGCCATTATTTCAATGTATGAAAACAGTAATGATAAAAAATTACCCCGTATACAAAAATTCCCCCTCCCCTGACTACCGCGACCAACTTTGTCAATGCGAGCTTTAGTTAGTTCTCGCGAACTTAAATTTTCAAACCGTAATTAATACGGTTTTTTTTCGCATAGGTAATTAGTCCAAAAATCTTTATTAGGTAAGACTATAGATTGGGGAGGGGGGAGATTTTTCTCGGACCCCACCAGGAACCACTACTATCACCAAATCGTTATCCTCGCGCTTAAGTTAGCTCTCGCCCACGTAAATTTTCATTAACTAATTACTATCGTTTCTTTTCTTTCCTACATAAATTACCTCTCGCAAAGTTAAATATTCAAAATGTCTTTATTATGTGTTGTAGTGGTGGGGGAGAGGTGGGTGGGGCATTCCCCCCTCCCCTGACTACCGCGATCAACTTTGTCAATGCGAGCTTTATACACAAAATCCTAAGATCGTAAGATTGGTGATAAAAACATAATCAAAGGGTCACATGCGGTAGTATAGTGGTTAGAATAGCAATCAACAATACTAAAGGTCGCGGGTTCACGTCCCGAGGTGGCCCTAGGGTTTTTTAAAGGGAGTAAAAATCCTTGGCTATGCCGTCCCTCTGAGGAACGTAAAATGGAGGTCCCGAACCTGTTCGATCACAGGTACTCGTTAAAGATCCCTATCCTAATTATACCTGGATAGGCAAAATTTAGGACTCCCACTGTAGCATCGTCCGATTAGCCTTAGTGAAACAGTGACGTTACAATATATACAAGACAATAAAGTGACGTTAAACAAACAACAATCAATGCAACGTAAATTTAACCGTGTAAAAGGCCATAAGAAGGAAAAATGCTGAAGATCGTGATATACTTAATATTCAAAGTAGTGCTGGAGAGCTAAGGATGTATATTATTAACAAGCTCGTTATCTTATAACTGTAGCAGAACCCAACGAGGCCGTAACGAGCAACGTACAGAAATCAGAGCATAGAGCACACACCGATAACCAACAATTAGGAAAATATCATTAATAACTATGGATAATTTTTCATATATATAAACAATCAGAGTATGTAACAATGTAAATTTTTGTTTGTATACATATTGCAGAGTCGACAAGATGAAGGTTACAACAAAAAAAAAAAAAAACGGTTTTTTTTTAAATTATCACCTCTGAAGTTTCAATTGCATGCACAGGGGAAAATAGTGTTTGATCACAAATAATCATTGGGACGGTTAGAACCAATTGTAGTTCCACAGATCCATTTTAATAAAAATAATCAATAAATAATATTAGCTCC
This sequence comes from Aelia acuminata, assembly GCA_911387785.2. NCBI lineage: Eukaryota > Metazoa > Arthropoda > Insecta > Hemiptera > Pentatomidae > Aelia > Aelia acuminata. The sequence continues at coordinate 224,077,337 of OU426978.1, forward strand.
AGAAAAAAAAAATATATCTAATTTCGCCAAAATTCAAAGTTACCGCTAAAAGAAAAAAAAACTGGTGCGATGTGCGCAACACACAACTTTCACTTACCAACTTACTTTGATTAGAAATTGACGTGTTTGGTTAAATGCCATTTCTCAAAGTCAAACATTTTTCCACAATCATTTACTAATTATGTTTTTTTATATAGTTATTTGCACCTTAAAGTACACTAATTTTTTTATTATAAAATTAACATTTATACTTGTGATAATTCGGCAATGCAAGCATAATACTCCAAGTCGTTTCATTTTATAATTCTCTATGTAGTTGATGAAAACTTCATGTAAATTATCATGAAACAAATAATTTCCAATTAACGAAAAGAACATCTTTAATTATAAACAATCGTCTGTCATTAGTAGGCCTTTATTGACGATTGTTTATAAAATAATACTTGATTCTCATTAAACATGAAAAGTTTAATCAAAATCGTTATAGCTATTTTTGAGAAAACCAGAAAAACGTAAAAATGGGAAAAGAGTTATGAAATAAAGTAAAAAAAAAAAAAAAAGCTTATTCAACTGGTATTTTAAAGCAAATTCAAACAATATGAACTAAAGCAAAGGCGATAGTAAGATTTTTAACAGCTCACATGGACAACTGCCCCCCTCAATAGAATATAGGAGAAACAAAAGCTAAAAATTAAATACATTCGTATTCATTTACTACATTTATTAATTATTATATAAAACAAAACAAAATTAATTTTTAAACATTAATAACTTTTATTTGCAAAAATTAATTGAGTCTTAAGACCCGATCATATTTTTTTTTTTACTAGTTTTGCCACCTGGACGAAAATTACAATTGATTAGGAAAAAGTTACTATTGACTTGGAAAAGGTAATATTTTATGTGGAAATTGAATATTAAATGAATGATAAGAACAGTAATTAATCGATAGCTTGTAATTTTGTTTATGAACTTTTTTTTTTGTTTGCTTAACGTCCCATAATGCAACTATGACTAATCGGACGATGCCACAGTGGCAGTCCTAAATTTTGCCTATCCAGATTTAATTAGGATAGAGGTCCTTAAAAGAGTATCTGACATAAAATCCTTGGGCCTAAGCGGGACGCGAACCTGCGAACTTTCGTATTGTAGACCGCTATACACTACAAGTGACTCCGTAGAGATATTTTTCCTCACTCTATGCACAAAAGTAACGTGGAAATCTAGTAAGTAGTGTTTCACAGAGTTTCAATTCCTCAAAGATTAAAAAATAATTCAAACCATCAATTTCCTGTTTAATTTTCTTTTTTAATTAGTATTTATACTATAAATCACGTTCAGCGCTATCGTTTCAAAAAGATAGGGCAAATATTATAAGACAACAGTCGCTATCATAATATTCCGAAAATCATCAATCATTAACTTAATGATGAATTAATGGGACTCGTTAAAATCATCAAATACCATACCAGTGCTATCAATATATCAGGTGCCACTGACCTATCAATATTCATACCTATTTTAGCAATTCTTAATTATAGAACGCCAAAACTAATTCGAACTGATGATAAACATAAAAGAAAAAAAATAAATATATATTTATATAAATATATACCTGTGACATTGGATATTTATAATGAAAAGAAATAAGGATTTAAAACAGATGAACAATGACACAAAAAGAGAAAACGCCACGACTTCCGATCGTGAGACGAAATAAAGAAAAATAAACATAAAAACAAGAACAGCTGGCGTTCAAGTCCCCCCCCCCCCCACCTCTTCATTCGAGAAAGGGAATTTATTATTAAATAAAATTTAAATCTTATCCGTTTGTATGTCAATTTTATTTTATTCAGTTTTTTTTATACGGTTTTGTAAAATAAACTTTAATTAAAAAAATATTCAGAATTCAAGAAGATGAAATAAAACCTCCAGGATTTTTTTTTTTTGTATATCGTTTTCATCTAACTAATTCATTTTTTGTAAGGTTTTATTATTATTATTTTTTACGTATGGTATATCTTTATTAATACTTCCATGACCAAGGCATCATTCTAAAGATTTCTTTCCACTCCAGAGCCCAAAAAAAGTTAAACTGCCCAAAAAATCCGAGTAAAGAGCCAAGAAGAAATGCATTAATAATATATCATCCTCAAAGTAAAATTTACATTAAAATTGAAATCTAATCTTTAGAAAAAAATTATGTAAAAAAATTTTACTTTATATTATAACTCGTTTATTTCCAATTGTAATATAAAATTTGTTAAAAAAAAAAAAAACAACATAACAATTAACACTTTTAGGACATAAAATTTCCTCAATTAGAACTTTGAAAATTACATTTTAAGGAAATGCTGAAAGAAAAAAAAAATCCCCAGAAAATAAAAGTTTTAAAATCATATTATAATCATTCTTTTAAAAAATACATATGCCAGACTTAAAAAATACAAAACCAGACGAGTCTTAGCATTGTTTTAATTTTACACACACACACACACACACACACACACACACACACACACACACACACACACACACACACACACACACACACACACACACACACACACACACACACACACACACACACATACATATATATATATATTTTTATAAAATTTTTATTAGGTGGACAGTTTTCTTTCAAAATTTATTATATCACAATAAAAGTGACCCTGTAAAATGAGGTCCGTGTTTTGATAAACCCAATCCATGACTTTCATCAGCCATCTTTGAAAAATAGACTTAATTAATTGTTCATTTAATTTTTACTTATTCGATCCGTGGCAATGTTTTAACGGCATTTCGACGATTTTTACCTAAAATAAAAGAAAAAATATTTTTCTTTTACAAAATCATATTTAAATGTTATTGGTTATTGGTTTTTTGATAGTTATTGGCACCCTTAAGATTAAATTTCAGCGGTGACATTAAACCAAATACTTCTTATGAAAGGATCTAATTGAAACTTCCTATAACTCTTCTTTTTCTATCCTTATAAAGACTCAAGAGTTTTTTTTTGGGGTCAAAAGTTCAATAGTTTTACAATATGGCAATATTTATTGTTAAAAGTGCCAAATGTAGTTATTGGCACCCTTTGGATTTAATTGTGAAATCTTCCCTATGGTTAGTTTGTTAAAGTCTTACTTCATAGATGACTTAGAGGACCCTTCAAACATTAGACTCATGTATATCTTGTAATAAAATTAGGACTTGTTTACCTATTTCTTTAAGTTAAAGTTGGGGTGCCAATAACTGTACTCAGTGTCAATAACTGCCTGGTTTACCCTATATTGATAGTATGTGAAAAAATAAAAAAAAAAATAAGAGGGAAAACCACTAAATTTTATTGATAACGGAAAATGTTTAGGACAGATACAACTTTAACAAATCAAGTTCCTACCTATTTATAATGTTTGAAGGTTCAACAGATGAAATTTATTATGTTGGGAGAATTAAAGATAACACTAGATTAGACATAACATTAAAAATGTTCGAAAGCTATTGTATATAAATATATAAATTTTTTTTTTTTTTTTTTTAACATTTGGGAAAAACTAGATAAGTCGAGATTTTTTTCAAAATGAGATATATGACATTAGCGATGTCTCCACATTCTGCCAATTAAATAAATAGAAACATCACATACAAATATGTAAAATTTGATCAGCAATAACGGTTGAAAAAATAAAAATGTTCAAAAAGCTCTCACAAAAAAAGTTGTAGTTTTGTCACTTCTCAAGTCCCCCCCCCCTCTAAGTTTTCAGATAATACTAAAAAACAGAACCTAACCAAAATCAAAGCCGAATAAAACTCTCAATAAATCCATAAGTGAAAAACATCCATTCATGCCGCTTGCCATATATACGATAAGTTTCAAGACAGAACTTCTTAATACATCGTATCCACGAAGCAAGAAGACACATGTGACACGATACCTTAACACTGCAGAGAGAAGTAGCACGACATGACTCGCAGAGCTGGAAGTCCAGTTGATCCTTCGAGGACGGGGGACGAACTGTTATCGTGAAGGAAGCGGTACCCTCCGGGAGCGCGGTGAAGCTGACCAGCTGACCTGGAGGACCAACACTGTGGCTGGAACTGGGCCCGCCCAAGTACTGGAGTCCGCAAGACATCGTCTGTTAGGGGATACGCGAGGGTGAGGTCTGGTCACGGGAGATTCGGCCGCCGTCGGCTATCTTCGGCTGGAGTCGGAGGCAGTAGAATCGCGAGCTCATAAGATTGATACGTGGAGGAAAACGATCAAAAATAATATTTATAAATATGTGAGCCAAAATAACGCGTTGTACCAGACAAACATATGATAATCTGAAGTTTATGAGTTCAAGTCACGAGTGCAGGGGGATTAATGCCTCCAAAATAAATGCCCCTACCCTTATGTTTTCAGAACCCGTAGAGAAAATATATTTTTAAGAAAACTAAACATATTTTTACTTTCACTTACCTATATATGAAATATATAGTAAGTGGAAGTATTGCGATCGTGAAAAATTTCGACTTCCGGTTTTCAACGGAAATACACGTTTTGGGGTCCCCTGAGTCCAAATGACCAAGTCCTGCGAAATGGTCTGTGTATGTGTGTGTGTGTGTCTGTGTGTCCGTGTGTGTGTGTGTGTGAACAGACTAGCTCAAAAACCATAAACCGTGCGAACATGAAATTGGGTATTTAGTGTATTTATATGCCCGCGATGTGACAGCAAAAATTTCATCAAAATTGTTCAAAGGGAGAGGGTACTTTATTTAATAACTGTTTAAGTTTTTTTCGATTTTCTCAAAAACAGCTCTAACGATTTTCATTAAACTGAGTATTTGATCTATTTATATGCCTGAGATATGACTGTAAAAATTTCATCAAAATTGATCAACCGGAGGGGGGATTTACTTAATAAATGTTGTATCATTTTCACGTGTTTTTTTTATTTACTCAAAAAAGGCTTTAACGATTTTGATCAAACTGGGTATTTGATATATGTATATGCGAAAGATGTGATAGCCAACATTTCATCAAAATTGGTCAAACGGAGCGGGCACTATATTTCATAAATTTTTTTTCCAATTTTTACCTTTTTTTCGATGATCTCAAAAACGGCTTTAACGATTTTTTTCAAATTCGTCATGTTTAATGAAAATTAGCTGTTCTTTAATAACAGGTAAGCTTTATCATTATTAAAATGTTATGAGGGGGCTTTTTTTGGGGGGGGGGCCTTTTTTTGTTTGTTTGTTTCCTATAAAGTACCTTTGCTTTTTGTTTATATGGAGAAATCAACTGTCTCTCGTTACGCCTAAAAATAAGAAATGGCTAAATATGAGATATGATAAAAATAAAGAAAACATTAAGAGGAGAAAAAAAGAAAAATATTCAGTCAAATCATAAAACTCGTTGAGCCCACGCATGCGGAGTACGCCTTTAATGACAGACCATTGTTCATAATTAAAGCCGTTCTGTTCATTTGAGAAGTGGCAATTAACAATAACGCATTAAGTTCTAATCTAAGTAGGTTGGTAAGTGAAAGTTGTGTGTTGCGCGCACGCACCAGATTTTTTTGTATAGTAAAGTGAAACAAACTATATGATTTTGTAATTTGTTTTTTTAACGTCACTTAATACCACTAACGCTAATGGGTCGACGCTAACTACAGTGGGAGTCCTAAATTTTGCCACGAACTCAACTGAAAAAGAACCTTTTGGGGATTTATTTATCTCTCAAGAACGAGAGTCCAAAGCAAGGATCTAATAAATATGATCAAACTCTTTTTTACTTTCACTTACTTATATATTTAATATATAGTAAGCGAAAATATTGCGATCGTGAAAAATTTCGACTTCCGGTTTTCAACGGAAATACACGTTTTGGGGTCCCCTGAGTCCAAATAACCAAGTCCCGCGAAATGGTCTGTGTGTGTGTGTGTGAACAGACTAGCTCAAAAACTATAAGCCGTACAAAACTGAAATTGGGTATTTGGTGTACGTATATGCCTCCGATGTAACAGTAAAAATTTCATCAAAGATGATCAATTGGAGGGGGCACTTTACTCAATAAATGTTGTATCATTTTCACGTGTTTTTTTTTTTTATTTACTCAAAAACGGCTTTAACGATTTTGATCAAACTTAGTATTTGGTCTATGTATATGCCCGCGATGAGACAGCCGAAATTTCATAAAAATTGGTCAAACGGAGGGGGCACTTTACTTAATAAATGTTCCAAATTTTTCTATACAGATACTCTATAGCTTATGAAGATATACAAATGTGGAAAGTTGAGGAATGGCGTTTACATATTTTCAAAACAAGTCGATTTCTAATCTAAATTAGTTCGTAAGTGAAAGTTGTGTGTTACGCGCATCGCACCAGGTTTTTAAATAAAAATTACGCGATGGGAATTCGCTTATACTACCGACACCTAACCTGAAATAGCCCACGAATAGATTTCTGAATGCAATACAAAGTGATTTTAGAGGAACAATAATCGTTCTCGGTTTCCAGAAAGGCATAATAAACAAACTTTACTACGAGAGTTAAATAAACCTTCTATCGATTCCTCTTCACGATATATTTACAAAATGCAAATCGCAGTAAAAACCAAGCAAACAGTAAAAAAAAAAAAAAAAAAAACTACTGTTGATGAAATTAGGTCCCTTAAAGAAAAGAAATAAGCAATAATGAATCGACAAGTATTGAGAACTTTCAAGTATTGCCAATACAATCGAAACATGTCTATTTGTAATCTAAGTAAGTTCGTAAGTGAAAGTTGTGTGCTGCGCGCAGCACACCAGATTTTAATCTAGAAGACCGGAAATTGTTATCTTTACCAACATTTTTTGCTGTCTCTACTTATAAATTCTGTAAAAATCCCCCCCCCCCTATAATCAGCACTGAGGTAATATGCTTTATCAGGGTAGGAACTATATCTATGAAATTCAATCTCTATTTCAAAAAGAAAAGGAAAAAAAAAACGGAAGAAAATATAAGAGACAATTGACTTGAGCAAACTTTAAAGCAAACCATTCTTGGAAATGCTAATGGAAGCTAAAAGTGGGCCCATTCCACAGCCTCTATGATACAAGAGCCATCTTATCTAATCTGGATCTATCCAATGGGAGGGGAGCAGGATGTTCATTGTGCCATCTAGATCTGGGTTGAAGGCCCACCCATATCTATGGCAAAATATTTATGCTAACATGATCTTTCATTTAAATGAACAATGAAGATAGAAGCTTGAATGGAAATAACAAAATGAAGGAAAAGATTTTTGTTATATAAACCAACTGACCCGTGCGAAGCATTCTCTAACTATTTAAATCCAACTTAATTGAAGTACACACCTTATATTTCACTGGTGTGAAGCTTAAACAACGATCTACCAAGCTACTCAAAATCATTATAAATTCTTTCTGATTGTATTTCTTTATTCCAGAACTAGCTGTATATCCCGGTTTCACCCGGAGAATTTCAATTTTTAAATCTATAAAATATATAAACTGAGACTTTTATCGACTCAGGGTCTGGCCACACATGTCCGCACCGGATCCGCACCCCAGCAATAATATAGGTTATGTTCAGAATATTTTTAATTTAACTTACATATTACCTTTAGTTATGCCTAAAGTGGCCTATGTCTGACATGTGTGGCCTGATCTTTAGGCATAACTAAAGGTAATATGTAAGTTAAATTAAAAATATTCTGAACATAACCTATATTATTGCTGCGGTGCGGATCCGGAGCGGACATGTGTGGCCAGACCTTAAAACGGTCGATTTTGTAAAAACCAATGTAAAGCGAGATCGAAACGATTTTTATAACAATAAAGAATATACCATTTTAATTTGGACAGGTGTTCGCACCTGGTATGAAACAACCACTGAGCGAAATTTGGAGAATTTAGGACAAACGGTATGGATTTCTATAAATAACAAACAGAATTTAATCTTTATATACATAGATTATAGCTGTATATCCCGGATTATCACAGGGAATTTCATTTTTCTAAAGAAACGGTCGATTTCGTAAAAAAAAAACATTGCAAAGTGAGATCATTATGATTTTTATAACAATAAAGAATAACAGCTGAAGATCGGCTGAAGTTATGCAATTTTAATATGAACAGGTGTTCGCACCGTGTCTGAAAGAACAACTGAGCGAAATTTGGATAATTTAGGACAAACGGTATGGATTTCTATAAAGAACAAATAAACAAACAAACAAACAGAATTTCAACTTTATTTATATAGAAGATAATAAATAAAACTATATTATTTCAACTGAGACTGTAATCTAAATAAGTAAAGATGAAATTCTGTTTGTTTGTTTGTTCTTTATAGAAATCCATACCGCTCGTCCTAAATTCTCCAGATTTCGCTCAGTGGTTCTTTCAGACCAGGTACGAACACCTGTCCATATTAAAACTACATAACTTCAGCCAATCTTTAGGTATATTCTTTATTGTTATAAAAATCGTAATACTCTCGCTTCACAATGGTTTTTTACGAAATCGACCGTTTTATTAGAAAAATGATATTCCCCGGGTGAAACCGGGATATACAGCTATCTATATAAATAAAGATGAAATTCTGTTTGTTTGTTCTTCATAGGAATCCATACCTTTTATCCTAAATTCTCCAAATTTCGCTCAGTGGTTCTTTGATACCAGGTGCGAACACCTGTCCATATTAAAATTGAATAACTTCAGCCAATTTCAGGGAATATTCTTTATTGTTATAAAAATCTTCCCAATCTCGCTTCACATAGGTTTTTACGAAATCGAGAGTTTGAGTCGATAAAAGTATGACTTTATAGATTTAAAAAATGAAATTCTCGGGGTGAAACCGGTATATACAGCTAGTAAATTATAAATAACAAATAAATTATGTCAATTATGAATTTTAAGAAGACGAGGCAAAACAATTTTTTTATGACTTAAGCCCTTTCGCTCAAAAATGAATGATTTAGTACCGTATAGTGAGTGCGTCATGGGCATAGGTGAGGTTTAAAGTAAAGATCAGACGTGTTTAAATTGTAGATTATTTATTTTTTGAAACTCCGAAATTCCTTTCCTTTGCTATCAGGTATGTATGTGGAACACTTAAAAACACGTATCGGTTTGGCGGAGAGCGAGTGCGCTGATTCTATTTACTGAAACCGCACGTTTTTGCTTGTAACTTGCAAACGACGGCGGCAATCGGAAATGTGTATACTCGTATAAACGAAAAGTTTCGTCTCGACAAACTGAAAAAAATTACACCTTCGAAAAATCCCTGCGACTATTTTCGCTGAGAATTTCAGTTTTTCGCTTAAAAATCGCAAGCAAGGGATTAATCAAAAAAATGTATATGGCCGAAAATGTTCTTGAAAACCTGGAAAGATTGACACCATTCAGAAACTTCTACGACCATTTTCTCGCAAAATCCGCGATTTTGCGCTAATAACTCGCAATCGAAGGCGACATGAGTGATTTGAATATTTTTCCAATGTAGCGGTTGAGGAAAGCTTTAAAATACCTCGTTCATAGATAGATATATTATAGATTATAGATTTGAAATTTGAAGTATTAAGGCAGTTATGGATTACCAAAAAAATAAAAAAGGCTTTGAGAAATAATATAAATGATTATATTAATTCTATATTGGTCTTGAGGCTAAGAAAATAGTAGTTCAGTCTTTTAAATTTGATCCTTTATTGGCCTCACACTATTTTTACAATAGTTGGTTCAACGTTTCGGCACTAAGCCATTTTCAAGAAGAATACCTAAAATTTAGAATTTCAATACTTTTGAACTCAATAAATTAAAATAAAAAACATTCAAGTGAAAAAATATATGATTTTACCCACCTGTGACCACAATTTTTTAAATAAATTAGGCTGACTACCCTTGTCTAAAATTAAAATTTTTATTACTAGTTAACAACTATTGTCACTTTTGGTAAGAATCACAGTCAAATGGATTATTTTACCAGTCCCCTTATCCCCTCCAACCTGTAACCTCACTATTACTTAAATAAACAATTTGCAAAAATTTTTAAATTAAAATCATGATTAAAATTCTTACATTTTTTATATATTTTATTGAGAATATGTACCCTCTAAAGCTAATTAAAAAGGTATGGGCAAAAAACTATAATAAAATAAAAGGACATGTAAAAAATGAAATAATAAAATATAATAATAATGTCAGAAAGTTTTATAAATGTACATATATAAAGGGTCTAGGAGAAAATATCAAAAAATCTTTTGAAGATTATGATGTAAGTGAATATAAATTAAGTTTTAAGCCGACAAAAAAAGTGGGGTTTTTTTTTTTTTTTTTTTTTTTTTTTTTTTTTTTTCTTAGAAATCATATTATACTTCCAAAAAAAAAAAAAAAAAAAAAAAAAGAAATGAAAGTGAGTGTGTATACCTATTTTCAAGGGGGGGGGGGAGAGAAATAATGAGAATGAAAGTTAAAAGAAAAAAAAATGTTCTCACACATAAGCATTCATTATTAATGGTACCAAAGAAATTCTCAGTAAAAAAAAAATAAAAAAAAAAAAAAAAATTATTGGTAACAAGCTTTTGTTTTTGATAAAAATTAAATATATAGTAAAAAAAAGAAAAGAAGGTAAAAATGTGACAAAATTTATTGAATAAAGTGCCAACTTCGTTTGAGGAATTTTGATGAAATTTTTGCTATATACATAAACCAAATATCCAATTCAGATTCGTATGGTTAATAGTTTTGAGCTAGTCTGTTCGCATATACACACAAACCATTTCGCAGGACTTGGTTATTTGGACTCAAGGGAACCTAAATGTATATTTCCGTTGAAAACTGAAAGTCGAAATTTTTCATGATCGCAATACTTTCCCTAACAATATATTTCATATATAGGTAATAGAAACTTTATTTCATTTTTCTAAATTATAATTATTACATTACATAATCAGATAAATAGTACAACTGTATCACTTCAAGTACATACTCGGAATTTATACGATTTTGAAATAGTTTTTGAAAAATTAATTTCATTGATTCCAAATACAAATATAGTCAGATAATAATGTTTCGTTTAAAAAATGGCTAGGAAAATAGCTCTTGCTTTAGTGTTTTCTCTCAGGTAGCTTAGTGAAAATAATATAATCCATAATTATAAAAATGAATGGCTAATTGATTCATAATATGTAACTGAAGTTTTATATTTGTATACAAGTAGATATTAATAAAATAAAACAACTAGATATTAAAATATTAAAACCACTAATGCCTTATGGTTATGTTCTATAATAAAATGAAACGTTTAAAATCTATCAAAAACATAATTTGAATTCTCCCAAATAAAAAAAATAAATAAAAGATCCTTTTTTTAAGGCAAAATAATAACATTAAATATAGTGAATGAATAAATAAAGAATTAATGAAACTGTTTTATATATAAGAGGTAACTATTAATAGATTAATTACTAAATATTTATGTAGAATTAAATAATTTTCAAAAATTGAATTCTCGATACATCATTCGAGTCATAATAAACCAGAAATAAATTTTTTAACACAGTAAGAATATAAACAGGTATTCAAATAAAATAAAAATTTTCAATCATAATAGGTAATTTTAAGTTGAAAAACTAGCATCAAAAAACAAAACAAGATCATTAATGGTCAAGCAGGAAAGATTGTATAGTGATTATGATTTTGATAACTTAAAAATTTAATTTCATCATAACATAAATACATTAAAAAAATTTAGTTTCTGGTGTTGAACAATCACAAGAGAGCCATCAATAAAATAATTTATCAAGACTAACCTTTGCTGCGACGATGCTGAGGCCCATTCCGTTGTTGGATTTGTGCAACTTGATAATCTGGACTTCTGGCTCGTGTTGAGTCGGGACGAAGCCTGACGATCTATTGCTCATGGCACTAGGACTGCGAGCCTTAAAATAAATAAAAATATTAATTATACTGTTATGATTAATATAATATTTATAATAATAATAAATGTTATAAACACAGCTGAAATAACTAACTCCCCGGCGCTATATGCCAGCAGGACCCTTTGCCACCTGAATCATTCTAGTAAACATTCCTGCTATTCGTAAAATATTTTACCAATGAAATATTTCAAATTTATGAAAAATTTCGAAAAGGTTTACATATCTATAACATCCCACAATTCCAACATTGATTCAAGATATCATAATAATTACAGAGATTTTTAGGTTAGTAAGAAAGAGTCAAATAAATTAGTTGCCTGAGAGAAGAAAATTTTTAAAAACAAATTTTTGTTTTCAATTTTGAGCAAAGAGAAGAAGAATTTTTGAAAAAGGAAAAAGTTTAAAAGCACTTATGACAGAGTAATTTTTTTATAAACAAAGAATATTTTAAATCAGTATCCAAAAGTGTGTAAATCATAAACTTGACTAAATTAACAAGTTCATGCTTGAACTGTAATTCATGCTCCTTGCCCATTGGCGGCTGAGCTTAATAATTTTTGCTCTATCGGACAGGAGTTTTTCAAGGCCATAATGCCTTATTGGCAATCCAACAATAATAAAATAAACAATACAATTCTAGCTTGTTATATTTCGTCGTGTAAAGTTTTGTGATTGACTAAGGTGTCCGATGAGGCAGTCTGCCATGTATATTAATGAAGGGAATAGCTTAACTCTGATGTTTAAACCAAATCAAAATAAAGTGATTTTGTTCACATTAACGAATGCGAACAATTAATAAAAACGATGTAACAAAGTCAAATTGAATACAAAGTTAAATTGAATACTAACCATTACATGCCCCATATAAACTGTCCATAGGCCGTTGGAGGTAGGTTGCGCAGTCAGCCTGCAGAGGCCAGCAGCCTGCAGGGGAGCCAAGAACTCCACCAATCCGGGAGGCACGCCTCGCACCACTTCACAAGAGTAACCATCGTCTGGTAGCAAGAACGGTAGCGCCAGCTCGGCGTCTTCCTCTAGCCTCACTTCTCTGCCGTCACTCCTGGCTAATTCATCGGCAAGATTTTCTGCGACCTGTATAATAAATTTTTATTTGAAAAATAAATTAGCCAAAGTTTAAGATAAGAATAAAATTATCTAAAAAAATTGAATTTAAGTAAAACCTCATGATAAATCAATCCTCTGTAAAGGCCCTTCCTTATATAATTATGAAAGAGATGGTTTGAACTAGTGATAAAAAATATCTATATATAGTGTATAACAATTTATTGCAGCCTACGGTGCAAGTCTTTGTCAGGGCTTAATGCAACATCTTTAATCAGGGCTACTGATAATTATATAATTAGTTCATTAAATTCCTATAGTCATTATTTAAATAATTTGTATCTGAAGAGAAAAAATTGGTCGAGCCCGGGATTCGAACCCGGGTCTCTGTATCACCATTGCGGCTTTCTAACAAAACAGAGTTTGATGTTCAAATGTCAATCTTTTCTCTTCAGATAAAAATTATATTAATAGGCATTTCTTTATCGTGAAAACATTTTAATTATCAAAAGTATAAGCTGAGCCAGACCCGATGGTACTAGAGGCAAGGTATCTGTCAGACCAAGAAAAATGAGTAGACAGCGAACAGAGGCACTTGGGTGGAGCTCAATAAAAACCCATAAGTAGTAAAGCCTCAAGTAAGAAGGGGATGATTGTATATACAAATTATCTGGCCAGATAGCAACCTACCCTCTAACTTATGTTATATCCTGTTTTTTTACTTTCACTTACCTATATATGAAATATATAGTAAGTGGAAGTATTGCGATCGTGAAAAATTTCGACTTCCGGTTTTCAACGAAAATACACGTTTTGGGGTCCCCTGAGTCGAAATGACCAAGTCCCGCGAAATGGTCTGTGTGTCTGTGTGTGTGTGTGTGTGTGTGTGTGAACAGACTAGCTCAAAAACTATAAACCGTGCGATCCTGAAATTGGGTATTTAGTGTAGGTATATGCCCGCGATGTGACAGCAAAAATTTCATCAAAATTGCTTAAAGGGAGGGGGTACTTTACTTAATAACTTTTTAGGTTTTTTTTGATTTTCTCAAAAACGGCTCCAACGATTTTGATTAAACTGAGTATTTGATGTACTAATATGCCCGAGATATGACCGTAAAAATTTCATCAAAATTGATTAACCGGAGGGGGGACTTTACTTAATAAATTTTGTAACATTTTCACGTGTTTTTTTTATTTACTCTAAATCGGCTTTAACGATTTTGATCAAACTGGGTATTTGATGTAGGTACATGCCCGAGATATGACTGTTAAAATTTCATCAAAATTGATTAACCGGAGGGGGGACTTTACTTAATAAATTTTGTATCATTTTCATGTGTTTTTTGTATCTACTCAAAAACGGCTTTAAAGATTTTGATCAAACTGGGTATTTGATGTATTTATATGCCCGAGATATGATTGTTAAAATTTCATCAAAATTGATTAACCGGAGGGGGGACTTTACTTAATAAATTTTGTATCATTTTCACGGGTTTTTTTTATTTACTCAAAAACGGCTTTAACGATTAACAAAAATAAGATATGAATGTAGAAAAATGTGTGAATTTGGGAAATGATATTTAGCAAAGCACGTCAATTTCTAATCTAAGTAAGTTGGTAAGTGAAAGTTGTGTGTTGCGCACGCACCAGATTTTTTTTTTTTTTTTTTAACTTCAACACTTGTCAGTTTAAATCCTATTTAGCCAAAGAACAATTCTATCAGTCCTAAGTAGACAAAAATTTCATTGGGATAATGAAAACCTATTGTAAATATAAACACTATTGAACATTATTGAAAACTAAGGATAAATAATAACAAGATAAAAGGAATATATAAAATCATAAGTGAATAAATATAATTCAACTCGCAATATAATAGAGTGAGTATGACTTCGAATAATGGGTTTCCAGTGTCCTCTCGTTGCAACGCTACATAGCAACCCCTATCTCCTTAAAATATCTGCCCAAATTGTGGGCCCCATCCTTATTATTGATGTTAAGTATAACCATCATGATTGCTTACGGCTTGTCTGTGAGCATTATTTTTTATTGTTGTTTCTTTTTGTGTTTTTGTTAGATTAATTTGTTTCAATAATGACAACAGATATAAGTATATATATATATATATATATATATATATATATATATATATATATATATATATATATATATTTTTTTTTTTTTTTTTTGTTTCTTTTTAATAACAGTTTCAAGCTGTTTTATCCAGTTGACTTAACACGTTCATGCAAGGACTGTTTAATGCTTTTCGCTCTATCGGGCGGGAGCTATTCCAGTGCATTATGCAGTATTGGCAATCCAACAATAATAAAATAAACAATAAAAATTACTATCGTAACCACTAGTTATGTTTATAATACGTTATTATTTATAATTGTTTTTAAAAAATTAATGTTTATACGTTCATAAGTATATGAATATAAATATAAAAATAAATGAATTTACATAGAAATTTTCATTATTTTAATTTTCAGCTATATATAAATTATTTTCACTTCCTTAACACTTTGGCCGCAATGTCACCTGAAATCGAGTAACTGTTCTCTTGTCAGAGAATTAAATATTAAAATTGTGTCGAAACGAGAGAGTGACTCTCAGGTATTCTTTTTCGCGGCACGCCAGCGTGAACGTGTTAAACAAAAATTAATATGTGTTTTGTAATTTTTCCATTTATTTTTCTCAAATTTATTTAAAGATATTTTATTTTAATAAACATAAACAACAAGATAGCTGTTATCAATGTGTCAGGTTATAAAGATAATGGTTAGTGGTTTCGTACATAAATACCATAATAACATCAATACACTGGAATTTTTATGTAACAACCTTCTTGTAGGTTCAACTGTAGCTCATATTACCAATATTGCTTAGTAATAAGTTACATTTTAAAATTCAGAAAAATATTTTTAAAACAAAAAAAGGTCATTTTAAACAGTTTTCAGTCATAATATACAAAACATGAATACTTAACGAAGTCTATGCATTACTTAATTTTGTTTCATTTCAAAAATTACCATGTGTATGTCCTTCCATGGTAATATTTGAAATGAAACAATTGCAGATCCAATACAAAACATACCCTCACCACATTTTCTACAATATCATGAGGTATCCTTGGTTCGTCCGGAGTAGGCTGGTAATTCTGCAACAGAGCTCTCAACTGGAGAGAGTTGAGCTTGAAGCAGGTAGAGGAGAGAGAGGCGAGATCATCGCAATTATATTTTGGAGCCTGCGAAAATTAAATAATATTTATTGCATTAATTCCGAATGAATATAATGAATGAACATATATGATAAACAAAAAAATAAGAAATAGTTACTTGTAATAGATGAGCTGCTTGCATGATCCTGGCCAGATGGCAATCCGCGGCAAGTTCCAGACCCTGCCTTTCTGCCCAGACCTCGACTTGCGCAAGGCGGGCTTTGATTCGGAGACCCCACTGCCTAGAGCAGTAGCTAGAACCGGGCGCCACAAGTTTGTTGAATGCCCAGACATTTACGTAGTGAAACAGCTGAGAAAACAATTGTATAGTAAGAGCCGCGTTCACTCTGCACCTTCGGAGTAAGTTCATCGCACCCGAGAGCACTCCAAGAACCTGAAATTCAAAACATAATTTTTTCTTGTTTAAACTAAAATTTTTCTTAAAACAAAGGAATTATCAAATTCCTTGACAATAAAAATACAAGTATAAATTAAATAACTTACAGAGGCAGTTGAAGAATCTTCTGGATCATGGCTCAAGTCATCTCTATCGGAAAGGAAATTAGGCATAACAGCAGATAGTTCTCCTTGTAAGCAAGTGACTAAATGCCTAAAAAAACAAAAAAAAAAAGAATGAATTCGTGTTCAAAGACAATCTCAAAGGAAATTTCATAGATCATTTAGGAGCCGATACTCACTTGAATGCAATTTGAACAGCATCAGCAAGCGTTTCTTGGGCTTCAATAGAAAATCCCGAGATGTGCCGATCTGATTTTAAAAAATGCAGAATTTCAGAAGCGTTTGCAAGCCACAAAGCAAGCCACCTCACTTCAAATCTTCTCTCCTGCAATATTAAATTATTGTATTAATAATATACGATATTAAATTTGATTAATGATTAATTGAAAGTACAGTACAGAGGCTCCTGTAATACAGAGACTGAAGATCCACATGTAGGGATCGAAACGTTGACTTTTGACAAAATAAAAAAAGATCAAACTGAAAATCCTGACTCTCAATCACCCTATCGTAAAGAAAACAGTTTACTGTTAAATACCTCTAAATATAATTCACCTATTTAAATCTGTATAGAGAGGCACTCAAAATAAAAAGTTTGAGAACTAATAGGTAGATTAGCCAATTGAAAAAAAAAATATTTTTTAGATTTATTTAGGGTAAACCATACAGTTATTGGCACCCTTACGACAACATTTCTGTGGTTAAATTAAAAATAGAAACTTCCTGTAGCTCTTCATCATCTATCCTTATAAAGACTCCAGAGGTTTTTTTGGGTAAAAAGTTCAATAGTTTTACAATATGGCAATATTTATCGTTAAAAGTGCCAAATCCTGTTATTGGCACCCTGTGGATTTAATTGTGAAATCTTCCCTATGGTTAGTTTGTTAAAGTCTTACTTCATAGATGACTTAGAGGACCCTTAAAATATTAGACTCACGTATATCTTTTAATAAATTTAGGACTTGTTTACCTATTTCTTTAAGTTAAAGTTGGAGTGCCAATAACTGTATGGTTTACCCTAATAGTATGTGACATGAAACCAAAACAGATCTTTATTTCTGTACTATTGTGCAGGTTCTAGATTTGCCTGTAAAACTTACAGTGATGTACAATATTAGTGCATGATCACATGTTTGGAATGTTCTAGGGTTTTCTCGGTGGGCCCCATAACGGACCATAGTATGAAGCGATAGACTATTGTTTTGGTCTAACGTTAAACAAATATAAGCATATAAGCAAAGCATACAGTTAAGTTACTAATTTGAGTTCTGATTGTTTGCTTGAAAATTTTGTATAGTAATCTGTAGAAATGCTACAGTATAAATAAAAGTTGAACATAATGTTTAATGAAAATAAAACAATATTATTCTAAAAATAATATTCCTATTAGTTTTAGTATACAAACCTGTATGAAGGAGTGGATTATCGCAGCTACCCTTGCGAGGATCAGAGTCAGCCGCTGAGCACGCTCCATCGGGTTGAGCTCAGGTCGATAGTGGGTCGACGCTCGGTACCGAGCCATCAGGTAGAGGGTGTAAGCCGGGGCGAGTTTGAACCCAGGGCCGTTCGGGTCTAGGTCGGTGATGAGCGCGTGGAGCAGAGCTTCTTCCGTCTCCTCCCGGATCTCCAGCACTGCCGGAAGGATGGGATCCGCCCCCCTTGGGTACCTCTCGTAATTCATCACTCTGTATAGGCAAGGAAGAACATTGAACAGAGGGAAATAAGGTTAAATAAATTATTATTTAAGTGAATGATAAGATAATACTACGTATTACAATATTATGATAAATACTTCCAATAACTAACCAATATCAAGAACCAGATGAAAAACTTTCATAAAGCTGTTCTATAGATATAAAAAAAAATCTATTAATATCTGAAAGTTACGGAAAATTGCCTTTTCTGAACAATATGAATAAATGAATTTGATAGTAAAGTAAAAACTATAAAAAAAAAAAAGATAATTAAGGATTTATAAATAACAGACTGATTAGGAGTAGATTAGACTATCACTGCATTTCACTTCGAGTCCACATCTATTACTTGTTTTATTTTTTTTATTTTATACAGCAACATATTCCCATTACTGGTTTATCAATAAGAAAGTTTCAGGTATATTTCAACAAATAGCAAAAATTCCCTTAACTTCTCCTGGTCCAGAAAAAAAATAAATACATATAGCCAAAAGGCAAGGCACCAGGGAAAAACAAAGTTTTATGTTAATGTTTTTCTTTAAATGAAGGAATCTCTTCCAATGGGTTATCCTGTATTTTATTATCCGTTTTGGGCTTTAGGCCTATCTTCTGCGGTTATCTATTGTACAATGAGTGACAATGAAATAGTCCAGAACTATGAAAAATTGTTAATGAAAGTTGATCATGTGTAATAAAGAAATTACTTACATGTTTTTTATATATAACAATTATATATACAGACGAATGGTGATGGAATTTAAAAATGTATAATAGATACCCCCAGAAGATCGGCCATAAGCCAGAAATGTTAGGATAATAAAATATAGGATAACCCATTGGAAGAAATTCCTTTATTTAAAGAAAAACCTTACGCAAACCAAACTCTTCCTCGCTAAGGTGAAAGGTACAATCAAGTAGAAATTTTTTTGTGTGTAATAAAAAAAAAAAAGTCTAACTAAATAAAAAAAAAAACTCTTTTAAGACACAAAAACACATTAAAATGTGTAGTTATGTAATATTGTTATTTGTGCTCATATCCTGTAAACATTCGCGAGTGAAAATAACATCGAATAGGGGCTTATGTTTGAGTTACAATGATTTTTTTTTTAGAAAATTTCTCGAATTTTCATATATATAGTAATAGTAAAAGGAAATAAATTTTATCCTGAAGATAGAACAAAACAGCAAAATATCGAGATGGCAATGTCATAGTGAGCAAGATTTTTATTTCCACATTCATTACCTATTATAAAATTAAAAACTAATTCTTTATTTTTTAAAAAACTTTAACAATATATTTGATACCGTGTTTAATCTGAACTTAATAGTGTCCTAATAGCTAATCTTATGTCTTCAGGGTATTATAAAAACAAAAATTTATTCATAACTCATCGTTCTAAATACGTAAATATATTTTAGCTCAGGGAAATTTAATCTTGTTTCATAAGATTTTATTCTGCAAAAAAAAACTTTAGGTAAATAAAAAAAAAAAAACATATATTAAAAACCCAGTTTTCAACATTTGTCACTTAAATGCCAAAGAGATGTTAATTTAAGTTTTATTACTGTGAAAACTGTCATTGTTTGTATGTTACAAAAAAGAAAATTTAAAAAATCAATTATTAAACCTTTTTTTACAATTTAACGATTATTTAATATTTTACCAATATAAAATATTCAAAATCCAATAAATAATATCATAAACACGAGGTATTTTGGAATAACTTAGATATTTCATGTCAAAATTGCAACTGAAGGTTACAAAAATAGGTAATTACTCTGAGAAAAATAAATTCTCTCTAGATAAGATAGTGAAGATATGTAAGATAATTAAAGATTATATGAATACTAAATGCCTGAAATTCCTTTATATTAACCTAATAATTTTGCAAATAATAAATTTTTTCTATTAGCTAAAAAATATCAAGAAATCATTAATATTTATTTAAATGCTATAACTTCCGATTCTAATCAATATTAAAAATCTAATTTATATAGATTGAGTTATTAATCATAAAAAATTACATATATTTGAAACATATTAATAAATAAATAATAGATGATGATACACACTAGCACAGCCTACGGACAATTCTTGAGAGTGCTCGAGAATATAATATGAGAACCCATCGTTCATCAAGTTTAAAGTGGCCTATGACATATTTTTAAAGGCAAAGAGATTTATAAAGCACTCCAATATTTTAAAGTCTCCAAAAAACTCATTCACATGATTAAATTAACAATGATAGGTATGAAATGTATGGTTCTGATAAATGGAAACCACTCTGAAACATTTCCAGCGGGAAAGGGGCTATGCCAAGGTGATGGATTAGCTTCTCTTCTATTCCATTTGGCCGAAGACCATGCAGTTAGACAAGCAAGAATAGAGATATTCTAGAAGAGTATTTCTATAAAATACACAGCTCCTTGCTTATGCTGATGACGTAGACTTGACGAGAGACGTCACAGAAAAATTCCTAGTATTCACAGGACCAATTCACTTAGCCTAGAGGTCAACGAAGACAGAAGACTACAAAACATGGAATTCTTGTTCTTGAAATTCTTGGAACATGTGACAATTTTTATTTTATTTTTATTATTTCCTGTTAAACCTCGGTGTGACATAGGGCCTTTATGAAGTTTCGCCACCTATCTCGATCTGGAGCCATCTCCTAGAGGGTCACCCACGCATGATTTTGGCTCCTAGCCTCTTCCAAGAGAGAACTCCTCCAGGTCTTCCTCGGCCTTCTGACACAACGTTATCCATGAGGGTTCCATTCAAAAGCCTTCCGGGCAATGCTGTCTCTCCTCCTTAATGCATGTCCAATCCATCTCCATTACCTGGTTCTGATTTCAGCTTCTTGCTTAGTAGTTCCTCATTGCAGATGTTTCATAGCCACCAAATTCCCAAGATATACCTTAAGCACCTATTGCAAACAAGCTTAGATGGATCGTGTCACTCTCTACTTCTCTGAGCCAAAGAGGAGAACGGACTTTACATTTGAATTGCAAATGCGGAGCTTTGGGTGCAAACTTATTTCCTTGGCACGCCATAGAGTGCAGAGCTGGGCAAAAGCACCTTTAGCTTTTTTTATACAGCTTTCCACATCCTTGTCAGCTCCTCCATCTTTCGCCACTACACTTCTTAGGTATGGGAAAGCCTCCACTTCTTCTAGTATTTGGCCTTGGATTGTTAACGGCTGCTCGTTTCTGGCATTTATTCTCATCGTTTTTGTTTTTGTGATAGTAATTGCCAGTACATATCCTTGTGCCGCCTTATCCAGGTCATGCATTTTTCCTTGGATATCCGAGAATCTATGGGCCATTTCACATATGTCATCCGCATACTAAACTCCTTCTAGCGGCTTTTGAAGATCCCACTGGATTCCTCGCCGCCTTCCTGTCGCAGCTTCCCTCTTAGCAGGAGGGAAGCTGCAACCAGTATATTTTCGAGAAAGTGATGGAGTTCATTATTGAAGGCCACTAGTAGAGGCTGAAATGAAAAAAAGAGGATTATGACTGCCTACCATTGCTACTTTAACTTATGCAAGCAATTTTGTAGTCACGTCTTATCAAGGAAAACCATGGGAGACACATGGACACTAACTCAAAATGTCGAGTGTCCATATTTGATAAGGAAGATCCTACGAAGAAAAATGGAGGAGTTGAAGCTGCTGAGCAAAGGCAGACGTGTTCCAAAGAGGAATCATGTGTAGAATTATATCCTAAAACTGTCTTCAGGATTGCTAAATTAGGAAGGACATTTTTCAAGGATAGGAGAGCAGGAAATACAAAGTAAACTCCTCATCCAATCTCTTTAAGGAACAAGAGGAAAAGGAAGGCTTGCTTTCAGATGGTCTGAGTGGCAGAGGATGCTAAAAATATTTTGGATTTGAAGAGCTGGATGGGATCTGCAAAGGACAGGAACAGATGGTGAAAGCAGTTGTAGGAGACCAGAACTGGGTTGTAGAGCCATCATGATCGATTGATAAAAGATAAAATTAAAATAAAAGCAAAACAAAAATGATGGGATCTCGTCCCAATAAAACAAAACACTTGTAATAAAGGCAAATTAAAATCAAAATAAAATAAAAATAAATAAAAATAAAATTAAAAGAGTGATCAGTAATAAACAAACCCACCTGTTACCTTCCCTGCTACTTCCTATCGAACGTTGGGACCTTGTTTCTTCCTTATTACCCTGGCTTGATGTCGACCTCGTCTCAACGTTCCCGTCAACATCAAAAGTGGTTTCGTAGTTGAGGGGATTACCGGAGGGTGTGCTCGTTGTGGTAGGGCCGTTACCTACGCTAAGGCTGGACGTTTCTTCTCTTGTTGATTGTCTATGAGGTTATGTCAAAGAGTGCAAGTGAGGTTAAAAACAAAACAAAACAAAAGCACAACAAAAAAAAAAGGCAAATAAAAAAAATTAAATTGCTGACATGCATGGTGAAAAATTAAACAAAACAATTTAAAAGTTTTAAGAGGGGAGAGTGGAAAACGCCAAAATGACTTTTAGAAAATGTTGATTTCTGCATACCTGTCATAAGAATAATCATGTGGTGATCGGGAACTATCGTAGCGTTGCCTAGTCCTTTCTTCATAACAAGGGTCGAGAAAGCGGAAGTTGTGGATCTTTCCGAACCTTACGGTGGCACCATTCTATAATAAAGAAATAGTTATTCAAAATTTAATCCCTATAATTACTTTTATTTAATATATCTCTCGTTTGGAACAAGACTGCCAGAATAAAACTAAAATTTTAACAGAGAAGGCATATCTTCTAATCACTATTGCAATCTCTCAACTCTATGGAAGTCTATGGAAGACTGCTATAACTGCTTTCCAACATTAAAAATTGGATTTAAAAATGTGGAATTTTTACCACAGAAAGATAATGTGATTTGAAGTATTTTAAGTAAAAAATGCGAAAAACAAAAATTTCCTTAATGAAGCACTCTTCTTCCAAACACAATCATTATAATAGTGTACAAAGTAATTATTAAAAAATAATTAGACTTTAGGTCTATAAAGAAATCTTTCGTTACTATTAAAACTGGTTAAAGTTCGTAAAACAAGGGTGATTAAAGTTTTTCCTAACAACTTGGAAAATTAACTAATTATCTACGACATAAAATACACCGAAGAAAAAAGTTTTCTCTTAGAAGCCTCCGATAAAAAACTTTTATTATTAATGGTTTATTAGAACTTGCAAGCACTGGACAAGGAATAGTATAAAATTACTTATTACTTAAAGAATTTTTTAAGAAATTTTTAATTGAAAATGGGGAAAAGTCTGCATATAACTATTAAATTAATTATTACTTATTTATTAGTGCTACAGTCCTACAAGGACCCTAGTTTCTCTTTGGGTCTTTCTCCACTCTCTTCTGTCACGGGGAAGCATCCTCCATCTTCTTATACTAATTCTCTGCAAAATATTCTCCAACTGGTCCAGCCACCTAAGGCGTGGTCTTCTTCTATCGATTTGGGAATCGAATCTCGAGGCATCCGTGCAACATGCCCCAACCATCGATTCGACTTCCTTTTATTATTGAGGCCAGATCCGGTTTATCATATAACTGGTAAAGCTCCCTGTTAGAGCGAATTCTCCATTCTCCATGTTCGCTTACCGGGCCATATATCCTGCGGAGAACCCTTCTCTCCCATGCGAGCAGTTTTCTTTATAGCTACTTTAATTAATCTTATATGTTGTTATTATTATAAAGGTTAAGATTAAATAAGGTTAAATAATCAATGGTTCAAATCCAACAGTGGGAATATAATAGTGGCTATACAGTGCTACTATCAAAGCAACGGAATGATATGTACACAATCCCAATTATATCAAAATAGATAATGTCTCCAATATATGATACTGGCAACTATTACTGTGATCTTTTAAATATTATTTATTAAAATTAAATATTCCTTACTTGTAAAATAGTGGTTTCATAGATACGCTGACCGTTCACGTAGGTCTCAGCATCCCTGCTGCATGGGGTGACGGTAACGATACCCTCCGTGTGTGCTATCACGCAGTGCCTTGGTTGGATGTTAGGCCCGAAGAGTTGGAGGGATTGGCCGTGACCGTGCGGAGAGCCACGCTCAGAGCCAACCTCTGTAACGTTCGGCTGGAGTCTGTAGCGCTTTCCAGTGCCACCGCCAACTTCACTACCGTCTGAAACAAATCAAGAAGAAAAAAAATAAATTTCACTAAACTTTATTCAGTCAGTGGAAGATGAAAAGGGAATAAAATTCTATAAGTAAAAGAAACAAATCTTCTCTTCATGTCGAAACATTCATATGGAAGGTCAGATATTTATAAATTTTGCACTGTTATATTTTTTGTATTAGTAAATTGAAAATTATTTACTTAGAGCTGTATAATAGTCAACTGTTTTTCTTTACGATAGGATGATTAATAGTCAGGATTTTCAGTTAATAATTTTTTTATTTTGAAAAGCCAACATGTCCAAAACCATCCCTACATGTGGGGCTAAAATGAAGACAGATATATGAGTATCTATGCTTGAAGATGAGAATTAAATGCTTATCCTGTAATGTCATCTTCTAGCACAGATATTCATATATATGTCTTCTTTTTAGCCTTCGATCCACGTGTAGGGATCGAAACGTTGGCTTACCAAAATAAAAAAAGATCAAACTGAAAATCCTGACTATCTATCAACCTATCGAAAACAAAGGCAATTTATTTTAATTGTAATTATTGATATCTATTATGTTTTTTGGCGACCCAAGGATTTTTTCTTCCTTTAAAAAATCCTTTGCAATGCTGTTCCTCAGATTGGGCATAAGATGGAGGTCCCGAGCAAACAATTATTATGCTTTTATATGATAAGTTATATGATTAGCTACAACTTAAATAATTCGGCACAACAAATATAATCAATGAATAATAATTGGTACTTAGGTTTTCTTGAAATTTTTTTTAGTAACCTTTTCACGTCAGAATCAATTATAAATTTTTAAACTTATATATATTTTTTTTTATGCATTGGTATTTCCTGAATTTTCCATGCATCGCTCTTTGGAAGAAGGACGTCACAGTGCTAAAATTATCGTCCCCCCCCCTTAATAGATGGGTACTTTACAAATCTGATAATTATATAAAACATAGTTTATTTTTCATCTTCTAGCATAGATACTCATATATTTGTCTTCTTTATAGATCTGATGAAGATACACATGTAGGGATCAAAACATTGGCTTTTCAAAATGAAAAATGTTTAACGGAAAATCCTGACAATTAATCATCCAATTAAAAATTCTACAATTTGTGTTATTGTTTATAGATTTATTTCAAATTTGGAGTGAGTCAAGAAGGCAGTGGAGTGTTCTCAAATATCCTACAGCTTACCTTAATATATATATATATATATATATATATATATATATATATATATGTATACATAAGAGTTCACATTTCAGTTCAGCTAGTTCAGTTCAGAGTATAACTCAGTCAATTTATAGTGATTAGTTAGAAAAAAGTATTGCCGAGATTCCAAGCAATAAACGAATTTTTTTAAAAATTAAATGGGAAGTGAAATACTTGTGAGAGCAGGTAATACAATAAATTGTATGGGAGAGCGGGGTTGCTCGGCATAGGGTGTAGGTTGGCCATTGGCTTATAGTTTCCGTCACACCTGTTGTGACGACCCCACCATTATACCATGTGACCCGCTCGACCTCGGGAATCTTGTCCTGAGTTTTCAATCCGATGCTAAAAGTGTAGAGAAGAGTGTGCTTCATTGATTGATTTTACAACATGTAAGTAAATTTTTATATTTTCAGTAAATTTGGTTTAAAGGCATGGCAAAACATTTGACTCCAATTCTGTTCACATAGTCCCAAACCCCTTTGAAAAATCTAACCTTTCGACTGACCAGTTTCTTGTTTGATTGTTCTCCCCTGTCCTGGCAGCCATCTTTCATATGATCTCTCCTGTGTGGTTAGTTGGCTCTCTTCAACTGGGGATTGTTGGCGCAGTAGCAATTCACAAAAGCGAGGTAAACATAAACAAAGGTGAAACTACCGATTGTCTTTAGTTTCAGCAAGGAGGATGAGAGCAATTTTTCTTTTGCAGAAAGTGACGACAGTCTAAACTTCTACCTTCTTCTATTGTAATTCTATTTTCCCTTACAAACTGTTAAAAACCGATTCAAAATTACTATACCATTATAGTGCAGCTTTTAATAACAATAATATGTGTCAGGCAGTACTCGAATGAGATGGCTAAACAACCCCACCTTATAGGCCAACCTGCCCCACATAGGGGGTTAATTGGCATACTCTGGCTTGACCAATTCTTCAATTTTCTATGATATTAGTATTAAATATTATGTGGTGAAAAAAATACTTGAAGTACTCTAATACTTGGAGTTTAATGTGGTATCAGCCCTATTGGGATTATATTAACAGGAACGACTCAACAATCAAAAAAGTGAAAACTGTTACAAAATAACCCCGCTCTCCCCGTATTTTGTACAGAAAACAAGGTAAAAGCGAAATATACTAATTTTTTTGTAATTATTGCCAAATTCTTAAAAATAAATAAGAGAAATTATACTTGTTTTAATGTAAGTGATTCTTTACTGACATCACTGGACATAATAATATGGCATTATCCTCTTAAAAACAAGGAGCCTCTGCTGGTCAGACATCAAGTATCAATACATCAAGAGGGGCTGATCAGGGTTTTATACAACCGTATTTTTGTTATCTTTGTGAGATGGGGACTTCTGAAGGAGATGTCCCGATAATCCGAAGAAACTTCTACAAATGTATAGAAAAATTTAATAAAATGATCAATCATCAATATTCAATGTTTTCTACCTCGAAGATCGAATTAACGCACCGCGTATAAATTACGTATTATATATTTTTTTCGAAAGGATTTTAAATTAAATTGCATAATACGGTTAACACATCGTGAAAACCATTGATATAAAACTAATCTTTAAGACATAAGTATTCGTTAACAATCGTAACCGTTACAGCAGACATTATCTCAAATGCAAATGCAGAAGTTATTACCTAAGACGTTACCGGAAGGGAGTAGCACTTCAACCGTAGCAATGAGGGCAGGTCGCTCAACTAAATTCCAACCAACACAACACCCTTAACGTTATACAATCCGGGTTATCCGAAAATTCTTCCGAAAATATTGTAACACTTATGTGGTTTTAAATAATTTTTATTATAGAAAAATTATTCTCACAATGTCAGACAAACAAAGACTGAAATAATCAATAAGGTTACGAAAAAGTATTAACGATGCAGTAAAAAAAAAAAATATATATAACTAGCTTCAGAGTAATACTAACTCTCCACTTCATCGCTCATTATATTTGTCTGGATTAGAACGTTACGGATTACTACCCGACAAGCATAGAAGGTTCTCGAACAGTCAAAAACATGTACTAAAACAGTTGGTAATTGTTCCAACAAAATTTCTATAACTCTTTTAAATCATATGTTTTGTGTTTCACCTTACAATATAATACTAAAAATCCAGTGTTTCCAGTACAAATATAAATATTATTCGCAATACCAAAGCAGCACTAACGAAATGTCTGAAATATTACGACAACTCGTCACCGCCAACATTTATTATAGTCACTTCACAGTTTGCATATCTCGTTTATGCGGAAGAAGACTGCCACACAATCTAAAAAAACTAAAATTTTACTGGAGAACCACATGTTGTGATAGTTATTGCTATCTCTAAACTCTATTAAGATTACCTTGACTGTTTTTCAGCGTTAAACATTGGATTTAAAAATGTGGAATTTATTTCAAATAATTATATAGATTTGTAATTTATTAAGGGAGAGAAAAAACCCGAAAATGTTTTCATTCTGTCGTTCTTCTACCAAAGAGCGGATACATGGAAAATTCAGAAAATATCAGCGCAGAAAGAATTAAAAGTTCAGAAATTTATAAATGATTCTGGTGAGAAAAAATGTTACTAAACCAAACTTCAAGAAAACCTAAGTCCCGATTATTTGTACTAAATAACATTTGTTGTGCCTAGTTTTTTTAAGTTTTAGCTAATCATATAACTCAATAAAACATAATAGTTGTTTGCTTGTTTAACGACATTTTATGCTAATAAGGCTAATAGGGCGATGCTACAGTGGGATTCCTAAATTTTGCCTATAAGGATAGGGATGATTAATGAGAATCTGACATCGTACACGCTCGCGACCTCCATTTTACGTCCCTATCCGAGAGACGAAATAGCCAAGGATTTTTCACTACCTTTAAAAAATCCTAGGACCACCGAAAACATAATAGTAATCAACAATCAAAATCAGAATAAGTTGCTTTTGTTTTTGATAGGTTGATAGGTAGTCAGGATTTTCAGTTTGATCTTTTTTTTTTTTTTTTTGGAAAGCCAACGTTTCGATCTCTACATGTGGATATTCATCAGGGCTAAAAAGACGACGAATATATGAGTATCTATGCTAGAAGATGACAAATTACACGATAAATATTTCTCAACTTCTAGCATAGATACTTTTATATTTGTCTTCTTTTCAGCCCTGATGAAGATCAACATGAAGGGATCGAAACGTTGGCTTACCAAAATAAAAAAAAAAAAGTAACTGAAAATTCAGACTATCTATCGAATAGAAAAACAGTTGACTATTACACACCTCTAAATTTGCTTTTGTTTTACTTAATCAGCTGTTTTAATGATGGATACTGATTAATTAAAGTTTAAATACAGTTGTCAACTATTTTTTTTGTATACTTTTTGAAATATTTAGGAAGATTTATTTTTAAATAGGTGACATATAAATGTTAATTATGAGCAACTAAACTAATGTATAGTATAACCCACCAAAAATTTTTTTCTAAATATTTGGAATGGTTCACTCAAATATAAGTCAGTCTTTGAAATAAGTTATAATTTGAAGCTATAAATAAAGCATTCTAATTTTAAAAGTGGGATGAGGAGGAAATATATTACGGGAAAGTTAGGAGCGTCCTCTCGCATTAATCCTAGTTTAAGCCTCAATTAGATATTTAACCTTTTTTTATCTATGGCCTCTGGGGCGAATATATTGTGTAGGTCCCCTTAAAAAAATATATCGTATAAAAAATATACCCCTTTACTTAATGGTTATTATTTATCTAATTTTTAGATAAATTCTCTTTAAAAAAAAAAAAGTATTTCTTTCCATTAATTCTTAAAGTTGGCTTTACATTGTGACAAACAGATAATTCCCCGAACCTTGCCGTGTCTGATCGCACCTAAGTCCCTTAACACGTTAGGTGCGGCATCGGTCCCCGGGGTCCGATGTATTACATTCCCCACTTAACAGCAGATTTTCACATGTAAATGTCCGAACACTTCAAACACTCAATTTCGTCTATTTTTAATGAGATTATTGCATTTTATTGCAGAAAATGTTGCTAACAGCTGAAATTCTGTCGTTTTTTAGAATCGGACTCCGTGGTCCGTTTATTGATAATGTATGGCGTAAATCCTGTATCGGCCTGTCCGGCGTCTATTATGTCTAAAAAAAAAATCAAACTGAAAATCCTGACTATTTATCTACCAATCGTATAGAAAAAACAGTTGAAAACAACTTAGACAAGAAAAGTTATAAGAGAGGTTCGACAGACTTGGTACTTATTCATTTCCACGGTCACTTACTGGAAAACGAAGGGAATAAATTACGCAATTTTTTGGATTGCTCGAGTTTCCCTCGTTTGTACGTAAATCTTTAATAATATTCTTAGAGAAGCACTAAAAGAAAATCTTACTGGTGTATACTACATCGCTTAGAAAAACACAAGACTGTTGGTGAGCAGAGAACCTTAATACGTAAATAAGTCAAAATTGTATACACAAACATAGTCACTAGCTACACACAACACTTCTGCCTACTTCTGATGAGGAGTTTGCTGTGGGGGCAGCCCATGTGACACGCGATCCTGACGGCCGAGAGTGCTGAAGAGCTGTATAGACGTAGTGTACACACTGCACCAAACACTGACTAAGATCGGTGGAGCTGAAGAAACCCTCCTTTCCCTGAAGGAGATGGGCAACAGATAGGTCGGGTCCTGCCTCGCTTCGCTAACTCCATCCTCTCTCGCACTTCCACTTCCTACAAGCTCTTGTCTCTCTTCCACAGTCTCTGCTTATCGGGGCCCAGTAACTGTTATAGAGTTATGGCGATTCATGTTCCTTCTCGTCGGGGAGGGAGGGAAAGACATCGGAAGGCAGGAGAAAAGATGAAACTTGTTCAAATCGCGCGTCGGCAAGAAGATGGTTACAATCAATTTTGAGTTATGCATACCGTTAGGATCATATTGAAAAAAACTTACAAAAAAAAATCTGGTGCGTGCGCGCAACACACAACTTTCACTTACCAACTTACTTAGATTATAAATTAATGCGTTTTGTTAATTGCCACTTCTCAAATGAACAGAACAGTTTAATTATAACGCATTGGTTTGTCATTAAAGGCGTACGGCGCATGCGTGAGCTCAAGGTGTTATATGAGTTGACGGAATGTTTTTCTTTTTTTCTCCTGTGTATGTTTACTTGATTTTCTTCATATATCATATTTAGCCGTTTCTTATTTTTAAGCGTGATGAGAGACAGATAATTTCCCAATATAAACTAAAACAAAGGTACTTTATAGAAAAACAAAAAAAGCCCCTTCCCCATTTAAGCCCCCTCAGAACATTTTAATAATGATAAAGCTTACCTGATATTAAATAACAACTAATTTTCATTAAACATAACGAATTTGATAAAAATCGTTAAAGCCGTTTTTGAGATAATCGATCAAAAAGGTAAAAATCGGACAAAATTTATTAAGTAAAGTCCCCCCTCCTGTTGATCAATTTTGATGAAATTTTTACAGTCATATCTCGGGCATATATGTAGATCAAATACTCAGTTTAATCAAAATCGTTAGAGCCGTTTTTGAGAAAAACGAAAAAAACGTAAAAAGTTATTAAATAAAGTACCCCCTCCCTTTGAGCAAATTTGATGAAATTTTTGCTGTCACATCGCGGGCATATCTATACACTAAATACCCAATTTCAGGTTCGCACGGTTTATAGTTTTTGAGCTAGTCTGTTCACACACACACACACAGACACACAGACAGACACACAGACACACACACACACAGACCATTTCGCGGGACTTGGTTATTTTGACTCAGGGGATCCCAAAACGTGTATTTCCGTTGAAAACCGGAAGTCGAAAATTTTCACGATCGCAATACTTCCACTTACTATATATTTCATATATAGGTAAGTGAAAGTAAAAAAGGTCATATGTGGTATAGTGGTTAGTTGGCATGGCTAGGATTATTAAATGGTTTAATGGGAGTAAAAAATCCTTAGCCATGCTGTGCCTCGGATAGGACGTAAACTGGAGGTACCGTAGGTTTTTTTATGGGTTATACCATACATTAGTTTAGTTGTGCAGAATTAACATTAATATGTCACGTATTAAAAAATATACAAAGCTTTCTAAATATTTTAAAAGCTTTCTAAATTGCATTTATACTTTAATTTTCAGTATCGACTATAAAAACAGCTGATTTAGATTGTTGATTACTATTATGTTTTCGGTGGTCCTAGATTTTTTAAAGGTAGTGAATAATCCTTGGCTATTTCGTCTCTCGGATAGGGCGTAAAATGGAGGTCGCGAGCCTGTACGATGTCAGGTACTCGTCAAAGATTCCTATCCTATTAATACCTGGATAGGCAAAATTTAGGACTCCCACTGTAGCATCATCCGATTAGTCTTAGTGGCATACAGTGACTGTAAACAAACAAACCTAGAGGTGCCTTTACACCTTACGAACTTTACCTTCGAACATCACCCTCGAACAAGCTTCGTGATGCCTTCACGTCGACTATTCGGGTGTTCTAGGTACTTCATCTGTTCGCCTGGGTTGGGGGGTAGCGCTAGTGTCACTTTTGATTTGGGTTTTTCCTAAGTGACAGGAGTTGTTTGTGATACTAGTTTAATTTGTGAAACGTTGTAAATCGTCTCTAATTTTTTTTATTTTTCAGATAATACAAAATATATTGATAATGGAGGTTTTTTCTTTATCATAAGTTAGCTTTGGGTGCGTCAGCCATATTGGTTCGCTTAACGTCACCTGAAGTGTAAATGGCTGTTCGCTTTACGTCGGTACGGCAAGGTTCGAAGGAGAACTTGATCAAAGGTGAGGTTCGTAAGGTGTAAAGGCACCTTAAAATGTCAGAATATTATAATATAATATAATATTATTGGGATATTTATAATATCGCAATAGTATAAATAAGTTGCGATTTACCATATTCTTACGTGAAGGAATGGATAACTACCAATGAGTAGGATATTTAATAAAATTTAATTTTGATCGATTAAAATTCCTACTCCCTATCTACTCACTCATTATCCGTTCCTACCTTTCAGACCGGTTATTCAAAGTAAATTTTAATATGACCGTTTCATCCCTCTTCAACCCTACTGGGGTTCCTCATGGTAGTATCCTCGGTCCCATCCTCTACACAGTTTATACAGCTGACATCCCTAATTATGCCAACACTGTTTATCACAAGGTACGACGATGAAACATCTGTGCTAGCATTAGTAACTATCCATTCCTTGCATCCCAAACTCTTCAATCTCACATCACAATCTTTGAAGAATTGTGTCAAAATGTAAAATTAAAATCAATCCCGAAAAATCCAATCAAATCACATTAACCCTTCATCGTAATCCTACGACCTCCTTATATATCCTTATTTCCTATCCCACAGTATCCTTTAGTAACTCTCCGCTTATCCCTGTCGAACAGATCCGCTACTTAGGACTGGACAAACGCCTTACTTGGAATCCCCACACAAGACTGAAACGAAAACAACAAGAAGAAAGAAGTCGCTTCCGACTACTTCAACACTTACTTGACAAACTTTCAAAACTCCCAATCCATTACACAAAAGGCTAATTTATATGACAATTAAGACCGATATGGACTTACAGAATCGAGCTGTCTACGAGCTCTACTAAACCATCAAATTACACTCGAAGCCAATCTTTGCAATCCAAAATCCTTAATGCTCCATATATCGCCGATTTGGCCCGATCGAGATACCAGTCCTTTCATAATAAACTTCCCAACACTCTTGTTTCCAAACTCTTCCTCCTCTATTCCAGACTATACTCCTAGACGTCTGAAAAGAAGATGGCCACATGACCTTCTATGTTAAGTGTACTAGTTGAGTGCTACCAATGCGTAGCTCCTCATCATGCTTGTTCATGACATATTATTTTCTTATTATTAGTACATTTAATAGATGTATTATTGTAAATATAGTTGTAAATTTCAATAAAAAAAAAATTAATTAAACTCATAGGAGAACTCATTATTGATAATATTTCTGTAATTCCAAGCGGTTTTTGAATAGGTAATTAGAAAAGTCCAATTATCACCATTAAGTAATTCAATTATGAATTCAAATGATTCTCCAAAAACTGGAAGGCACACTGCTAGAAAATTATAAATATCTTCTTTAACTCTATAATTACATTGGGTGCACTCATCCTGAGTGCTGGGTTTTTAGCTATTAAATAGTTTAAAATTTAAATTTAATAATTCGCCCCTTAGTTTAAAATTTAAACAAATCCCGCTAAGGCTGATATATTACGCTAAAACCAATGAAAATGCAATACTCACGCCAATAATTTCTGAACATTCAAGACCAAACATGCCTCGCATAATAACACAAGCTTCCTTCCACCCATACACTCACAATACACTGCTATCAAAATATATGTCAATCAAGAGCAGATCCGTCCCTTCCGTTTCCGCTCACTTCCGAAAAGTCGTTTGTATCGATGCGGCATTGGAGCCGGTCTAGAATTTCACAGGGTCCAATCCGCATTGGAAAATCATTGGGTAGAAAATGTATTTTTCGCTATGAACTTTCTTGAACGCTGCGCGCAAGAATGAACCATTTGCTTTTATAAAAATAATATCTAATGCTTATATATATTTTCATACATATATGACACAGAGTTGGGCACAATTTATATTATATCATCCCAGTTCAATATATTATATTATAATATATAATAGAAGGTATAATAGAACCTACTAGATTTCTAATATATGGAATAAGGATATAAGGAAACGATGGACTGGAAGAGTAGTCTTGTTCTGATTCTGCTCAAGTCAAATGGTTATTTTTGTGTGTCACTGTACCGTTACAATTGGATATTTTTTGTAATCATGTTGATTATTTGAGTTGCTATGTTTGTATGCCGTTGTGAGTTATAATGTTTCGTTATAAAAAAAATATTTAAGCCCTCATAAGTGTTACAATATTTTAAGAAATTGATTGATTAATGATTTTCCAACAACGAGAATTCCCGTATGGTTAATCCAGGTATAATTAGGTTAGGGATAAACGAGTATCAGAGATAGCCAGGCTCGAGACAGCCACATTACGTCCCATCCGAAGGACGGCATGGCCAAGGATTTTTTACTCCCTTTAATAAGTTTTAGGAATCATCTGCCGGGCTACGAAACTGTGACGGGTCCAATATAGTTGATAAAAATAGTGGCTGAAAAATAAGAATGTAACTTCTTAGTGAACAACCATGTAAGTCAGGATTTGATTTAAAAGTGTCTTTACACCATACGAACTTTACCCTCGAATAGCCTTCACGAAGACTGTTCGGGTATTCTAGGTACTTCATCTGTTCGCCTGTGTTCGGGGGTAGCGCTAGAATCACTTTTGATTCGGGCTTTCCCAAGTGACAGGAGTTGTTTGTGATACTAGTGCGCCGTTTGCAATTCGTCTCCTATTTTTTTTTATTTTTCGGATAAAATAAAATATATTAATAATGGAGAGTTTTTCTTCATCAGAGGAGACGCACGTTAGGTGCGTCAGCCATATTTGTTCGCTCAACGTCACGTTATGTATAAATGGCAGTTCGTGGAACGCCGATACGTTCGTTGAGTGTAAATGTACCTTTAAATGTGTCGATAAAAAATGATTAAACTGTTATATCTCATTATTGATAAGTAACTATCCGTCGTCGAGAACCTGCCATGTCCTTGCTACTCATTTAATTCTAAGTTTGTTTGTTTGGTTTTCCCGTTCGATCGGATCTAGTTCGAAAAACAAGCAATTAAAAGAGCAGTTGAAGGCTTGAGCGTTAGTTCACATCTGCTTTTTGGAACAATCTTAATATCTTTTAAACTTTCAATTAGTTAGGGTAAATCACAGATGACGTTTGTTGGGATAACGAACAAATGATTATTTGTCATCCGCTATTAAAATAAAAATCATTACCCGGATAATGCCCAATTTTGCTATTTTAAGGAAATAAACTCAAAAATACTTCGTATTCATGGGCGTCCGCAGGAGAGTGGGGAGGCAAGGGAGGGGGTAATCATGTGGAATCCCACTTAAGATATGATTAAAAGGGTGTTAACCTATATTTTTCCTTCATACAAAAATATCTCTTATCAATGATTTTTTTTTTTAATTTTCGTTCTTCTTTTGCCCTATTAAAAAAAAAAAAAAAAACCTACAAATTCAATGAGTTCAAACCATCAATTTGGTTACAATCATATTTCGTTGGTTTCTGTGTTTAACGTCCCTTTATGCACAAATGCTAATCGGACGATGCTACAGTGGGAGTCCTAAATTTTGCTTATCCAGGGATAATTAGGATAGGGATCTTTAACGATTACCTGGCATCGTACAGGCTCGGGACCTCGATTTAACGTCTTATCCGAGGGACGGCATAGCGCCAAGGATTTTTTACCCCCTTTAAAAAATCTTAGGGCCATCGCGAGACGCAATCCCGTGGCCATCAGTATATTAGTTTGCTATGCTAACCACTGAACGACTTAGAAGAGATAACGAAACGGGATTAATTGTTGGGGAGAAAAGGGGGGTTAACCTATATTTTTGCTGTCGATCATAAATATCTCTTATCAATGATTTTTTTTTTAATTTTGTTCTTCTTTTGCCCTATTTAAAAAAAAAAAAAAAAACCTACTAATTCAATGAGATCAAATGTTTCAAAAAATCAATTTGGTCACAATCGTATTTCGATTGTTTCTTTGTTTAACGCCCCTTAATGCCACTAAGGCTAAACGGACGATGCTACAGTGGGAGTCCTAAATTTTGCTTATCCAAGGATAATTAGGATATTGATCTTTAACGATTACCTGTCATCGTACAGGCTCGGGACCTCCATTTTACGTACTATCCGAGGGACGGCATAGCCATTTACTCCCGTTAAAAAATCCTTAGCATCGTAGGTTGTCATGCTAACCACTACACGACTTGGAAGAGATTACAAAATCCTGGATTAATTGTTGGAGACAATTTTTATTATTTGCAGTACTTAGCTAAGAAAATACTGCTATGTCTAACAAAAAAACAACATATGATTGAAAAGAGTTTGTTCCAACAAGTCTAGAGTAGGAACAAACTGTTCTAGTAAATGTTTTTGACTGTTCGAGAATAATGAACCTTAACCTACTTTACTTCTAATTCAGACTAAATATAAGGAGCGATGTACTGGAGAGTTAGTCTTGTTCTGATGCTCATATAGTTATTTTTGTATGTAACTGTTCCGTTACAATTGGATATTTTTTGTAATTTTGTTGATTATTTGAGTTGCTATTGTATGCCGTAGTAAGTTATAATTGTTCGTCATAAAAAATATATTTAAACCCTGACAAGTGTTACAATACTTAAAGAAATTGATCGATTAATGATTTTCCATCAACGAAAATTCCCGTATAGCATGGCTAATCCAGGTATAACTAGGTTAGGGATCAACGAGTACCTGAGATAACTAGGCTCGAGACAGCCGCTTTACCTCCCATCCGAGGGACGGCATGGCCAAGGATTTTTTACTCCCATTAAGAAATCCAAGGGCCACCGCGGGATGCGAACCTGCGACCTCTACACTATGAATGTCCGCTTCCTGAATATAGAAAGGCCTATAACTAGGTCGTCATCACCTGGCAATAGGAAAAACAGGCGTCCTGGTTTAGTACAGTAAACCCTCGATATAGCGAACTGGTAGGGGGTTTGATTTTCATAGTTCGCTATAACGAAATTCGTTATAACCGAGGATTCTTTTTTTTAGCCAATGGTTGCACTAATGCGATCATATTTCGAAGGAAATTTATTAATTAGAACTAGTTAAATTAAAACGCATGTATGTTTTAATTTGTAGATAAACTACATATTAATTAAACAATGAGATTCATTAATTTACCTGCCAAGTTCACTTGAGATCTATTCAGCCTTAGCTTTAATAAGAGGGTCTGAGATTGGTATTTGAGATCTCATTGGTTTAAAGCATTTTATCAATTTTTTTCCAAATATTCATGAGCCGCAGAGTGCAATCGTTTATTTGATGCTGAAGTTAATTCTTGGGCTGTGGTTGAATCTATTTTATCTTTGTTTTTTATAATGGTTGACATCATTTTGGAATTCTATATTTTTCTGCGATGGTTTTCTTACTTAGAATTCCCGATTCAATATCCTGGAGAATTTTTAATTTTTCCTCGATTGATAAGGATTTACGTTTGTGACACACGTTTACCAACGAACTCATTGTGTATTTTAAAAAACACTATAAACGACTACAGAACACTGATTCGAATAATACAGAAGTCGAAACAGAACTGAGCTAGTTTTGGGAAAAAAGTCAATGGAATCAGAGAGAGAGCAAAAGCAAATCGGATTAGTTAAGAGTAAAAAAACACCTCAATTCTTGAAACTGGAGCTACTTCGTCTTCCCGCGCTCATTTTAGGGAATACAGTAAAAATTAATAAAAATTCTAGCAGTTCGTTATAACAGAATATAATAATCCTCAGGCATCAAATTTAGTTCATAGTTCGCACTAACCGAGGGATTTCGCTATAACGAGGGGTTCAGCAGAAATATAATGGTAATTTTGGGGGGATAGCATTTTGGTTCGCTATATCGAGGTGTTCGTTATATCCGAGTTCGTAATAATGAGGGTTTACTGTAGTTTAAAGTTCTAAGCGTCCCTTACTGGAACAATGTCCATCACAAGTAAGACTTTGAAAATATTTCAAGATAAGAGGCAGCTTTT
Organism: Aelia acuminata; assembly: GCA_911387785.2. Taxonomy (NCBI): domain Eukaryota; kingdom Metazoa; phylum Arthropoda; class Insecta; order Hemiptera; family Pentatomidae; genus Aelia; species Aelia acuminata. The sequence continues at coordinate 224,115,910 of OU426978.1, forward strand.
ATTACTTCAACCGTAAAACTCTTGAGGGCTGCTCATCCAATCAGGGAATTGAAGGAAGTCTTGAAATAAAATAGAAGATAATACAGTTGAACTGCACAATTAAACAGAGGGCAAAGTTTTAGAATGAAGCCTTCAAAGATATAAATCTTTAATCCAAGAATTTAAGATGTATAAGTGGCTGAGAGATACCATTGTTAATTTCTTTTTAATAAATAATAAATCTCCCCCTTATCACTTTAATACTTGTTTACTTATTTTGTTTTACGTCCCTCTATGCCACTGATGATGGATGATGCTCCGGTGAGAGTCCTAAATTTTGCCTATCCTGGTATAATTAGGATAGGGATCTTGAACGAGTACCTGCATCGTACAGGCTCGGGACTTCCATTTTACTCCCCATTCGAAGAACGGCATACTACACCAGAGGTGACCCCTAGGTCCTGTTTTTAATATCATAATAGCTGCTCAGTACTGGCCATCGGCTTCCCGGTCTGACCAACACTAATTAGAATATGAAATAAAAAAAAAAAAAGGAAAGGGAAATGAATACAGGCTAATCTATAGAAGAAAAGAATGGTAGTGGACTGTATGAAAGATATTAATTAAATTGCTGGAAACATAAAAGTTATATTTGTACAAATTAAAATGATTAAATACAGATATTAGAAGCCAGTTGAACGAGGATATGGTTGATGTGGATAATTTGAAGTTAAAGTTAAAAATAATCTTCTTACTTGTAGGTTTGCGAATATGTACTTGCTAATTTTCGGTAAAAATGGCCATTCTTTATTACCCCTTGCCGCCTGCCCTGCGGCTGCCTGCCTGTTCTACTCCATCATTTTGTAGAGGAAATAGAGTTCACAAAAAACAGAAGTCCTTTTTTCAGTCTAAGTGCACTCACTGAACTCTACAGGTCCTAAGCAGTGAGATTTTTGCAAGTGAACTTCTACCTTTAGGGATTTAGTTCCCCAGTTACTCATAGATGGCGCTGGGGGCATCTTGGAAACTGCCAAAAATTCGTTCCATGAACAATAGCACTGTCAGATGTTTTATCATTAACTTTCCTTTCATCATATTGTGTCTTGCTTGTAATAATTTTCTAGTTTTGTCGTTCTTGAATGAATCTGTTTTAAATATTTGGGCCAAGCATTTCTCGAATTATTCCTGAGGTTTGCAATGCCTTGAAGGATGTTCGGGTCAAGTAAAAATATTAATACAGCACCATTTTTTTTTTTATTATTTGAAAAAGATCGCTTTTTTTTTGGTAATATTGATTGAAATATAAAAAGTAAGTAAAAAATTAGGACATATTTAAATCATATATGCCGTCGACTAGGAGGAATAGGAATAATGAAAATCAAATATCCATTAATATAACAAAATGCTATGTTTGTATTAAATTAATGTAATTTTTAAAATATTAAAAACCTATAGTAATATAAAACCCAGGTTGAAAAATCATATTCTCAGGGCCTTTTTTTTTTGTTGGTACGCCTTAACTTCCTCAGTACTTAATCAAATTTCATGATTAAAAGGCATAATTTTAATGATTTCCTTAACCGCTACACCGGAAAAATATACAAATCACTCATTTCGATTGTGATTTATAAGTTTTTTTGCGAGAAAATCGTAATAGAGGATTCTAAATAGTGTCAATCTTTCATGAGTTTTTTAAGGAGAACATTTTCCGGTCATATACATTTTTTTCGCTTAACCCCTTTGTTTGCATGTTATAAACGAAAAACTGCTATTCTCAAAGAAAAATAGTCGTAGGGCTTTTTCGAAGGTGTCATTTTATTCAGTTTGTCGAGAAGAAAATTTCTGTTTATATACACTTTTCCGTTGTCCCCGTCGTTTGCGAGTTACAAGCAAAAACATGCAAAAAGACAACAGAAACACTTCGGCGATTTTATTATTCCATGATTCGGGGGAATCATTTCACTAGTCCACTCAATGACGCTCTGATCAATAGGCTGTTGGATAGATGACAACACTGTTCAACATCTTGCATCACGTCGCAAGGTGACGCAGTAGACAGGCAAACACAATCAACTTGTAACATGCGGTAGCAATCTCTATATATATAAGAGGCTTTGTTCTGACTGACAGAATCAACGCAGAGCAAAAACTACTAATGATAGAAACTTGAAGTCCGGAATTTAGGTTTTAAACGCGATGTAGGTAACCACTAAGAAAGGAACACTACGGGGCCGTCAAAAACCATGTTTTAAAGCCGAAAATGAAGCGTTCACGACGAGTAAGTTGTTTCGGCGGTTTTAGTGAATTCTCTCCATTGCGCGCCTCCCTCTCTTCTACCGAGCTTCCCCCTCCAACCTTCCACCTACCGGAAGCTCCGATTCTGCTAAATCTCCTTAACATCAGTTAACATATTATATTAAATCAATACCAAGATAATGATCACAGAATTGATTTTAAAGGCTCGCGGGCAAAGCCGCGACGGGGAATGCTAGTATTATATAATTAGGTGTATTAAGAGGCAGATTGTATAACTTTTTGATAAAAAATGTTAATAAACTTTCAACCTTCCTATATTTAACATCAGTTTACATATTATATGTATAATGTTTCTTCTATGGAAAGACCGTGTGTAGCATGCTTATTATTATTTTTTTTTTTTAATCAATATTTTTTACTAAGAGTAAGAAGAGTAATGAACTTACCTGGGTTGAGCTCTAGGAAGAAGGGCAGCCTGTCCAGCCCGTCCTCGTACCTGTAGTCGAGGAGCTCGTTGCTCTGCCCCCACTTGCCCTGCTGAGGTTTTTTCTTACGTTTGCGGGGGTGGTAGTCTGCCGGCCTCCGCCTCACGTGGAACATTATCGAGCCTGCAAAAAGGAAAACAATAAATTAAATATTATTCCAAACATCATTGGAAGGGATATTGATAATAAATCTCGTATAATTGTTATATCAAAACTAGAAATACAGCTGATGGATGAGTCCGAAACTTTAACACAACGTTGCTGTAGCCTATTAACTGCTATATCTACTTTTTATGCTAATATATGCAATGGAAAATGTTAAAAAGAATTTTCAATATGTTATCGGTAAAATGATAGTTTTCATCCTTCGCTATAAAATGTAGAAAAAAAAACCATGGCAACCGGAAAATTAATAACAGAGTTACGGCCGATTTTATCTATGTCCATGTTTTTCTAGTTTGTTTAACGTCACAATGCTGCTAAGGCTAATCAGACAATGCTACAGTGGGATTCCTAAATTTTGCCTATCCACTATAATTAGGATAGGAATCTTTAACCTCCATTTTACATATTATACTATCCGAGGGACGGTATAGCCTAGGATTTTTTACACCCATTAAAAAATCCTAAGGCCACCGCGGTGTCCGAACCTGCGACCTTTAGGCCGAGCGCACATTGAAACGCAGAGCAGAGCAGAGCAGTTTCCTATCTACCACACTATGACAAAAACTGCTCTGCGTTGCGAGTGTCTCAATGTGCGCTCGGCCTTAACATTATGGATAGTTATAATAACCACTACACCACAAGTGACTAATGTTCATGTTTTCTACCGTTATATCCGTTAATGTCGACAATATAATTCACAATATTCCTTCTAGTTCAGTACATGAGGGCAACTTATATTTAAAATTTAAAAATGTCAGTGAATATTCATAATTGTTTCTTTTTCGACATGTATTTAATTCGTCATAAATAGATATTAGGCTAAAAAAAAAGAAGATTTATATTTCTACTGTAGACCAGAAAGTGTTGAATCGGGAATGCTAATTTTAATGCAATATCTTTTTTTGTCATTTTCGATAATTTATCAGAAGTTCTCTCTCTCGCGTTCCCAACTTATCCTCTCTTTTATGGCAGGACATAATAACTTGACAATATAAAAAATTTTCACTGTTTGCGAATTACCTGATACGCAGTAAATAATAAATAAGTCCCCTGCTCTAGCAATTCAATCAAATTCCACGAATGTCACTCTAATTGCTCAAAAATTGAAAAACGGACAGCTACCTAATTCATTCATAGAATAAGATACTATGTATAAACAGGATTATTACTTCTACAGTATTCATAGAGAGAACAAAAGCTGGATCCCGAGAAGTACGAAAAACCGGTCCCATCGGTAGCTACACATTTTTCGTCGTCGAAAAATAATTTCCTAACAAATAACGGATTAACCTAAAGGCAACGACGGATTATCCGATAAAAAATATATTGTAAAGGACCATTTGGTTCCGTCCTATAATTTTTTAACGGATTATCTGATATAAAATGGATCGATCAAAAATAAGTATATTTCTTATCAATACAGACCTGAATAAAGTAAACTATATTTTGGGAAAATAACAAAATTGTTTATGTAGGTCAAGAATGTTTACTACAAGGGCCTGATATTTCTATCTGCTGAGAAAGAGGGCAACCCTTCTAGCCGAGTTATTAAGGGCAAACCTTGAATCCTTAATGCTTTATATCGATAGCGCTGTAACTAAAGTTTGTGACGGTAAACAGGCTTAATAGTCTCTTAGATAAGTAAAGTACGGATCGTGGAGGCCCCGCGGAATAAATCTCGACCTACCCAACATGGTTAGAATAGGTTGGTTACACCACTATAGTAACCCTCCGTATGCCACACATGGACAAGAAGGCGTACCGAACAAACAAACAAACAAAGTAAAGTACGATTTCTTTCAAATAAAACGAATGTGCGAGAGCTCTTCATATGGTTCTAATATTTTGTTGTGTTTTGATTATATATAAGCCGAGACAAACGTTTTTCTATAAGATTCTAAGCGATGATTGGTAGTCAGGAATTTAAATTAGTCAGTAACTAAACATTTTATTTATTTAAACAGCCACTAAATTTCGAACCTTAGATATGGGTCTTCATCACGAATAAACCGCAACATATGAATAAAAAATATAAGGGATGTATAAATACACAGAAAATTAGAAGTATATACATATTTCTATAGATATATGTAAAACCTCAAGGGCGGATGGGATATTCGCTGTTCGTTAGCAGTTAAACACGTTATTGTTGGACTGCCAATACAGTATAATGTCCTGAAATAGTTGCCATCTGATCGAGCGAAAAGCATTAAACAGCCTCCAATGGGCGAAGAACATGAATTACAGTCCCAGCGTAAAGGTGTAAGCACATATGACGGACAACTGTTCTGTTTTGTTTTTTGTCTACGAACATTAATACTTTTATACTATTAAAAAAAAAAATTGAGAATTTTTTCGATAGTTGATCGAGACTTTGTTTCTTTCTATTTTTACTTTCACTTACCTATATATGTAATATATAGTAAGTGGAAGTATTGCGATCGTGAAAAATTTCGACTTCCGGTTTTCAACGGAAATACACGTTTTGGGATCCCCTGAGTCAAAATAACCAAGTCCCGCGAAATGGTCTCTCTCTCTCTCTCTCTCTCTCTCTCTCTCTCTCTCTCTCTCTGTGTGTGTGTGTGTGTGTGTGTGTGTGTGTGTGTGTGTGTGTGTGTGAACAGACTAGCTCAAAAACTATAAACCGTGCGAACCTGAAATTGGGTATTTAGTGTATGTATATACCCGCGATGTGACAGCAAAAATTTCATCAAAACTGCTCAAAGGGAGGGGGTACTTTATTTAATAACTTTTTAAGTTTTTTTCGATTTTCTCAAAAACTGCTCTAACGATTTTGATTAAACTGAGTATTTGATCTATTTATATTCCCAAGATGTGACTGTAAAAATTTCATCAAAATTGATTAACCGGAGGGGGGACTTTACTTAATAAATTATGTATCATTTTCACGTGTTTTTTTTATTTACTCAAAAACAGTTTTAACGATTATGATCAAACTGGGTATTTGATGTATGTATATGCCAATGATGCGATAGCCAACATTACATCAAAATTCATCTACCGTGTGTGTGTGTGTGTGTGTGTGTGTGTGTGTGTGTGTGTGTGTGTGTGTGTGTGTGTGTGTGTGTGTGTGTGTGTGTGTGTGAACAGACTAGCTCAAAAACTATAAACCGTGCGAACCTGAAATTGGGTATTTAGTGTATGTATATACCCGCGATGTGACAGCAAAAATTTCATCAAAACTGCTCAAAGGGAGGGGGTACTTTATTTAATAACTTTTTAAGTTTTTTTCGATTTTCTCAAAAACTGCTCTAACGATTTTGATTAAACTGAGTATTTGATCTATTTATATTCCCAAGATGTGACTGTAAAAATTTCATCAAAATTGATTAACCGGAGGGGGGACTTTACTTAATAAATTATGTATCATTTTCACGTGTTTTTTTTATTTACTCAAAAACAGTTTTAACGATTATGATCAAACTGGGTATTTCATGTATGTATATGCCAATGATGCGATAGCCAACATTACATCAAAATTCATCTACCGTGTGTGTGTGTGTGTGTGTGTGTGTGTGTGTGTGTGTGTGTGTGTGTGTGTGTGTGTGTGTGTGTGTGTGTGTGTGTGTGTGTGTGTGTGTGAACAGACTAGCTCAAAAACTATAAACCGTGCGAACCTGAAATTGGGTATTTAGTGTATGTATATGTCTGCGATGCGACAGCAAAAATTTCATCAAAATTGCTCTAAGGGAGTGAAAGTTGTGTGTTGCGCGCACGCACCAGATTTTTGTTACCAGAAGAATGGTTTAATATTTCATTTCAATTAAAATTTAAAATTTTGCGACAAAATTAGAATTTAATCATTAAATAAAGATAAGTCAAATCTAATCGAAAAAAAACAAAAATAATAATTTTACAACTAAATTAAAATCATAAGTCAAAAACCAAAGCGGTTATAATAAAATCTGGAAAAATTGAAAAGATTGAAGAACTAATACAATCACGAACGAACACAATAGATGGTAAGTTTATTTGTAGGAAAGAATTCAAGATGAATCCTTTAACTTGGTTACCATAAAAGTTAGCTTCTTTGACTACTTATGAAGTCTAATACTTACTTACTACTTGAGGTCTAATACGTTAAGATACCTTTTAACTTCACGAACACTGTTCGTGCATTCTAGGTATTTCATCTGTTCGCCTGTGTTCAGGCGTAGCGGTAGTGTCACTTTTGATTTGGGGTTTTCCCAAGTGACAAGAGTTGTTTGTGATACTAGTGCGCCGTTTGTAATTCGTCTCAATTTTTTTTTTTTTTAATTACAGATAACATAAAATATATTGGTAATGGAGATTTTTTCTTCGTCAGAAGCTAGCGTTGGGTGCATCAGACACATTTGTTCGCAGACGCTAACGTCACATTGAGTGTACGCCAAGTATAAATGGCTGTTCGTTGAACGCCGGTACGGCAAGGTTTGGGGAGAACCTGTTCAACAGTTTAAAGGCATCTTTAAATAGATATACTGAAAGTGTACTGCATTTAGGCGAACAGGGCGCACCCTATAAGTATTCATAATATATACAGGTGTATGTGTATACACAGGTGTGTACAATATATACAGGTTATGCAGACATGCCTAACATCCAACTGCTGTAACAACCCGTATTGCCTCAAGAGGCAGGGTAGGGTGTAAATAAATAAATATAAATAAATAAATTCATAATATAAAGAATAAAATCAAAGATCAATATTGAAGATCGGCAATCCAAGTATTTTTTTTCTTGTCTCAATAATACCATAAGTCTCTTTATCATTATTTTAAACCTTCCAATTAAAAAAAATAAAAATATATATATATATATATTGTACAGTTCTTTCAGAAGAACTCAACAAGAAGTATTACGCAATGTATGGAAATATTTCCCCCAGAAAAATATTGCTTTGTTATGCTGGAAAACAACCAGCTAGCCCAATAAAACTTTTTCAGTTAAAATTAGGAAAGCTGTATAAAACTTTTCTCTATTCTGAAAAAGAAACAAAAACATTGTATAGATTAAACCCTTGTTTGAGGGAGGGTCTATCGATGAAAATCGATTGTGTAACACGAATGCCATTTATCGCAAAAAATCAAAGCTACCATATTTTTTTGTTGTTCCTTTTTCCCTTGCAACACGGATAAACACCATACATACAACAAAGCCGTCTATTTTAAATAGAAAAACGGTCCAATTATATTTGGATCGTGACATGCAAGCAAAGGATGTCAGCACAAACGACCAGTGCAGGCTTACAACAAAAGGGATCAAACATGTTTGATGAAACATATTAGAAATATGTTCTGAAGTATCAAAAGGTTTTTTTTTCAAATCGCCTCTGAACGCCAGCAGAAAATAAAATAAAATGAGAAAATATAAAACTTTACGCAACAGAACGCATTTTTATTTATTTATTTTATTAAAAAGATTTAAAAATTGAGGATTAACTTTTAGTCATATTGTGACTCGCGGAGTTGTCTGTGTGCGTGTGAACAGACTAGCTCAAAAACTATAAACCGTACAAACCTGAAACTGGGTATTTGATGTATGTATATATATATATATATATATATATATATATATATATATATATATATATATATATATATATATACCCGCAATATGACAGTAAAAACTTCATCAAAATTGATCAAACGGAGGGGGCACTTTAATTCATAACATTTTTTCCCATTTTACGATTTTCTCAAAATAGCTTTAGCAATTTTGATTAAAGTCGTCATGTTTAATGAGAATCAAGTATCTATCTATATTCCTATAGAGTACCTTTGTTTTCGTTTAAGTAATGACTAAATGTGAAATATGAAAACAATCAAGTAAAAACATATGCACGACAAAAAAAAAAGAAATATATCCCGTCAACTCATAAAACACGTTGAGTCCATGCATGCGCAGTACACCTTTAATGACAGACAATGTTTATAATTAAAGATGTTCTGTTCATTTAATGGAACTGATTTGTTTCATGGTAACTAATTGAAGTTTTCAACAACTACATAGAGAATTATAAAATCAGACAACTTGGAGTATTATGCTTGCATTGCCGAATCATCACAACTAAAAACTTTTATTCAATATTAAAAAAGTTTATTGTAGTTTAGAGAGCAAATACAAACAAAAATAAATAAATGAATGTGCAAAAAGGTGTGAATTAGAGAAATGGCATTTAAGAAAACACATCAATTTCTAATCTTAGTAAGTTGGTAAGTGAAAGTTGTGTGTTGCGCGCATTGCACCAGATTTTTCCCATATATGTTGAAAGTTTTTACCCTGCATGTGAATTTCCAAACTGCTATTCTGAAATAAGAGTGTTCCCCTACTGTTAAAATACGAAAACAGCTTGAAATGTTTCCTGTTCAAGCCCAGTTGGTTTTAAGTCTTCCTAAGCCAGTTAAAAAGTTAGGTATAATTTTGCCCCAACTAATTTTTATATTAAAACAATATACTAGATAGTGTAAAATCAAAACAAATATATTTAGATTGTTTTATATGCATTCCGTTTTACTAACCGAGGCCTTTGGTTTGGAATTATAAAATCAGACGACTTGGAGTATTATGCTTGTTGCATTGCCGAATTACCACTTTTAAGAGCAAATACCAACAAAAATAAGTAAATGCATGTGGAAAAATGTGTGTCTTTAAAGAATGGAATTTACCAAAACACGTCAATTTCTAATGTAATTAAGTTGGTAAATGAAAGTTGTGTGTTGCGTGCGTCGCACCAGATTTTTTCTTTTAATTGTTTTAAATTAGGGTTATTTAAATTGTTTTAAGTATATAATGGTATGATAAATCAGTGGTAATATCAAAAAGTAACTGGTGTCGGTATCGTGCCTTCGGGTTCATTAAGGCTTTGTTGCTTATTAGCCCTTTAACCGGGCGGGACGTATAAATGCGTCCTTGAAATATATATTGAAATATATACGAGTATATCTCTGGAACGGGTGGGACTTATATTTTCATACAACAGAGGTATTAGTCATAGATACATGTATCTATGTATATGTATATATATATATATATATATATATATATATATATAATTATATATACATATATAAATAATAATAAAAACAACAAATATTTCAGGACGTCTATATACGTCCCGCCCGGTTAAAGGCTTAATGCGATATTCATGATGAAAGTTCCAAAATAAGAAGTACATACACACAACTAATTAAATGGTAGATCTCATCCTCTTCCCCTGTAGCGCATGCGCTTTGAATAATGCCCTTATCGAGACACGACATAAACTGACTGATTAATGACTTTGGATTGATTGGTTTGGCTAATTGCGGGCGAGTCCTGTGAGATTGGAATGATTAACCTTTAAGGGTTGTGAATAATTGGCCTAGAGCTGCCAGCAGCACCCCACCGCTACATTACCTTTCAACTCCTCCCGATTTACAGCGAAGGCGAAGGAGGTGGTTCAAAGGGTAAGCAAACTAAACAACTCAAATCCTCATTAAATAGTCAGCTGTTTCCTCAATTGGGATTCCCACTTGAATAAAAGAAATATTAAAATAGTAGAGACAAAGATTGACATCATAGGCATCAGAGGGTCGTACCACAGTGTTAATGTGGTACGATTAATATTGATATTGATAAAAATAAGCACAAACATAAATCGCGGGCGCAAGCGTCGGTGCTGTTTCTTGACTGGAACTAGAGAAACGAGGATAGAAGCCGGGCCCAGTACCTAGGATCATAGGGTTTTTAATTTATTTTTCCATAATTAAAACCCCATTGAGCAAAATATTATTTGAAAAATGTCTAATAGGTATTGCTCGGTCCCTTTAGTGTTCAATTAGAAAATCAAATGACACCCCATTTATTTCAAAAAAATAAAAAGCTTCTTAAAGAGTGGATTGTAAAATTAAGAATAGATAAGCCTGTTTCGAAACCTATGACGTTATGTAGTCTTTATATTAAAGAAAGTGACTATATTTTTCCAAGTAATATTAGTATTTAATATTTTATTATTACAAAATGCTAGTTTTGTAATAATAACATAGGGACCATGATGTCATAGATTTGTTTTTCTTTTTTATTTTTCCCCATTTTTGTCTGACATCCGTTGTACTTAAATGTTCCAAGTTTTCAATGCGATGCCCTAAAGTTTCGACAAATAAATAAATAATATGACCAAGAAACTAAGCTGTAATGAAAATGACAGCTGCCATAACAATGATTGTATGAATAGGTAATTAATGTTATTATTAACCGAAAAACGTAAAGTTACAATGATGTGTTTGCATTTACCAGAACTAACAGCTTTACACGTACAGTTACAAGTAAATTGCTTATTATTATTAATAAATTTGATTTTCAGTTTTATTTGATGGGGCAGTTCTTTAAGATAGCTTGTTTGAAGGCACGGTGCTTGTAAAATAACTGTTTTTTTACATCTAGATATTATTCCACATGTAATTATGGGGACATAAAATTTGTGACACCAATGATTTTACTCGAAAAAATATGTTTTCATTTCCTAAACATAAACTTCACTCTTATTATAAACTAGCTGTATATCACAGTTTCACCCGTGGAATTTCATTTTTCTAATAAACGTGAACAATTCTATAAACAAAAAATACAACAAAAATAGCACTGATAGATTATTATTCTAAAGTTTTAGGATATACCAGGGATTGGCTGAAGTTATGCAATTTTAATATGTACAGGTGTTCGCAACTGGTATGAAAGAACCACTGAGCGAAATTTGGAGAATTTAGGACAAATGGTATGGATTTCTATGAAGAAAATATAAACAAACCTAATTTTAATTTTATTTATTTAGATAGAAATATAGATAATTTATCTTAATTTTTGTATTTTTACCAGCTACAACCAGTTGTAATTAACTATAATGTATGTACTGATTTGTACAGAAATCCCACTCCAATACATACCTGTCCTAGAATCGGGTTTCAGGGGTTGAGGCGGCAGAAACTCTATCCGATTCCTCTTAAATAGTTACGATAGAGTCGAGTTTTCTGACTAGAATCGAATGGCTACATCTCAACCTTATTCAAGCCCGTTCTTTATCGTACTTTCGATCGTATTGTATGCTTGTATATAAGTTAAGGTTATTCCTCTTAATTCCCTCCGAAAAAATGAAGGTTTAAGTAGATTATTATTCGGAATTCAACCTACCTACTTCCTATATTCCTCAAAGATAATCCATCAACCACATTTCCTTTGTTAAAAACTAATATGTTATTATAATTGACCATAACCCTGAATGAAAACTTCATATCGACAAATTTCTCGAGGGATTATAAGTACCTTAATTTACATCAATTCAATCATTATCGTGGGTAACCACCTCATTTTTAATTTTATATTATTTTTAATTTTTTCTTAAAGAAAAGATTGGGCTCAGCCGGGAGTCTAACCCGGATCTCCCGCATGACATGCGCGGCACGCTAACCACTGTGCCACCGAGGTCGGCACTGAGCCAATCCTTCCTCTTCACTGATACCTCTCCCCCGATCTCGCAAGCTTTGCGAGTAGTTACGGGAGGTGTACGATTTTCAAATTCCAAGTGGACAATTTGGAGCCGAGCTCGGTAGCGCAGTGGTTATGTCTGCAGGAACTTGGAAGAGGTGCTTTCCATTGTCTGTAAGGCCACTTGTCCGGAGATAGCTCCCTTCACTGACCCCTGAGAAAGGATTGACTTGTCCAGGATATGTACCAACACTAGTGATACAGAAATCCAGGTTCAAAGCCCAATCGTTTTTCTTCTTATAAAAATAATTTAAAAATTAAAAAAAAAAGAAAGTATTTTCAAGTTATCATAACAAGAATATAAGGTAAACGTACCGGTAGTGGACACAGTTAAGGAAATTTTTAATGTTTTTTTTGGGCTGAGGGTTTCCATTGGTACTCATGAGATTGAATACACATCTGGGGTATGCAACAACCCTTCCTCCTTCAATTCATGACCAATAAAATACTTATTAAAAGCAAATTATATTTTTTCTAAATTTTTATATAATGGTCTAATTTGCACTGGTAGTGGACATTTATAAATTCAGAAAATTCAATAGTGGACACCTCAATGCGTTAGTAGTGGACAAACATTTTTGCTACGTTTTCTTGTTTCTAAAGTCCAAATTATTGTTACTTAAAATGCATAAATTAATACTTGCTTATTTTCTAGCGTAATGGGCTAATAGGTAAACTAAAATAATAGAAATTCTGGCAAGAGATTATTTTTTTAAAAGTGAAAAGTATAAAAAGGTGGATAACGAGTACAATGTTAGTTAATGACATATATATATGATGCTACTTGACGTGTCTGATCTCCTCCCTGCGCTCTCACATTTGTTATGTTCCGGGACAGCGAGATTACTTTGCTTGCTGCCTGCGGGAGCCAGGAATCCTGAAGGGACGGGCCGAGGGTGACACGCAGCTACCTGCGTCCGTTGCCCCTGAACTGCCAACATATTTATGTCTTTTGATTAGAAATGATCGACTCTAAGGGCTCAAGCATTGTTTATAAAAAATATTCATAAAAAGCTTCACTTCCAACTTTTCCCCCTTCCTAGGTTTATATTTAAAAACATTTTATCTTTTTTCTATTGTCTTTCTATTTTCTCCATCTTTTGTCTTATCTTTCTGTTATTTTATTACTAAATCTGATGTTAAAACTAAAGTAGTGTGTGCACATTTTTTGTTGGGATAACATCATTGGCTTTCTTATGCCACTCAATAGAAGATCGTCTGAAAGTGCTCAGAATGATTATGAATGTTATGATACATTGATGATTATGGTTGTCATCAACATTGCTGTTTTCCTCTTCTGTCAAAATTTAAGTGTGTTTTGCTTTATCGTTGTGCTGTACTCAGGATTGTTAAATAAGTAGTCATTGTTTCCTTATACACTCTTCCGATTCAATCACTTATAAGCTATCTTAAGCTAATCTTCTGTAAACCTCCTTATATTTATTTGCATGTAGGATCTCCTCACGTTCCGGTAAAGCGCTTTTGATTTGCTTCCAAACATATACAAATAACACAATTTCTGCTTGAAGGCATTTAATATACCTAGGCCAAAATATCACTTGAGTATTGTTAAGGCAATGTGATTCATGTTTGTTTACTGTCGTAAATGAATACGGTATTTGAAGATTTTTATTGGAGCCTTAAGAAAAGAAAGAAGAAAAATAATGAACAATATTTTTATTTGATATCTATTTTCCTCTACTTAATTATGTAGAATGGCTCTTAAGCTCTTAGATAAGTATGTCATGTCACAAGTATATCACAACTGATCATCGAAAAAGAAAAAAAAAACAATTTTCACAAATTAGTTTATTTAGTAGTAAAAATGCTTGGTGTTAGTAATGGATGGACATAAGGTGTCCACTACTAGATTTAACGGTCAAAAATTCTCAAAATCAAAATATTATAAATAATAAAGCATTGTTAGTGCATTCAAAGCCTTGACATAAGAGAAAAAAAATTAAACCCCCAACGCTAGTAGTGGAAAGCTGGTGTCCACTACTGAATTTTTCAAAAATATTGGTGCTAGAAGTGGCCACTTAAACTACGACCAAACAAAAATAACCATTCTATCGGAAACATGAAAAATGGAATCCATGAAGTCTTCCTTATTGGGGAACACCTCAATACTTCATAAATAACTATGCCAAATCCACTAAAATATAAAAACAATTAACTACCTCCTTAATGAAATTGAACAGATGACTTAAAAAATACAATGTTGGACGAAATATTAATTTGCAATTACTAATAGTTGGATCCCTTGGTAACTTGAAGAAGCTGGATTTCCATATACCAGTACTAGATAGTAGTAGGTACATTCACTTTAAGTTTGAAGCTGATTCAAAGCCTAGCTGCCTTATTTTAAAAATTTAATTGTCAAAGTGGCCACTACTAAAGCAGTGTCCACTATAGGTACGTTTACCTTAATTGATATAATGCAGTTTATATTAATAATAATAATACAGATAACTGGTATAAAATAATTCAATAATTGGGACATTAGGCCAAAATACTCTTCCTCATACACTTTATTTTATTATTCAAATCAATGATAAAATAATTGACATAAGATCAATCCAAGTTCCTATTTCCAGAAACAATTTTCTTAAATTGATTAGACTTAAATATAGACGTTAGTAACGAACGACATTACGGAAACTAACCTAAACTAAACTAAACTAGAACCGAATCGATCGCCCCCTCAGGTTTATTTTACCTTAATCATCAACCCACTTAGTAATTTATCAAATCATTTCACTTCACTCAATAAAAAACGAAATGATGAAACTTATGATTAATTTAAATAAAAAATAAATAAGCTTGACAGAATTATTCAAAGACTGGAGAGTTAGTCTGGCTCTGAAGATCTAATGATATGGTTATTTTTGTGTTACTGTACCGTTACAAGTTGATACTTTATGTAACCTTGTTAATTATTCGAGTTTTTATTGTTTGTTAAAGAGTGGATTATTATTTTCGTTTAATAAAAATTATTTAAACCCACATAAATGTTACAATATGATTATTATATATAGATATTATATAATCCCCAAGGATTAGTTGGTGACGGGTAGAGTAACAGGAATGAGGTGGGATGAAGCCAACTAGGAGAGAGCAATTACTGGCGACTATTGGGCCGACGTGACCAAACTAGCGATGTAGCTCAGTGCTCGTCTGTGATGGTGTTATCTAGGGCTACGACATCGATCACAAAACATCGATGTTCAATGTAAAAACCATCGATGTTGATAAAAAAATAACTCAAAAACCCTCGATGCATTTTAACAACCATTTTTTAATGGAATAAAAAATCCTTAGCCATGCCGTCCCTCGGATAGGACGTAAAATGGAGGTCCCGAGCCTGAACGATGTCCGGTACTCGTTTAAGATCCCTACCCTAATTATACCTGAATAGGCAAACTTTAGGACTCCCACTGTAGCATCGTCCGATTAGCCTTAGTGGCTTAAAGTGACGTTAAACAAACACATAAGCAAACAACCAGTTTGAAATGATTAGATTTTTGTTAAAATTTGGTAATGGGTCTTATCTGCCACTATATTTTATATACATTTATTTATATTTGGTAAAGATTGTAGTAATAATTTAGAATAATATTCCAGAAAGATACCATTTAAATATTTACAAAAATAATAAGGGTTTGAAGACTTTATTAACAAAGTATTATTTGAAACCGATAAATATATTTCAGAAATTCGTGAGATTCTGCAGGACTCGCTTGTTTCATAAAAAAACAATATTACTGGTCGAGTTTCTTATGAAAAAATTATACAAAAACAATACAATCAACATTTCAAAAATATAAAGCCATATACGCAGGACAATATTATATTATTTATAAAGTTACGTATAGCCAAGGCTAGTTCCTAATATTTTTCTTGAATTAGATATTTGAAGAAACAATCTCCCTGAAGCAGCAAAACTTTACAAAATTCACATATATAACACGTTAAAATTTTTTTTATATGTGCAGCACATACGCGAGCATAAGTGAAATTTGAAATAGAAGCAAACAATTTTTGTTATTTATGATGACTTTGTATTTTATATGTAATGTGTTCCTGGTAAAAATACACTGATCCATATATTTGATAAAACATTATTCTTCCCTTGTGTCAATTAAAAATACTTATTTTAAAAGGGAACTAATACCTGCCCCGCTCTTAATGTGTTAACAGTGGCAGGCAGGCAAAAATTTTACTCCAAAAACTTTACTTACTGCTTTAGTTACAGAAGATATTTTTCGAATGTCCTGTATTTGTCGAGTTTCTGACAACAATTATTTGAATGGTCTATAAAAGCCAATATATCAGCTGGGCTTGTAGGGTATCTCTGGAATTAGATGTCTCGGCATGCAAGGTGTTCAAAAATAAAATAAAACAAGAAATATATTTTTTCAATTTTTGGTGAAATAGTGAAATTCACATCTTCCTCTGAATTATATATTTGTCAATTCATTACAACAACTAAAGTTTCACAACGTTTCGAGGCCTATTGCCCCTCTTCAGGTGCATTCATGACTAATTTTAAATAACAATATTTAAGTTAAATAATATTTAAGTTAGAATACATCATTTTTTTTTATCTTGTCAATGGTTAATTAATAATTATAAAGCCTGTCAATGAGACTTCTTCTCTCTTAGGTTACCACACTGTAGCTTGCCTACTATTAAAAAAAAAAAATTAAAAAATATATAGACCAAGTCTTCCAGTAGCATATATTAAAACTTACAAAAAAAAAAAAAAAAAAATTTTTTTACATTTGTCGTGTTTTTTAAACGGTCGATTTATTTGTATTCGTTTCTTTCAGCCTTAGTAGAAGTTTGAGGGAAGAATTATGCTACGTGGTATTATATATATTTTTTATTTTCAATAAAAAAAAACACGCCAGCGTATAAAATTGATGTTGACAAAAAATGAACATAAATAAAAAATCGGCTTCAATAAATCGATGTTTTATATACATCGATGTCATAGTCACATCTCAAAGTGTCATCATCTATCTTGGCCGAGGGCCCTATTATTACTTATATTCAAATAATCCTCGCATTGCTTTTTCTGCTACATATAAATTTATTGTTATCATCAATTATTATTTTTATTGTATCCTTATTAACTTTATTGCATTTTTAAAGAAATGTTAATACAATTATTATCCATTGTTTAGTACTGTGCGATCCGTCACTACCCCGGATAATTAAGGTTTAGTGTATATGAAAATCTAAACTACACGCCTAATAATATTTATAACGTTTTTTTTTGTACAAATAATTAACCAATATACGATACAGTAGAATGGGTCCCTATTTCGTATCCTAGGAGGAATGAATTCAGACAATGGATACTTAAAAAAAAAAAAAAAAAATTTATGAACAAGTGGCTAAATAAAA
Organism: Aelia acuminata; assembly: GCA_911387785.2. Classification (NCBI taxonomy): domain Eukaryota; kingdom Metazoa; phylum Arthropoda; class Insecta; order Hemiptera; family Pentatomidae; genus Aelia; species Aelia acuminata. Next base: position 224,133,729 of record OU426978.1, read on the forward strand.
TTTACATCTTTAAAATTCTTAGAAAGATCTAGGAACTAGCTATATAAACAGTTTTATTGTTTTAATTTAACCGAAAAACAGGTCAAACAATGTCGTAATATCATTCCCTAATGATGGGGAGAGGGTGGGCCTTTGTGAAGCAGAGACGGTAACAATAAGTCAGAGACAGGGAGCAAACGATTCCAAGAAAGGAGAAATAAAAGAAGAAAGAAAGAAACTGGGAGAAACAATATCTGTACGGATATATCTTTTAATGACAGATTTTAACAAAAAAAAATAATGTTATAGAGAGATAAATATTTTTTACTAGCAGTCCTGGGCAGCGTTTGGGTGGCTCAGTAGCTATAATGCGTATAATTAATTATAATATTTAATAATAAATAATTATAACTGTAAACGCCAAGTGTTAGAGTACTTCAAGTATTTTTTTCACAACATAATATTCAATACTAAGATCACAGAAAATTGAAGAAATCGTCAATCCAGAGTATGCCAATTAACCCCCTATATGGGGCAGGTTGGCCTAGAAGATGGGGTTGTTTAGCCATCTCATTCAAGTACAGCCTGACGCATCTTATTGTTATTTAAAGCTGCACTATAATGGTATAATAATTTTGAATCGATTTTTAACAGCTTTTAAGGGAAAATAGAATGACAACAGAAGAAGATAGAAGTTTAGACTGTCGTTACTTTTTGCATAACAAAAATTGCTCTCATCTTCCTCACTGGAACTAAAGACAATTGGTAGTTTCACCTTTGATTATGTTTACCTTGCTTTTATGAATTGCTACTGCGCCAAAAAAAAAGTTGAAGAGAGCCAACTAACCCCACAGGAGAGATCATATGAAAGATGACTGCCAGGACAGGGGAGAACAATCAAACAAGAAAATGGTTAGTCGAAAGGTTAGGTTTTTTAAAGGAGTTTGGGGCTATGTAAAAAAAAATCGAAGTCAAATGTTTTTCCATGCCTCTAAACCAACTTTACTGAAAATATAAAAATTTACTTAGATGTTGTAAAATCAATCAATGACTGTTAAAATCAATCAATCTTATCAAGACTGTTAGCATCGAATTGAAAACTCAGGACAAGGCAACAAGTGTGACGGAAACTATAAGCCAATGGCCAACCTACCCCCTATGCCAACCAACCCCGCTCTCCCCTACATCTCATATTTGACTATAGTTAGTATTAATGATCCATTGTTTTAGCAAAGGCTAGATTTAATATAAATAACACTCATTTACAAGGAACTAAAAAAAGAATAAAATTAGAATAAAGTTTAGTACAATCAATCACAGTAGAGTTAGCAAAAATTTACCAAATTAATCTTCTGCCATAATACATATTAATCAAATTCAGAATATAATTCATGATCATATGAGATGTCGTATCAGTAGGTTCTAACTAAAACAGGTTACGAAAAGCTAGCATGGAGCGGGAGGAACCTCAAAACTATGCTGCATATTCTTACAGCAATACAAATCAAAACAAAAATTTAATTTCATGAATGAGGTAGATAATTTATAACTTCATATAATAATAAAACACATTTTTTTATTATTAGAATGATTTTGGTTAACCTGTCTTGCTAAAACATACTCTTCAATGTTTTCCCTACACATAAGTGCCTATGTGAAAAACACGGTTTTTCCTAGTCCAAGCCGGAAAAAATACATTTGGCTAAATATCGAAAGAAAACGAGGTGTTATTTCAATAAATCAACTTACACCGCCATCTGTTGGAAATTTCTAGAACTTACAAATAATCACACTCAATTGTATTATAATTAGCACTTAATTTGCAATAGTGAGGCCAATAACCAAGATAAAAACTATCCTATCTCTTAGGTTGGACAAAACTACACCCAATGAGCCAAATTTCATCAAAATAGGTTGAGTAGTTTCTGATTTTACCCCCGAAAAACATCGTAACACGGGATTTATGTATATATATAAAAATTTATATCGATATGAAACACCAACCACTGCCTGCCGAATCGGATAATTGAGTGAACCGAATTGTGCAAGGAAGTAAGTTCATAACGGAAGCTATCGATTTGACCTGACCCCTAAACAACAGAGTTAACCAATCAAGTTTAGTATATAGTTACCAACCGAACAATGGCCGGTGTATACACCAGAGGGTATAATTTACTAACTAACTTGTCTGAAACGCAAAACCAGATTAGATTGAAAATTTCTAAGCCATACATATCCTCCCAAATTATACACTTTTTTAAGAATATGTGCAAGAACATTACACAATTTTTACATATAATCACTCTACCATGACTAACCTTAGTCATAACAAAAATCCTTATATATATATAAATATCGTTTCCCGATGTTTGTCGGGAGTAAAAACAGAAAATACTCAACCGATCTTTATAAAATTTGCCACATTGTGTGTAATTTTGTCCAACTTAAATTATAGGAGAGTTTTTATCTCGTTTATTGGTCTCAATATTTCTTTTTTCGCAAATTAAATGCTTATTATACTACGATTGAGTGTGATTATTTGTAAATTTCAACAGATGGCGGTGTTAGTTGATTTAATGACACAACACTTCATTTTCTTTCGATATTTAGGGTGGATAAGCATCCATTAGCCAAATCTATTTTCCGGCTTGGACTAGGGAAATCCGTGTTTTTTCAACGGGCAATTATGATTCGTCTTTTCACGTGAGTGAGAACATAGAATTTAGTTGTTTCAGCAAAAGACAGGTTAACCAAAAGAATTCTAAAAAATAAAAAAATGTAATTTAATGTTATAAAAAGTTATTAATTAGCGCTATAATAATTTAGAATCGGTTTTTAACAGCTATTAAGGGAGTTTTGGCGCTATGTGAACGGAATCGGAGTCAAATGTTTTTCCATGCCTTTAAATCAACTTTACTGAAAATATAAAAATTTAGTTACATGTTGTAAAATCAATCAATCAAGCACACTCTTATCTACACTGTTAGCATAGGATTGAAAACTCAGGACAAGACTCCCGAGGTCGAACGGGTCACGTGGTACCATGTTGGGGCCTTCACAACAGGTGTGACGGAAACTATAAGCCAATGGCCAACCTACCCCCTATTCCAACTAACCCCGCTCTCCCCTACTATGACAGAAACATGAAAACATAACATAAAAAAAAGTGTAGATGTGAGAGATAGTCAACTGTTAATCTTTACGATAGGTGAAAGGATGGCCAGGATTTGCAGTTTGAAAACATTTTTATCTCAATTTTGTTTTATTATTGAGTCCAGACAATAATTTATATACAGCCATTAAAAATTTATATACAGCACCATATATTTTGTTAGTTTTTAATAATTTATTTTCACTCAGTTGTCATGCAGCTTTTCACTTCAAAGCGTTGGGTTTCCTCATAATAAACCTTTGAAGTCGGCAAACTACCCCCTACCACTACCTCTTATCTTATTTTACCTATAGTCTTTGTATCTATCTTGACTCAGAAGGTAAATATCAGATTCTATTTTATCTTGCTAACCAGCTACTTATTTAAATATTCATGTATAATGCTCACCATCTTTTATATTATTATCAGTTCTGTAAAATAATTGTCATCCTCTAGCATAGATACTCATATATTTGTTTTCTTTTAGCCCTGATGATGATCCAAAAGATGGATCGAAACGTTGGCTTTCGAAAATAAAAAATGTTTTGAAACTTCAAATCCTGACCATCCTTTCACCTATAAAAAAAAGTGCGAATTACCCCAAAGGAAAATATTATTTGTTTGCTTGTTTGTTAACGTCACTTTGTGCCACTAAGGCTAACCGGACGATGCTATAGAAGGCGTCCTAAATTTTGCCTATTATAGGTATAATTAGGATAGAGATCTTTAAAGAGTACCTGACTTCGTATAGGCTTGGGACCTCCATATTACGTCCTATCCGAGGGACGGCATAGACAAGGATTTTTATGCCGGCATAGGTATAGATAAATGTTGAATAAATTCATCGAATAATTGTTTAAGATATAAAGATATTTTAGGGCCATTTCGGACTGGCATTTGCCACGATCATTAAAATTTATGACCGGAGGACACCACATTAATATTCTGTATAGCAGTTCAATGTAATTAAAATCGTGACAAATATTTTATGTTTTATCTCTTTCCATTTTTATTCGACTCTTGAATGATAAAGAAGATGCATTATTAAAATCCCTCGAACGTTGTCGGAATAAAAATATTTATTCCAGCTATCTATGAAGTCAATATTGTCTGTCCACAGAATCGCTAGGAGCTACGAGGAATAACTCATAATTTTAGCTCTGTTATAAATATTTGCATAACCGCGAGTTGACATCTGAACCGACTTCAGATATGGAAATAACGTTATCACAATCTTATTTACTTTTACCACGTTTAACTTTTTTTCGGTATATACCTATTCAATAACAATTATTTTTAACCAATAATCAAAAGAGGTATTGAAACATTCACAATAAAAAAATCTGAAACTAAGAAACTTTGCTAACATTAAACAGCGACTTTATGCCAGATATAAAAAAAATAGTAGGGGAGAGCGGGGTTGGTTGGCAGAGGGGGTAGGTTGGCCATTGGCTTATAGTTTCCGTCACACCTATTGTGAAGGCCCCAACATAGTACCACGTGACCCGTTCGACCTCGGGAGTCTTGTCCTGAGTTTTCAATCCGATGCTAACAGTGTAGATAAGAGTGTGCTTCATTGATTGATTTTACAACATGTAACTAAATTTTTATTTTTACAGTAAAGTTGATTTAAAGGCATGGAAAAACATTTGACTCCGATCCTGTGCACAAAGCCCCAAACACCTTTGAAAAACCTAACCTTTCGACTAACCAGTTTCTTGTTTGATTGTTCTCCCTTGTCATGGCAGTCATCTTTCATATGATCTCTCCTGTGGGGTTAGTTGGCTCTCTTCAACTTTTTTTTTGGCGCAGTAGCAATTCACAAAAGTAAGGTAAACATAATCAAAGGTGAAACTACCAATTGTCTTTAGTTCCAGCGAGGAAGATGAGAGCAATTTTTCTTATGCAAAAAGTGACGACAGTCTAAACTTCTATCTTCTTCTATTGTCACTCTATTTTCCCTTAAAAGCTGTTAAAAACCGATTCAAAATTATTATTCCATTATAGTGCAGCTTTTAATAACAATAATATGCAGTACTTGAATGAGATAGCTAAACAACCCCACCTTCTAGGCCAACCTGCCCCACTTAGGGGGTTAATTGGCATACTCTGGATTGACGAATTCTTCAATTTTCTATGGTCTTAGTATTAAATATTATGTGGTGAAAAAAATACTCGAAGTACTCTAATACTTGGAGTTTACAGTGGTACCAGCCATATTGGGATTATATTAACATGAACGACTCAACAATAAAAAAAGGGAAAACTGTTGCCAACCAACCCCGCTCTCCCCTAATAAAAAAATGGAAATAAGAAGTTGTTAAACTTTTTTCCTTTTTTTTTTTTTACTAAGAAGCTTAAAAAAAATTATGGCTGATGGTTGAGTAATCCGATATACAATGTAGATGAGATAAATGATCCCTAAGAAGAATAACAAAGCCCTCGGTAGCGAACATTGGAAGGAGGAGAGGCAACGATCCTGTTTGTGCCCTCCAAGTTGATAGAGATGTCTACTTTACGGTTTGTCTGGCTCCGAGTTTCCTCATACTGGGATATTGCACGCTAGTCCACAAACATTTCTTGGTAGTTGCTAGATCGGTTAATATATTTAATAAAAGAATTTACACCAGGGCGATCTCACTATATATATATTTTTATATTAGAAAAATAAATAAATAGTGGGATGGTAGGGGGTTTGATTTTCATAGTTCGCTATAACGAGATTCGTTATAACCGAGGATTCTTTTTTTTAGCCAATGGCTGCACTAATGCGATCATATTTCGAAGGAAATTCATTCATTAGAACTAGTTACAATAAACGCATGTATGTAATTTATTTTTAGATAAACTACATATTAATTAAACGAGGAGATTCATTAATTTACCTGCCAAGTTCACTTGAGAGTTCTTTAGCCTTAGCTTTAATAAGAGGGTCTGAGATTGGTATTTGAGATCTCATTTGTTTAAAGCATTTTATCAATTTTTTTCCAAATATTCATGAGCCGCCGAGTGCAATCGTTTATTTGATGCTGAAGTTAATTCTTGGGCTGCGGTTGAATCTATTTTATCTTTGTTTTTTATAATGGTTGACATCATTTTGGAATTCCATATTTTTCTGCGATGGTTTTCTTACTTAGAATTCCTGATTCAATATCCTAGAGAATTTTTAATTTTTCCTCGATTGATAAGGATTTACGTTTGTGAAACACGTTTACCAACGAACTCATTGTGTATTTTAAAAAACACTATAAACGACTACAGAACACTGATTCGAATAATACAGAAGTCGAAACAGAACTGAGCTAGTTTTGGGAAAAAAGTCAATGGAATCAGAGAGAGAGCAAAAGCAAATCGGATTAGTTAAGAGTAAAAAAAAAACCTCAATTCTAGAAACTGGAGCTACTTCGTATTCCCGCACTCATTTTAAGTAATACTGTAAAAAAAAAAAAATAATAATAAAAATTCTAGCAGTTCGTTATATCAGAATATAATAATTCTCAGGCATCAAATATAGTTCGTAGATCGCACTAACCGAGGGATTTCGCTATAACGAGGGGTTCAGCAGAAATATAAAAGTAATTTTGTGGGGATAGTATTTTGGTTCGCTATATCGAGGTGTTCGTTATATCTGAGTTCGTAATAATGAGGGTTCACTGTATCAACCAAGATACAAGATGGAGGATGCATCAAGTAAACCCTATAAGGAATGTTATATTTTGAAGAAGAATCTTTCATTGCTGAAGACGGACAATAACTTTCAGAATTCGAAGGTCATTCAACAGATATACAATATCGTGCTTTCCTTAATTATGTATATAGACTTTTACTACGCCAGAAATAAATTATTTTATCTCAAATACTGTAAAAATAAAAATATCTTTCCAATGAATCTCTTAAACCATACTAAGCCGAACACTGTTCCGAACGCAGAACACGCCGAGCGCTGTTCGGCGCTTTAACACTGTAAAAGCACTTTTACGCAGGAACGATCCAAAGACCATTCATGGGTAGTAGTAGTACAGGCTTTTTTTTTTTAATTTCTTTTATAATCTTCTAATTTATATTTTAGATCATTTTATATGGCTTATAATATTTGTTTTATTATTATTTTTACTAAAACTAGTTCTTATAAAAATAAAACAGAACGTTGATAAATACCAGGTCATTCAAAAAGTCCTGTCGTTTTTTTGGGGGAAATTATAATCATTTATCCAGTTTTTTCACTTTTCCCAGTTCTTTAAGGTAATTCCAGGCAGTGGTGGCTGAGATATTAAGTTGAGAGGCTATCTCTGAACAACTTTGACGCGGATCCAACTCTACTACTCTTCGAACGTCCTCCTTATCAACTACAGTTGGTCGACCCGAGCGTGCCTCGTCTTCTAGTGTCTCGTCGCCTCCACGAAATTTTGAAAACCAAAATTGTACTTTCCGCTCAGACAGCACATCTTCCCCAAACACGGAGCATATTTTTCTAGCAGTTTCGGCAGCTTTTGAGCCAAGTTTAAACTCATAGAGCAAAATTGACCGAATTTGAGTTTCAACTGGAATCATTTTAACTAGACAGTTGGATGGTGACTGCATTAAATTAATCCTCCTTAGCCTCCTATTCATAAAGTATAAACATTTGTGTTTACATGGATAAAAGTTGTATTGAACGGAATTAATTAGCAAACACTCTAGAATCAAAATAAACAACGAACAAACGAAAAGCGACAGGACTTTTTGAATGACCTGGTATTTTCTACTGGAATTAAGAATATTCGATACATTCCTTTAGATGATTTTTTGAAATTAAAATTAATCAAGAAATCTGTCTAGACGTTAACTATCTAACAAACAACCTACCTTAAAGATATAAATAAAATTTCAGAAAATTTCCTTCCAGGGCTTTAATAATGAAAACATTTTTATAAAAATTCCTCTCGACGGGAAAGTTTTCATAAAAAGAGGCGAAGGTGGGTGTTATTTTTTCCTGAAGGCTGGAGATGCCTTTACCATAAATCAGGGGAGCTCTTTCAAAAAGGAGTAGAATCCATTTATCAGAAAGTTACTGGCTATCAACTTCTTCCCTTCAAACCTTCCCCGTCATAATTTTATATTTAACTTTAATAGTGACAAATTATTCACAAAAAAAAAATATATAAAAATAATAATTCGTTTAGTTATTTTTTTTTAAGGCTATATTATAACCGATCTTTTTCGATTACTTTCATAGGATTCACAAATCGAAATTTTTTGTTCTATATAGGATTTAAAATACAAGAAATTTTATAAATATAGACATTCGAAAATCTCCAAATCGTGATTATCTGTGTCTTGATATAAAATAAATGTTTACGTTTCTGTAAATTCTTTCAATTCGTCAAATTCGACTGAACAACAATAAAACATTATTTTGTCATTTTAATCTTGATAAAAAAAAAAAAAAAAAAAAAAAAAAAAAAACTCTTGAGAACAGACTCAAAGTTCTCTACCCACTATTTTCTAAACCGTCACAACTGAAACTGAAACAAAAGCAAAATACGTACACTTATTTACTTTAGCCCTTAAGGACATATTCCTCACATATATTCGGCATTGCTAAAAAGTCTCAATTACAAAAACTTTAAACGTTTCAATAAAAACTGTTAGGACTTATCACAAAATCACCATGGTACGTGACTAACAAAACATTGCATATAGACGTCCATATACCAACTGTCGACCAGCAAATAACGACGTTATACATAATATTTTTTATGAACACGTTAGGTGTGGCGGGGTACTTTAGGAGTATTCTGAATTGAACAGTATCGGTCACAGGAGTCCGACTGCTGGGATGAGCCACAGACGATATCGGGCGTCGGAGTCCGATGAGAATGCTCTGACGAAAGCGTTATCTTTTGACTGAAATATGAATTGAATGAGCGTCTCAAGGGCATTATCTGTGGGTAAGGATTGGAACTAGGCATAATAGGCGCAGGACAGGCCCCCGGGGACCGATACAGGATTTACGTCATACTTTATCGAAAAAAAAATTATTTTTAAAGAAAAGAATTTATATAAAATAAATAAAGCAAATAACAGTAAGTTTTATTTATAATTACAGATTTGAGGGGGAGTAAGATTAAGATGCCGCAACTATAATATAAACCGATAATATGGCTGACATTAGCACGGCTGCTAGAAGACTAAAAAGGCGCTGGATGAGAGATCTGCTCTCTTAAGGTGCCTTTACACCTTACGAACATCACCTTCGAACAAGTTCTCCTTCGAACCTTGCCGTACCGACGTGAAGCAAACAGCCATTTATATTTCACGTTACGTTAAGCGAACCAATATGGCTGACACACCCAAAGCTAGCTTATGATAAAGAAAAAATCTTCATTATCAATATATTTTATATTATCTGAATAATAAAAAAATAGTAGACGATTTACAACGTTTCACAAATTACATTAGTATCACAAACAACTCCTTTCACTTAGGAAAAACCCAAATCAAAAGCGACACTAGCGCTACCCCCGAACCCAGGCGAACAGATGAAGTACCTAGAACACCCGAACAGTCGACGTGAAGGCCTCACGAAGGTTGTTCGAGGGTGGTGTTCGAAGGTAAAGTTCGCGAGGTGTAAAGATACCTTTAGACAACCGAGGTAATTGACTGAAGCCAGGAAGGGGGTGCTGCTGGGTGCTTTCCCTCCTCATGCCTCACATGTCATTACTTCCTATAGCCGCCATTTCATTCGCTGATTGTAGCAGCTTGCTGATAGGTACAAATAAATAAATTAAAAAAAAAATTTATGATAGCAAAATATTTTTAGATGGAAAATATTTGTATAAATTGGAATTAATGTCACGATTGCAAATTTATAATTGGCTTTGAATATATAATTAAAACAAATTTATAATTGATAAAATATCTTCGAAAAAGTGAATACCCTGGCATTCCAACCCAAGCACCCTTTTTTAACTATCCTAATCTGTTACTATTAAAAAAAATATTTAAATGTTTAAAGTGTGATTTATATGTTTTCAATAAATATATGAGGGTCATTCAATAAATAAAGAGACAAATTCTATAATTTTAAAACTGTTCAATGAATGTGTACAATCTTTTCAGGGGTGTTAGTTTGCAACCTAGGGATATGGTGTGAACAGCTGTTTCATCATTTTATGTCAACATAACCTCAAAATATTGAATTCACCGAGGCAGGTCCACCAGAAGATTGAACCTTAAAAGAGAGTAAACGACCTAAGACCAAAAGGCAGAGTATGGACGGGGAACACACTAGCTCTCCAGTTCGACAAAAATTCAAAGTTCAATGTTCCGCAGGTAAAGTGATGCAGACCATATTTTGGGACTCACAGGATCCAGTCTATTGCGATTTCCTTGAAGATCAGCGAACTATCAATAGCCAATACTACTGTGAGGTGCTAGAACACAAAGTTTGACCAGCTATCAGGAGCAAACGCCGTGGACTCTTGTCAAAAGGAGTCATTCTTCAGCACGATAACGCCCGCCCTCATACAGCCCAGCTGACCCGTGATAAGCTTCAAGAATTGGGTTGGGGGTTCTTACATCATCCTGCCTACAGTCTCCCGACCTCGTCACATCTGATTTTTACCTGTCTGGACCACTCAAAGACGCCCTACATGGAAAAAGATTTGCTAACAATGAGGAAGTTAAGGAAGAGGTGCAAAAGTGCCTTCGGGGTAAATCGAAAGAATTCTTCGCCAAGGGAATTAGGAAGCTGCAAGAAAGATGGGACAAGTGCATAACTGTGGGGGTGATAATGATGAAAAATAGCCTTAATTTTAAAATATTAAAAGAGACCGTTTTTGAGCTATAGCCATTTGTCTCTTTACCTATTGAATGACCCTCGTAAATATAACTAATGAACTATAAAATAAAAGTAGTATTATCTAAGTAAGTAATGATGATGCTCATTCGAATATTATTGAAATAATAGATTATATATTACTGAACAAAATAATATTTAAATAAATTTCGATTGGATCAATAGTTGCTATTGCACATTTGAATAAAGTTTATGCTGCCAGAGCTCCATATCTTCACATATGGCCAAGTTATAGGGGTGTAAAAATTCTTATCGAGCGCCATTTTCAAACGAAATGGTTGGTGATAAAGTCACATTTATAGCAGATCATTCCGCGGAAAACTTTAATAACGGATGCAATTTCGCGTACTGGTGGAATTATTATTCTTTTTGTAAGAAGACAAGCTCAAAGACTATAAAACGTACGAACCTGAAAGCTGGAAAATTGTCAATTAGATATTTATAATCAATATATATTATAAAGCATAGTGTACAATGTGCGTGCCGAAAAGGCTCAAAAACGACTCAACGTACGACCTAGAATGTTTTGTCATCGTATAGCTCCTAACGATGAAGAAGGTTTCAGTTTTTATCTTTAGCCTGTAAAATTGAAGAGAAAAAGAACGAAATTTTAGGCCTCTCGCACGGTGTAATTAGCCTACCTGATCAGGTTAATGAATGAAAAATTTAGTTCGAGCTGCAGACTACCAGGAAGCACTAGGGTGTGATTCACTCAATATTTATTCTTCATTCATCAGTTCGTAATGGTTATATAATTCTTCAGCTGTTATTTTTAAATTACACAAAATTAAGCTAATATAATTAGTTTCTCCTTTGCGTTTTAAAATAAAATAAGTATTTTATATCTCTAAAAATCAATCAATCAATGAAATAAAAAATCAACTGAAAATCAATGAATTAGAAAATCAACTGGATTCCTTAAAAAATTAATTTTAGCATAAGAAGGGTAATTTAACAACACATTACGTTTAATCAATATATAATATATAAGTATTTTCAATGCAATATGAGTGAAAATTTCTTAGAAGTACAGAGAGCGAATAAAAATAAACATAAAAAAAAGGGATAACTTGACTGAATGAAAAAAAAGAGGTTACTCGACTGAATATAAATCGAAACAAAAAGTTTTAAGTGTTCTTAGTATAATAATGAAAGAGAAGTTGGTTTGATTACTATGTATATGAACCTTCCAGTTGACAAAATGACTAACTCCAATTTCAGCATTTTTTCAATAAGATGTTATCACCCCTCATAGTTTAGGATAAAAAGAAATAAGGTAAAAAATTGTGCCTTCATCCATTTTTTGTTTTGGCTTTTTAGTAGTAGTAAGATTCTAGATTTTCGATGCATATCTCAACAAATTGGCAGCTAATTTTTCATTTACCATTTTCAACCCCCCATAAAGTATATAGGGTTCCTTATTTGAGGGGACTCTTCAGTTCTCGATCCTACTATTAATACCAAGTTAAACCCGAAGTTTCAAGAAGATGCTAATTTTGTTTTATATTCCTTTAATTTTTAATTAGGTAGAAAATTGTCCGGGGAGGCGGTCAATAAAATACAAAATAGTATGAAACTATTTTATTGTTGCCGACGTTTCGACCCAACTATGCAGGTCTTCGTCAGGGCTAAATAAACAAGACACATACAACAACATGAGTAATTAGGACAAAGAATATGAACTGGCTACAAATCTTACCTTGTTTCGACCCTTCCAGCCCTCACTCAGGCCGTGACATCCATCCCTGTCATAAGGTAAGCTCCTTCATTTACTATATTTATAATCCATCATATATTAATCCCTCTTCTACTCTGTCCCATTTTGCCACCATATCTACCCATAGTACACCACTCTCATAACTTATCCACTACTATGCACCTTACCCCATCTTATCACACCATATTATCAGTATCAACAGCATCAGTGTTAACAGTATCAGTGTTAATAACCATATTACACCATGTGTATATAAATTATATGCTTAACCTTATAGTTTACATTTATTTATATCTTATAGAGTCAGTTCATATTCTTTGTTGTTTTTTTTTGTTTTTTTTTCATATTTTTTATATTTTATCTAGCCAGTTCATATTCTTTGTCCTAATTACTCATGTTGTTGTCTGTGTCTTGTTTATTTAGCCCTGACGAAGACCTGCATAGTTGGGTCGAAACGTCGGCAACAATAAAATAGTTTTATACTATTTTGTATTTTATTGACCGCCTCCCCGGACTATTTTCTACCTAATTCTATATCCGGTAAACTATAATCTATCTTTAATTTTTAAGTTTTTCTGTTATTAAAACTATCACATAACTACCGGAGCGAAGTCGGGCCCCCGTAGCTAGTTATTTATAATACAAAAACAATTATAATTTTGACGAATGTATATTTATAACCGAGCCATTGTTGAAATAATTTCCTCCTCGCTTGGAAAATGGCCATGTTACCGGAAGCTAATTGGCATTGTTGTGCGTTGTGTCTTGGAAACAGCGTCTTGGCTCCCGAGAACTAATGAGATTGCCCCGGGGCTGCCTTCGAAATAATGTTAGTCAGTCCTTCCATCGACCTCTTGAGTGAGTTGTGCCTGCCCCCGTATGTTACACTGAACAGTGGATCCAAATGTGACAGAGAACTCCATTCCTAGGCAGGGGAATGGGATCTAAAATATTCCACAACATATTCCTTTACCAGATAATCCATAAAGACAATAGGAGAAGGATTCGCCATTTATGGGATCACATCACATTATCAGGATGTTGCTATATGCTTATATTTGTGAATAAAAGTAGGGTAAACCGTAGAGTTATTGGCACCCTTAAGACTAAATATCTGTGGTTAAATTAAAAAAAAAAATACTTTTTATAAAGGGATCAAATAGAAACTTCCTATAGCTCCTCATTATCTATCCTCTTAAAGACTCAAGCGGTTTTTTGGGGTCAAATGTTCAACATTTTTACCATATGACAATATTCATGGTCAAAAGTGCAAAAACTAGTTATTGACACCATGTTGATTTAAATGTGAAATCTTTCATATGGTTAGTTTGTTGAAGTCTTACTTCATAGATGACTTAGAGGATCCTTCAAACATTATATTACATTATAAGACGACATTCATGCATATCTTGTAATAAAATTAGGACTTGTTTACCTATTTCTTTTGTTTGGAGTGTCAATAACTGTCTGGTTTACCCTACATCATATTCGGGCAACAACCGGTCCGCTGTAAGATTTGATCTGGCCCGCATGACATTTTGAAAAACCCAATTAAAAAACTAAATTACACTACTTACTCATACTTATTGCAAATGAGGAAGATTAAGATTAGTAAGGTTATCATAACTTCGGTGTGCATCGGTGTATACGTATACGTAAATAGGCTTTTCAGATACGAAAATACCAATTTTGTTCAATTTTTATTTTATACTAGCCGTTTATACCGGTTTCACCCGGGGAATTTGATTTTGGAAATCTATAAAATGAGACTATATAGATTAATATAGGCAATATTTATTGTTAAAAGTGCTAAGTCTAGTTATTGGCACCCTGTGAATTTCATTGTGAAATCTTCCCTATGGTTAGTTTGTTAAAGTCTTATTTCAAAGATGACTTTGAGGACCCTTCAAACATTAGACTCATGTACCATATATCTTGTAATAAAATTAAGACTTGTTTACCTATTTCTTTAAGTTAAATTTGGGGTGCCAATAGCTATACTGAGTGCCAATAACTGTATGGTTTACCCTATAAAGAGTAAAAACCAAACAGAAAAAAAAACTGTTGCGATGCGCGCAACACTTAACTTTCAGTTACTAACTTACGTAGATTAGAAATTGACGGGTTTTGATAAATATGTAAACCCCATTCCTCAAATTCATACATTTCTCGATCTTCATATACTTATTTTTGGTTATATTTTCTGTATAAAGCACACTAAATTCCTGTATAAAGCTCCAGGAATCTTCTTAATTCCCTCCCTTACTACCCCTTACTCCGTCTTAATAATCGAACCATTCAGCTCCAATCCTATGTCAGAAACCTCGGTGTGGTCTTTGACCAGCACTTGTCGTGGAGTAATCATATTTCCGAAATCACCAGAAAATCCATAGCCATCCTTAAACAGTTCCTTAGATCACGTGATTGCTTGTCCCCAAAAACCCGGCAACTCCTAGTTTCCTCTCTTATATTTCCCCATTTTGACTACGGCTGCCTTGTATACGGGGGACTGTCTGGCATGCATGAAATGAGGTTGAAGAGACTAATGAATTGTTTCATTAGATTCATCTTCGGTGTCCCCAGGCGCTCCCACGTCTCCAGCCGGTACGCAGAATTGAAGTGGCTCTACCCAGTTTTCCGACGGCAATACTTCCTAGGTGTATATCTTTTCCGAACCTTCAGAACTAAGAAACCTCCTTATATCCTCAGTTTGTTCAAACCCTGCTCCTCTATACATTCTCTAAATACCAGATCCCAAACCTCTAACCTGTATATCCCTTTTTACCGATCTGCATCCTTTACAAAATCCTTCATCATCCGTGCTGCCACCTTCTGGAATTCATTACCTGTCTCTATCCGAAAAACTTCATCCCTCACATCCTTCAAAACCCTACTATTTCATCACCTCCTAATGCTCCAATCCCCGATGGCTATGTAAATATGTAAATAGTGAAAACAGTAACAGTATTAAGGATAAATTTATTTGATTTTTATTATATATATTATTTCTATTTATATATATCCCTCAAGCTCAAAAGCTGACCAAAGTTCTGTACTGTACACTCGCATGTTGATCTTACATTTTCTCTTTCTACATTCTGTCTTTGTTATCTCTATTGTATTACTTTTCTTTTCTGCGTCTACCTTATATTGTAATTATTTATTTCTTTTTATTGTTTTTATTATATTTTTCCCAAATAACCAGACAAATGGCTATTAATTTTGTTCATTACTGTTATTCTTAGGGGACTAAATGTCCCAGAATAAAAATTACTTTTCTTCTTCTTCTTCTTCTTTAGATTGGTTTATTGTTAAATAAAATTTATTACTTGTGATAATTTGGCAATGCAAGCATAATACAACAAATCGCGTCTGATTTTAGAACTCTCTGTGTAGTTGTTGAAAACTTCATTTAGTTACCATGGAAACAAATAATTTCCATTAAATATATGATGAGCAGAAATGGATGCATGCATCTCACTCGCCTGACTGAGATTTCTTACAATTAAACCTAGTTAGTTAATATAATTTTATAATTATTAATTTTATTTTTTTTTCTCATAGAGAGAATAATTTGAGCTTTGTAATACATAAGAAGAGGTGGTTAGCTACCAGGTATTCAAGAAATAAAGAAAGGAGAAGCCCTCCTCCGGTAGCGAGCTGAGAACAGAGTCGGAATTGAATTAAAATCTCATTTAGCCATCTTTGAGACTCCTCGGGTTCCTTTACATTACTTGCTAGCGAGTCGTATCACGTAGCCAGCGCACTCCTGCGTGCCGAGCTCTGATTAAATTGTGTCTTGTGACTTCTCTTACAGCTGTGGTTAAATATCATTATTCTCTTTTATGAATAATATAAAAGTGGGGTACTTCAGGGATTAGAGATCCTGGTTACTTAAGGTGTCTTTACACTGCGCCGTAACAGCGTACTACGAAACAGCTATGTATTTACACTCAAACGCGAAGTCAAGCGAACACTCATGTCTAACGGCACCTATGCACCTTAATACATTACAAAGACGGCTGACTTGGAACTAGCGGCTCTTCTGACTGATGCTCTAACTTATTATGGATAAAAATAACCTCAGAAAAATGTTAAAAGGAGGTCTAGAACCTTATCTTAACTTACTCAAAAGCGACACTCCCCGAACAAACAGGCGAACAGATAAAGTAACTGTTCGAGTCCATGTTTTATTTAGATTAGACGAACAGTGTTCGGACTGGCTGTTCGTGGGCGAGGTTCGCACGGTGCAAAGTCATCTGAAAGATATTTATTTCATTTAAAAATACCTTTACACTATGCGAACCTCACCCAAGAACAAACCATCTCCCGAACCTTGCCGTACAGGCGTACTACGAACCGCTATTTATACTGAAACGTGAAGTCGAGCGACCACAAATGTCTGAAAGCACCTATGCACCTTTATACAGTAATTTTCTTTATAGATATAGAATGCGGCTGTTCTGACTTTTCCTGTAACTTATTCCGGATAAAAGCAACGTAAGAAAATGTTTAAAAGAAGCTTATCTTGATTAACTCAAAAGCGACACTAGCGCTATCCCCGAACAAACAGACGAACAGATAAAGCCTGGTCGAGTCCGTGTCTTATTTAGATTAGCCGAACACTGTTGCAGACAGACTGTTCGGGGGGTGAGGTCCGCAAAGTGTATATACTCCTTAGAAATTTCATAAATTTAATCAACATCACAGTTTTGGAAAGCTAAAAATTGTAAAATTATTAGTATTTTTTGTCCAAAGTTTTAGAAAGGAATAAAGATAATTAAGGTGCCTATACACTGGGCGAACCTAAACTTCGTACAGATACTCCCCAGAACTTTGCCGTATCGGCGTACTACGAACATCTATTACCACTCAAACGTAAAGTCGAGCAAACAATAAATATGACCGCATCTATGCACCTTAATATAACAATTTTTATAACAAAGACGGCTGACTTGGAACTATCGGTTCTTCTGACTTTTGCTCTAACTTATTAGGGATGAAAGCAAGGTAGTAAAAATGGTAAGGCCCGGTGCACACGGACGACACTTTTCTGCGATCCGGACTGTAAGCCGGGTCAGGTGTACCTGGAGTATAATGGACCGACCGGATTTACCATTATACTCCAGGTACCCCTGACCTGGCTTATAGTCCGGATCGCAGAAAAGTGTCGTCCGTGTGCATCGGGCCTTAAAGAAGGTCTAGGAGCTTATTTCAACTAACTCAAATGCGACGTTAGTGCTATCTCCGAACACATAGGCAAACAGATAGTGTAATTGTTCGAGGGAGATGTTCGCAAAGTGCAAAGGTATCTTAAAAATCTCATACATTTAATCCTTTACTCATCACAGTTTCAGAAAACTAAAGATTTTAAAATTATTAGTAATTTTTGTCCAAAGTTGTAGAAGGTAATGAAGATCATTAAAAATGCCTTTACACTGTGCGAACCTAACCCTCGAACAAATAATCTTCCGAACCTTGCCTTACCGGCGTATTACGAACAGCTATTTACACTGAAACGTGAAGTCGAGCGACCACTAATGTCTGAAAGCACCTATGCACCTTTATACAGTAATTTTCTTTATAGATATAGAATGCAAGGACTCAAATTCTCGTATTATTTCAATAATTCACTAGAAACAGACTGAAATTTGCAATTTTCTTTACTAAGATGGCTGACGTGGAACTAGTGACTGCTCTGACTTTTGCTCTAAATTACTATGGATAAAAGAAACGTGAGAAAAAACTATCCCCGAACAAACAGGCGAACAGATAAAGTTACTGTTCGAGTTCGTGTCTTATTTAGAATGGCCGAACATTGTTCCAAACGTGCTGTTCGAAGGTAAAGACATCTTTCTTCAGGTAGTCACATATTTTTTCTTATAGACAAATGCCACTCATAAAAGAGGGAATTCATCTTATGGCACAGCCAGCCTCTTTCATGAGGTAACTCTTAATCGTATCAGAAACCTGGTGTTCGTGTATGATCTCGGTGAAATCCTCATTTTGTGGAAACGTTTACATTGACAAACAGAACATGAAATAGCGCCTTAAAATTTTCTTATCATCAAACTTCACGGCACTCAATAACCAACACCTTATCAGTAGTTAGTTGATAGTACACATTCCCATTCGATATATGGCCAAAGTATCGATTAGCATGCAAACGATAAATGCTGATTGCGATAAGAGCAAATCGTATCACCGAGCTATCATCAACGTCACGATATATAGTCATCAACGCCAATTCTTCCGATACTTCTCCAAATGGCCAGCTATGGCAGAATGAATTAACCTCGACTGTTTCCATAATACCATTTCATTCCCTTAAAAGTATCAGCCTTGGATATAAGGCAATGATAAGTTTATGGCAATAAAAATTTTTATTGCACCGTTATTAAACATGTGTCTCTAACTTATATAAAGTTGTTGTTTCAGGCTGAATAAAGTTGTTTTAGGTCTGAATCAACGTAATTTATGCAACTGAATCAATGCATTATAGGCATTTCTTCTTCAGGGTTTGACCATGTAACAGGTTTTTCCACTGCCAAGCTTTCACCCATCTTGCTGTGGGCTTCTTCAGGGCCAATACAAGGATGAGTTGGTTTTTCGATCACTTCTTCTATTCTTGTAATAGAAGCCCAAAGCAAGATGTGTGAAAGCTTGACAGTGGAAAAGCCTTGTTACATGGTCAAACCCTGAAGAAGACATGTATATATTTATTTTTACTTTTATTTAGCATACTTAACCATAAAAGGCGTATTTAATGGATAAAATCATTTTTAAAATTTTAACTTTTATTAACTCTGTAGCTCAGAACAACACTAACAAGTACATTAGAATAACTTTGCAAAAGAGCACAAAAACTGTTTTAAATGATCTTTATGTTTTGCTGGTGAACAATCACTTGAATTAGCAACCAAGACAGTATTGACATTAAAATTGTATATGATTAATCTATTTATAATGGTAATCAACACCTTATTTATACAGAACTAATTTTTTTTTTTTTTTTTTTTTTTTTTTCAAATTGGCGCATTGGACTTATAGAAACCTTTGGCCGCACAGTGCAGTCCTCTTAAAGATACTATGTCTGTTACTTGCTGGAGCACAGACGGCCAGGAGGGGGTAGCCCAAACCTCACGTTGCTGCAAGCCAGGGTCTGCATGGTGCAGCGATAGACAGCTCTTAAGTCCATAACCGATCCCATTGGGGCCAATTTGGCAGTGTCCTTCCCACCGATGGCGTCAGCTCTTTTGCGTTCAAGGACAGGGACAAACTCGTCTAGGTCCAAGGATTATGGCAGCTCAGAGTAAGCAGGCCACGAGGAATTCCATTACTTTCCCCGAAGCATTATCATTCTTATACCAAACCTCCGGGCGGTTACTAACATCCTGGAAAACCACATCCCGATTATCCATAAGATACATGGGGAGGGATTATCACTCATAGGCCTCCAGTAAGCTGACGGGCCTCACATCCACGTACTTACCACGCTCGACGTTTCTTAACTTTAATTAACTATCGCAAGCGCCTATGTCCGCTCGGCCATTCCAACTCCTGTGGTATTAAGAACATTAAAAAATATAGAGGGGTATTTTTTACCAAGCGATTTTTCAGTGGTTACGGCTTAATTTGA
This sequence comes from Aelia acuminata, assembly GCA_911387785.2. NCBI lineage: Eukaryota > Metazoa > Arthropoda > Insecta > Hemiptera > Pentatomidae > Aelia > Aelia acuminata. Next base: position 224,154,055 of record OU426978.1, read on the forward strand.
AATCAAATTCTACATACAGTAATACTTTGACTTACTTCCATCTTGTTCTGAGGTACAGAACCATGGTTTAACTATAGAGTATTATTTAATTATAAATAAAAAGTTTCCTGATTGTTGCTCAACCAGCGACAGGCGCAATATATGATAAAGAAGATAAAACAAAAACAAAAAATCTAAATTAAGTAAAAGCTTTTTGTAATCAATTCCCCATTAATGAATATTGGCTGCGCAGTATTGGAAACCGATTTATTTTTTAGAGCAACTCAATAGGGAAGTATATTGCAGAGAAAATACCTAAAGCAGGAAAACATAACTAGAAACAAACATTTTCTAAAAGTTTTAGGCGCCTACGGACTAGTTTTAAGCAATCGATTAGATTAAGTTTTTATTTCGACGGTCAACGGCGGGGTTAGTACGTCCATTTGATTTTTTTCTGATGCAATCGAAATCATATTTAAAGAAAAGTTTTATTTTCATTTAACTCAAAAGAACGATTTCTCCGCTTTACGTAACTCGAGCGATAAAGGTTTCTACAAAGGAAAGAATAAACTGTATTAAATATTTCAAAATACATAGATATACAACTGGTACTAAAAAAGCAAAAAAAATAAATTCCTTAAATCTTTACAATGATAGTTTATGTCGATTATTTATTATCGCTATTATTTATTATCGAATATCTGCGCATATGTGATCTATTTTTTTTTTAATATTTACCGGCTTCACGACGAACAAGTTTTGTATTTATTTTGAAATATATTTCATTTTATCTATTTAAAAATGACTACATTTATACACCATTGCCGCAGGGATCCAGGACTATATGGACACAGGACTATATTATACGAAATCTATCCAAACTTTAGGCCTTAGTAATGCCAAATACGACGTGAAATATACTTGGAAAAGGCAAATTTATTCCATCAACTAATTTGATTTATAAAAAATTCAAAACAAGGTAGTAAAATTCTGACTGGAAGTTCTATTGATACCAAGGATCCAAAAATACCTAAGACATTCCCTGGGATTCCTCTGAAAAATAGCTCTTCCTGTGTCATCAGGAGAGTGTTGTTGGCTTATACAGCCCACGGTGTATCTACAGGAGCCAATGGTGTTGGAATTTGGGAAGAAGGTATTTTCAGTTGGTGATGTGTCTGCTATGGTAATGGAATACACAATACCAGAAGTGGTCTTCTAAAGATACCTTTAGGATTTATAATAGGTGAAATGATGGTCGGGATTTGCAGTTTGAATTCTTTTTTTTTTTTTTTCTCGGGCTTTAGAAAATAAATCTTTTTTTAAAACTGCAAATCCTGAACATCATTTCACCAATCGTAAAGATTAACAGTTGAATATCTCTCACCTTCAGTATTTGTAATTAAGTTGCATGTTATGGAATACAGAGTTCAACTTCAACTAAGCATAAAACATCGTCTAGTAATGCTAGGTTAATTTTTACTTGTCCCTTACTTATATATGAAATTAAAAAAATCTGGTGCGTGCGCGCAACACACAACTTTCACTTACCAACTTGCTTAGATTAGAAATTGACGTGTTTTGCTAAATACCATTTCCCAAAGTCACACATTTTTCTACATTCATATCTTATTTTTGTTAATCGTTAAAGCCGTTTTTGAGTAAATAAAAAACCCGTGAAAATGATACAAAATTTATTAAGTAAAGTCCCCCCTTCGGTTGATCAATTATGATGAAATGTTGGTGATCACATATTTGGCATACACATACATCAAATACCCAGTTAGATCAAAATATTTAAAGCCGTTTTTGAGTAAATAAAAAAAACACGTGAAAATGATACAAAATTTATTGAGTAAAGTCCCCCTTCCGGTTAATCAATTTTGATGAAATTTTAACAGTCATATCTCGGGCATATACACACATCAAATACCCAGTTTGATCAAAATCGTTAAAGCCAATTTAGAGTAAATAAAAAAAAAAACACGTGAAAATGTTACAAAATTTATTAAGTAAAGTCCCCCCTCCGGCTAATCAATTTTGATGAAATTTTTACAGTCATATTTCAGGCATATAAACACATCAAATACCCAGTTTGATCAAAATCGTTAAAGCCAATTTAGAGTAAATAAAAAAACACGTGAAAATGTTACAAAATTTATTAAGTAAAGTCCCCCCACCGGTTAATCAATTTTGATGAAATTTTTACAGTTATATCTCGGGCATATAAATAGATCAAATACTCAGTTTAATCAAAATCGTTAGAGCCGTTTTTGAGAAAATCGAAAAAAACCTGAAAAGTTATTAAATAAAGTACCCCCTCCCTTTAAATAACTTTGATGAAATTTTTGCTGTCACATCGCGGGCATAAACCTACACTAAATACCAAATTTCAGGATCGCACGGTTTATAGTTTTTGAGGTAGTCTGTTCACACACAAACACACACACACACACACCCACACACACACACACACACACACACACCCACACACACACACCCACACCCACACACACACACACACCCACACACACACACACACACACACACACACACACACACACACACACACACACACACACACACACACACACACACACACACACACACACACACACACACACACACACACACACACACACACACACACACACACACACAGACCATTTCGCGGGACTTGGTCATTTCGACTCAGGGGACCCCGAAACGTGTATTTCCGTTGAAAACCGGAAGTCGAAATTTTTCAAGATCGCAATACTTTCACTTACTATATATTTCATATATAGGTAAGTGAAAGTAAAAATTCGACTTCCGGATTTCAACGGAAGTCCTGCATAGGTGTGTGTTTGTCAGACCAGCAGGAACTTTTAATTGGGTATTTGATTGATGTATATGCCCGCGATGTGACAGCGAAAAATTCATCAAAATTAATTTTGTCTCATTTTTACGTTTTTTTTCGATTGCCTCAAAAACGTCTTTAACAATGTTGATTAAAATCGTCATGTTTAATGAGAATCTACTAATTTTTAATATCAGTACAGGTACAATTTTTATCATAATAATGTTGTTCTGAGTGGGCTTAAATGGCGAAGGAAACCTTTTTGTTTTTCAATAAAGTATCCTAGATTTTGATTATATATCGAGAAATTAACACTGTCTCTTTATATATTAAGCCTAAAAATTAGAAATGGCTAAATATGAAATATGAAAAAAATCGAATACAGGAGAACATTGAAAATAAAATAAAATTCAGAGCTAAAGGATTGGTTTTGCAAAAAAAAAAAAAAAATATATATTGTTTGTTAGCTTTGTTACTAAAAAGCCTAATAAAATCGAACATAGGAGAAACAACGAAAAATATTTCGGCAACTCATAAAACACGATAAACCCACGCAGACGAAGTACGCCTTTAATGACGACCATTGTTTATAGGCATTCTGTTCATGGGAACGGTGCCTTTTTTGTATTTCTATAAAGTAACTTTGTTTTTGTTTATATGGAGAAATGAAATGTCTCTTGTTATGGCCCGTATATAAAAATAGCTAAATATGAAATATGAAAAAAATCGAGAGAACATACACAAGAAAAAAAAAAAGAAAACTCCAACAACTCATAGAACACGTTGGGCCCTTGCATGCGCAGTACACCTTTAATGACAGACCATTGTTTATAAGTAAAGGCGTTCTGTTCAGGCGAAAGAGTAGCCAACTTTTTTTTAAACATACATATTTAGCGGAAATCGTTTGTTTCAATAGTAATCAAATGAAGTGTTCAACAACTAAATAGAGAATTATAAAATCAGACGCGATGGAGTACTAAGCTTTCATTCCGCAATAAATTAAAAAAAAATATATTACTTTAAAGAGTAATGTAAAACGTGATGTTCAAATTATTTAAAGCAGTTTACGGTGTGAAAAATTATAGTACAAGATGATCTTTAAAATTAATTACATTTTAGCTTAAGGACTTTAGTTCCATAATAGATTTTGAATGCAAATATAAGTGGTTTTAGAGGAATGCAAAAAAGTATGAATATACTTCACCCCAGGGTGTCCTTGATGTACTTATCGATCTATGGATAAAGAAAATCGATTATTTTGGTTTAACATTAAGCATAAAACATAGCGTTGACAACATCGATGTTTTGCTGTTGATCTCGCATCGCTACTTTAGGTAGGTATTTTGTCGGGGGGGGGGGGGGGTTGGTAGGCTGGAATATAGGTTAGTGTGTCAAATAAGATGGGGAAAAACAATTTTTTTTTTTTTCCAAGATGAAATCTTGATAATAAGATGATGTTGATATTGTATATACCTTGGAAGAAAGATGTTGATGTAGTATAAAGATATGTCGGATGGGATTAGCCATAGGAGAGGATTGGTATTCATTGCTTGTGCCGAGGGCTGTGGTGCGGTGTGGTCCTGACAGCTCATCCATACCTGTCCTGTCCTATGCGCCTCTATAAGGAAAAATATATCCCCCTTCACAGCTTGGGCTAAGTAGGCAAATGTTGTCCAAGGGTGGCTTTTCCTCATTTATTACATAAGTTTATTTACTATTCTGAAATGTATATTCCATTATTTACTAACTAGTTTTTAGAAAATAATAGTATTTATTTCTTATACGAATATCTAGACGAATTTATGTAAGATGCAGTGAAGGTTCCAAAAAAAAAAAAAAATAAAAAGATTTAGGTGAAATTGATTGGTAAAAAAAAAAAAAAAAGCAAAGAATATACAATAAGTGAAAAAAA